>CM064525.1:5717045-6317045 GCA_032716605.1 Paralithodes platypus | reverse complement strand
GCCAGGAGCTCAAGTAGCACCTGCTTGTGGAACTTCCGCAGGGACTTGTACTTCTTGGCTCCTGGAGTCCTCAGACGGTAGATGTTGTAGGCATTGAGGATCGACATATCTACCGTATGCAGGATAAACTTCTTGTACCACCTGCAAGATGTTCGCAGGCAGTCGATGAAGCCCATCTGCATGTCGGACTTGTCAACGAGGCGCATGTTGATGTTATAATCCAGGACAGCAGCTGGTTTTTGGACGGGGTTCTTGGTTGTTCGGTCCACCTTCCCTGTGGCGACCATCTGGGCCTTGTGGCATGTGGTGAGGAGGTTGACCTTGCGCTGGTCATGCCAGTGGATGGAGAGGATGGGGCCACTCTTCTTGTGGAAGATGTCAGCCTTCTTCGTCTTGGTTGGGTAGCCTGGCATGCCCTTCCTTTTGCCCTTGACTGTGCCGACAGTTCCGGTCTTGCGGTCATGGAGGTACTTGGTCAGGAGAGGCGACGTGTAATAATTATCTGTGTAGAGGATGTGGTTATTATTGAAGTGCCTCTCCATCATCTTCTTCACTACAGCGCCACCAAAACCAATGAGAGGGTCAGTCACAACTTCTCCAGCCTTGCCGCTGTAGACTATAAAGTCCAGCACATACCCCGTCAAGCAGTCGCAGAGGACGAAGAGCTTGATGCCGAAGCGGTGTCTCTTGGACGGGATATACTGTCGGAAGTGCAGCCTACCACGGAACAGGACCAGAGACTCGTCGAGGCACATCTTCTGGAAAGGAATCAGGTATGTGGTGAACTGATGACATATCATGTCATACAGCTTCCTGATCTTCCATAATGAGTCGGGAAGGTGGACTGCCATGTTGTTTGTCAGGTGGAGATAGGAGAGGATGTCGAAGTACCTGTCCCTGGACATGTATTTGCCAAATGATGGAGTCGTTATGATGTCGCCAGTGATCCAGTAGTCAGCCAGAACGTGCTTCCTTATATGAGTCATCAGCATTGTGAGTGCCAAGAACACATATAGTTCTGCCACAGTGAGAGCTCTCCATGCCACCATCTTGGCACTGGTCTTCCTCCCAAGAAAGTTGGCACAGATAGCATGGTGGTGATTTGTCTCTTTGACGAGGTATTCCATGACTTCATTGTCATAGAAGCCACAGAAAAGTTCACTGGGGGTAGCATCTGGGCCACAGGGATATGCTGGTGACACCCCAGAACCCATCTGTACCTCGTCAAAGGCAGGACAATCTGGCTCAAAATCAGCTCCATCTGTCCACACAAACAGGTCGGATGCTGATGCTCGAGGTCGTGCTGCAGCAGGCACACGCCCTGGATGCCCTGGCACACGCCCTTGGCCACGCGGACGCCCAGGCGGACGCCCACGCCCAGGCCCAGGCCCAGGGGCAGCGGCGTCGGCAGGCTGACCACGTCCACGACCTCGCCCTCTCCCTCGATTTGCCGGCACATCCTCTTCCTCTTCCTGTTCCTGTTCCTTTTCCTCTTCCTCCTCAGGCGACGTCAGGTCATCTGGGGCAATGTTGGGGTCATCAGCATCCTCCTCAGGAGACAATTCTGGTGAAGAAGTGACCGGGCGTCGGCGGTGTGGGGCGCGGGAGGCTGCGGGAGCTTCAAGAATGGGAGCCGAGGCCTCGGGAGTTGGGCTCCTTTTGCGGCGAGCCGAGGGCTTTTCTGCAGGAAATAATGCTCTGCGGTGTGTTGAGGCCTGTGACACATCACCAATACCACTTGAAGAGGCCCTTTGGTCATCCTGAACTTGAGATGAAGGCGAGGGCTGTGGGTGACCCACGCGGCTTCCCGTGTCAAGGCGTCGGGACAATGGAATGCGGGTGGTTGCTAGGCCAGGGTCGGCGTCATTATCGCTATCTTCAGCTTCCCTATGCTTTTCTGCGGCTGCCCTGCGTGCTTTTTTAGTTGCACTTTTGATCAATGATTGTTTGTAGAAATATTTGCCCACTTTCAAGGGCGTACGGGCAGGCAAAGGGGAAGGTCCTGGGGTAGGGCTAGGGCTAGGCCTAGGCTGACCTAGCAAAGATGGCGAGGGGGTAGGCCTAGGTTCTAGCACACTGGGAAGCTCAATGGCACCTTCCTGAAACACTTCCACATCAGGATCATCACTACTGTCTCCCCCCTCAAATAAATCGACATTATCGTCGTCTCCAAAGCCCACGAAATCGTCTTCACTTTCACTTATAAATTGTACCTTGTCCACCAAGCTTTCGCCACTGCTCTCTTCATCACTTTCAAAAAGTTGTCGCTGTATAGCGCTATCACTCAACAAATGCTTAACTTTCTTTTGTTGAGCTCTCTTCTCGGTTGGAATAGGCGTTGAAGTTGCGAGTGGGGTAGCACTGGGGCCCGCGGGAGGTTGCAACGAATCGGACACGTCGGATTTTTTTTTTTCAGTATTACTCGCTATGGAGGCCACGTACGAACTGATAACACTAGTAGTTGAGGCTTGGTGGCGCTGCGGTCGCTCCTACCATGCCAAAATTGGCCGCGCAAATTTTGAAGCACGCTTTCAAGCACAAGGATTTTAAAATGACACCCGGGTTCCGGCCCTTTTGTTTTGGTGTAATTTAAAAATGACACCCGGGCTGGAAGGGTTAAATCATACACTTGATACGATCACAAACCCGAGAACGCAAGATAGCGTCACACAGTACGGGGTAAGAAATGTCTGACTGACCAGCCTCCCTCCGTGCCCAAGCTGCTCAAACACCAGTGACGCCACGAGTCAAGCGGGAAATTTATCGTTCTGTACAAATTTCGGCCGCACTAATAGAAAACTCACCGGATTTAACCCATATTGCCACCCGACTCGCAATAACTGATTGTATTCGCATTGATTGATAATTTTGTGTTTAATATTTTCATTCTTCGCACTAATCAAAATTCACACTGTTTGAACTCGCTTTATACGGGACCGAGCTTTGTGGAAGACAAGACATCTCGGAATGAAAGTAAAACGTGCAATGTATCAAGGAATTGTTGTGCCAACAGTGATGCATGGGGGTGAGACATGGGCTCTGAAGGAAAAGGAGAGAAGAAAGCTGGATGTGATGGAGATAAACTGCTTGAGGAGTATGTGTGGAGTTACTCGTAGAGACTGATTGAGGAATGAAGAAATACGTAGGAGAGTGGGGCAGCAGGAACATTTGTCAGCCAGAGTGGACAGAAGGGTGCTGAGCTGATATGGTTATGTTGAACGAATGGAAGATGAAAGGCTTACAAAGTGAATATGGGAGTCAGATACAAGGGGAGATAGAAGGGCAGGAAGACCCCCATTAAGATGGAGAGACTGTGTAAGACAAGCTTTGGATGACAGAGGAATGAATATAGATCAAGCAAGGGAAGTGGTAATAAACAGGAATGAATGGAGAATGCTTGTGAATAGATGAGTGAACACGTGGTCATTTGGGGGAAGGGGTTGGGCGCAAGTTGGACTAGATAATAGTCCATCAGGCGCCTGGCCCGGGGAGACGATTAATATGAAGGGTACGCCAGGAAGTGTGGTGGGCGGGCTTGTGGCTTCGGCTCCGCTGCATGTCTGCCTGCCGAGATCAGAACCTCTCCGGGTGGTCGGGGGTCGGGGGAGTGCTGGAGGGACCTTGGTGACTCTGGTCTCTGGGTCTTCTCCTGGATGATCTACATGTGTGTGAATTTGTATTTTGTTTTTGTGTATTCATTGTTTTCTGTTGTATTTTGTGTTGTCCCTATTCTTGCTCTGTCTTGAGGCCCCCCCCCCAAAAAAGGAAAAGTGGGGATTGGGCCTGAGCATATAGATAGATAGATTAAAGAAGGCCCCTGTACTGAGACTGCAGTACTGAACTGTTCTCAATTCCATTCAAACTCCACATTTAGCAATCATTCATAATGAACCTTACATGCCTCTCTAATTTAGTTTCTTTAGTAAGCCGTCGTACCACTGTCAATATGTATAAATCGTTCACCCACAACGTCCTTTCTGCAATCCCTCACATTCTTAACTAGAACTGTATATAAACAGTGTCCAGTATCTCGTCTTGCAGTAATTATCTTTTCTTAACCCTTACTGTACTGTACCAGAGGGTATTACTATAAATGTAACCTGCAGTACCAAGCATTCACCTACCTATGTGGAGTTCGCCACTCTTGCTAGTGGCACCGAAGAGCGCACTGCCCTTCGTTGTTGTTTGAGAATTGGTGCAGCAGACTATTCGAAGAGGTGGAGCGCACCCTTGTGAAGATGGGCTCGTCTGGCACTTTTTGTAGTTCGACATCGAGAGCTCTCTTGAAGCTGTCTAACGAGACACCTATCATGTCTCTCACTCGCCGCGGGAGTTTGTTGAAGAGACGTGCTCCTCTATGTGATAACCAGCCCTCTCGCAGAGAGCCCAAAGCTCCCCGATTTATCATCTTGGGGATCTCGCATTCCCAGCCTCTCCTATCATTGAATTTCATTGCTATTGGTGTATGTAGATTTGGTACAAAACCCTCTGCGATTTTCCACGTATATATTATTAAGTATCGTTCCCTTCTACGTTCCAACGAATATAGTTTGAGTGATTTTAAGCGATCCCAATAGTGTAACTGTTTTACTGAGTTTATAATTTATGTGAGGTGAAGTTCCTTTGTACACTTTCTAAGTCATTAATTTCACCTAATTTGTATGGGGATGTTAATACGTTACAGTATTCTAGCCGCGGTAGCACCAGGAATTTGAAGAGTGTTATCATAGGCAATTCACCGCGAGTTCTAAATGTTCGTAGAATCCAACCTGTTAGCCGTTTCGCAGCTGCAACTTTGACCTGGTTATGTTCTTTGAATCCCATATTTTCAGACATTATCACCCCAAGGTCTTTCACATTGTCTTTACGTTCTATTATGCGATTGGATTCTGTTATGTAACTTGTGCTCTAACGAAATCCTTATCTCCGTATCCTATTAATTGAAATTTGTCTTCATTAAATTGCATGTTATTTTCCCTGGTCCACTGGAACACCTTATTTATGTCCTCTTGCAGCCGGCCCGTGTCTTCCTGTGTCTTTACTATCATACTCAGTTTCGTGTCATCCGCAAAGGAGGATACTGTACTGTGTCTTGTGTTGGCATCTATGTCACTTATTAGAATGAGGAAAAGAAGGGGCGCTAGTACTGTTCCTTGGGGAACTGAGCTTTTGACATCTGAAGGCTCAGATGTTACTTGGCTTACTGCTACTGATTGTTTTCGGTTCACGAGGAAGTTGTATATCCACCTTCCGATTTTACCTGTTATCCCTTTTGCTTTAAGTTTGTGTGCAATAATACCGTGATCACATTTATCAAATGCCTTAGCAAAATCGGTGTAGATGACGTCTGTGGCCAAAATGGCTTCAAAGTCGAGAGAGAGCAACCTCTCACCCCGAAAGCTGGACGAGTACTGAGGTAGCTCGCCCGCGGGACCGTATATACACTCTGAGAAGTGTTGCCAAGGACTCAAAGCAGTGTTTACAAGTCATAGTGCCTAGTACCGCTCGGTACAAGGACCGATTATTACTGACGTACGGCGCTGGTACTGGCGAGTTACTTTCTTACTGTCGGCCATTGTACATTGCTGGTACAGTAAGGGTTAAGGGGAGCGTCCGCCATGGCCCAAACTGGTGTGGATTGGAAAATCTGAAATTTAGATTTTTATTGCAGCAGTGATGGGAAAACTGTAGGAGTGATGTGGCAAAGTTTTAGACTCGTAAAATAAAAAATACCCTAAATACAGCCCCACTCCTCCCCCCTCCCACCCGCAATCACAACGTACTGTATATGTGGTATCGTGGTATGAACGATTATAGGTTTGACTCCTGTAAGGAGATAAAGAAAACCTAATATTTAGTAGTGGCCCCGTAATCATTGACGAACATGCCTATTACATAAGGCACCCTCTTCAAACACTCATCCGCCGTAGTTTGAATCTACCGCGCAGAGCATAACAAAATTGAGGAGCCTTCATCATGAGTGCACGCAACCTCACTCATGGCTTCAGTCATTATGAATTGGGTTCTCACTACGAAAAAACTTCGTAAAAAATAAAAACAAAAAGAAAATAAGAATAACTATTCAATAAGCTTTCCATAATATCGTGGATGTACTTGTGTGGATCTTTGACCAGACGCTGACTCGGGCGTCATTCCTCCTTCACTGACATATCAAGTAAACCAAAATCCTTAATACATCAACGAATGGGAAGGGGATGGTCGGGAGGGCCCCAGTCGTCAATGAATACGGGGCCACTACTAAATATTAGGTTTTCTTTATCTCCTTACAGGAGTCAAACCTATAATTTATTAGTGGCCCCTCCATCATTGACGAACATGCCTGATATCTAAGACTGGAGGGGGACATTCGTAATCATATCATAACTCTAGTAAAAGCAGATAATCAAACAACCACATAGTATTCTTACTTCGAAAAAGTATATTTATTGGCGTAGCACATAAATACAAAAAGGGGTTCAAGCAGGAGCGTGCTTCAAAGAAGCCTGCTTGATAAAAAGGGTTAACTCTTGAGACTCTGCGAACAGATCTGTAAGTTAAAAAGGCACCCCACTCAACATAAGTGGTGAAAAATAAAAACTTATAAGTTTACATGTGCACATATAACCCCATAATATTAGTGGATACATCTTGCAAAATATATCCAATGTTTAAAATTAAATTGCTTTCACAGCTAAAACTACTACAGTATAACAACACTGTTGTTTGTACTACCATTGTACTAGCACCATTTCCTGCACTGAATAGTACAGAGAAATTTTCATATCACACTACTCATAACTAGTATCACAGCTCTTATACTCCGGCGGGGTCTAGGGTGTCCTATGTTACACTGACTGCACCCCCCCCCCCTTTTCCTTGAAATTAAACAAAAGTTACTTAAGGGCCACCTAGACCCTCTGCCTTAAAGCTATACATGGCAAGGAAGGTTTGTCTATAGCTACTGACAGGTATCGAGTCAAAAACGTATGATTAGAGGCCCACAAATGTGTGGACGTAATATCTTCCACAGAAAAATTCTTAAGGAAACGCAAAGAGGCTGCCCATTTGCGTAAATCGTGGGCCCTACCCACAACGCCGGGATTACTCTCTTTAATGACCTCGACCAAAAGAGAAGCCAATCTATGTTTCAACAAGCGCTTACCCGTACTTGCTACCCATAAAGCACCCTGGGGGTTTAGAGGAGCTACTCTCAAATATTTGGTTAGAGCCTGCACTGGACATAAATTATGGTGCACCTTTCCCCTTTTCAACGCCGGCACCGTGAACTCTGAAAACACGTGTTCACTGTGTTCATTCTTGGCTATGAACCCTGGGGAAGGTGCAATGTGAAAACATTCATTAAGCCTACCAAACCTGAGGCAATTAGGTGTGTTGCTCATCGCCGCCAGCTCAGACACTCTGTTCCCGGTGGCCAAAGCCAAAAGGAATACCGCCTTTTTTAAGATTAATGTAAAATCTGCAGTATTATGGTACAGACGGGAATGAAGTAAAGACAATGCTTTGTCCAGAGACCAAGTAGGCATGAGCTGACGGGGAGGTGGACGGAGTTTAAAACATGCCCTCATAAAACCTGTTTCCTCCGCGACTGGTATGGTGAGACCGGTAAGGTCCCAAAATGCCATCCTAATCGCTGTTAAGTGATTTTTTAACGTTACCACAGATAACCGTTTCTGCTCGAACAGATAATTTAAATAATTAAAAAACTAACGCCACCGAGGGCACAGTTTGTTCTGTCCAAAGGATCGTAGAAGTAAAGGCTTGCCAATGTGATTGATACTGTCATTTTGTAGACTGAGTATATTGATTCATTAATTTATTGGTCACGTCTCTACCATACGGTGCTAGCCACTTGGCCTCCTGAATGTCCATAATGCAAAAGTCAGCGAGGTCGCTAGGTTGCCAATCGTGTCTAAGTGGAAAAACCCGACCGGGAGCGACACCGGGTGCGGGCACCACGTTTTCAATTGCTGGTACCACAACTGCGCCGGCCACAGGGGCGCGATTAGCGAGACTAAGCCCCGATAATCTCGTAGTTTGTTTACTACATGGCACATTAGAGACGCGTCTGGTGGCGGAAACAGATAGATGGAACTCCACCTGTTCCAGTCTGTCACCCGGGCGTCTGGCCCCCCTGCCGGCGTTATCGTCCGGCGGGTGAGGTACATTGGGAGTTTGTGAGTCTCCTCGGATGCAAACAGATCCACTTGTGGATGGTAAAGCTCCGCAATCATTTGGTTGAAAATGGGTTGCTTGAGCTCCCATTCTACTGTTGTGCTCTGTCTCCGAGACAGAGCGTCTGCCCAGACGTTTGCTACGCCTGGGAGATAAGATGCGTGAAGATGAATGTCCAGCCTGTTGGCTAGAATAAAAATCTCTTCTGACACGTTTAGCAACTTCCGAGACCTCGTTAACCCTTGTTTCTGAATACAGTGAACTGCATTCAGATTGTCCATTCTGAAGGCCACCGACTTGCCCCGTAAAGTAGAGCCGTGAGCCTGAAGGAAATATAAGGGGACTAGTAATTCTTTGACATTGATGTGGGAGATTTCTAAATGGGACCACAGCCCTTGACCCTGGTGCCCTTGGTTTGACTGAAAACCCCAACCTATCGTTCCTGACGCATCCGTGTCTACCCATACCGTCGGCGGAGGAGAGGTCCATGACATTATTGAGTGTAACATTTCTCTCTTCGCCCATACCGCTAGTAAGGTGTGGATTAATTTTGGTATGGGCCATAATTTTTCTGCCGGTAATAGTGGAAAATATTTGTTGCCCTCCAATATTAAACGCTTTACTTTCAACCGGCCCAACATTACAGTTAGTTGAATCCAGTTGAGAGAGCCGACCAGAGACTCCCAGATTCTCCGTGTCGTAGTCAGACTGTGAAGGAACAGGAACAGTTTCCTGCGAAACCTGTTTCGATTGTCCACACTCTGACTCAGAGTGAGAGCAGCTGTGTCCCAAACCAGCCCTATCCACTGAACTACTCGTGAGGGAACAAGGTTTGACTTTACCAGATTTACCTTGAACCCTAGAGTTTTGACATGTTTTAATGTTATGTTGACATGATTTATGCATACTTGCTCCGTCTCTGCCACCACTAGCCAGTCGTCTAGGTACCACAAAATCCTGATCCCGTGTTTTAACAATGGCATCAGGGCTTGCCGGACTAATTTTGTGAATAAGCGAGGTGCCAGGTTCAATCCGAATGGCATCCTCTGAAAAACATAATTTTGATGCCTGATCCGTAAGGCCAGAAATCTTTGAAATCTTTTGTTTACCGAGACGTGCCAATAAGCGTCTGTCAGGTCTAAGGAACACATCCAACCTCCCGGCGGAAGTGTTAGCCTGATTTGGTGCACTGTTAACATCCTGAATGACTCGTTGTGAATGTGAAGGTTCAGAAAAGACAGGTCTACGACGGGTCTCATCTGAACACTGTCCCTTTTGGGTACCAAAAATAGCTTGGATGTGAAGACTGGGTAATTTTGAAGGACTGGGATGATGACATTCTTGGCTATCAATTCCCTGATCAGTGACTCCACCTCTAATGAAACTAGATTCGCCGTTGTCGGTTGACGTAAACGAGGTCGCCGGAGCCACTGCCAAGTGATGCCTTTGCGTACCACCATCCTTGCCCAAGTATTTAACGGCCATGCTTTGTGACATGTTCGGAACGACCCAGTTAGCAGACAAGGGTTCGCCGGCTGTGCTACCCTCGGATCCACCCGCCTTGAGACCGGCCCCGGGAGTGAGAGAGACTTTAGTTTTTTTATGGTGGTGGAGGTGGTGGTGGTGGACGCTTAGCCGGCTGGCCGGCGTTGGCAGAAGACGGGCCTTGACCTGCTTTGTTATAGCCTCGTCCTTTCTGACCTGTAAACTTACCCTGTTTATACCTGTACTTGGGGGGAGGAGGACTTAGGTAGGTGAAAGGGCTTAGATCCCCCCGGCTGTGCTTTTGCGACTGGCTTGGGTTTGGGAAAGTTAAAAGGTTTCTTAGAAGGGTTGGGACTTTGTTTAAAGGCCTGAACCATATTGAAAACCGTTCTCCACACATCAGGGGACATTAAAGAGGGAGTTAGCACTGGTGACATGACCACCTGATTCGCAATTCGATCTGGAAGTTTCCGCACCAAGGACATCCTGAGATCTTGTCTCGCTCGTACTGCCTCAAGTAAGGCGGTGCGGATATCACCCAATGACTGAATTGACGTTTGAAGGAGCAATCGCCGAGACAGTTCAACCGATCTTCTGGCATCCGCGTCTGCGATTGCCTGAGTGGATCGGAGCATCGATTTCGCCACCTGGTGCGTCACAATGTACTGGGAGAAAAGTCTATACGCTTTCCCCCGTAGCTTAAATTCCCGGTCTAGGTGAGTTGGAGAAGGAGTAGTGAAAGGGTCCTTGAGTTCACATAGATTGATTTTGGGGGCAGCTAAGAAAGCAAACAAAGCCGAAGGGACTCCGCCGGCAGAACACACTGGCATAGAGAACCAAGAATGACTATCCTGAGGAATTTGGTGGGAAGATTTTGAGGTGAAGGTGGTCGCAAAGTTTTGAGCCTCCGTCTCCCATTCCACCCAAGGTCCCGGGCCCAACTGCCCCACTTTCAACACTGGATTAGCGGCTGTGTCCGTGACAGTTTGCAAATCTAATTCTGGAGTGAGAGCTGACAGTTTTTTTATGTCATTAAAACCATCATGCTTGGACCAGTCAGAAAACAGTTTCGAAGTTGGGGCAGGGCAGGTGTAGCAGTATAAACAAAATAGTCCTGGTGATAATAGTTAGGAATGGCCTTAACATTAACATCTAGTACATTCCCCAAAGTATCCAAGGCCCGTAATTTTTTAGATTTATTGCCTTGGATTACCCACTCTCGTGGCACTGGAAGTTCCCCTGACAAGGTAGGTTGAGCGACCTCTGGTTTAGTGGGGATCAATTGTACCCATGACTCGTCGGGACCGTACAATAGGGGCATTGCTACCTTTCTTATTGGTGCTTTATCTAAAGGGGGCGGATTGACATCCGTTATCACCCTTACATTAGAAGTAGTCAGTGCTGCCGAAGCAGGCCTAGTGACCACAGATGGTGATATAGAGGGAGGTTGAGAAATCTTAGTCAAAGCAATAGAAGTCATCAGAGGCCGAACATTAGAACTTGTCATGGAAGCTCCCAGGTCCACTGTAGGAGTCTCCGGCTGTTGGCCAAATTTTTTAGTTAGAGCATTAACCAGTAACCCATCTATTTCCTCCGCCGTGACAAATTTATTCGATGATGAACTCAAAGGTGAATCATTCCGATCCTATGCGTCGTCTAAAACTGAACCCGACTCTTGCACTTCCATGTCCGAGATAATAGATACTTCGTCTTTGTCATCTGGCTCCCCGTGAGAGGATTCCGCCGAAGCCGGAGTCCCGTCGTGTTGCCAAAACAAGTCTGGAATGGATGATGGGATCGCCGCGTCCCGGTGGACATCAGCCACTGTTTGTGTATCTTGAGCCAGACGTGGGCTTCCAGTCCCTGGTCGAGAATACCGCCATACACCTAGGCCTTGGCCTGCACTCCCTTGGGAGTCCGAAACACTCTCAATAGGACGATCACTGTCCACCGAACTCTCCAATTCTAAGGTTAGAATACTAATTGGCAAACTATCTTTGGTTGCTGACACTACACTAGCCTCATCCGATTGAATACTAGCTTTGTCGGGGGTAGAGGTATGATGAGAGGCACTAGACTCCGGTGAACGCCGGGAGGCCTTTCGATCATGTGAGTCTTTTCTAGAAGATTTATGGCTACGGTGCGACCTAGAACTTCCTTTGGACTTTGACGATTTCTCGCTATAACCACTGGTGGACCCCTCTGTCTTGCTCTTCTTACTCGCCGGCGAAGACGAGAGACTAGGCGGCTGCTGCCGAAGAGGGGACCTGGACCTGGATCGCGCCCGTGACGCCGCCACCGGGGGCGTAGGTTCTCGCTGTCTCTTAGATGTGCTTGGGGCTGGAGAAAGTGTGAGACCCTGTCCAGTCTCTGCCGACCTTCGTACAGTTACTCTAGAGGGATGTTTAATGGGGGGGTGCTCAATTAGTAACTTATCCCAAAGAGGGACGTTATCGCATTGAAGTGACTTATGAGCCACTGTAGTAGTATAAGTGGTCATCTGCTGCCTGACCTCCCGTAAAGCGACCGCTGCGGTCTTATCATTGTCTTGAAGCACTTTATGGCTTAATTGAGAGCAAAAGGTACAGTCCTCATAACCCACAGACCCCTTGAGCGGTCGAGACATTTAACACATTTAATGCAAAGGGTGTGTGCAAAAATAGGGATACCTGAACAGGTGGGCGTAATGCACAAAGCAAAGACAGGGGCAAAGGTAGCCATGACAGAGACTGGTGGGAAACTTACTCCAGCTTCTGTATAGACCCGCCGGGACCCAGCTCTGGAAAAAAAGAAAATTTCCAGGAATTAATGCTCATAAGGTTAACCCAACATGTTCGCACACAAGTGTTAAATAACCCGCCGGGTAACGAGACGCAATACTCAACGACTACAGCTCGCTACGCGGTGGGGTTCCTAAGTAAAAGATTTCAGAATATCTTAACTTGTCCAAAAGATTTATGAATACCCTCTGACATAATATAAAGACCAGCATGGCGTTTATAACTGATTTAGTCTTTCCGGTGGAGTTTGTTTCAAGATTCAATGAAGGAAACAACCCCCTAAAAAGACGCCGGCCCCCAAATTATCTCACAGATCAAAAACTGGGAAGCCTGACAAATATACGAGATCTGACTTCTCCTGAAGTGTCTTTTAGATCGCCGTATGTTGAAGGCGGCGATACAAAACGTATCCCTCAATTGTCTTGGTTAACTAACTGAATTGTAAATTCGTTATTCCCACCCTTCCAAGGAGCACCCGCCGGGTGTGAATTTAATTTAAAAAACGTTAACTCCAATTGTGCCCTAAAACGCCGTATGTTGAAGGCGGTGATACACAATGCATCCCTCAATTGTCTGGTCAACTAAACTGAATTTTGCAAATTCGTTCATCCCACCCTTCCAGGATGCACCCGCCGGGTGTGATTTTACGTTTATAAAGTTAACCCCAATTGTTCCGATCCCCACTTCTTTGTAAAAGATCGCCGGGGAGGAAAGACAAACAACAACAGCTTAGTTTTTTATTGGCTTTGCAAAACCGGGAAAAACTACATACAACACGTGTCCGCATGAACACTGTTAGATGGGTACAACCATTCCGCCAGGAATCATAAGGAGCCTGACACAGGCACCAGAGACGCAGTCCTGGAGAGCCACAGACACCCACTCGCCGGGGAAACAAGCCTGTTTTTAAAACCACGCGTGGCCAAAACTCGGCAACCAGCCGGGTTTTTCACGGTGTAACCGAGAAAAACCCCGCCGGAAAGTAACCCACCCCGTCCAGATACCATCCGAACGCAACACAGGACCGAGGCGTTAGCCAAAACACAACTAACGCCGGGCCCACAAATAGTCCGTGGAAATAGCCAATACACAACTAACCCAGGACACATAAATAGTCCGTGGAATTAGCCAATACACAACTAAACCAGGACACACATGACACAGTAGTACATATTTATAAAATAAATCAATAACACTTATACATGTGGCAAAGCTACGAGAGGCTGGCTAGGCCTAGGCAGACGGATAAAAGTAAACATGTTGGAATATAAACAAAAAGCACTGAATTATATCACAACAGGAACCACCGCCAACACACCACTGTAGCAACACTTCCGGCAAAGGGAAGAACTGACTCGGGACCCAGAAAAAACTTCACTAAGTGAAGAAAAATACGCTGGGAACGTCAGCAAAAATAAGCTACCTCATCAGAAAGATAAAAGGAAGGAATAATAACGCGTAATGAAAGCCGCCTGCATCACAAAGCTAGCTAACTGTGAAAAAGTTCACATGTCCACAACAGGACCACGAGGGTACACCCGAAATAGATGCCCCAAACACATGACCCAAAATACACTGCACTGCGGGCAACTAGCCCAGGACACTCCTGCTACGCATATCCTAACCTTACTCAATACATCCCGGAGTACACAAATGAGAAAAAACTCACTAGGGACGCAACAAATGCGGAACCAGCGGAGCGTGGGGAGACACGTCCGGGCAGGCTGAGCGCAGAGCAGAGGAGGAGGAATGACGCCCGAGTCAGCGTCTGGTCAAAGATCCACACAAGTACATCCACGATATTGTGGAAAGCTTATTGAATAGTTATTCTTATTTTCTTTTTCTTTTTATTTTTTACGAAGTTTTTTCGTAGTGAGAACCCAATTCATAATGACTGAAGCCATGAGTGAGGTTGCGTGCGCTCATGATTAAGGCTCCTCAAATTTGTTATGCTCTGCGCGGTAGATTCAAACTACGGCGGATGAGTGTTTGAAGAGGGTGCCTTATGTAATAGGCATGTTCGTCAATGATGGAGGGGCCACTAATAAATAGTAACCAATACAATCGCGTTATTATGCACAAATATAGACAAATTACAGTTAACAGAGGTATCTGGCACCTCAACTGAACCTGGGAGAGTGAGGGTGAGCCCCTAGACCTCATCTAAGCCATCATCATCATCCAAGCCATCATCATCATCATCCAAGCCATCATCATCATCCAGATGCCAAGACATGCACAAACATATTATATATTCAACACTAAACAGATCTAAACCATCCAAATAACCCTAACACAACCTAGAGTAATCTAAAATGGCCTAACTTGGCATAAATGAGGTGCGCGGTTCATGACGCCATTGTCGCCAAATGAAAAAAATACCTTTAGGGGGGTCCAGGTGGCACATTATTGACTTAGACCTAGTAAATTGCACTGAATTTTAGTGCCAGAGCATGTATCAAATTAATTAAGAGCAAACAGTTGCAATAAATTATCATTTGAGAGAGAAATTGTTGGGTAATGGAAAAATTTAGTTTTTCGCCTTTTTCTCAAAACTATGGTTTCGTTTCCTTTTTCCCTATAAAAAGTTTATTTTTGGTCCAAATTTAATAAGTAAGATATCATTGGAAAGAGGAGAACAAATGCAACATATCTGTTTGACGGATTTTTGATACACCAATACAATTTATGACAGGAGGCTTGCAACCTTTCAAAACTTTAAAAAAAATATATATATATTAGCGGCAAACTATAGGGTTTATAAAAAATCTGCCAAACAGATTTATTGCATTTTTCTTCCTCTTTCAAATGGTATCCTACCTATTAAAATTGGACCAAAAATAAACTTTTTATAGGGATTGGTAAATTTGCAAGAATTGCGAAAATCTGAGGTAGCAAAACAACTATTGTTCCGATTTGCTTCATTTTTGGATATGTTGTTCCTAAAAGTGGTATCACACCTGTATAAAAATGAAAATGATCGGACCATTTTGAAAAACATGGCGGACGCTCCCCTTAACCCATTAACCCAGCAAGTGCGGCAAGACTTATATAAGGCCTACCGGTGGGCTGCGGGAAGCCTTATATAATCCAAGGCCTAAAAAAAAAAACATTTAAATCAGCCCAGTATTTATTTATTTTTTTCTATTGCCCCTTGGCCATGCCAAATATCACTCCTCCACATCCCCTCCTTCCACCCCCCCCCCCCTTCAATTATCACCTATTCTTCCTGTTATTCCCTTATTCTTAGGTATATATTCGTGCTAACATTAGCGAGTTATATTTATCAACGACTTACCTGAAGTTATAACTAATGGAAGTGAGGTATACCTGTATGCAGATGACACTAAGCTGTATAGAAGAGTGAGGAGTAAGGAAGATGTGGGTTTGCTTCAAGGAGATGTGGAGGGCATGAAGGGATGGTCTGAGCATTGGTTAATGCCTTTTCATCCAAAAAAATGCAAGTACATGCGGATTGGGACAAGCAAGATAGACAAGGTAGGATACAGTATGTATGAAGCGATGGAGGAAGTGAATGCAGAAAAGGATATAGGAGTAGTGATAGACAATAAGTTAAATTTCTCAGAACATTTAGCGGAAAAGATAAACAAAGCCAATAGCTTTGTAAGGCTGATAAGGACATTTGTGTCACTTGACGAAGAAATATTCAGGAATCTCTATACAGCGCTGGTTAGGCCGCACCTGGAATATGCAAACCAGGTGTGGGATCCATATATGAAAGGATATAGAAGCAGTGGAGAAAGTGCAGAGGAGAGCTAGCAAGCTAGTACCAACGTTGAAGAACGCGGGCTATGAGCAGAGGTTGAGGACACTGGGGTTTCCGACACTGGCATATAGGAGAAAGAGAGGGGATATGATAGAGACTTTTAAGATAGTGTCAGGAAAGTATGATGAGGATGTGTGTGAAGGTATCTTCTTGATGCGGGAGGGAACAAGAACGAGAGGACACTCAAAGAAAATGTACAAAGAAAGAAATAGGCTTGAGAAGGCAAAGAACTCATTTTGTGATAGTGGTAAATGAGTGGAACGCACTGCCCCAGTATGTAGTCGATTCCGAATCAATAAGGGAGTTTGAAAGTAATCTTGATAAAGCATGGGGAAGACAAGATTTGAAGTTTGATTATAAAGCAAAAATACAGAATAGTAAAAATGTTGCGTCTGCTACCGCCGCCGCCAACACCGTGAGCGACCGCAGCAGTGCAAGTACTGGTACTGAGCTGGATACACAGGCCTAGTTTGCCTTTTTCCAGAGGATCTACTGTAAGAAACTGTAAGAAATGACAGTGTGGTAATCCCGACACTGACTTACGGAAGCGAAGCATGGACGTTGGTTGAGAGACTCAGGCCAAGAGTGAGATCAGTGGAAATGAATTACTTAAGGAGTGTGTGCGGAGTTATATGGAGGGATAGACAGACTAATGAGGAAGTAAGGAGGTGTGGTGTGGAAGTAGATGTGCTGGAAAGTGTGAAAAGGAACAACTTGAGATGGTTCGGCCATATGGAACGTATGGAAAGCGAGAGAATGACTAAGAGGGTGTACGAGAGCGGGGTGGAGGGACAGAGAGGGAGAGGTAGACCGAATGAGAGGTGGAAGGATGGAGTGAGGAAGTACATGAACGAAGGCGGTGCTGGTTGGGGGGAGGGGCGTCGACTGACTGGGGACAGAGGTGCATGGGGGCGGTTCGTTCGTGGCCACCCCTTCGGGGATCACGGCGTCAGGCAATAGATAGATAGATAGATGTATATATGAACCTTCAAGAGTGCTAAAATAAGTTGGAAAAGCATTTGGGTGGTGAAAAACGTAAATATTCGCCACCCGGTCATATTCTCAGGCGAGAGTGAGCCAGGCGCAACCCTCCCCTCTTGCTGTCTGTGAGGTAGTAGGGGTAGGCAGCCCCGCCCAGGGAAGTACTACCGCCAAGGTTTCGGGAGACTCAGGGAATAGCCTGAATTCCATTTTCTCTCCCAGGCCTTGGTAGCTGGATACACATCTTTCTGCCTCACACATCAGGGGTATCAGGAAAACCCTCTTTATATAACATACACATCCAACTTCACGACATTGCCCTACATCGCTATCCTCTATCCATAAAACACTACTCTTCCCACTACATATCATACATGTAACACCATACACCTTACCCAATAAATATGGCAGTACAATTGTTAAGAGCAAACCTGGTGGTCCCTCGGATATCCACCTCCGGCAGGGTTGGGTCATTGACACAGGGTCCTCCCGGTCGTCATCATGCGACTGTGTCAAGAGCATTGCAACGTCCCAAAGCTGCTCGTCGGTGCAGCTTTTTCTTTAGCAATATAAGGGGACTTCACTCTAACATCAATTCTGTACACCAATTTCTTCAAGCAGAATCCCCTACTCTCCTTTTTTTGACAGAGACTCAAGTAACATCCACATCTGACACGTCTAGATTTAATTTTCCAGGTTATCAACTGCTCCAAAATTTCAGACCTAAAGGAGGTGTATGTTGCTTCGCAAAATCTGAAATTGCCCTGGAGGAGGTTACTAGTTTCAATTGTCCCTATTTTGATTATTCTATATACAAATTAATTTCTGCTGGTAAATTTAAATACATATGTTGCATCTACCGTTCCCCAAATACTCCTCCAGAGCAAAGTCTTTTTGATTCTCTGTCCTCACAACTCAGTGTCCTCAACTTAAATGCTTCTTCTGAAATCACTGTGTTGGGTGATTTTAATGTCCATAATGTTGAATGGCTCACTCATTCAGCCAGGACTGATGATGCTGGTCTTGAATGTGAGCTATTTGCAGACTCATTTAATCTCACTCAACTAGTCAACCAACCCACCCGTGTACCAGATAATCCTAATCATAATTCCCACCTACTGGACTTATTTTTAATAACCAATTCAGAAAATTATGATGTTACAGTGAGATCCCCGCTTGGATCTTCTGATCACTGTCTAATACAGGCCACCTGTCTATCACCTACCACACCTTCCCACTCTGAACCTGTTTTGGTGACTAAATGGCATTACGATAGGGCAGACTGGGAGGGTCTTCAAGGTTTCTTTATTGATATTCCCTGGACCTCTTTCTTTTCTAATGATGCACACTCCACCTTGAGCCACATACAAGATTTTGTAAAAATTGGAATGGAAACTTTTATTCCTCATCAAAAGTACATTAAAAGATCTAATTCACCTAAATGGTTTGACCATAATTGTGCTAGAGTAACTGAACAAAAAGCAATAGCCTACAATGCATACACAAGATCAAAAACACATGAAGCCTTTAATTACTTTAGAAACATCAGAAATCATGCCAAAACTGTATTAAACCTAACTAAATCAAACTTTCTCCACAAGCAGGCAAATAAACTTCTAAATAATCCAAATTATAACAAAATATTTTGGTCTACTCTTAACTCATTCAAATCCAACTTCACAACTGCTTCATCCATTCCACCATTAAAATCTCCAACTGGCAATCTTGTAAGTGACCCACGAGGTAAAGCTAACCTTCTTGCGGATATTTTCTCCACCAACTCAACCTTAGATGAAATAAATCAAGATGTCCCTGTACTTAATTTTAATTCGCCTGAAATTCCCTCACTTAAGATCCACACCAGACATGTCAAAACTATTTTGCAGAATCTCTCAGTAGATAAGGCTCCTGGTCCAGATGAAATTCCTCCAATAGTACTTAAGAATTGCTCCTTGGTGCTCGCTCCTGTATTGGCAAAAATTTTCCGTCTATGTACTCATACCTCATGCTTCCCAGTACCCTGGAAAGAAGCAAACATCCATCCAGTTCCTAAAAAAGGTGCCTCTTCAGATCCATCAAACTACAGACCAATAGCTATAACTTCCACTCTTGGTAAAGTCTTTGAAATTATATTAAATAATCACATAATTAACCATCTTGAGAATAATAAATTAATCAGTGATAGGCCTTCTATGGACTTGGAGAAGGCCTATGACAGAGTGGATAGAGAAGGTTTGTGGAAAGTACTTAGAATATACGGAGTAGAGGGCAAGTTGCTGAAAGCAGTGAAGAGCATGTATGAGGGTGCAAAGGCGGCAGTACGTGTGGAGAGTGAGCAGAGCGAGTTCTTTGACCTGAATGTTGGTTTGAAACAGGGGTGTGTGATGTCCCCGTGGTTGTTTACTGTATATATGGATGGAGTTATGAAAGAAATACTATCAAGAGCAGTGGATGTTGGTGTATCGCTGAAAAGGGAGGGAATTGAGTGGAAGCTACCTATACTGCTGTTTGCGGATGATACAGTTCTGATGAGTGATAATGAATGGGAGTTGCAGGGTCTGGTAAATGAGTTTGGAACAGTGTGCGAAAAACGGAATTTGAAGGTAAATACGGGGAAGAGCAAGGTTATGGTCTTCGAAAGGGGTGAAGTCACAGAGTGTGAGGTGAAGCTGAACGGTCAGGCTATGGAGATCGTCAACTCTTTTAAGTATCTGGGCAGTGTGTTGAGTAAAGATGGGACTATGGATGAAGAGGTGCGGGAGAGGGTACAACAGGGGAAGAGGGTTGTAGGAACGCTAAAAGCAGTAACAAGAAATAGGGTGGTCAGTATGGAAGTGAAGAAGTCCTTGCATGACAGTGTGGTAATCCCGACACTGACTTACGGAAGCGAAGCATGGACGTTGGTTGAGAGACTCAGACCAAGAGTGAGAGCAGTGGAAATGAATTACTTAAGGAGTGCGTGCGGAGTTACATGGAGGGATAGACAGACTAATGAGGAAGTAAGAAGGAGGTGTGGTGTGGAGGTAGATGTGCTGGAAAGTGTGAAAAGGAACAACTTGAGATGGTTCGGCCATATGGAACGTATGGAAAGCGAGAGAATGACTAAGAGGGTGTATGAGAGCGAGGTGGAGGGACAGAGGGGGAGAGGTAGACCGAATATGAGGTGGAAGGATGGAGTGAGGAAGTACATGAACGAAGGTGGTGCTGGTTGGGGGGAGGGGCGTCGACTGACTGGGGACAGAGGTGCATGGGGGCGGTTCGTTCGTGGCCACCCCTTCGGGGATCACGGCGTCAGGCAATAGATAGATAGATAGGCAATATGGTTTTAGACGATGTCGATCAACTGCAGACATTCTTTGCCTTCTTACGCATCAAATCAACCAAGCTACAGACCAACATGGTGAAACACATACAATAGCACTGGATATATCAAAGGCATTTGATAGAGTCTGGCATCAATCCTTATTGTCGAAGATGTCACACTACGGCCTTGCATCATTAGTTCCACTAATTTCTTCTTATCTTCATAACAGAAAAATATGTGTAATGGTAGATGGCCTTTATTCTCAATTTCACTCAATAAATGCTGGTGTTCCCCAGGGATCAGTTTTGGCCCCAACTCTGTTCCTCATTCATATCAATGATCTCATATCTACCACTCATAATCCAATACATTCCTACGCAGATGACTCAACACTCCACAGTTCCTTCACATTTACCAATTCTTTCACCCAACCCGATCTTATAAATTCAAAAATAAGCACTGCAATTTCTCTGAACCAGGACCTTTCTAGGATTGAAGAATGGGGACAAAAGAATCTAGTTTCCTTTAATGCACAGAAAACCAAGTACATTCAATTTTCTACCCGACAGAATCTCACTGACTCCCATATATTTTTTAATGATGTAAATATTCCCACTTCCCCTAGTATTGACATTCTCGGTGTAACATTAACTACTAACTTGAGCTGGACACATTATGTTAGAAGCATTGCTAAGAATGCCTCTAAAAAACTGGGACTCCTGTACAGAGTTTGAGAATTCTTCACTGACGAGCAGTTGGCCGTAATATATAAAAGTCATGTGCGTTCTCAGATGGATTACTGTTCACCTCTGTGGAGTGGAAGTGGAGTGGTTGCATTGAGGCAGTTGGACAAAATTCAAAATAAAGCTATTAGATTAATCAATAACCCTGCAATCACACAGGACCTTCCTACATTATCCATACGAAGAAACGTTGCATCCCTTGCATTATTCTACAGATATTTTCACAGCAATTGTTCCGAGGAACTTGCTTCAATTGTGCCCCTCTCCACATCTTTCCCCGTAGAACTAGGGCAGCTGAAAGCGCCCATGAGTTTACACTTTCTCCTCCACAATGCAGAACTTCTGCTTATCAAAATTCATTTATCCCTAGAACTACTACTCTTTGGAATTCACTTCCCTCAAATTGCTTTCCACAAACTTACAATCTACAAATGTTTAAATCCAGTTGTTACAAACATTTTATGAATGGAGGATGCCTTTAGGCACATGGACCTTTTTGTTTTATCTGTGTTTTTCCTTCCTCCGTTCATTGTCTCTTTAAAAAAAAAAAAAAAAAAAAAAAGGTAACTGAGGCGAGCGGGGCGGTGTCTCGGTGTTATATAACGATCTTTTATGCAACCCACTTGTGTTACATTACCGCAGGAGAGAAAAATAACCGATAAATTATGAAAATAAGAGGAAAAATAGGTGATAATTGAGGAGGGAGGGGGAGGAGGGAAGAAGGGGGAGGGGGTGAGAAACATATGGATGAGTGGTAACAAGTACTAGAGGGGAATTATCTCACCTAATGGCATACTCCTTTGTTTTGAGAGCCCCTGGGTGGCTTTGGAAGATTTTTTTTTATGGTCTTGCTTCTGTGAGGCCTATCGCGTTCGCTATGGTAACCCTTCCGTGAGGCCTATCGTGCTTGGTGGGTTAACAAAGGTTTTAATAATCAT
The DNA here is from genome assembly GCA_032716605.1 of Paralithodes platypus. Taxonomy (NCBI): domain Eukaryota; kingdom Metazoa; phylum Arthropoda; class Malacostraca; order Decapoda; family Lithodidae; genus Paralithodes; species Paralithodes platypus. Next base: position 6,294,834 of record CM064525.1, on the reverse strand, counting down.
GTTCACACAAGTCAATCAGCTGGATCTATTGCCCTAAAAGTGGGCTGTAATTTTCTCAAGAGTTGCTGACTCCGATTGTAGTCATATGAAACTTGGTTAACAAATGAGAGATATTAGCTTTAATGACAAGAAAGAAATATAACCTACCTGACTAGGGTCTTCAATCTGCCTGGACCTTAATGTACTTCAGTGAAGGAGATACCACTGTCGTTCAGCCTTTGCTTCAGTGTTGTGTCTAGGAAAGCAGCTCCAGGGGGGAACACTCCACCGCTGAAATATAATTAACCTTACCAGTAGTATCCATACTCTGCTAACATGTGTCCCTCGCCTGGTTAACTTCAGAGGAATCATCTTGTCTTGGAAGTTAACCATGCGAGGATTACATTTTATAGCCGAGATTGTATTACCCTCCCTCCAATACGAGGGACGATAAATTTAAACCCTTAGCAGCTCATTTCTCGATACTTAATGGAAAAATACAAAACTACTGTCTCTGCATCATATTAAGACCAAGTTTATGTAATTAGCACCATATTTCACAACAAAATCTTCATAATAACTGAAGAATCTTGATGGGAACTTTGCAATTTACCGTCAGTTGAAAACAAACAGACTACTGTATAGTCATTGTATTAAAACTAAAAGAGCTGTAGCTTTTCTCACTACTGTATTCCATGTTCTAGCTGAAAACAAATACTATATACAGTACCTGCCCGGCATGCGGTCCGCCTCATCAAGGATGGTGAGTGCAGATTGTGTCACCAAAATAGCTGTACCAAAATATCCCGGATCTGGACCAACCACCTGCAATATCACACAATATAAAGTCACTCTACAACTAATTAAAAGGTTCAGCATACATTACATCAGTATGGAAGCATAACATTTAAAAATAGTTATGTTATCACCTGGCGGGATATTTGATCCCTCAGCAGCTGATTCTCGATACTTAATGGGAAAATATGAAACTACTATGCCTCTGCCTCATATTAATGCCATATGTTTATAGTTAGCAAAATATATTGCTACATAATCTTCATAGTAAGGGAGTAATCAAAATGGGAACATGACAATTTACCATCAGCTGAAATCAAACAGACTACTGTACTGTATATTTTGTTGGTAGTGGGTGTTGAAGGGTATCTTTTAACCAGTACAGCGTCAGCTACATAACTTCTACATATTTCAGGTTGTGTGTATAGAGTGTCAGGTGCGTAGAATCTACGCACTTGGCTTCACATCACTGATTTCTTTGTCTGCGTAAACAATGGTCCCACTATAATTTGTGACACACTGTTCTCCTACATCTCTACTGTCATCCTTAACTCACCTAGCGAAGTTGGAGATCCAATTGGGATTTTCTGCATTAATCACTTGGTCTATGACCAAGTCCTGGATAATTTTCTTTGCATTGTATATCTCTTTTTTGCAATTCACTTAGCCGCCAGACATTCCTCCTTGCTGCCTCTTTTCTTCCATGCTTTGAAGCATCTTCTTTTCTCCTTTATTGTATTTTCAACCTTGCCGTTCCACCACTAGGAGATTTATGCCCGCGGGGATGCTTAGTTTTGCCACAGACTTTGTCAGTGGTGTCTAGAAGGCTATGTTCAAGGAAGTTCCATTGGCTTTTTAAATAATTTGGCTTAGTGCCCCTATTTCTATCCATTACTTCAGTTCGCTACAAAACCTATTCTTGTATTAAGATTTATTCAACAACCATACTTTCATTTTTGGCATGTATGCCTTCTTACACACAGGATCTCGCCTTAAACTCCAAGTCACAGACAAGGAGCTTATGTTGGGAGATACAATCTTCGCTCGGGATGACCTTTACATCCCGAACAAACTTACAGTCTTCCCGGTTCGCTAATACAAATCTATCTGGCTACTTACTGAAAAAATATGAAACTACTACGTTTCTGTATCATATTCATACCAAGTGTTCATAATTATCGACATAGTTTATTACATAACCTTCATAATGACTGAAAAATTAAGATGAGGACAAGGTAAATTACTGCCAGATGGAAAAAACAAGACTATAACCCTTTGAGTACCAGCGATGTGTGGTATATTTTATTCTAGCTATATTTAGACAATATTATGCAGCTTAGGAAGGATCTGTAGTACTCAAATGGGTTGGTTGAGAGAGTTTGAAGCCTTATTACTGCTAGAGGTCCTACCTAAGCTGAGTAAAATCATATAATAGTTGCCAGAATATGATGAAAAGGATATCCCTGGTCTATCTATCTATCTATCTATTGCCTGACGCCGTGATCCCCGAAGGAGTGGCCACGAACGAACCGCCCCCATGCACCTCTGTCCCCAGTCAGTCAATGCCCCTAATCCCAACCAGCACCACCTTCATTCATATACTTCCTCACTCCATCCTTCCACCTCTCCCTCTCTGTCCTTCCACCTCGCTCTCCGTACTAGTAGGTAGGAATACCATGCTGAGATTTACTATGCTTGTAAAAGTTTGGCCAATAGTATAGGGCCATTCCTATGACCACTGGGGTTACCTCTAGGGGTGGGGCCAAACCGGCATTCCATTTGGGGGGACGGGGGGCACCCCCCCTTTTTACGCACAGTGGCAATTTTATTATTTTTGTTATTTTTGTCATAGAAGGCTGATTATGGGCTCGAAATACTTAGGATACTGTGTATAACCCACCAAAATTGTGTATTCTATTTTATGAAACCCCCATGGAGAGATGGGGGTCACCCCCTCCCACTTTAGGGGGTAGTTTACTGTTTTCATTAATTATTGTTGTAGAAAGCGATTTTGATAATTTAATTTGACTTTATATTGTCCTTGTCCCAATTTTGGTTTGTGTAGTTTGCAAGTTTTACATTTTAACTTATGCTAAAAATACTCATAGTAAAGATTATAACAAAGAGAAAAGAAATACTCTATATGGAGCTGTGGTGGTCAAGTGGTGAGCACGCTCGCGTGTGAATCTGAAAGACCCGGGATCGAATCCCTGCCACGGCGGACATTTAGTGGGTGCGGTAGTACGTCCTAGCATGTTTCACATGCTTGCACCCAGTCAGGGGACATCCTGACGACGTATACAGACTAAAATACACATAACAAAGCCACTCCAACACCTTCCTCTCTCTCCAACACCCCTTCTCCCCTCTCAACACTCTTCTCTGAGCTAGTGCCGATAAAAATGGCATGGTCAGTCCTGTAAAGAATCGTAAGATTCAGAGTCGTAAAGATTCCAGGACGAGCTCATTAGCGGCGGATCCCCAGATCGACCGTGGTGATTGTCACCTAAACATCTACAAAAGTACAAAGTATATAATTGCACTCCAAGGGATAGCTCACTTTCCAGAAAAGAGTTTTTCAGTTATATTTATTTACTTTATATATCTTGAGAAAACCGAAATGGAGTTGAAATTAATATCTTTTATAAAATCTATGAATACAATATGGAAATTGAGGGGTCACCTTTTCAAAATAATGCCAAATTTGAAAGAAAATATTAATAATTAATAAGCATATTGTTAAAATAAGGTTGACTTCAGCAGAAACTAGGTCAATTTTTTTTTCAGCTCCAGAGCAAGGTTTATGAAATCTGTACAGAATTGTTTTCAGTTTAAGCAGTCAACAAAAGTAAATAATGTATTATATAATAGGCTATTAAGTATTATGAGAAACTAAGTTATGTTTTTATGTACATATAATACAGGCAAATAAAATAGATATAGTAATTAATAATTATTAATTATTATATCTATTTTATTATAGCAATTATAATTGCTATGAATTAATGTACTGGTATATTTTTTGGAAATTAATTATGTACTCCTGTATTCACATTGAATAGAAATTGGTTAGAAAACTTATTTATCTATAAGACATAAACATTTGCATAAGTCTGTGCATGTGAGATTTACTTTGACACATGAACACATTAGCGCAAATTTTTTTTTTTTTGACAGCTGCACTTTACAAGTTCCCTGCACACTTGAGAAACTTGTGGTGTCATCCATTCAGGGTTATACATTCTATCAGCTCCCTTCTTCCAGCTATACAAACAGGGGTCAGGCTCCTCAATGTTGGGGTCATGAGCTGTAGCCCAAATACTTCCCTGATACAGTGCTGGACGACAGTGCTGAAATAGGGCATTACATGTGGGTGGAATGCATTCAATATTCTGATGTCTTTCACAAAACATTGCTCGGCGACATTCATTGATTGAGCCAGACTTCCCACCATATACAATAATAAAGAAGCTCTCCAATGCTTTGAATTTAGCAGAGGTTTCTCTGAAGATTTGGAAGGGTTGTTGCAGGAGTTCAATTAATGTGTCAGTCAGTTCTGGTGGGCATTTTGTCCACACTTTAAAGCAAATACCTTTTGACCTTCCTTTTAGGCCAGAGGTTGTGTCACAGCCTGTAAGAGTGACAAAAAGAGGGAGGGTAAGTGATTTCTTGGGACCCAAAGCATTGCTCATTGACCCGATGCTCAGTAGTCTTGCATGCTTCCCAGTTCCATAAAAGACATGAATCTGACCATCTTCACTGACATCATAGAATCAAGAATAATTGCCAATAAGGATTACCACTACATCCGAATCTGAAGTCGTTACAAGAATGGAGGTGCATGAAGAATGTGCACAACGATCCTGGTGTCAGCTTCTTCTTGCATGAATTTGCCCATCATATCGTCTCCGGGACCAACATGGCAAACTGTGTTGTTGTCTACATTTGTGATGTAAACATCTCCTAGGTCACTAATTCCTTGCATCACAATATCTCTAAGAAAATGAAACAACTCTGTCTTGATCCTGCTGTCCTTCAGAAAATCGCACCAGTTCTTGGGGATGCTAACTCCGCCAGAAACTTTTAACCTTGATCCCTTACCTCTGTCACTTCGAATTTCATTTTTGATGGATCAGTATCTATAGCTGTCCCAAACAACATCTACTCGAGAGGTTTGCGCAGTTCCATGATGATCAGTGAGAGAAATTGTCCTTCACCATATTCTTGGAAGGTGTAGATTCCACGATGAGAGAGAGAATGAGTGAGAGCACCTCCATCATGGATGATGGCATCATAGCCATGCAGGGATCTGAAGCTGTGCTCATCATCACATACTTCTTTGAGAATGCACTCCACAATGTCAGACTTCTTTGAATGGTACATTTTCTCCCCGGAGTAGGCCATTGAAGGGGGATAGCAATATGTCTTGTGAGCAAAAAAGGTAGTCAAGTCCCCTCCCCGTTTCTCTGAGACAATATACATTCTACTAAAGAGGGATGCATTGGCTTTGAAAAGCTGTAACTTCTTTGTCTGGGGGTTTTCGTTGTGCTTTGATTTTATAGATGAGAACATTGTTCTTCTTTATGGGTGTGTCCAAAGATACTGCTCTTTCAACAATGACTTTTTGAACGAACTCATCATACTGTTTTTGTCCCCTATCCTCAAACTCAAAGATTGACTGGCTGTCCTCACTAATGGTAATGACACCATTGAGGTTTACCAAATCTTCTGTCAGGTCAAGGAATGGATTTCCCTTGATCTTTAAAAGATCAATGAGGTTTATTACTAGCGAAACGTGACTGGCATTTCTTCCCTTCATCATGATCATGATGGAATACATCACTGTCCTCATACCAGTCATCACATCTGTTAAAGTCCTGAAGCAGTTCGGTGAGTACAGGTCCATACAGTGACCATTTTACAAGCAAAGCAGAGTTCTGTGTGAGGCCTATGACTCCTCCATTACCCTTGATATTCTTGTTGAGTTGTTCATGAGCCTGGTCAATTGCAAGGGCAGAAAAGTGTTTCTTGGATCTCTTGACCACGAAGTTGCCATCTTGAAATTCCTTGAGTGTGTGTTCATCTAGTTCCAGGAGATCTTATATGTGAATTGGAAGCCAAAGATAATAAATACTGTATATATATACAGTATATATATATATATATATACAGTGGTGGGCGTGGGCGCGCCGATTTGGCGCTCTGCGATCCGGTGCGCACTACCAATATAGAGGAGCGCGGAGCGAGGAGCGGCAAAAATCTGAACTCGGAGTGCAGGCGCGGAAGCTTGAATTTTGCGATCCTTTCTGGCACTCCGGAAGCGATTTTTCCTGTCAACAACAGGTTCAAGAACGTCATTATCGTGTACAGTCATCGTACGGTGTTACTCACGGTGTTAGTGAACTGTGATACAGTGATACTATGATAGTGACAGACTGACAGTGTTACAGTTGTTAACTTGTTACTGACTTTTTTTGGCTTTTGCTAACGCTAAGTAAACCTTACGGGCAAGTTACGGCTTACGAAGGGGCCTATTTTAATAAATTATTAATGATATCATCATATCAATCATATCATACTATGATATTAAATTATAAATCGTTTAATCATGTAATCAACTAATCATGTTGTTATTGTATTGTTAGGCTTGTTAGCTTGATAAGTTTAACTGTTTAAGTTTCTCAGTTTGGTTTTGTAATTTGTAATTTGTAATTCCTGTAATTGGTTTAGTTTGCAAGTTTTACATTTTAATTCTTTATGTCATATCATAGATATCAATGGACAGTCACAATGTCACAATGATATCAATCATATCATTGATATGACATAAAGAATTACTGAAACTGAGAAAGTGAGAAACTTAAACTTCAGAAAGACACCATGACTAGAGGTTTTTTGAATTTTTTGAATTTAATGAAGTGAAAGACAAAGGATTGTATTAATTTAGGTAAATAATTAAATAACTTCTAGAAGCTGTTTTTTACTTTTTTTTTATTATATACCTATTTTTGGGAGCGCAGAGCGGGAAGCGCATCGGGTCGGCTGACCAAAGGAGCGCGTGAGCGCTGCCGCATTACCTTATGTCTGAGGATCGCGGAGCGCTGCCGCATTACCGGTCCCACCGGAGCGCACCCACCACTGTATATATATATATATATATATATATATATATATATATATATATATATACAGTGTACGACAAGCACATTAAAATCGTGAGATATGTAATGCTTGTTTATCTTTCAGTGACCTTATTCCCGGTCAATCTAGTAAAGGATTGACCTTTTCAAGTTTTTGACCTAACTGGAGGAAAGTGCGCTGCCACTTGGAGTTAAGTGAGCTATATAATTTTCTTTTCAGTTTTTCATATACTATACTAAGATAAATTTCAGCCTAGAATCAGCTTTCTACAACAAAAATTAATGAAAATGGTAAAACTACCCCCTAAGTGGGAGAGGGGTGACCCCCATGGGGGTTTCATAAAATATAATACACAATTTTGGTGGGTTATACACAGTATCCTGAGTATTTCGAGCCCAAAATCAGCCTTCTATGACAAAAATAACTTAAAATAATAAAATTGACCCTGTGCATAAAAAGGGGGGGGGGGTGCCCCCCGTCCCCCCAAATGGAATGCCGGTTTGGCCCCACCCCTAGAGGTAACCCCAGTGGTCATAGGAATGGCCCTATACTATTGGCCAAACTTTTACAAGCATAGTAAATCTCAGCAAAAAAATACATGTACAGTAAACCCTCGCCATCTCGGACCTCTAGAGGTCGGAAACCCGTACTAGCCGGACTGGCTACGGCCTCTCGGACATGTACTTCCGTATTTCGGACATTTCCGTCATCGTTCCGACAGTGTCCGACGTTGTCGGATGATGCCCTCACGTCACCGGGCAATAAGGGTGAATATCCGACAAACAGAAGGGACGTCCGACGCCATCTACATCCGGGGCAAATTTTTGTTGCGTGAACTATTAGTTATATGGGATTAATTAGGTTAGGTCCGAACCATCAGGCATATACTGTATCCCTATAATGTTCGTAAACACTAAATAAAAGTTATAATAAATTGTTATAATTAATAAATTATATACTGTACAATAAACCCCCGCTAACTATAAGGATAGTATTTGTCATTAATCCTTCCTACCCGGCCAGTCTTACCTAAAGACGGTCGCCCGTACCCGGGCGAAATGGCTGAAAAACGTCTAGGCCTAGGCATTTTATTTGTTTATTTGTTAGGCTGTTTATTTTCACTGCTAGAACTTTCCCACTCATCTATAATCGTAGTGCGGTTTTCTATCTGTATTTTGGCGTTGAGTAGAGCTCTGTAAGTCAACTGGTTCAGTTGTGATGACGATTTCAGTGGAGCAAATATTGCAGAGATGTTGCCAATATGGGGGCTTTTCAGACACTAATTTCGTCTGACGTCAGAACAATAACATTGAAGAGTCTTCTCCTTCTTATTTTCGGAGGTGCGGTGACGCAACGCTTGGGTTTGTTGACATACCGGTACATCGTACGCACGGTGTTCAGACCAAGCTTAATTAGGCTATTAACCTTCAAACTCGGATGGTACACGTGTGTACCATTATGTTTTGCCCCAAGGAACCCGGGTGGTACAACATTGTACCAGTGGTTGAAAGCCTGTGAGCTTGGTGTGCGAGGCGTCGGTCCGACGCATGTAAACAACAGCCGCTGGACCGACACCCCGCATCTCCGGCCACAAGAAGGAGAGCGTCGCTTGTTCGTGTGTGCCTGTATGTTGTTGTTAAGTATCAAAAAGTATTGTAAAGTGGCTGTTGTTGCCGTAAGTTATCTCCACTGAAATCATCATCACAACTCAACCAGTTGACTTAGAGAGCTCTACTTAACGCCATTCTACAGGTAAATAACACAGCTACGCTTGGGGATGCGCGGTAATGCGGGAAGCAGTCAGCATAACAATGATACGGTAGCCTAGCCTAGACGTTTTTCGGCCAAAACACCCGGGTTTCGGGCAATATTTATGTAATGCGTAGCCGGGGTTGGAGGGTTAAGCTGCTGTCTTAGGTAAGGACGGCCGGGTAGCTGCCCTTCTGCCGAGCTGTCCTTACCTAAGGCAGCCCGGGTAGGAAGGGTTAATATGATAAATTTCACATGGAAAAAAAAAAAAAAAATATCCCCGCGCTGTAGGCCTAATCCCTCCCCTCCCTGTCCCAAGCCTCAACTCCGACCCCGTTACTGTGATGATGTTGATAAGCCTATCTTATTTATTGTTTATCTATGTGCTGGAAGGATATTATATTTTTCAATTCCATCGCATTAGAAATGATTCAAAGATTACAAAAAGTCCAAATAAGACATAGTTATGTTAATGTATAAGGGAGTTAGGTAGATGAATTAGAGAGATAGATAGATATAAAGAGAGTGTATATCGAGGGGAAAAAAAACAAAAAAAAATCTATCAAACGTAAATTTTCCGTCTCTGCACGCACGGAGGGGAGGGTTGAAATATTGTGTTGGCTATCTTATTTATTATTTATCTATGTGCTGGAAGGATATTATATTTTTCAATTCCATCGCATTAGAAATTATTCAAAGATTACAAAAAGTCCAAATAAGACATAGTTATGTTAATGTATAAGGGAGTTAGGTAGATATGCATTAGAGAGATAGATAGATAGAAAGAGAGTTGCAGAGGGGGAGTGAGCCATTTTATGTGGAAAAGCTAATAATACCCTGGCAAAAAACTTCCGAACCATCGGTAAATCTCGGTAAAAAATTTGTAAAGTCGAGCCAAAGTGTTTGTTGTGCGGGCAAGGGGTAGTACTATGCAACCTTCGGTAAAGTGAAAATTTGTTGCAAGAGTGTTCGTTGTGCAGGGGTTTACTGTACTATGTTTTGTATTACAGATTATAGGGTTCGAATAGGGTTGTCTTCGTTTTCTAGGTTGACGCGGACATCTCTCTTGAGGTCGGATTTTTTCCGTAGTCTCCGATTTCATTGTTGTCTCAGACGGACATTGGTTAGGTCGGATTTTATCCTCTGTTAGGTCGGACACAAGCCGGACATCTCGGATTTTCGGTCATCTCGGACTGGGTCTCCCCCCAATTAGTCAGAGATAGCGAGGGTTTACTGTACTGTATATTCCTACCTACTATACACCCTCTTAGGTCCTGATGTGGTGGCGTCTACACCGTGGGACCACCTCCCGGAGCTGCCAACCGCGGATGGCTGCCGACCCTCCACGGCCGGAGACAAGATCAACGACCAGTGGAGGACAACCGGATGCCGGCCGCGGGGAGCAGTTTCGGGAGCCAAACTGTCACAACTATCTCCTTCCCCCTCCCTGGGGGCACGGGTCCTTGGAGCGGCTTCGGTCGCGCCGGGAATTTCCACACCTCTCACACATCACACAGTTTTTCCTACACCGAGAAATGACTCTCCGGCTGTCATTTCTCGAAGACTTCTTCTAGCCGGAGACATTGAGAGCAACCCAGGACCCACGTACACATACATATGTCCAACTTGCTCAAAACCCATCACTTCGAGTCGCCACACTAAGGGTTCAGTTCTCTGCAATTCATGCAGGAACTGGACCCACTTCACCTGTACAACACTTGCCTCCAAGAAACACTACACGAACACTTGGACCTGTTCCTCATGCCCCTCCCTCTCCCAGTCAAATCCCTCGCCTAAAACCCGTCCACCTCTCCTCCCCAACCCACCTAGCCTTCCCATATCATTCACTCCCCCCCCTAAAACCCGTCCACCTCTCCTCCCTAACCCACCTAACCTTCCCATACCATCCACATCCTCAACTCAACACACCACACCCCATCCTAATCCATTCCAACCCCCATCTCCTGCTCCCCAATCCCCACCCCCACCTCACCCATCCCAACCCCCACCCCATCCTCGTGCAGCAGCACCCAACATACATCGTGCACATAACATTAACATTCTCCAATTGAACATAGATGGCATTAACACAAAGAAACACGAACTCTCACACTTCATCAAACAACACAACATACACATTGCCATCTTACAAGAAACAAAACTCCGCACAACACAAAAAACACCCACATTTCATAATTTCACCACCATCAGACAAGACTGGGCTGTCGGCGGGGGCGGTGGACTCATCACCCTGGTACACAATGAAATATCATACATAGTAACCAGTGTACAAACCAAATCCCTCCTCCCCCCAAATGATAACATAACAGAAATACAATCAATTAAAATATGCACTGGCAACAAATCCAACATAACCATCATAAACACATACATCCCTCCCCAAACATCCCCTACAGTACCAAATGAATACAGACCACACTTACAACACATCACAAACACCCCACACATCATCCTGGGTGGTGACATCAACGCCAATATCTGCAATAAAACCTCAAACTAATGGAATACCCCAAGGCTGTTCCCTAAGTAGTGTACTCTATGATATTGCAATAAATAGTGTTACAAAATGCCTCCCTCCAAATATCTCTCATAGCCTCTATGTGGATGACTTAGCCATTTATTATACGTCTCCTAGTTTAACACACATTCAACGTCGTCTAAACACTGCTCTTCATTCCATACAAGCTTGGGCGTCCTCAACTGGTTTCCGCTTCTCGACTGAAAAAACCAATGCTGTCGTTTTCTATCGCGACCTTAGACACTTGCGTAAGCAGTCCATCACCCTCTCTATGGGTTCTTCCAAGATTAAATTCCTTGCCTCCACTAAATTCCTTGGCCTTATCTTTGATACCCACCTAAATTGGAAATCCCATGTTGCCACTCTGAAGGCTCGGTGCCTTCAGCGCATGAATGTCCTCAAGTCTGTGGCACGTGTTGTTGTTGTTGTTGTTGCAGCGGTTTCTGACCATGGTATCCATCAAAGCTCCCTACATCCTTGTTCCACCGTTTTCACTGCAGAGTTGTGGGCTATTCATGGTGCCCTGACCCTCATCTCTGCACTTCCAAACAATCCTCCTCATGTAGTTATCTGCAGTGACTCAAAAAGTGTGTTGCAAGCATTGGGAGAGTACGCCCCACGTGACCCATTGATCATCGATGTTATCCTGAAAATCCACGAATTAAAATGCAGCTCTCGATCCATCACCCTCTGTTGGATCCCCGCCCATGTAGGCATTGCGGGAAATGAACGTGCTGACGCCCTTGCTAAACAGGCCTGTCTAGGTGCTCCGGCATCCACTGTCCTCAGATCGGATGACCTAATTCCTGTAGTTCGACGGCATATTCATGAAAAGTGGCGCTCAGAATGGAGGGATCAACCTTTGGGAGGTCACCTTCGTTCCATCAAAGACGACATTCACATGTGGCCCTCTTCACTCAGCCCCTGTCGCGCTGACCAAACCCTCTTAACTCGATTACGCATAGGACACACGAGACTCACTCATGGATATCTAATGACCACTCCCCGTAGTCCTCCGCCGGAATGTCACCATTGTCGCACAGTTCTTACTATCCCTCACATTTTATGCGTTTGTCCCATGTACGGCCCTGAAAGACGTCGCTTCTTGCGACACACCTCTTTAAAAGACATCCTTTCTGACTCAGATTCATTCTCGTTCATAGCCATCCGCCATTTCTTAGCAGCTCTTAATCTCTACGATGAAATCTGACCAGTGACCTATATGACTTGACTTACTATCCCCCCGCCGACCACTAGCCTTATGAGGGCCTCGGCCCAGAGGGCTAGTTTAAATTAAACACGTCTTCAACAACAACAACATCAACGCCAAGACGTCGGCCTGGTTTGTCGACAACCCCGACACAGACAGAGGGCTGGTACTACAAAAACCAAACAGATAACCTCATCAGTCATCATCCTTAACAACATCCATCAACATACCCATATTCCTCACCAAGCCCTCTATAACCCATCATCTCCAGACATCACCTCCCCAGAACTCGCCCCCACAACATCCTGGAGGGTGGTCAGAACCTTAGGCTCTGACCACCTCCCGATCATTATCACCACCAAAACCAGACTCACCCCAGCTAGCCACAAACACACATACACCAATTATAAAAGAGCTAACTGGGAAGCATTCACAAATGAGACAGAACAACACTTCACAACTCTAAACAGTACACCCATCACTAACATCAACAATGCTGTACACATACTCAATAAAACTATCCAAAACGCTGACAAGAAACACATTCCAAGAGGTAACAGAAAAAGACAACCCCAACTTCACACCAGAAATTCAAAACCTCATCAGACAACGTGACACACTGAAACACTCCCCAGCACCCCACACACAAGACATCACACAACAAATTCAAGCACTCAACACCCAAACTAACAACAAAAACTAAATTGGAATAACTTCCTACAAACACTTGATCACAAAACAAACCCCAAAAAACTCTACAAAACATTAAACAGCATCACATTTTCCAACACAACACAATCACATGCTGCAATCACAACAACAGACTCTACTCCTTCATGTAAACAACAAGCAAACACTCTCATCAATCACTTCTCACATGTCAGCCACCTAAAACCTCACAAAGACGACCGACGTGTCATCCGACGTAAGAGACAATTCCCCACAGACCCTGACTATACACCCTTCACCAATCACCAGACAAAGCATATCATCAACAATCTCAAGCACTCACCCGCCTGTGGCCTAGATAACATAAGCAACATACACCTCAGACACCTGGGACCACAAGGCATACAAGCACTCACTAACATATCAAACTACAGCTATTCACACAACACAATACCAGACATTTGGAAGCATGGTATCATCATCACATTCCCCAAACCCAACAAAGACCCCACGCTACCCTCCTCGCACCGCCCCATCACACTCCTTTGCTCCCCCTCCAAAGTCATGGAACACCTAGTATTACAACTAATTACACCGTGGTGATGGGCTGGTCTATCAGAGTGAGAGCTGAGCGTTCTCTGCCATACCCATAGCTTACTCTGACTGTTCCTTTTACTTATATATCTTCTAGATCTCAAGTGACGGCGTCTTTTCCGTGGATTGACCTCCCTACTGCCAACCTACAAGTTGTCAGATTGGGAGCCAAAGTGTCACATTTTTCCCTTGCCCCTCAACTTTCCCTTCATAATTGCTGAGGGGCACAGGGCCTTGGGTGGGGTTTTGGTTTCCCGGGCGTTTCCGCACCCTCCTCAGCTCCCTGCCTTGGAGTGGCTTCGGTCACCCGGGCTTTGTTAGTGGTAAGCAGGGAGGGTTTTGTGGGGGTGCTCGATTATGGCCTTGGCCTTGCTCGAGACCTTGGGGCTGTTCGGCCAGACAGCCTGGGGAACAACAACAACAACTAATTACACCCGACCTACCCCTAGCTCCAACACAACATGGCTTTAGGCCACTGCACTCCACAAACACTCTTCTCACAGACCTTACACAAAGAGCTTTTGATGGCATCAACTCAGCTAGACCACCACACAGATCACTATTAGCAACACTCGACATTAGTAAAGACTTCGATGCCATCCCCCGCCACAACCTAACAAACAAAATCTACAACACAAACATGCACAACAACACAAAAGGTGGCTGGCCAACTTCCTAGCAGGCAGATGTGCACACGTATCTTTTGCCGGTCAGTCATCTAAAATCAGAAACTTTCCAAACGGAGTCCCACAAGGATCCGTCCTATCGCCCGCACTCTTCAATCTGTACATGCACGATATAACTACACCCAATACGCCCCAAATAAACTTAGCCTCCTATGCAGATGACATAACACTCACATGCACACACCATGACCCAAGAAGAGCAACAGATCTCCTTCAACCCTATCTCAACACACTACATGGCTGGTGCACTACAAACAGACTTAATCTAGCCCCAGCCAAATCCACCGCAACCCTACTCACAAGCTGGACAGGAGAACACAAATACATCCCTCAACTCACCATAAACAACACACCCCTAACACATACACACACACCCAAAATCCTAGGAGTAACATATGATACTCATATGACATTCAAACAGCACACCACAAACATTAAAAAGAAACTGACACCCAGACTTAACGCCCTCAGGTCACTTGCTCACACAAAATTTGGACACAACAAAGAAACTACCACCACAGTATATAAACAATACATAAGATCAGTGATGGAATACGCAAGCCCAGCCTGGGCTTCTAACCTAGCTGAAACACATCATAAGACCTTACAGACTATTCAAAACAAAGCCTTGAAGATCATTACAGGCTGCACAGCTACTGCACCCACAGATCACCTACATCAAGAAACCAAAATCCTCAAAGTCAAAGACCATCTGGACATGAGAGGCACTCAATTCCTGGCAGCAGCCTCCACGAACCAAGACCACCCACTAAACTACATGGCAACACACCCATAGACACCAAGAAATATCAAAACAACACCCAGCACACGGTATCACACACAATTAATGTCCTCTCTCCCTCCCTGCCCACCCCGAACCAACTTCCAGAAGCACATCCATACTCATATCTCTCACCAATCCATCCACTCACTCACAGACAACACCCAGCTGCATGCACGACCTCCCGAAATCCATCCTTCCGAATCCTCCCTTCCTCGCGAGGATAGAGTCCACCTGGCCAGGCTGAGATGCGAACACCATCCAGCTCTCCTGAGCTATCAGAAGAGACTGGATGACTCCGTTGTCGATGCCTGCCCGGGATGTAACACAGCACCCCATACCATTAAACACATCATAGAAGACTGCATTTCACACAACCACTTACGCCAACAACACAATCTACACTCAATGAGAGCTCTGTGGGAAAGCCCGATCGTGGCCATGGCCTTCCTCAGGGACTCGGGGCTGTTCGGCCAGGCAGCTTAGGGAACAACAACAACAACAACAACCTACTATACACCCTCTTAGTCATTCTCTCGCTTTCCATACATTCCATATGGCCAAACCATCTCAAGTTGTTCCTTTTCACACTTTCCAGCACATCTACCTCCATACCACACCTCCTTCTTACTTCCTAATTCGTCTGTCTATCCCTCCATGTAATCCGCTCTCACTCTTGGTCTGAGTCTCTTCCCGAACGTCCATGCTTCGCTTCCGTAAGTTAGTGTTGGGATTACCACACTTCCATACTGACCACCCTATTTCTTGTTACTGCTTTTAATGTTCCTACAACCCTCTTCCCCTGTTGCACCCTCTCCTGCACTTCTTCACCCATAGTCCCATCTTTACTTAACACACTGCCCAGATACTTAAAAGAGCTGACGATCTCCATAGCCTGACCGTTCAAGCTAAAGAGTACTGAATGGTATAATGTTGTAAGTGCGTACCTTGACCGCCTTGTACAGTACAGTACACTAATTGGTATCAGCAATATCTCAACATGATTTCTTCCTGTCGAGCAAGATATACAAACATGTTCATACTCTTTCTCACCCTATTCAACAGCTATGTATGTATGTATAGACTCAGGCACATACCCCATTGGTGGGGGTGGCCGACTCCAGACAGAGCCCGAACAAAAATATCATATAAAATTTCAATTCTTAGGGTCCGGGATCACTTTCGCGTTCCCTTGCCCCTTACTCTGTCTTGTTGAGTAGGAGAATTTTACAAGGGGAGGAGGATTCCTAGCCCCCTGCCCCCAGAAGGAAAATTAAGACAGTAAAAGAGACAGACAGAAACGGCTAAGGTTGGGTAGAGGATGCCAAACCTCACTCTGAATAGGACCAGCCCTCACCCAAATTCAACATCTGGCAGACATAAATACAGACCTGAGCAAACCAAAGGTAAGGCCAGCCGAGACATGACTTATTAGCGGTACCATACCTAGATGTGTGTGAATTTGTGTTTTGTTTTTGTGTGTTCGTTGTTTTCTGTTTTGTTTTGTGTTGTCCCTGTTCTTGCTCTGTCTTAAGTCAGCAAAAAAAAAAAAAAAAAAAAAAAAAAAAAAAAAAAAAAAAGGAAAAGTGGGGATTGGGCCTGAGTAAATAGATAGATAGATAGATAGATACCTTGACCGTCTTGTACACGTTGGGTGGTGTGGTGTGCTGGAAGGCCGGGTCGGATAACTTGTCAGCCCAGCCCAGGCCGGTCAGTGTCACGCAGAATTTCAGCTTTTCCAACGAGGATCTCTTTGGCCCTGCTCGTGAAAATGCTCCAAATGTGAACACCCCGGGATACTGAAAAACGAATGAAAATGTAATAATAATAAATATATTATTAATAAAAGCTGATGCATTTTATTATCGATCGGGAGTGCCAATTTTGCACATCAGTAAATTCAATAACTCACATTATCCCTTAATATATGTGCAAAATGTATGTGTATCGTCAATTTTAACCCATTTTTTCCATACAGTATACAGGAATGAGATAGGGAAAAAAACACAATAGCTTATGATAAAGAATGGTATCCACACTTCAAGCATGCACCAATAACTACTGTATAATGTAGCTTTCTTCATCTTCCTGTGGCAACTACTGTATAGTCTGTTCATTCTAGGTTGGGCATAAATCGTAACCTCTAACCTCTGTAACTCAAAAAGGACTAGAGTAATCAAGCTCACATTTTTTCTACCAAGTAGGAAGACTTGGCCAGGAAGTAGGTGTGGAAATTGACAGCTCAGTTGCTCTAGCCCTTTTTGAGTTACAGAGGTTAGAGGTTACGATTTCTGCCCAACCTAGAATGAACGGACTATAGTTGAATACTGTATGCAGCTTTGAATATTTGTGTTGGTTGAATATTCTGAAGAGCATAGTGGATGCCTGGTGAGGGTGACAGTCATGAGAGAATGTCCATGATAACTGTTGTGAATGTGGACAGACCCACACTAAAACTGTGTGGGAGTCTCTCCCCCTTCAGATGCCACTTAAAGGAAAAGCCTTTGCGTTATATGACATTTCCCAGCGGTTAAGTAACTATAAAAACCTATCCTAATCTAATCTTATTAATTTGGGGGGAGATACTTGTTACAGGCAGTCTGCCTTTTGTCTCCACACACATAGAAAAACAAATAATGGTGGAAGTTTGAACATACAGGACCGGTATGAGTAAAAAAATTATAATGGATTATAAACAACAGGAATAAATGGAGAATGCTTGTGAATAGATGAGTGAACACGTGGTCATTTGGGGGAAGGGGTCGGGCGCAAGTTGGACTAGATAATAGTCCATCAGGCGCCTGGCCCGGGGAGACGGTTTATATGAAGGGTGCGCCTAGAAGTGTGGTGGGCGGGCTTGTGGTCGTAGGGCTTTGCTGCATGTCTGCCTGCTGAGATCGGAACCTCTCCGGGTGGTCGGGGGCCTGGGGAGTGCTGGAGGGACCTTGGTGACCCTGGTCTCTGGGTCTTCTCCTGGATGACCTAGATGCATACCATCGAAAATACGGCGTCCAGGCCATAATAATAAGCCCAAATGGTGGAATAAAGATATTTCAAACTGCCTGCTTGCTAAAAAATTTGCTAATGATAGATTAAAATCCTCACAAAATGACGAAGAACGGGTGAAATTTGTAGAGCTACGACACAAAGCCAAAAAGTTAATTAAGCAAAGTAAAAAGACCCTAGAGTTACATATTGCGAATCAAAGTAAAACAAACCCGAAAGAATTCTATAGTTATATCAGAAAGACAAAAGTAGTTACTTCAACTGTTGGACCGTTAGTCGATGAAAATGGAGAATACACCAAAGACGAAGTACAAATGAGTAATGCCCTCAATACCTTCTTTGCATCAGTTTTTACAACAGAAGACCTCAGTGATATCCCTACACTATCGCCGATTCAGATTGATAATTCTGATGTTCTAAGCAATATCACCGTTACAGAGAGAAGTATTGAATTGTTTAGATAAACTCAAGGTAAATAAAATGCCTGGACCTGATACAATCTCGCCTAGAGTTCTAAAAGAAGCTAAGGATGAGGTCTCCAAACCACTGACATTACTATTCAATAAATCCTTGCAGTCTGGAACTATGCCTGATCAGTGGAAGATAGCCAACGTAACACCGATATTCAAAAAAGGCAGCAAATCCCTACCCAGTAACTATCGTCCAATTAGCTTAACCTCAGTTGTATATAAAATGCTAGAAACGGTCATAAGAGACCGACTCGTAAATCACTTAGAGGAAAATAACATACTTAACCCTTCCTACCCGGGCTGTCTCAGCCAATGACGGTCGCCCCTACCCGGGCGATATGGCCGAAAAACGTCTAGGCCTAGGCTACCGTATTTATGTTTATTTTCACTGCTAGAACTTTCCCACTCATCTATAATCGTAGTGCGGTTTTCAATCTGTATTTTGGCGTAATGAGATGAGAATGGTGAGATGGATGTGTGGGGCCAGGCTACAGGATAGAATAACAAATGTTGAGCTGAGGAGACGTTTAGGTATAAAGAGTATTAGCGAGGTGATGCGTACAAGTAGACTGGGATGGTATGGACATGTGGAGAGAATGGATGAACAAAATTGGGTGAAAAAATGCAGGTCTGTGATTGTGGAGGGAGCTGCACCAAGGGGTGGACCGAGGAAGACCTGGGATCGGACTATACGCGCCGATCTCAAATCCAAGAACTTGACAAGTGAAGCAGCCCTTAACAGGGTTGCCTGGAATGCCGCCATTAGGACAAGAGACTGAAACTGCACTTATGTGTGGAACACTCAGTCTTAAAATTTTATGTATGTATGTATGTATTGAGTAGAGCTCTGTAAGTCAACTGGTTCAGTTGTGATGACGATTTCAGTGGAGCCAATATTGCAGAGATGTTGCCAATATGGGGGCTTTTCAGACACTAATTTCGTCATGACGTCATAACAATAACATTGAGGAGTCTTCTCCTTCTTGTTTTCGGAGGTGCGGTGACGAACGCTTGGGTTTGTTGACATACGTCGTACGCACGGCGTTCGGACCAAGCTTAATTAGGCTATTAAGCTCATGCCTTAGATAAGGCATACCGGGTATTGGCCCTTCTTTCGTGCTGTCATTACCTAAGGCAGCCCGGGTAGGAAGGGTTAAAGATACTCAACACGGCTTTCGTAAAAAACGTTCCTGTTTAACAAACCTCTTAGACTTCTTCCACGATATCCTCAACCTCTACGATGAGAGTAAAGCTGTAGATATTATATACCTTGATTTTCAAAAGGCCTTTGACAAAGTTCCCCACAAACGTTTACTGCTAAAACTAAAAGGCATGGAATACAAGACGGTGTGTTGAAATGGATAGAAAATTGGCTCAGCGACAGAAAGCAAAGAGTAGTCATAAACGGTAAGGCATCTAAATGGACCAATGTAAGTAGCGGGGTACCCCAGGGATTGGTACTTGGACCAATTCTCATTCTAATTTACATCAACGACATAGATGAGGGTCTCACCTGTACAATCTCAAAATTTGCTGACAATACAAAAATTGCAAATAGCGTACTCTCAAAAGATCAAGTTGACGATATGCAACACAATCTAGATAAATTGTCACATTGGGCCCAAATTTGGCAAATGAGTTTCAATGCGGATAAATGTAAAGTACTACATATCGGATACCTAAATGAGAAAGCAAACTATTCGATGAATGGCACTCAGCTTAAGAATGTAAACAGAGAAACCGATCTGGGAGTAACAATATCGAGTAACCTATAACCGAGTCAACAATGTTCAGAAGTTATTAAGAAGGCAAACAAAATATTGGCTTTATAGGCAGGTCATTTGAGCATAAATCCAAAGACGTTATCCTAACCCTTTACAATTCCTTAGTCCGCCCTCTTCTGGAATACTGCGTTCAATGCTGGTGCCCTTATTACCAAAAAGACATAAACAAGCTAGAACGAGTTCAACGTAGAGTTACCAAAATGATACCTAGCCTAAAGAACAAACCATACGAAAGCGTCTTACAGAATTAAATCTATTTCCTTTAACCCAGCGCAGATTAAGAGGTGACTTAATTCAAGTGTTCAAAATCATCAAAGGCATCGACAATATGAACTGTAGTAAGTACTTCACTATCGACCAATCTAATTACACGCGGGGAAACGGTTGCAAAATTATTGGTAAATCTTTTAACTCACACGAATCTAAGAATTTCTTCTTCAATCGAGTTGTCAACTTGTGGAATGGGCTTCCCCGAGACGTTATAGACTGCAGCATCGTTAATTCATTTAAATTCCGCCTAGACAAATATCTCGCATCAAACCCGCGACTGACTGCATTTTTCTTACAGTTTTTCTTACAGTAGATCCTCTGGAAAAAGGCAAACTATGCCTGTGTATCCAGCTCAGTACCAGTACTTGCACTGCTGCGGTCGTTCACGGTGTTGGCGGCGGCGGTAGCAGACGCAAATTTTTTACTATTCTGTATTTTTGTTTTATAATCAAACTTCAAATCTTGTCTTCCCCATGCTTTATCAAGATTACTTTCAAACTCCCTTATTGATTCGGAATAGACTACATACTGGGGCAGTGCGTTCCACTCATTTACCACTCTATCACAAAATGAGTTCTTTGCCTTCTCAAGCCTATTTCTTTCTCTGTAAATTTTCTTAGAGTGTCCTCTCGTTCTTGTTCCCTCCCGCATCAAGAAGATACCTTCACACACATCCTCATCGTACTTTCCTGACACTATCTTAAAGTCTCTATCATATCCCCTCTCTTTCTCCTATATGCCAGTGTCGGAAGCCCCAGTGTCCTCAACCTCTGCTCATAGCCCGCGTTCTTCAACGTTGGTACCAGCTTGCTAGCTCTCCTCTGCACTTTCTCCACTGCTTCTATATCCTTTACCATATATGGAGCCCACACCTGGTTCGCATATTCCAGGTGCGGCCTAACCAGCGCTGTATAGAGATTCCTGAAGATTTCTTCGTCAAGTGACACAAATGTCCTCCTTATCAGCCCTACAATTCGCAGCAATTAGTCAGCAGACCTTGGATGACCTGACGGCTGCCCTAGTTGGTGAAGTGAAGACTGCCATTGTAAACGAAGTGAAGGGTGCCCTTGCTGCGGTGGCCGTGGAGATAGAGAGTATTGGTAACAGAATGGATATCCTTGAGACTAAAGTTGCTGCCCCCGACATTCCCTTGTTTGCCAAGATAGTTCAGCAAACATTTGAAGAGACCAAAAAGGAGCCGACCAAACGCACCACTGAGGTGGTAGATGGTGGAAACAAAAAAACTGTCTGGGACCATCAGGTCCTGGTAGTGAAGCCAAAAGACCGATCCTCCGAGCCAGTAAGCCCACCAGATACAAAGGCAATCGAGACTGCTTTGGCTTCGGTTCCGGTTAACAAGTTAACTAGAACTGATTCAGGTGTACTGGTGGTACGACTTCCATCCAAGAAAGCCAAAGAAGATGCAGGAAGGGCCATCAATCAGTGTTTGGGGGTGGACAGTGCCTTCAGTGTCTCCGAACCAAAGAAGATGATGCCAAAAATGACTCTGGTAGGCATTGCTAATGACGCTGAGGATAATGAGATCATTCCCAGCATCCTCAACAAGAACCCAAGAATAAAGTCCCTGGTCGACGATGGCTTAGCTATAAATTTGGTATTCACCAAGCAAAAGAGTGATGCACACACAAAGACTGCGGTAGTAAAAATGTCACCTGAAATACGCTCTTCCATTGTGGATGATGGCAATTCTGTGTATGTTGGACTTGTGAGATGTCGTGCATACGATCGCTTCTGGGTAACACAATGTTACCATTGCCAGGGCTTTGGCCATACCAGTGACAGGTGTTATCGGAAAAATGAGGATCCAAAATGCAACTTCTGTGCCGGTACTCATAACTCAAAAGACTGCACCAACAAGACTTCCCCCAAATGTATAAATTGTATGAGCTCCACATCAGTTACGGAGCCGCCAAATCATTTCGCCTCAAATAGAAATTGTCCTCTAATGACAGCTCAGAGAAATAAAGTTATTGAAAACACCAATTTTGTAGGTTCAAAAAAATGAAAAATGCACACGGGAGCCGGTTGAAACTGGGTCTGTTGAATGTTCGTTCCTTGCGTAACAAAATGGATCATATTTGCGAGATCTTGGATGAACGTAACCTTGATGTATTATGTCTCACCGAGACCTGGTTGTTCGAGTCAGATCTGAATATTATCCAGGCGGCATTGCCTAAAACCCATTCCATAATAAATGTTCCTAGGCCTAGGGGAGATCATCCGGGTGGTGGAGTGGCAGTTGTCTACTCCACATCTCTGGTGAATATCTTGCAAATAAGCCATAACCCAGCCCCTCTTTATTATGAACTGTTGGAAGTGGAAATAAAACTCCATCAACAAATTCTAAGAATGGCAGTTGTCTATAGGCCTGGCCATCGTGGCACAGATAGGGGTTTTATGGAAGAGTTTGGGCAGTTTCTCGAGGAATTTCCTGCTAAAACCGGAAGACTTTTGATATGTGGAGATTTTAATTACTGGGTTGACAGCCCTCATCTGAAGCCATTCTCTCCTGAGTTCCTTGAGTTGACTGATCAGAACAATTTTGTAAACCATGTGTCCCACCCAACTCATATCTTAGGACACACCCTTGACTTGGTTTTCTCTCCTGTGGGTTGTGGTGGTGTTCTGGATGTTGATGTTGAGAATGCTGACCCTAATACCTCTGATCATGCTTTGATTACTTTCAGCTTTGATTTCCCTAACCCACTCACACATGAAAAAGTAATCAGATTTAGAAATTATAAAAATACAGACCAAAATTTGGCTAGCAGTGAGGTAAAACAGTACTTGGGAAGTATTGATACTTCCAACCTTACTTCAGATGAGCTGGTGGAGGTGCATGGAAATGCACTTAAATTAGTGTTCGATCATCACTGTCCAGAAGTAGAGAAGAAAATCATAGTACGAGATGATTCACCCTGGTATAGCACTCGAGTTAAATTTCTTAGAAAAGCGCGTAGAAGAGCTGAACGTGAATGGCGGAAAAATAAAACAGACTCTACATGGTTGC
This sequence comes from Paralithodes platypus, assembly GCA_032716605.1. Taxonomy (NCBI): domain Eukaryota; kingdom Metazoa; phylum Arthropoda; class Malacostraca; order Decapoda; family Lithodidae; genus Paralithodes; species Paralithodes platypus. The sequence goes on along the minus strand of CM064525.1, from coordinate 6,271,130 downwards.
AATATCTGTCAGCCAGAAGAGCTGTGGTCCACACAATCAAAGATGAAAAGAAAGTGTATTATCAGGGAAAAGTTGACTCATGTGGTAACAACCAGAGGAGGTTGGCTTCAATTGTAAACAGTTTACTTGGAAAAACAAGAGTCAGCTTAAGACCTTCTGTACCCGATGCCGAGTTGGCTGCCAACTTTGTGGCATTTTTTGCTGGCAAGATAACTCGCATAAGACAGGAACTGGATGATGCTTCTGTTGGTGAAGAACTTTCAGTTGTACTCCAACCCCGACACATTCCTAATAATGTCCTCTCATCCTTTCACTCAGTAGAGGTGGACATGATCTCGTCCTACATAAGAAACCTCAATAAAACATTTTGCCCGTTGGATCCCATAAATGTTTCCAAGCTACCAAGAGTCTATGATCACACAATTAAGTTTATTTCCAAAATAATTAATAAGTGCTTCTCTGAAGGTAGCTTCCCACATTCTGAAAATCATGCACTACTCCGACCTACTCTAAAGAAACCTGGACTTGATGTTGAGAACATGTTGAACTATCGTCCTGTCTCCAACCTGTCCTTCATATCAAAGATATTAGAGCGTGCAATACTTGACCAATTACAACCACTACTTCAGCAGAATGAAACTATCCCAATTTTTCAGTCTGCTTACCGACAGCATCATTCAACTGAAACAGCATTGATTAGAGTACATAATGATCTAGTTGAGAACATTTGCAATGGTGTGGCCTCACTATTGGTCTTGCTTGATCTCTCTGCGGCTTTGACACAGTGGATCACGAGTTGTTATTGAGTGATCTTTATGATTGTGGTGTGCGTGACTCCGCTCTCTTGCTTCTTGGGTCGTACTTGTCAGGTAGATCCCAGAGTGTGATGATAAATTGGTCTCGGACTCGACACCCCTGCAGTATGGTGTTCCGCAGGGATCAGTTTTAGGTCCTATCCTATTTATAATTTATATCAGCAGTTTGTCTCTTCTGCTTCGTGCACATAATGTCACCTTTCACTTTTATGCAGATGACACCCAGATTTATGTGAGAATCACATAATGGTTTAATTTGAAAAGCAAAAGAGCTTTGGGTAGGCGTGATGCAGCTTGGGCTAGATTAAGAAGAAGGAACACTGAGAGTAATCGGAATAAATATAAACAGGAGAGGAATAGATATGTTAACATAATTAGGCAAGTTAAAATGAACTATGAGAAGCACATAGTAAATAAATGTGAAAGTGATCCTAGATTATTTTATAAATATATAAACAGTAAGTTGAAGGTAAAGAAACAAATTACTAAATTAAGAGTTGATGCTAGGACGTATGAAAATGTATCGGACATGTGCGAGGTAATGAATAACAAATTGGGGTCAGTTTTTACTAGAGAGGAAGGTTTTGACGAACCACAGGCGGGAGTACTGGAGAGTGGTCTTAGTAAGATTGAAATAACTAGAGATGAGCTGTTATCTGCGATGAGAGGACTTGAAGTAAGGAAAGCTATGGGACCGGATGAAGTGTCTGCCTGGGTTTTAAAGGAGTGTGCAGAGCAATTAGTGGAGCCAGTGAGGGACATAATTCAAGCTTCCTTAGATAAAGGACAGGTTCCTGTTGAATGGAAAAGAGCTAATATCATTCCGATAAACAAGAATGGAAACCCTGAGGACCCTCTAAACTATAGACCAGTTTCACTTACTAGTATTGTATGCAAGATTTGTGAAAAGCTAATTAGGAAGAGATGGATGAAAATGTTGGAGAGAAAGAAGATAATAACCCCAAAGTAATTTGGATTCAGAGAAGGGACATCTTGTGTTACCAGTTTGCTATGTTATTACAGTAGGGTGATAGATGTACTCCAAGAAAGAGGCGGATGAGTGGACTGCGTCTACTTAGACCTTTCCAAAGCATTCGATAAGGTACCACATAAGAGATTGTTATCTAAGCTTGAGACGCTAGGATGTGTCAGGGGGAGTTTGCTGAAATGGATGGAGAGCTATTTATCAGATAGGGAAATGAGGACCAACATTAGAGGAACTTACTCATCGTGGCGGAAAGTTGAGAGTGGTGTGCCGCAGGGATCTGTGTTGGCACCTCTCATGTTCCTTATGTACGTGAATGACCTGCCGATAGGCATAAACTCCTACATATCAATGTTTGCAGATGACGTAAAAATTATGAGACAAATAACAAATAAAAGTAGTTGTGAGGAGCTGCAAGGGGATTTAGATAAAATATACGAATGGAGCACCAAGTGGAAAATGAAATTTAATATAAGTAAATGCCATGTGTTAAATATGGGAAGAAGTGTGAATAGACCAAATTGGGAGTACAGGATGGGAGATAATATAATTAGCAAGGCCGAAAAAGAAAAGGATTTAGGGTTGATTATACAAGATAATTTGTCGCCAGAGAAACATATTAACAAGCTCTTTAGCGGAATGTATGCAATGGCCGGGAATATGAAAGTTGCTCTGAACTACTTGGATGAGACCATGGTAGCGAAAATTATGAAGAGTATGATTAGACAAAAGAAGTGGGTGAGGAGAGCGGGAGGGAGGCGAGAGGAGGGTGGAATGGTGAGGAGGGTGGAGAGGTTGCAGGAGGAGGAAATCAGGGAGGAGTACAGGAGAGCAGTGGAAAGACGACTAGGTGGGTTCGACCTGGAAGTTATGGAGGAAGTGGAGGAGATGAGCAAGGTGTTTAAGGATGAGATCTGTGCAGCATGTGAGGAGGTGTGTGGAGTGAGGAGAAGAGGGAGGGGAGTGAAAGGTACAGCATGGTGGACAGAAGAGGTACGAATAGCTGTGGAAGAAAAGAAGAAAGCATATAGAGAGTGGTTGGGTAGTAGAGGGAATGAAGATTCCGAGAGACAGAAACGAGCGAGGTACGTGGAGAGTAAGAGGGTGGTGAAGAGAGTATGAAGGAAAGTAAGAGAAGAGTAGATGAGGAATTTGGAAGGAATCTGAGTGTAAAATGGAGGGAGAGTAAGAAACTGTTCTGGAAAGAAGTCAAGAAAGTTAGGGAAGGTAGCAAGGGAAACAGTAAGGGTGTGAAAGATAAGAATGGGAGATGCTAGCCGAGAAGCAAGAGAGTCGAAAGATGGAGGGAGTACTTCAGTGAGTTGCTAAATGTAAGGATGAAGAGCCAGCAAACATAGGTGGATATGGTATGGGAGGGAGAAGAAGAGAATTAGTGGAGGAGGAGGTGGGATCAGGAGGTCAGAAGTGTGGGAAGCCATGAAAAGAGTGAAGTTGGGGAAAGCACCAGGAACAGATGGAGTGTGTGGGGAAATGTTGAGGTATGGTGGTGAGATAGTGATAATGGATGGAAAATGTGCAAACTAGCATGGGAGAAGGGGAGTGCACCCGGTGACTGGAAGACTGGCATAATAGTCCCCCTATAAGGGCAAAGGGAAAGAGGAGTGTGTGGTAACCACCGAGGAATACGTTCTTCTAAGCGTAGTAGGGAAGGTATACAGTAGGGTAGTGATTGAGAGAGTGAGAGTGAGAACGGAGAAATGAATAGGCGACGAGCAGGGAGGTTTTAGGAAGGGAAGAGGATGTGTAGATCAGATTTTTACCGTGAATTGTGTTGTGGAGAAATACCTGGAGAAGAAACAAAAGGTGTATGTTGCCTTTATGGAATTGGAGAAGGCCTATGACAGAGTGGATAGAGAAGGTTGTGGAAAGTACTTAGAATATACGAAGTAGATGGCAAGTTGCTGAAAGCAGTGAAGAGCATGTATGAGGGTGCAAAGGCTTTAGTACGTGTGGAGAGTGAGCAGAGCGAGTTCTTTGACCTGAATGTTGGTTTGAAACAGGGGTGTGTGATGTCCCCGTGGTTGTTTACTGTATATATGGATGGAGTCATGAAAGAAATACTATCAAGAGCAGTGGATGTTGGTGTATCGCTGAAAAGGGAGGGAATTGAGTGGAAGCTACCTATACTGCTGTTTGCGGATGATACAGTTCTGATGAGTGATAATGAATGGGAGTTGCAGGGTCTGGTAAATGAGTTTGGAACAGTGTGCGAAAAACGGAATTTGAAGGTAAATACGGGGAAGAGCAAGGTTATGGTCTTCGAAAGGGGTGAAGTCACAGAGTCTGAGGTGAAGCTGAACGGTCAGGCTATGGAGATCGTCAACTCTTTTAAGTATCTGGGCAGTGTGTTGAGTAAAGATGGGACTATGGATGAAGAGGTGCGGGAGAGGTACAACAGGGGAAGAGGGTTGTAGGAACGCTAAAAGCAGTAACAAGAAATAGGGTGGTCAGTATGGAAGTGAAGAAGTCCTTGCATGACAGTGTGGTAATCCCGACACTGACTTACGGAAGCGAAGCATGGACGTTGGTTGAGAGACTCAGACCAAGAGTGAGAGCAGTGGAAATGAATTACTTAAGGAGTGCGTGCGGAGTTACATGGAGGGATAGACAGACTAATGAGGAAGTAAGAAGGAGGTGTGGTGTGGAGGTAGATGTGCTGGAAAGTGTGAAAAGGAACAACTTGAGATGGTTCGGCCATATGGAACGTATGGAAAGCGAGAGAATGACTAAGAGGGTGTATGAGAGCGAGGTGGAGGGACAGAGGGGGAGAGGTAGACCGAATATGAGGTGGAAGGATGGAGTGAGGAAGTACATGAACGAAGGTGGTGCTGGTTGGGGGGAGGGGCGTCGACTGGGTGGGACAGAGGTGCATGGGGGCGTTTCGTTCGTGGCACCCCTTCGGGGATCACGGCGTCAGGCAATAGATAGATAGATAGATAGATGTTAGACCAAGATTGGAGTATGCAGCAGTGGTGTGGTCCCCGCATCTAAAGAAGCATATTCACAAGTTAGAAAGAATCCAGAGAGCAGTTACTAGATTGGTTCCAAGTCTCAGAGAACTGCCATATGAGGGAGACTAGACAAATTAAATCTACGGGGCCTAAAAGAGAGGAGAGAGAGGGAGACATGATAATGATGTACAAATGCACCCAGGGGCTGGAGAGGCTGGATAGGGAGGATATATTAATTATGGATACAGGAATAACTAGAGGCCACAGCTACAAAGTAAAAAGACCTACCTGCAAGAACGATATCAGGAAGTTTAGCTTCCCCTATAGATGTATTGACAAATGGAATGGGCTGGAGGAGGAGGTGGTAGGGGCAAGGAATATCCATATTTTCAAGAAAAAATTGGATAAAAAGTAGACTGAGAGACGGGACAACACGAGCTTAGCTCAACTCCTGTAAACTACAATTAGGTAAATTAGGTAGGTAAATACAAATATAGTTGATATACGGAGTAAGATGGAATTGTTGATGTCTGATATCAAGAAGTGGATGAGAGTGAGAAAACTTAAACTAAATGATGGTAAAACTGATATTCTCATCATCCGAGGAAATAGAAGAGCTGATGATATAGTAGGTGCCCTCTCCATCAATGTGGGTGGATCTCAGCTGCGACCGGCCAACTCTGTTCGAAATCTGGGGTATATGTGAACTCCCGATTAGATTTCAAAGAGCATGTAAACCAGATAGTTAAAAGTTGTTACTTGCACATCAGAAATCTCTATTTGGTGAAGCCGTTTATAACCAGACATTGCCTCCTGATGTTGGTTCACTCATTGGTCTTCTCTCGTGTTGATTATTGCAATGCCCTGTTGGTGGGTCTTCCAAATTATATTTTAAAGAAAGTTCAGTCTGTTCTTAACAGGGCCGCAAGACTAATTTTTGGTGTTCCACCTAGAACTCCTACTACATCTCTTCACATAGAACTGCACTGGCTGCCAGTAAGAGCAAGAATAGAATTTAAGTTGTGTTTGGTGACTTTTAAGGTTCTCAAATTTGGTGAGCCTAGGTACCTTGCGGAGCTGCTCAGGCGCCCACCGGCACACCATGGTGTAGTTGTGCGTCATGACAATGACCCTTTTCGTCTTGATGAACCAAGGGCTTTCCAGCAGTCTTCTTTCTTTGAGAGGTCATTCTCCTACATGGCTCCGAGGTTGTATAACAGGTTGCCGCTGTCCATGAGACAACTGAGTTCTGTTGAATGCTTCAAGAGACAACTTAAGACTTTTCTCTTTGAGAGAAGCTATGATCTTGAGAGAGGTGTCATGGCAGATGGCTATAGAGTTTAGGCTGTTTTGCCACTGCTAGTGATTGTTAAATGTGTGTTGTATATAAGCCTTCTTTTGATGCATTGATTTTGTTCTTTTTTCTTTCTCTTTCCGAGCGCTAGTGAATTCTTCGGAAAAATTGGCGCTTATGAGAAATAAGTAACATGCTTATTATTATTATTATTATTACAATTCTATTGGCTTTGTTTATCTTTTCCGCTAAATGTTCTGAGAAATTTAACTTATTGTCTATCACTACTCCTATATCCTTTTCTGCATTCACTTCCTCCATCGCTTCATACATACTGTATCCTACCTTGTCTATCTTGCTGGTCCCAATCCGCATGTACTTACATTTTTTTGGATGAAAAGGCATTAACCAATGCTCAGACCATCCCTTCATGCCCTCCACATCTCCTTGAAGCAAACCCATATCTTCCTTACTCCTCACTCTTCTATACAGCTTAGTGTCATCCGCATACAGGTATACCTCACTTCCATTAGTTATAACTTCAGGCAAGTCGTTGATAAATATAACAAACAGCAGTGGTCCCAACACAGATCCCTGAGGTACCCCACTTGTAATTTCCCTCCACCCCGAGCCTATTCCATTCACCAGTACCCTCTGTCTCCGATCTTTCAGGAAGGCTTCTATCCATTTCACACATTTCTCCCCTATATTATAGCTTCTAACTTTCTCTATTAACCTTTTATGTGGGACCTTATCGAAGGCCTTCATAAAATCGCAATATACCACGTCTATTACATCACCATCTTCTAGAATTTGCATCCAATCATCTACCACCTTAATTAGCTGTAGTACCGTCGACTTCCCCGGCAAGAATCCGAATGTAATTGTAAATGAATAACTTTATTTTATCCTCCCCTCAGTTACTAACCCATATGTCCCCTACTAACTTCCTAGTCCTGCCACGGACATTAGTTCCAGGGCAGTAGTTCCCTTTCCAATGTTCCCTTACCCACTCTAAACCACTGTTTGGACACTTGATCCTCAGTGTTTTGGAGGACAAGCAGCCTAGAAGGGTAACTAGATCTATTGTTGCTTGATTTCCTTTGTACTCCTTTGATGTGTGTGAATTTGTATTTTGTTTTGTGTATTCATTGTATTCTGTTGTGTTGTCCCTATTCTGGCTCTGTCTTGAGTCCCCCCCCCCCCCCCGGAAAAAAGGAAAAGTGGGGATTGGGCCTGAGTATATACTGTAGATAGAAATAGATAGATAAAACAAACTTATAATCTTAATCTTCAATACCTTGCTTCCTCCTGGGAAACCCCCGCTAAAGGATGGCCATGGCAAAATATTACTTTACAGTAAACTTAAAAATATGAGTAAGACATTAAAACACTAAACATATGAAATAGCCAGCTTAACAAAACATTAGGATAGAGATATACATAAGGGCAGACCTGTTAATACCTGTGCTGTGAGAGAGAGAGAGAGAGAGAGAGAGAGAGATAGAGAGAGAGAGAGAGAGAGAGAGAGAGAGAGAGAGAGAAGAGAGAGAGAGAGAGATAGAGAGAGAGATAGAGAGAGAGAGAGAGAGAGAGAGGAGAGATAGAGAGAGAGAGAGAGAGAGAGAGAGAGAGAGAGAGAGAGAGAGAGAGAGAGAGAGAGAGAGAGAGAGAGAGAGAGAGAGAGAGAGAGAGAGAGAGAGAGACTGTTCTACTGTAGAAAATAGGTTTAAGGTTCAAGATACTGTCCTATCTCCTATTCTCTTTCTAATTTTTATAAATGATCTCCTTAACTGTACCTTAATTCCCATCCATTCATACGCAGACGACTCAACCTTGCACTACTCCATTAGTTTTTCAGAACGCCCCAGCCAGCAATCCCTCAACGACAAACGTAATGAAGCCATAGAACTCTTAAATTCTGATCTAAATACTATTTCCAATTGGGGCAGAGAAAACCTTGTTAACTTTAATGCTTCCAAAACCCAATTTCTCCATCTATCTACCCGTCAGGATCTCCCAGCGGACTATCCCTTATTCTTCAACAATACAAAATCAACCCTTCATCTTCTCTCAATATTCTTGGTGTCTCTTTTTCTTCTGCTCTCATTTGGAAGGACCATATTACCAGTCTTGCTAAGGCAGCATCCCAGAAGCTGGGTGTGCTCAACCGCCTTAGGGGGTTCTTTTCCCCTGCACAGCTTCTTGCTCTGTACAGGGGCATAGTGCGCCCTTGTATTGAGTATTGTTCACATGTGTGGGGAGGTTCCTCTCACACTGCTCTCCTAGACAAAGTTGAAAGGAAGGCCTTTCGTATCATTAACTCCCGTCCACTCACCAACTCTCTGCAATCTCTCTCCTCCGCCGCAATGTTGCATCTCCCTATTCTATCGCTACTATAATAATCAGTGTTCCTCAGAGCTATCCCAGTGCATACCACCTCCTTTACGTAGGGCACGTGGTACCCGTCTTGCAACTCAATCCCACCCCTACTCTGTGCAACTCTCCAACCCAAGAGTGAAACGTTACTCTCAAACTTTCTTCTACTCAACAGCTGAGCTCTGGAACTCTCTCCCAGAATCAGTCTTTCCCTCTTCCTATGACTTAAATTGCTTCAAACTCCGTGTGTCCAGGCATTTTGGCTCGAACGTCCCTTGATTTTGGCCCTGTCACTCTTTCAACTATGGGGGAGGCACTCGCTATAGGCAGTTATGCCTTTTGCCTCCCTCAATCACATAGAAAAAAAAAAAAAAAAAAAAAAAACTACAGTAGGTTCTACCTTCCATCTATTATACTGTGTAGGTTTAGAGCTCTAGGGAGATAGTCTATTCGCTGTAAGTAGGCGAGAAATCATGACCTCTAACCTCTGTAACTCCAAAACTACTAGAGTAATCGAGCTAATATTTGTACCATTTGGGAAGAGTCAGTCAAGAAATAGATGTGGAAAGTTACAGCCACTTTGCTCTAGCCCTTTTTGAGTTACAGACGATAGAGGTCATGATTTCTCGCCTACTTACAGCGAATAGACTACAGTGAACCCTCAAACTACGCGTGGGATGCGTACTGTGCTGTCGGCGCGTACGTTCGTTTTCGCGTACATGGGAGTTAAATATAAATGGGGAAAATAGGTATTGGTCTGGGTCCGACCGAAAGTTGTACTATTTCTACCTTTCATCACCTAAAATCCACAAATATATAACATATTACTGTACAAATATGTTTTCATAACCTAATCTACCACACAAAATACATTTAATGTATACAAATAAGACACAAACGTAAATTAACTCACACTGGTAGTGGTTGAGCAATGCCGGATCTGCGCCATCGATCGATAGCACTGCGCCCGAAATGGATCGACCGAAATAATAGGCCTAGCCGCCTAGGCTTACTGGTAAAGTTTTGAGTCGAAAAGTAATACACCCTGTATAGCCTATAGTTTCATATAGCCTACATAGTGTCAAGTGAGATAGTTCAATAGCTCATATACATATTAAAGATTGGCTTCACATCATTTAGCCATGGGAGAGCAGTGGGCTTTGAAGCGACTTTCGAAAGAGTGTAAACAATCTCGCCTCCAACTACCGAACAGAAACAGATTTTCCATTTCCGATTTTGTTAGCTCAATAAATGATACATGCAATGTAAAACGAAGAACAGTCTTTTAATAGATTCATAATATCCTGTTGTGCTTTATAGATACATAATAGTTTGGTACGGGAGATGTGTCTCTCTCTCTCCAGTCAACAGTGACGACGTTGGAGGGTTATTTTTTTTGCTCAGCGCCGCGTACATTTAATATGAGCGTACTTACGTATTTGTTTCCTCAATTGTGGTTAGAGCGTAGTTTTATTTCGCGTAGATAAATTGCGCGTAATTTGAGGGTTCACTGTATAACACATCTCTATACTACAGTAGGCTTAGGGGGGCCAAGTTCAGGTCAAGCTGGCAGAACATTATAAAGATCACCTTGACGATTAATTTGCGTGTGAAGGCAAATAATGTCATAAAGTAGATGACCAGTCCCATCCCGCAGGCAGCCAAAGCCGTCCAGATGGACTGCATGCCAAAGTAGGCCACGAACTGTGTAGGTCGGGTTTGTCTCAGCTGGTGGTTCACGTACTGGGACCGCATCACCACTGATCGATCCGAGGCATAATTAGGCAAACACCATCTCTCTGCTTCTTTGCTGTACCAAAGTTTACCCCTGAAACATGTAAACATTGCTATTAATAAAATCTCTCATACAAAATATATACAGTACAGTCCATCCTCCTATAAAACGATTATATGGGCGGCAGAGCCCCTCGCGCTGTAGGAATAACACTTTATATGGAGATAATTCTATATGGGTCTGAGCCCCACAATTTTGCCCACTTTTTTCCGGATTTCTTGCTAAACAAACACCTATATTACCTACCAGATACCATCAAACCATTAACAAATATAAAACAAATATCACTTACCTTACAACTAATGAAGAAAAATGGGTCGATCCGACCCTCGCACTATATGAAATTCGCGCTATGCGATCGCGTATACATACGGCAGCAATACGGCGGTAAATAAAATTGATCGATCGGTCCTAGGAGAGACCTATAATATATTAGTTCCTAGAATATATCAAAATGTATTAATATATAATAGAGAAATTAGTTAAAAAAAAATTCAATCTACAATATCATGGCTACAATTAACTGAATAAATGTGCTATTTATCGGGACCCCCCCCTCGTGTTGTAGGAGGATCGCGTTGTAGTAATTCGTGTTATAGGAGGATGGACTGTACAGTGGAACCCCCATCTTCGCTCTTAATCGGTTCCGCAGAAATATAGCGAAGATTGAAACAGCCAAGATCGGGGCACTGTTCGGTATATTCCTGCATAACGGCATGCATTATATCTCAAGAACTGGGCAGTGTTATAGCATATTTGTTGTTTGTACATACTGTATATATGTATTATGTATGTTGCTTCGTAGTATAGTATAAATGGAAAATATACTTGGTAAATTAATAATTAGAGGGCATCTGTGGACTCACTTTTACAATTTCCCAGCTCAGCTGGTGGACGATGAGTGGAGGTGAGTTGAGTTGTATACTGATATTCTATTGGTCAATAAACTGGGTGTGACGTCACGAGCGATGATGGCATATGAATGGTTGTTGTGGGAGTACGTCACTGTCTAGACGGTGACGTCACAAATTCTCGCGAAATTTTAACGGGCGTAGAAATACACGTCAGTCCATATAATGAGCCTCTTTTGTTTCTCAATCCCCCTACGACGTCACATTGACTCATTTATTATCCTTGGTGTTTATAATCTCTCGGAGTCGGGCCAGTCGGCCATATTTGAAATGGTGGAACTGTTGTTCAATGAATAGTGAAGTGTTTTTGCTTTATGAAAACACCTACAACATCTTCTATTAAACGGGATTACGAACGGAGCTTCCAGCGGCATTGTGTTAATTTGGCTGCAGACCATTATTCTCCAGTACACCAAGGGTAAGGGTTTTATACCGTCGTTATTTGGGTCCAAGCATAGGCTACGTTTACCACGGAATCTTTAATGGATATCCTCAATACAGACTTATTTCCTTCACTTACCTCGTCAATAATAACCCATATAGGTGCAGAGGGCCTGAATTATATCAAAGAAAAAGTGATGTTGAAACATTATCTGCAATTTAGCCATGTTGATTAACTCTTAGCTTAACTGGGACCACCTCCCGGAGCTGCCAACCGCGGATGGCTGCCGACCCTCCACGGCCGGAGACAAGATCAATCGACCAGTGGAGGACAACCGGATGCCGGCCGCGGGGAGCAGTTTCGGGAGCCAAACCGTCACAACTATCCCCTGCCCCCTCCCTGGGGGCACGGGTCCTTGGAGTGGCTTCGGTCGCGCCGGGAATTTCCACACCTCTCACACCACACACACACATCACACAGTTTTTCCTACACCGAGAAATGACTCTCCGGCTGTCATTTCTCGAAGACTTCTTCTAGCCGGAGACATTGAGAGCAACCCAGGACCCATGTACACATACATATGTCCAACTTGCTCAAAACCCATCACTTCGAGCCGCCACACTAAGGGTTCAGTTCTCTGCAATTCATGCAGGAACTGGACCCACTTCACCTGTACAACACTTGCCTCCAAGAAACACTACACAAACACCTGGACCTGTTCCTCATGCCCCTCCCTCTCCCAGTCAAATCCCTCGCCTAAAACCCGCCCACCTCTCCTCCCCAACCCACCTAGCCTTCCCATATCATCCACTCCCCCCCCTAAAACCCGTCCACCTCTCCTCCCTAACCCACCTAACCTTCCCATACCATCCACATCCTTAACTCAACACACCACACCCCATCCTAATCCATTCCAACCCCCATCTCCTGCTCCCCAATCCCCACCCCCACCTCACCCATCCCAACCTCCAGCCCCTCCCTCACCCCCACCCTCACCCCCACCCCATCCTCGTGCAGCAGCACCCAACATACATCGTGCACATAACATTAACATTCTCCAATTGAACATAGATGGCATTAACACAAAGAAACACGAACTCTCACACTTCATCAAACAACACAACATACACATTGCCATCTTACAAGAAACAAAACTCCGCACATCACAAAAAACACCCACATTTCATAATTTCACCACCATCAGACAAGACCGGGCCGTCGGCGGGGGCGGTGGACTCATCACCCTGGTACACAATGAAATATCATACATAGTAACCAGTGTACAAACCAAATCCCTCCTCCCCCCAAATGATAACACAACAGAAATACAATAAAATACGCACTGGCAACAAATCCAACATAACCATCATAAACACATACATCCCTCCCCAAACATCCCCTACAGTACCAAATGAATACAGACCACACTTACAATACATCACAAACACCCCACACATCATCCTGGGTGGTGACTTCAACGCCAAGACGTCGGCCTGGTTTGTCGACAACCCCGACACAGACAGAGGGCTGGTACTACAAAACCAAACAGATAACCTCATCATCCTTAACGACATCCATCAACATACCCATATTCCTCACCAAGCCCTCTATAACCCATCATCTCCAGACATCACCTTTTGCTCCCCAGAACTCGCCCCCACAACATCCTGGAGGGTGGTCAGAACCTTAGGCTCTGACCACCTCCCGATCATTATCACCACCAAAACCAGACTCACCCCAGCTAGCCACAAACACACATACACCAATTATAAAAGAGCTAACTGGGAAGCATTTACAAATGAGACAGAACAACACTTCACAACTCTAAACAGTACACCCATCACTAACATCAACAATGCTGTACACATACTCAATAAAACTATCCAAAATGCTGACAAGAAACACATTCCAAGAGGTAACAGAAAAAGACACAACCCCAACTTCACACCAGAAATTCAAAACCTCATCAGACAACGCGACACACTGAAACACTCCCCAGCACCCCACACACAAGACATCACACAACAAATTCAAGCACTCAACACCCAAACTAACAACAAAATACAAGAACAACAAAAACTAAATTGGAATAACTTCCTACAAACACTTGATCACAAAACAAACCCCAAAAAACTCTACAAAACACTAAACAGCATCACACTTTCCAACAGCAACACAACACAATCACATGCTGCAATCACAACAACAGACTCTACTCCTTCATGTAAACAACAAGCAAACACTCTCATCAATCACTTCTCACATGTCAGCCACCTAAAACCTCACAAAGACGACCGACGTGTCATCCGACGTAAGAGACAATTCCCCACAGACCCTGACTATACACCCTTCACCAATCACCAGACAAAGCATATCATCAACAATCTCAAGCACTCACCCGCCTGTGGCCTAGACAACATAAGCAACATACACCTGGGACCACAAGGCATACAAACACTCACTAACATATCAAACTACAGCTATTCACACAACACAATACCAGACATTTGGAAGCATGGTATCATCATCACATTCCCCAAACCCAACAAAGACCCCACGCTACCCTCCTCGCACTGCCCCATCACACTCCTTTGCTCCCCCTCCAAAGTCATGGAACGCCTAGTATTACAACTAATTACACCCGACCTACCCCTAGCTCCAACACAACATGGCTTTAGGCCACTGCACTCCACAAACACTCTTCTCACAGACCTTACACAAAGAGCTTTCGACGGCATCAACTCAGCTAGACCACCACACAGATCACTATTAGCCACACTCGACATTAGTAAAGCCTTCGATGCCATCCCCCGCCACAACCTAACAAACAAAATCTACAACACAAACATGCACAACAACACAAAAAGGTGGCTGGCCAACTTCCTAGCAGGCAGATGTGCACACGTATCTTTTGCCGGTCAGTCATCTAAAATCAGAAACTTTCCAAACGGAGTCCCACAAGGATCCGTCCTATCGCCCGCACTCTTCAATCTGTACATGCACGATATAACTACACCCAATACTCCCCAAATAAACTTAGCCTCCTATGCAGATGACATAACACTCACATGCACACACCATGACCCAAGAAGAGCAACAGATCTCCTTCAACCCTATCTCAACACACTACATGGCTGGTGCACTACAGACAGACTTAATCTAGCCCCAGCCAAATCCACCGCAACCCTGCTCACAAGCTGGACAGGTGAACACGAATACATCCCTCAACTCACCATAAACAACACACCCCTAACACATACACACACACCCAAAATCCTAGGAGTAACATATGATACTCATATGACATTCAAACAGCACACCACAAACATTAAAAGAAACTGACACCCAGACTTAACGCCCTCAGGTCACTTGCTCACACAAAATTTGGACACAACAAAGAAACTACCACCACAGTATATAAGCAATACATAAGATCAGTAATGGAATACGCAAGCCCAGCCTGGGCTTCTAACCTAGCTGAAACACATCATAAGACCTTACAGACTATTCAAAACAAAGCCCTGAAGATCATTACAGGCTGCACAGCTACTGCACCCACAGATCATCTACATCAAGAAACCAAAATCCTCAAAGTCAAGACCATCTGGACATGAGAGGCACTCAATTCCTGGCAGCAGCCTCCACGAACCAAGACCACCCACTAAACTACATAGCAACACACCCACAGACACCAAGAAATATCAAAACAACACCCAGCACACGGTATCACACACAATTATTGTCCTCTCTCCCTCCCTGCCCACCCCGAACCAACTTCCAGAAGCACATCCATACTCATATCTCTCGCCAATCCATCCACTCACTCACAGACAACACGCAGCTGCATGCACGACCTCCCGAAATCCATCCTTCCGAATCCTCCCTCCCTCGCGAGGACAGAGTCCACCTGGCCAGGCTGAGATGCGGACACCATCCAGCTCTCCTGAGCTATCAGAAGAGACTGGATGACTCCGTTGTCGACGCCTGCCCGGGATGTAACACAGCACCCCATACCATTAAACATATCATCGAAGACTGCATTTCACACAACCACTTACGCCAACAACACAACCTACACTCAATGAGAGCTCTGTGGGAAAGCCCGATCGTGGCCATGGCCTTCCTCAGGGACTCGGGGCTGTTCGGCCAGGCAGCTTAGGGAACAACAACAACACAATCTACACTCAATGAGAGCTCTGTGGGAAAGCCCGATCGTGGCCATGGCCTTTCTCAGGGACTCGGGGCTGTTCGGCCAGGAAGCTTAGGGAACAACAACAACAACAACTCTTAGCCCACTTAACCCCTTCAGACTCATATGACGCAGAAGTTGGCAGATTAGCAATAAGAAATAGAGTTCTCTCACTCTTATAATTACCTCTTTTGGCGACCGTCAATGTTTTATGAATTAAATACCAAACCAGCGTGGGTGTGGGGGCGGCAGCCCCCACCTAATATACTAGGTTAGGTTAGGTAAGGTTGTTAGGTTACGCTAATATTACCCCTTATTTTCGTCTTTTACCCCTCAATTTCCCTGTACTTCATAGCCCTCCCCACTATCGGGGGCCGTATCTTAAGATTGTTGGATAATGCGGAAAACGTTTTTTCCGGAATCTTTAATGTAGGCTTATATCCTCAATACAGACTTATTTCCTTCACTTACCTTGTCAATAATAACCCATATAGGCCTAGGTGCAGAGGCCCTGAATTATATAAAAGAAAAAGTGATGTTGAAACATTATCTGCAATTTAGCCATATTCATTAACTCTTAGCCCACTTAACCCCTTCAGACTCAAATGACGCAGAGGTTGGCACATTAGCAATAAGAAATAGAGTTCTCTCACTCTTATAATTACCTCTTTTGGCGACCGTCAATCTTTTATGAATTAAACACCAAACCAGCGGGGGTGTGGGGGCGGCAGCCCCCACCTAATATACTAGGTTAGGTTAGGTAAGGTTGTTAGGTTACGCTAATATTATCCCTTATTTTCGTCTTTTACCCCTCAATTTCCCTGTAGGCCTACTTCATAGCCCTCCCCACTATCGGGGGCCGTATCTTAAGATTGTTGGATAATGGGGACAACTCTTTTTCCGGAGATTCTAATTAACCCAGTGAGACCCAGCGTCGCACGTGATGCGTCGGCAGTGTTTGATCACTAACTCCCAGCGACGCATCACGTGCGTCCGACATATAAAAAACACTTACGTGGCTCGTAAGGTAGGAAATGGCGGGAGAATAGGAGGGGAGGTACCGTAGTGTGTGTGGGAGCCGGGCCAGTAGGTGTGAGCGGGCCGAGACAGCCGCGCGGCTGGTGGTGGTGGGCTTAGTGGGGATAGTTTACACCCTTAGTTCACCGCCACTTTGAACCTTCATTACTCCGGTCGTATGGGAGCTAGAGGCTTGAGATTTATGTGAGACACTCCTTAGGATGTATGCCGTACAATGCCATACTCAGTTTTTACCCTAGTGCTCCCGGGCGGGTGGTCATGCGGGGGAGACGAACTTTCGAACCCTCCCCCCAAATGACCAAAATGATTTTTTTTTTCATTTCTCACCATTCTCTTCCATTTTGGCTCAACACATTTTTTTGAGGCCCCCCCCCAAAAAAAAAAAAATGTCCGAGGTGATTTTTTTTTTTTTTTTTCATTTCTCATCCTTGTCTTCCATTTTAGCAAACAAAAAAAATAAGTGAAAATGGCTTGGGACTGGGGTGAACAAAATATTATAACTAGCCGGGGCTCAACGGGTTAATGACAACCACTGTATAATGATGAAAACTAGCTAAAAAACAAAACTCACAAAATAAAAGTTGGCCAGGTTCCTGGATATTTTCCCTAATTTGCATGAACAAATTGTAATATAGAAACCTTATAAATCATATAAATAACAAATCCACAAAAATACAATCATTGAAAATAGCTGTGGTCCATCTCCTTAACCCTTCCTCCCCGGGCTGTCTTACCAAATGACGGTCGCCCCTACCCGGGCGATATGGCTGAAAAACGTCTAGGCCTAGGCTACCGTATTTATGTTTATTTTCACTGCTAGAATTTTCCCACTCATCTATAATCGTAGTGCAGTTTTCAATCTGTATTTTGGCATTGAATAGAGCTCTGTAAGTCAACTGGTTCAGTTGTGATGACGATTTCAGTGGAGCCAATATTGCAGAGATGTTGCCAATATGGGGGCTTTTTAGACACTAATTTCGTCATGACGTCAGAACAATAACATTGAGGAGTCTTCTCCTTCTTGTTTTCGGAGGTGCGGTGACGAACGCTTGGGTTTGTTGACATACGTCGTACGCACGGCGTTCGGACCAAGCTTAATTAGGCTATTAAGCTCATGCCTTAGATAAGGCATACCGGGTAGCGGCCCTTCTTTCGTGCTGTCCTTACCTAAGGCAGACCGGGTAGGAAGGGTTAATATTGACCGAAAAAACGCCCATTCTAATAAATCTCAGAGCTCTTTCGGACAGTCACTGTTTACAAACGCCTTCTTTATGCAGTATAATCAATATTTACCCCCTGCTGGCAACATAGATGACGATTTCAATAATTCATGGGGGGGGTGAGGGGGGACAAAGCCCCCCCTCAACCCATCGTTTATCCAACATTGGCATTATAACTAAGACCATGAAGAGAGCCTACACTCATTTCTCAAAATCTGGAGGAAAAAACATAAAAAATAAGGGTGCGAGCTTATTCCCTATAATTACCAATACATGTATATCACTTCATCTTGGGACGATACCGCTCTCGCAGATTAACCTTACCGTTCACGAGGAAAATACGGGGGTGGGGGATACTAATTAGTATTGATAAATAGAAACGGTTTGAATATCAAGACGCAAATTACACAGTGCACTAACGACATTATAATACACGTTGTGTGAAACACCGCTGATGTTAAATTAACCGGGTGTAAGATTAAGCGTGTGTAAAAATAAGCGGGTGTAATGACAACATGTTGGCCGAGGGCTGGAATGACGTCATCGCTGAGGCCCACCTTGGCTGATGACGTCACGATAATCAACAACCAATCACAAGCAAGGATACACAACATCTTGGCTTGGTTAATCAAGATGGCTATATTCTAGTTAATCGCCATGTTTCAACCCCTCTCTTTCCCTGATATATTTCATACCCTCCCCAGCTATCGGGGTTTACTATTGTTGAGGTAAGTGAAGAAAATAACTAAGAGATATGAGGATATAAATAAGGATCCTTAGTTAATGGGCAAACAAAATACGGTGACTACCGCTACCGGGTCCTGATGTGGCGGCATCTACGCCGTGGGACCACCTCCCAGAGCTGCCAACCGCGGATGGCTGCCGACCCTCCACGGCCGGGGACAAAATCAACGACCAGTGGAGGACAACCGGATGCCGGCCACGGGGAGCAGTTTCGGGAGCCAAACCGTCACAACCATCCCCTGCCCCCTCCCTGGGGGCGCAGGTCCTTGGAGCGGCTTCGGTCGCGCCGGGAATTTCCACACCTCTCACACCACACACACACATCACACAGTTTTTCCTACACCGAGAAATTACTCTCCGGCTGTCATTTCTCGAAGACTTCTTCTAGCCGTAGACATTGAGAGCAACCCAGGACCCACGTACACATACATATGTCCAACTTGCTCAAAACCCATCACTTCGAGTCGCCACACTAAGGGTTCCGTTCTCTGCAATTCATGCAGGAACTGGACCCACTTCACCTGTACAACACTTGCCTCCAAGAAACACTACACGAACACTTGGACCTGTTCCTCATGCCCCTCCCTCTCCCAGTCAAATCCCTCGCCTAAAACCCATCCACCTCTCCTCCCCAACCCACCTAGCCTTCCCATATCATCCACTCCCCCCCCCTAAAACCCGTCCACCTCTCCTCCCTAACCCACCTAACCTTCCCATACCATCCACATCCTCAACTCAACACACCACACCCCATCCTAATCCATTCCAACCCCCATCTCCTGCTCCCCAATCCCCACCCCAACCATCCCAACCCCCAGCCCCTCCCTCACCCCCACCCCCACCCCATCCTCGTGCAGCAGCACCCAACATACATTGTGCACATAACATTAATATTCTCCAATTGAACATAGATGGCATCAACACAAAGAAACACGAACTCTCACACTTCATCAAACAACACAACATACACATTGCCATCTTACAAGAAACAAAACTCTGCACAACACAAAAAACACCCACATTTCACAATTTCACCACCATCAGACAAGACCGGGCTGTCGGCGGGGGTGGTGGACTCATCACCCTGGTACACAAAGAAATATCATACATAGTAACCAGTGTACAAACCAAATCCCTCCTCCCCCCAAATGATAACATAACAGAAATACAATCAATTAAAATACACACTGGCAACACCTCCAACATAACCATCATAAACACATACATCCCTCCCCAAACATCCCCTACAGTACCCAATGAATACAGACCACACATACAACACATCACAAACACCCCACACCTCATCCTGGGTGGTGACTTCAACGCCAAGACGTCGGCCTGGTTTGTCGACAACCCCGACACAGACAGAGGGCTGGTACTACAAAACCAAACAGATAACCTCATCATCCTTAACGACATCCATCAACATACCCATATTCCTCACCAAGCCCTCTATAACCCATCATCTCCAGACATCACCTTTTGCTCCCCAGAACTCGCCCCCACAACATCCTGGAGGGTGGTCAGAACCTTAGGCTCGGACCACCTCCCGATCATTATCACCACCAAAAACCAGACTCACCCCAGCTAGCCACAAACACACATACACCAATTATAAAAGAGCTAACTGGGAAGCATTCACAAATGAGACAGAACAACACTTCACAACTCTAAACAGTACACCCATCACTAACATCAACAATGCTGTACACATACTCAATAAAACTATCCAAAACGCTGACAAGAAACACATTCCAAGAGGTAACAGAAAAAGAAACAACCCCAACTTCACACCAGAAATTCAAAACCTCATCAGACAACGCGACATACTGAAACACTCCCCAGCACCCCACACACAAGACATC
Source organism: Paralithodes platypus (assembly GCA_032716605.1). Taxonomy (NCBI): domain Eukaryota; kingdom Metazoa; phylum Arthropoda; class Malacostraca; order Decapoda; family Lithodidae; genus Paralithodes; species Paralithodes platypus. The sequence goes on along the minus strand of CM064525.1, from coordinate 6,250,541 downwards.
ACACACCAAATTCAAGCACTCAACACCCAAACTAACAACAAAATACAAGAACAACAAAAACTAAATTGGAATAACTTCCTACAAACACATGATCACAAAACAAACCCCAAATAAACTCTACAAAACACTAAACAGCAACACAACACAATCACATGCTGCAATCACAACAACAGACTCTACTCCTTCATGTAAACAACAAGCAAACACTCTCATCAATCACTTCTCACATGTCAGCCAACTAAAACCTCACAAAGACGACCGACGTGTCATCCGACGTAAGAGACAACTCCCCACAGACCCTGACTATACACCCTTCACCAATCACCAGACAAAGCATATCATCAACAATCTCAAGCACTCACCCGCCTGTGGCCTAGACAACATAAGCAACATACACCTCAGACACCTGGGACCACAAGGCATACAAGCACTCACTAACATATCAAACTACAGCTATTCACACAACACAATACCAGACATTTGGAAGCATGGTATCATCATCACATTCCCCAAACCCAAATAAGACCCCACGCTACCCTCCTCGCACCGCCCCATCACACTCCTTTGCTCCCCCTCCAAAGTCATGGAACGCCTAGTATTACAACTAATTACACCCGACCTACCCCTAGCTCCAACACAACATGGCTTTAGGCCACTGCACTCCACAAACACTCTTCTCACAGACCTTACACAAAGAGCTTTTGACGGCATCAACTCAGCTAGACCACCACACAGATCACTATTAGCCACACTCGACATTAGTAAAGCCTTCGATGCCATCCCCCGCCACAACCTAACAAACATTGACCTCCCAATCTACCAAGATTGGAAGCCAAAGCGTCACATTTTTCCCTTGCCCCTCAACTTTCTCTTCATAATTGCTGAGGGGCACAGGGCCCTGGGTGGGGCTTTGGTTTCCCGGGCGTTTCCGCACCCTCCTCAGCCCCCCGCCCTGGAGTGGCTTCGGTCACCCAGGCTTTATTGTGGTCGGCGGGGAGGGTTCTGTGGGGGCACTCGGTTATGGCCTTGGAATTGCTCGGGGCCTTGGGGCTGTTCGGCCAGGCAGTATGGGGAACAACAACAACAACAACAACAACAACAACAACAACAACAACAACAACAACAACAACAACCTAAAATACAAAATCTACAACACAAACATGCACAACAACACAAAAAGGTGGCTGGCCAACTTCCTAGCAGGCAGATGTGCACACGTATCTTTTGCCGGTCAGTCATCTAAAATCAGAAACTTTCCAAACGGAGTCCCACAAGGATCCGTCCTATCGCCCGCACTCTTCAATCTGTACATGCACGATATAACTGTTTAAATATAGTTAAGCTAATCTGCATATGTGATATCTTCCCAAATACTTCATATATATTTTATACACGTTTACAATAATTACCTTTCTGATGCGTAGCTCGCCCTTAAGAACGTTGAACCCTCCAAGATGAACCAGCTACTCAGCGAAACAACAAACCACCATCGTAACCAAGAAGCACAAACGCCGACACACAAAAACCACAGCCCAAACAACTGCAACGCCATGTAATACCAATCAAACCACATACCGTATCCAACTCACTATTTACACCATCTGCTAGGCATGCCTTAAACCACCATTACATGAAACACGCCGGACAATCGCTCCCCACTATCGCTAGCACAACCTCTCTCCACGATCTCTGCTTTCCGACTCCCTTCTCCTCCCCACATCGCATACACGCCCCCACTCACGTCATCAGCTGATGACGTCATCGCATCCTCGATAATTTAATCATCAGGGTAATCTACCCTACAAATTATAGATACCCTACATGCAATTATACTATAGGTAGTACAGTATAATTATATGATACATAACATATACATTTACTTAATTACCACCCAACTCTTTATCTAATTTGCCAAGGGTAAACAACCATACCGGTCGTTTGCAGGCCAACCATACTAGTCGTTTGCAGGCCAATTTGTAGCCAGCACATCAAGATTCTAACAAAATTCCCTATTATTTTTTTTATTTTTTTTTATTTTTTTTTATTTTTTTCTACTACACACAGTCTAATATTGTGCATTACGACACACAATCTAATATTGTTGCATTACGACACACAATCTAATAATGTTGCATTAGTAATGCAACAATGTCACTACTACGTTCATAAGACATCTCTATGTAATTGCTCCAATGAGCATTTGAGGTGATGCCCCCTTTTTGGTAAGGCAATTTGCAAGTTGACTCCTTGTATCTACCCACTCCACACCAGTAACTTCTCTTTTAGCCAGCATATCTTTCATACAGGCAATATTAATCCTAAGGTACTTATCATCCACCTTCTTAACAGACCTTAGTGCTTCTACGAGAGACCTATTTTCCACATAGCATTTTATAGGCACTTCCCCAATATCACCAATTTGTTAGTAGTCTTGGCAAATCCAACGTCAAGGCTATTAACCTAATTGCAATGACGACTTGTCTATTTTGACTGCTATGTCGTCATTCCAACCGCGGTTAAAAAGAAAACGTCTAGTCTAATCCTTATCTTGCTCTAGGAGACGTTGTACATTAACCAAAACTACCACCGAAGGTGAAAAAAGCATAGAAGAGAAGAAAAAGGGGTTTACCTGTTACCGCTTAACCCGTTGAGCCCCGGCTAGTTATAATATTTTGTTCACCTCAGTCCCAAGCCATTTTCACTTATTTTTTTTTGTTTGCTAAAATGGAAGACAAGGATGAGAAATGAAAAAAAAACAAAAAAAAATCACCTCTGACATTTTTTTTGGGGGGGGGGCCGGTGGGGGGTTGGGGGGGGGGAGCTTCAAAAAAATTTGTTGAGCCAAAATGGAAGAGAATGGTGAGAAATGAACACACAAATAAAAAAAAACTCATTTCGGTCATTTGGGGGGCGGGGGGGGGGGGTTTCAATAGTTCGTCTCCCCCGCATGACCACCCGCCCGGGAGCACTAGGGTAAAAACTGAGTATGGCATTGTACGGCATACATCCTAAGGAGTATCTCACATAAATCTCAAGCCTCTAGCTCCCATACGACCGGAGTAATGAAGGTTCAAAGTGGCGGTAAACTAGGGGTGTAAACTATCCCCACTAAGCCCACCACCACCAGCCGCGCGGCTGTCTCGGCCCGCTCACACCTACTGGCCCGGCTCCCCCACACACTACGGTACCGCCCCCTCCTATTCTCCCGCCATTTCCTACCTTACGAGCCACGTAAGTGTTTTTTATATGTCGGACGCACGTGATGCGTCGCTGGGAGTTGGTGATCAAAGACTGCCGACGCAACACGTGCGGCGCTGGGTCTCAACGGGTTAAGGCCCATCCCGTGTTCCGTCATGTGCAGATCCCTGTCGAACGTGCGCATGAGCGACCCTCTCTTGTCATCATTTTTTCACGCGCTCCATTGAATGAAGTCGCTTTTGTTGTGCTCCTTTAATTCACCCTGTTTAGGTTCGTTTCGGCTTATCTGGCCTTCTTTTTTGTTAGACAGATGTTACGTGATCTAGGGCACACGTAAATGGGCTCCTAAGTGTGTATAATGGAGACGCATGTGGAAATAGCCTACCGAAGGTACGGGGGCGCCTGGCGTTCCTCGTATATGTTTTTCATTCTTTCTCTTTTCATATTCTTTTTTCCTGTTAGTCTGGGCATAGTTTAGCTTTTAGCTTAACCCTTATTTAGCGGGTGGTAAGGTATTTTACACTGTACCGCTCAGCGGGCATAATCCCGAAATATTCGCTCAATTTCACTCGCCCTAGCGCTGTTACTCTGGCTCCAATGCGAACGAAACGATCATTTTTGGAAAGAGCAACTCTTCGTCTCCCCATATAAGTCTATGAATGGATGTTATGAATGAGTGTGGAGGGTGGGAAGAGGTGAGGAAGAGGAGGTACTTTTTGGTCTATTTCCCGGGCGCGTTCGGATGCGTTCGCTTTGGCCTGACTTCGGCCTCTCGCGCGTCTACTATTCCTTCGGTAATCGGTCTTATTTTTCTCTTATTTCTCCTTATTTCTGTATTCTCTGTATTATCTCTCTCTCTCTCTCTCTCTCTCTCTGGCTTGCTCGCTTTCCCTCTCTCGCGCTCCCTTTCTCTCTTCCTCATCCGTATATGTAATTCTCATTATTATTTTCTCTAACTAATCCCTCTATTTCATTTATTTGCTTGTAATATTTCTGTATTATTATATCTTGTTCACTCTTTCTTCAGTTCAGTTTCTGTATTCTCTCTCTTTCTCTTCTCATCCGTATATGTAATTCTCATTATTATTTTCTCTAACTAATCCCTCTATTTCATTTATTTGCTTGTAATATTTCTGTATTATATCTTTTTCACTCTTTCTTCAGTTCAGTTTCTGCATTCTCTCTCTCTCTCTCTCTCTCTCGCTTGCTTTGCAGGTTTTTGTTTTTGTTTTATATATAATATTATTTCACAACACATTTCCAAATCACCCTATGGGGTAGTGTTGAAGACTCATTTTTTGTTTGTGGTGTTCCCAGGAGGTGTTATCCACATGTGATTGAGGTAGGCAAAAGGCAGTTATGTGATTGAGGTAGGGAAAAGGCAGAACTGCCTATAGCGAGTGTATGAATGGGATTGAGGTAGACAAAAGGCAGAACTGCCTATAGCGAGTGTATGAATGTGATTGAGGTAGACAAAAGGCAGAACTGCCTATAGCGAGTGTATGAATGTATGTATGAATGAATGACATGGATGTATGAGGTGGACCAAGAACCAGATGGATGGATGAAATTCGAAACTTTGATAGACGTATATATCACGGTATACGGTAGAAGTAATTCCTTACAATGTACCGTACATCGTGATATATACGCCTATCAAATGATTGCAATCAATATACGGTATATATATAAATATATATATATATATATATATATATGTATATATATATATATATATATATATATATATATATATATAGTATATATATATAAATATATATATCTATATATTTATCTATATATATATTCTTTATCTGTGTGTATATTGATTGCAATCATTTGATAGGCGTATATATCACGGTGTATATATATATATATATATATATATATATATATATACCGTATATTGATGGCAATCATTTGATAGGCGTATATATCACGATGTACGGTACATTGTAAGGAATTACTTCTACCGTATACCGTGATATATACGTCTATCAAAGTTTCGAATCTCATCCATCCATCTGGTTCTTGGTCCACCTCATACATCCATTTCATTCATTCATACATACATTCATACACTCGCTATAGACAGTTCTGCCTTTTGTCTACCTCAATCACATTCATACACTCGCTATAGGCAGTTCTGCCTTTTGTCTACCTCAATCCCATTCATACACTCGCTATAGGCAGTTCTGCCTTTTCCCTACCTCAATCTCATAACTGCCTTTTGCCTACCTTACCGTAAGAAATTTACTGAACGCCTGCAAATAATACGCTAAAAAATGTTTGCAATCAAAATTTCAAACAATTTGAAGGTCACATGCAATTATATATGTATAGGTAGACCCAGAGAGGAAGAGACAAGAGAGAGAGAGAGAGAGTGTCGTGATAATAACAATGTTACATATGTATCGTATATATGAAAAAATAATATATACGGTAGGCCTACATATGTTCCCCACAATCATATAATGCCAAGCACAAATATTCAATCTTTCGTTGTTTGTATTACCGTAAGAAATTTACTGATCACCTGCAAATAATACGCTATAAAATGCTTGCAATCTCTCTATTTTCTCTAATCTCTCTCACGCCTCCTGTCTCTCTCTCTCTCTCTGGCTCGCTCGCTTTCCATCTTCCTCATCCGTATTATGTATTTCTCATTATTATTTTCTCTAACTAATCCGTCTATTTCATTTATTTGCTTGTAATATTTCTGTATTATTATATTTGTTTCACTCTCTTTCTTCAGTTCAGTTTCTGTATTCTCTCTTTCTCTCTCTCTCTCTTCCTCATCCGTATATGTAATTCTCATTATTATTTTCTATAATCCCTTTCTTTATTTGCTTGTAAAAATGTCTGTATTATTATATCTTTTTCACTCTTTCTTCAGTTCAGTTTCTGCATTGTCTCTCTCTCTCTCTCTCTCTCTCTCTCTCTTTCTGTTTCGCTTGCTTTGCAGGAATTTTGTTTTTGTTTTATATATAATATATAATAATTTACTGATCATTACTTACTATATCGTATAAACAATAGTAGGTAGCCAACTTACCATAATACCGATACACCAAACCGATACGCATGCGGTTATGTTTATCACCTGTTTACTAAAGTGCCACCATTATCGATTTTCTTCGAGCCGAATGGAGCGGGAGGGTTACCAATTGAAGTTAAATCCGCTAGCATATATTGTTAGATGTAAGACATGATAAATACCACTAGAAATATGAATTGGCAAAATCCATATAATATCACTTCGAAATTGTTCTGAAATTTCAAAAACAAAACCGCTAGTGTAAGTCATTGCTGCTAGATCGAAGTAAAGTCTCTAGATCTAGCGGAAGTCGCTATACGTATTGGCAGTACTGCACACTGCCGACTGCGATACGTTGTTGACATTGTTGTTGATGTTCCAGTGGAGGGATGAACAAAATATTTTCCTTGTCCAATAATAGCTATTTCATAGTCCCACAGGACTTATTTTGATATATTTATCAAATTTACTGAACGCCTGCAAATGATATGCTATCAAATGCTTGCAATCAAACTCTCAAGCACTTTCAATGTCACATGCAATTATACAAGTATATATAGGTAGACCCAGAGAGGATTAGACAGACAGAGAGAGAGTGTTGTGATAATATAACAATGTTACATATGTATCATATATATGACAAAATAATATATACGGTAGGCCTACATCTGTTCCCCACAATCATATAATGCCAAGCACAAATATTAAATTTGTCGTTGTTTTGTATTACCGTAAGAAATTTACTGAACGCCTGCAAATAATACGCTATAAAATGCTTGCAATCAAACTCTCAAGCAATTTCAATGTCACATGCAATTATAAAAAGGTATATTGTAGACCACAATCTTCGCCAAGCTTCGTTGTTGCTTATATTATCGTGAAAAATTTACCGTATACCCTGGTTATCGTGAGAAATTTACCGAACGCCTGCAAATAATACGCTATAAAATGCTTGCAATCAAACTCTCAAGCAATTTCAATGTCACATGCAATTATAAATGTATATATAGGTAGAGAGACAGACAGAGAGAGAGAGGTCAAGAACATCTGCTAGGTGTGATTTTTCCCTGGGAGGGAAGAGAAGATTAGTTAGGGGCGTGCCCTGGCCTACATCAGAGAAAGAGAGTACCAAGGAGTACAAAGGTGTAGAAACAAAGAGAGTGAGACAGAGAGAGAGAGAGAGTGTCGTGATAATATAACAATGTTACATATGTATCATATATTATGATAAAATAATATATACGGTAGGCCTACATCTGTTCGCACAATCATATAATGCCAAGCACAAATATTCAATCTTTCGTTGTTTGTATTACCGTAAGAAATGTACTGAACGCCTGCAAATAATACGCTATAAAATGCTTGCAATCAAACTTTCAAGCAATTACAAGGTCACATGCAATTATAAAAAGGTATATTGTAGACCACAATCTTCGCCAAGCTTCGTTGTTGCTTATATTATCGTGAGAAATGTACCGTATACCCTGGTTATCGTGAGAAATTTACCGAACGCCTGCAAATAATACGCTATAAAATGCAAAGGACATTTCTTGTAGAGTGCAATTTTGAGGACGTAATGTGCTCTGAGAGAGAGCGGAGCGGTGATTAGAGCATAATGTACCTCCTGACCGCTCGTCACAGCCGCCGTGGACCTACTACAGGGAATTATATAAGGAAATTACCGTAGTTTAGGGTTTTGCACTCGTGTTGCACGATCGTTGAAAGACAACCAATGATCGTAGAAGGATGGTTCGGGTGTCATTGGAAAGCTCAATTTACGCCCTTTCAGGGATACATACTTGTATTACGCTCTGGGTCTTGTTTATGCATGAAAAAGAGCACGAAACCACCCCATTTAGGGTAAAAAAAAAAACCCGCTGGGCGGCACAGGGAAATATACTCCACCACCCGCTCGTAAGGTGATAAAATGCTTGCAATCAAACTTTCAAGCAATTATAAAATATAAATTGTACTTACCAACACCCACACCAGTATGTTCTTCGTCAGGAACGTCTTCAATATGGTCAACGGTCTGTCCAACATCAACCTCAACATCAACCCCACGCAAATTATGCTTGGGATGAAAGCCTATGATCGGGTTATTTTCGTCTTCCGAGTCATCCACACTACCAAAACTCTCACCCAGACATTCGACGGTTTCATCCAACAGCTTATTAGAAAGTTCTGAAGAGTTCAGCATGATATCTAGTTCCTGGGTGGTAAGCCGGGCGTGGTTAGTAGGGTGGCGCGACGCACTAGGGATGGCGGCCACCGAATCGAACACGGGCAAATCTTGACCTTCCATTATGGCTGCTTGAGGGTCACTGAGTCACGGTCACGCAGTGGGGATATGTGGGTGGGCCCTTGTAGTATACCGCCTGACCACCAGGTTCCGCTTTCCACCTAAATTAGGGTGGGAATACACCCACGGACTTAAGTCCGACCCCGCCATTTAGTCCAATTATCTCGTACCGGACTTAAGTCCGACCCCGCTAATAAAGGGTTAATTTAGCCTAGCTCGTTTTCTCATTCAGGAATTGCTATGACCCTATGAGTTTTCATTTTTTCATAGCCTAGGTGTACCGTTGGTAAACAATCTGAGATTTCGTTGGTGGCGGTGCTGTTTGTAGAGTTTGTGTCGGCCGCATTATTAGCGTTATTCCCGAGTCCCCCCTTTCGAGTCCTTCACTGTGTCTCAAGGGCCTGGGCGACAGGTGGTTCGTGATACTCCAGGGGTACCCCACGGGGGCCCCTCCTTCACACCACAGGGTTTTTCGCCCCTGACACATTCTCTGCTCACGGCTAGGCCACCCTTTTTCTCACCAGTTTCATTTACTGGTTTTTGTTTTCTCTTCCTGTTTCACCTCCATCCTTTCATAGTTTTTGCCCAATCCAGGGGTACCCCATGGGGGCCCCTGTTTGTGCGAAACCACCCTCCCTGCCACTTCTCCTCATGGGCTTTGCTCTATCTCTGTGGGTTGGGTGGTTCCTGGGGATGTGCCTCCTCTCCCCTGGTGTGTCTTCCTTGCCTCTCCCTTTACCGGTTGAGTCAGGATAAATTCAAGGAAGACACTGCTCAGCTTGATGGCCATCATTGCTTGGAGTTCATAAGGAGATGACGCATTTTTTGTGGCCTTTTTTGGTATTCCCTAGACGCTCCTCTCGCTTTTTTCGGCGCCGGACCATCTCGGCCAGTCCCGCAAATTTGCGGGAGCTCGATTCGGTCCTCTGGGACGTTTCGGCTCCCCGCAAATTTGCGGAGATCGTTGGGGGGTCCCGCAAAATTGCGGGAGGGTGGTGTCGGTACGGTTATGCCTCCATTGGCCCGCAAATTTGCGGTAATAGTTGGCTTTCACTATTGACTTTTTTTATGTCATCTTGTTGCCTGATACTATATTGGTGTATGCACTTTACTGGTGTTATAGGCCCTGCATGTAAGATGTTGAGTGGTGGTTAACACTTTCTCCATCTTTGCAGGTTCTGCTAGTGCTCTTCCGCCTCGGCCGCCCTCCTCACCTACCTCTGTGCTCCCAGTTTAGGGTGAGTACGGATACCTGTTTGCATGTGTGTTCCTGTTTCCCCATGCTCCTTCCCTGGTTCTTCTTGGACATTCTCTCCACTTACTCCTTCGACGTGCTGATTATGGTGTGTGTTCTTCTAGTGCAGGTAGGCTGCCTTGCTTTCGCCTTGGTTGTCGCTCCCCGTGCTTGGAGAGCCACAAGTCCGGCTTGCGCCACTCGCTCTGTGTGTCCTCTACGGCCTACCTCCCTGCTCTGTGTGGCACGTGTCTGGCCCTGGTGGTTGTGCTGCTCCATGGCCCTGGTTCCTCGGCGGCAGCTGTGGCCTCTGCTTCCCTTCCGTCGGTGTGGACGATGGTCTCCCGCCACATTAGGACTGTGGGCCACCGTTCCCCGGCCTTTGTTGCCGACCGGACCCGCGTCGCCCTGGGTATCCCTGACCCGACTGAAGGCCGTTCACCTGGCCCTCTCCCTGCTCGGGCCCTCTCCCCTGGGTCCCGCAGCCGGTCGTCCCATCGTCGGGGGGTTCCCCAGCTCCGTCCACGCTCTCGCTCGCCTCGTCGTCCGTCCTCTACTGCCCCTCGTCGTCCTCCTGATCGCCTTGACGACACCCATCACCCTCGTCATGGTTCCCGCCCTGAGGCCGGGGTTAGCGGCTCTGCCCCTGTGCGCCCTCCCCTGGCCTCTACGGATAGGGGCTCTACTCCCTTCCGCCCACTTCCCCAGCCCAGACGACTTCCTCTTACGTTGTCCTCTCCGCGCGCGGTTGTTCATGCTGTAGCTGGCCCTCTGCTCCCTCCTCCTACACTGTCCAGGAGGGTCCGCCTGGATGTCGTTGCTTATCCTACTTCACCTGCTTCAGTGCCTATTCTTCCTTCACGGTCTCGTCCCACGGTGGAGGTACCTCCCTCCTCCGCCTCGGTGTCGGGCTGCCCTGTTATCTCAGCCCCGCGGCTCCTTCTGGCCTCCTTTCACCCGGCCAGCCTTCCCACTCCCGTCGTCCTGCTCCTCCTCATTCTTCTCTTCCTGACCTTCACTTACCGTCTCGCCAGGGGGGTACCCCTCCTCTTGCCTCGGTGGGGTTTCGCGAGGTTTCGGGGTCCCCTTTCTCAGGAGCTGACGTGTCGTTGGAAGAGGGCGATGGTGCTGTTTCCCCCTCGGCCGTTCGTGATCGGGGACGAGTCCCTCAACGGCGACACAACCGTCGTCGCTCGCCTTCCTTGGGCCGCGACGCTGCTGGTTCGTGTCGTGGGTCTCGCTCCCGCTCACGCTCGCCCCTGCGGGCCGACCAATCTGGGGGGGGGGGGGGGGGGGGTCGCCTCTCTCGGATCGATTGTCGGCTATGCAGGGCTGGGTTGTGTCACGCTTCGACGGGCGCTTGGAGTCGATGGAAGACTCCCTCTTCTCGCGCTTCTTGGCGGTGACTCACCCTCAGCGCCTCACCCTACCTACCCCTGCTACGGTCCCCCTCCCTTCTGCAGGCCTACGCTCTAGTCAGACTTCAGCCGCCCTGACATCCTTCCGGCTGTTCAGTCCCTGGCTGTGTTGACGGGTCTGTCCTCCTATGGGACAGGTTTGTGCGACGCCGGTACGCCTAGCTTAGCCGTCATGCTCGGTCTCCCTCTCCCATTGGAGGCATGGTTTGCAGAGGCCTTCGACTTCACACACCGATCCGTCGACGGGTGTCCTTCAGTCCCTCCCCCGGAGTCATCACTGATTTTGCCTCCTCTTGTGTCTGTCGGCGGGTTGGACGGCGCGTTCTGGTCCTGGATGAGCGCGCCCGTTCTTGAACTTTGTTCTATTGCTACCCCGTTCTTCTCTCACCCGGATCAGCCCTCTGTCGCCAAGGTTTTTCCCTTGCGACAGAGGGTGACGGCCTTATTGTCTTGTCTTTAGGTTCCCTCCAGACGTCTGTTCACCACCTGCGGCTTTTCGAGGCGTCTGCGCCAGGCGATCTTCGCGAGGGTTTGGACCGCGTTCAGCGGGTCCACCTTCGGCTCGCGGTGTCTTTGGTTCCCGAGCTGAAGGCGGTTTTGTGCGCGGCAACTCGGCAACGCCCGACGGTACGGTCCTCGTTCTGCCGGCCGGCCCCCTTGGATATTCGTCAGGGTTTGTTGTACTCTGCGCTATATACGTCGGGTTTTTTTAAGCAGGATGCTTGGGAATGCTACGCTTCTCTGTCGGCGGCCCCTGCTTCCGACACGCGACGACGCGCTGTGTCGTTGCGGACCCTGCTTACGTCACGCACCGACGCGCTGTGTCGCGCGCGGGGTCTTCTCAGTCCCGTCCTTCTGCCGGTCCTCTTCGGGGTGCTGCTGCAAGTGCTGCCGTCTTGCACGGGCGCAGGACTGGGACGTTGCGGGCCAGTGCGTCGGTTCCGCCTCGCACTTCTGTTCTTGCCCCTTTCATCCCCGCCGTGTCGGGGCTGGCCGGCCTTTCACTTCCGGCCGCCCTTCGACGGGGTCAGCCCCACGCCGGCCTGGGGTTGGGGTGGCCCGCCCTTTTCGACGAGGTTGGGGGGGGGGGGGGGGGTAGAGGAGGTCAACGTGGCGCTCATGCCCGCACGGCCCGTACCGGGGGTACCTCCACGTCAACACAATGTGTAGTTCTCTGGGTCGGCCTCCTTGTTCTCCTTCTCGCCTGGCCGACCGGGTCGCTCCCCTCCTCTCGGGTGCTCCCTCGGGTTGTTTTCGCCCTTGCGCCCCTCGGTAGCCGCGAGGGATGTTGGGGGCGGCGGGTTGCGCGGAGGGGTCTCACCTGGAGGTGGACGTCCGGACCCCCACTCCGCTCTTGTCACCGACGCCGGCCCATCTCTTCAGAGGTGGCCCACGTGTTCACTTCCATGCCCGAGCTGGGTAGCGTCGAGGGAGTTGACCGCCGGTCACCCGGTTTTCCTCTCCCGTGTCTTTCTGGTACCGTCGACGAACTGCGACGCGATGAGACCGGTGGTGGATCTGTCGGCCCTCAACGGGCACATCGTGCACACACGGTTTCGGATGCTGCCGGTACCCCTGGTAATAATAATAATAAGCATGTTACTTATTTCTCATAAGCGCCAATTTTTCCGAAGAATTCACTAGCGCTCGAAAAGAGAAAGAAAAAAGAACAAAAATCAATGCATCAAAAGAAGGCTTATATACAACACACATTTAACAATCACAAGCAGTGGCAAAATAGCCTAAACTCTATAGCCATCTGTCATGACACCTCTCTCAAGATCATAGCTTCTCTCAAAGAGAAAAGTCTTAAGTTGTCTCTTGAAGCATTCAACAGAACTCAGTTGTCTCATGGACAGCGGCAACCTGTTATACAACCTCGGAGCCATGTAGGAGAATGACCTCTCAAAGAAAGAAGACTGCTGGAAAGCCCTTGGTTCATCAAGACGAAAAGGGTCATTGTCATGACGCACAACTACATCATGGTGTGCCGGTGGGCGCCTGAGCAGCTCCGCAAGGTACCTAGGCTCACCAAATTTGAGAACCTTAAAAGTCACCAAACACAACTTAAATTCTATTCTTGCTCTTACTGGCAGCCAGTGCAGTTCTATGTGAAGAGATGTAGTAGGAGTTCTAGGTGGAACACCAAAAATTAGTCTTGCGGCCCTGTTAAGAACAGACTGAACTTTCCTCAAAATATAATTTGGAAGACCCACCAACAGGGCATTGCAATAATCAACACGAGAGAAGACCAATGAGTGAACCAACGTCAGGAGGCAACGTCTGGTTATAAACGGCTTCACCAAATAGAGATTTCTGATGTGCAAGTAACAACTTTTAACTATCTGGTTTACATGCTCTTTGAAATCTAATCGGGAGTTCACATATACACCCAGATTTCGAACAGAGTTGGCCGGTCGCAGCTGAGATCCACCCACATTGATGGAGAGGGCACCGACTATATCATCAGCTCTTCTATTTCCTCGGATGATGAGAATATCAGTTTTACCATAATTTAGTTTAAGTTTTCTCGCTCTCATCCACTTCTTGATATCAGACATCAACAATTCCATCTTACTCCGTATATCAACTATATTTGTGATTCTCAAATAAATCTGGGTGTCATCTGCATAAAAGTGACAGGTGACATTATGTGCACGAAGCAGAAGAGACAAACTGCTAATATAAATTATAAATAGGATAGGACCTAAAACTGATCCCTGCGGAACACCATACTGCAGGGGTGTCGAGTCCGAGACCTGGTACGCCTGGCCCTGTGCCCTCTGTCGTGGGTAGTGTCGCTGGCCCTCCAGGATGCGTCTTGGCTCGTTCCTCTCCATCCTCGCTTCCAGCGATTCTTAGCCGTTCGGACTTCCGATCGTGTGTTCCTGTTCGACGGCCTTCCCTTCGGTCTCCCCATCGCGCCGCAGATCTTCTCCGCACTGGTGGGGCAAGCTCTGGGTCCTCTCCTCAGGAGCGGGCTCCAGATCCTGTTTTCCTTGGCCGATTGGTTGGTAGTTTCCGACGCCCTAGGACTGTGCATTGGCGACGCCCTCACAGTCGTTCGCCACATCGCACGGTTAGGGTTCCCCTTCGATGTTCCCAAGTCACGCTTGACCCCGTCGCGTGTCGTGCCATGGGTCGGTCTCGCATGGGTTTTGTCCGGCGCTACGGTGACCCGGGGTCTGCCGGCCGCGGTGCACCTTCGGTGGAAGGTCTTCGCCGTGTTGCACTCGGTCTCCCTCCCGGGGTGGCTCTGGGACTCGTTCGTGGGTTCGCTGCATTGGGCCGCTCTGCCCCTTCCCTTAGGGAGCCTCTGGCTACGCCGCCTCCTCCTCATGGGCACCGCGGTGTATCCGTTGCCCCTATGGATCGGCTCCTGCCGCTCCCGCGTACCGTTCGCAGACGCTTCGGTCGCTGGGTTGCTCGGGGCACGCTCTCTGCGGCTGTGCCCTGGACCGCCCCCCCGCCGACGGTCTGGGTAGCCACAGATACGTCGAGCGAGGTTGGGTGAGGTTCCCGATCGAACCTGGGACGTCCACTTCCCGGCCGATGGGTGGGTCTCCCTCCACTTACCCGTCTATGCCCTCGGACTGTTGGTTCCTTTGTTCTTCCTGCGGGACCACGCGCTGGCCCTTCGGGGTGAGTCGGTGGCCTTCGGGTTGGACACTCAGACAAGCTGTCCCCTGTTTCCTTATGCGGGGGTCCTCCAGGTCGTTGACTCTATTGGGGGTCTCGGTGGAGTTGTTCTTCCTCGCGGACCGACACCCCTTCTCCTTGCATGCCTCCTCCCTGCCCGGGCCTGCCACCCTGTGGCCGGCCGCCCTGTCGAGAGGGCAGGGCGTTCTTGTAGAATGGGCGATGAAACGGACTGTGTTCGCCGACCTCGCGGCTTCCTGAGGTGTTCCGGAGGTCGCCTTGTTCGCATCGGGGGTGCCGTGCCAGTTGCCTCTGGACCTCTCCCTCCGGCCTCGCGCTCCGGGGGGGGGTCCGGACGCTTTCCTGGTAGCCTGGTACAGGTGGCGGTCGATATATATCTTTCCGCCACCAGACGCGCTGTTGATGTGCCCAGTCCTCGCGAAGCTGCGGCTGTACCACGGCTGTGTCTGGCTCCTCGCGCCTCTGTGGCCGGCACGGACTTGGTCCGCCCGGTTGCCGCGGTGGTGCCCGTGTCCGGTCCCTCTACCTGTCTCCGGCTTCCACTTGGGCTAGGTTGGGGACCTGCGGACCTCGTTGGCCTTCGCATCGTGCTTGTTCATGAGGCACGGTGGCTCCCGGTCCCCGGCCAGGCCCTGACTGCCTTCCTGCAGCGTTCCTGGCCGTCTTCTCCTTGGGGGACTTACGGGTCCCGCTGGAGGTCTTTTACTAGGTGGCTACATGCCACTCACGTGCCAGTTGGCTCTCCTTCCCTCGTCCTACGCTCCTTGTTTCACCTCTTCTGTACACGTCGCTTTCAAGTCGACGCTATACGTACCCACTTGTCTGCCGTCCGGGGGGTCTTTGGGTCCGTCGCTGGGCTGGTCGTTCCGCCACAGGAGCTGGATTCCTTCCTGACGGCTGCCTTCCGGGATCGACCGCCTCCGCGCCAGGTCCCTCCGCAGTGGGATCTGGGGCGGGCTCTGGTCCTTCTGGCTTCACCCACGTATACAAGGGCCGCTACGCCGGTTCCGTTGCTCGGGCGTCCACTCTTCCTTGTCGCTCTGGCCACTGGGGATCGGGTGTCTGCACTAGCGGCATTGTCACGGCCCCGGGACTGCGTGCGATTCTCCCCGTCCTTGCATGGCGTCTCGTTCGCCTCCTCCCCTCCTTTTGTTACCACGCATGGGAGGGAGGCCCCCGTTTTCCAGCCTTTCGCCGTCCAGGCTTTACGGCGTGGGCATCCTCGCCATGTGTTGTGCCTGGTGTCAGCCTTGCACTCCTCTGTTGCGTCTGTGGCGCCGCCTTCGGGTACTGCTGTGTGGGTGTCTCCTCGGACAGGTGGGAGGCTCTCGCAGGTGCAGATGGGCCGCCACGTTTGTCGGACCGTTCGTGCCCGTCACCCTGTTTGTAGGGGTTCTGCGCACGATGTCAGATCCTTTGTTGCCTCCTTCCGGTTCCTGCCACGTCGATCCTTACCTGCCATCGCCTCAGCGGTTTTGTGGTCTTCTCTCAATTCCTTCATCTCCTCCTACCTCTCCGTGTCCAGTGTTCGAACCCCTCGGCCGGTGATTGCTCTCGGGGGTCGTGTTTCCTGGTGCTCTGGCGAAGATCCCTGGTCTTCCCCCCTTGTCCCTCGTTCTTTTCCTTTGTTGTTTTATTTGACAAAGGGGGGGGGTGTATGGGTTTGCAACACTGGATTGCAAGTTTGGGATTATGTATTGTTCCAGTACATAAGTATTTTTGCCACATTGAAAATTGTGTTTTGTTCTTGTGTTCAGTGTTTTTGTTGGTTTTTGAAGAAAAGGGATTTTGGGTACAGTACCTTTTTTGGTTTCAGACAAGTCTATGTTTTTGCATTACTATGAATGACGGGCATGTGTTAAAACTGTTCTTTTTAGCTACTCCTCAGTTTTTCACTCTTTTCTTAACCCTCTCACCACGGAAGGGCTCTTGAACGCCCATAAAAAAGCATATAACAGGTACCCGGAAGGTCTCTTGAACGCCCAGTGGTTGAAAGCCTGTGAGCTTCGTGTGCGAGGCGTCGGTCCGACGCATGTAAACAACAGCCGGCTGGACCGTCGCCCCGCATCTCCGGCCACAAGAAGGAGAGCGTCGCTTGTTCGTGTGTGCCTGTATGTTGTTGTAAGTATCGAAAAGTGGTGTAAAGTGGCTGTTTTGGCCATAAAGTTATCTCCAATGAAATCATCATCACAGCTCAACCAGTTGACTTAGAGAGCTCTACTTAATGCCATTCTACAGGTAAATAACACAGCTACGCTTGGGGATGCGCGGGAATGCGGGAAGCAGTCTGATTAACGAATATACGGTAGCCTAGCCTAGACGTTTTTCGGCCAAAACACCCCGGTTTCGAGGAATATATATATAATACATAGCCGGGGCTGGAGGGTTAAGCGGTAACTAAGGTAAACCCCTTTTTCTTCTCTTCTATGCTTTTTTCACCTTCGGTGGTAGTTTTGGTTAATGTACAACGTCTCCTAGAGCAAGATAAGGAGTAGACTCTAGACGTTTTCTTTTTAACCGCGGTTGGAATGACGACATAGCAGTCAAAATAGACAAGTCGTCATTGCAATTAGGTTAATAGCCTTGACGTTGGATTTTCCAAGACTACTACCAAATAGTAGGTTTTCCTATTTGGTAGGTTGGGAGGTACACGTCAAACCTCCCAATATCTTCCAGTATTTTTCCAATATAATATGCACTCTCAGCTGCTTCCAACAGAGCCATAGTTTCTGCTGCTAATGTGGACTTCACCACTCTCCTTATTTTCCTTGATTTCCACATGACAGGACATTTTCTACCCTCTGTGTCAGTTAGAAAAACTATGAAACCTCCTTGAGAGCCACAATCGGTCAAGTTTGCAAGTTTGCAAATGAAGCGTCACTGTAACATTCTAGGTGCAGTCCTTCAGTCAGAGTGGGAATGAATATATGTACTTGATCAGTCTTTACTCTCTTAAATACCTTATTAGCGTCCATCATGTCACCAACAGTACATTTCTTTATCAAGGTGCTTAAAGAACAAACATCAAACAAAATATCTGGCCTAGTCTGGGTCCCTACCCAATTGAGTTGACCAACAACTGACCTATACTTGTGAACTTCTTCCTCGTTTAGTCCTGAATCTTTTCTTTGAGCCCTTTTATGACTTATGTCCACTTGTTTCAGCGACTTTATGTAGCTTTCTTGATCTATACTAATTCCATCGGCTGTTTGCTGTATATTCAAGCCTACATACTTGAACTTCTTGGAATCAGCTGACCCCACCAGAAAATTGTTTTTCAATTTTGAAACCACACACTCTTCAAACTGATCAGTACCACCCCAACAAAAGTCGTCCACATGAATACACACAATGCCTTCCAAATTATTATCTCTGGTATACATAAACATTGCTGGATCAAATCTCGACATTCTCATACCAAGCATAATCAGTTCTTCTTTTACAGTGTCATACCACACTCTTGCAGCATCACTCAGTCCATAAACCGTCTTTTTAAGTTTCCAAATTCTTCCACTGAAGAATTCCGGCGGAGGATGTAAATATACCTCACGTTTAATGCCGTTACCTTGCAGGAATGCCGATTTAATGTCTATCGTGTGACATGACCACCCTTTCATTTGTATAGTAGCTAGAGCCAACCTCAATGATTTTTTACCACATGTAGGAGATTCGGTGTTTACCTCATCCTTAAGCTCTTCCTCGAATCCGCGAGCCACCAGTCTGGCTTTCACAATCCTACCTTGTTTAGTCTCTTTCTCGGTCACAATCCACCTTGTGGAAATAATGTCCTGACCTTCCCATTCCACTTCATCATATACATCATTCTCTCTCCAACTGTCTATTTCTTTTCTCTTGGCTTCCATAGACTTTTCACCTGAACATGTAATCATTATTTCCTCCTCATCTTCTATTTCTCTAATTTCATTAATGTCCTTCACGAAATCCATCCAGGTCTCTTCTCCGTTCTCTTCATTACGATAGTTAAAGCAATTCTTAAATTTACCCGATGCTTTGCCTGCCCTGCTCAAGATCTTGACGTTAATCCTCTCATTGGAATCTGTAAGTGATACCTCATATCGCTTTCCTACCTTTGGGATAGCATTCCTTTCCTCATTACAATCCTCCACAGTTTCACCACTTACATCATCGCCATCACTGTCATCATCACTCACTGCAGCGGCCTTCTCTGTCGTCTCCTCTGTAGTCTGTAAACTGCTTCTACCTTCATTACTAGAGCTAACCACATTACTGGCCGAGTATCCTTTCACTCTGCATACATGGGCCCTTACAACATAACCTCCATGCCGCAAAATGTTAACCTTACCATCCTTACCTATAACTCTTGCAGGACCTCGCCAGCTGTCCTCGCCTTCTCGTTTATAATAGACATAATTGCCTATCTTAACATCTTCATCATTTGTTTTACGAATGTTATGTGACAAAGCCCTTTTAATTCTCGTTAGCATCAGATTTCACAAATTCCTCTCTACACTTACGCAAAGCATTCAAATTATTAGCTACAATCTGAGAGGATGTAACATTTTCCAAGGCTGGAGGGTTATCTGCTGCTATGTTAGGATGGTTAGGATTAAAACTAAACACCAACTGATTAGGGGAGAATCCATTATTGTTGTGAAGAGCATTCCTGGCAGCCACAGCCCAAGCCAGTGCAGTTTCTATGTTGCATTTAGTATCTTCTTTAATCTTTAGTACGTTAGCCTTTAGCACTGCATTCAGTCTTTCACACGTCCCATTACTCCATGGACTTTCTGCGGCAGTACACATTATCTCAATGTTGAAATTCTCACCCATACTCCTGAAATCCATATTATTAAATTCTCCTCCATTATCAGTCAACATCTTCTTGGGTGTGCCAAATATTGCTATCCAGTATCTCATAACGGCATCTATAATCACACTTGGGGTTTTATTTTTGATCACGCATGCATTACAGTATCTAGTAGCGAGATCAATCATTACAAGGAAATACTTATCCTCAAAGAATTTCAGGTCCATACTTACAACGTCATTGAAGTTCCTCGCCATTGGCATACTAACCACAGGTCTAGACGGTGTTCTCTGGAACTTACTACAAGTTTCACATGATTCTCCAACATTTCTTATTTCATCTTCTAACTCTGCATCTATGATACCAGCTTCCTTGACCAATGTGATAAGTTTTTCCTTTGTAGGGTGGGCGAATTGTTTATGGAGTTTCAATGCTTTCTTCTTGGCATCACCTTTTCCATAGCTGTACAAGACATACCTCATGAAGTTCCTGTCCTCTCTGAAACTCTCTAATTTATTTATAGGCATAGCATAATGACCAGTGCTAGTGATTTTCAAGTTCTTAATTCTACCATACTTCCAGTCAACTTTGTCTTCAGCCAAATTCATCACCATACCCATCTTTTTCATGAAAGATTTACTTAGCAAAAGTGGTATATCCGATTCAACAACATCCGTCTCGATCATTAGCCTTTCTTTACCAATATAAGCGGGTATGCTAACTTTCCTATGGGCTTTCACTGTGTTACCATCACCAAACCGGAATGATTTATTGGTGCTATACTCCTTAACTTTACTCTTATCATTTACATCAATCATTTCATGATATTCCTCCAACCATTTATCCCCACACACATTAACGTTACAACCTGTGTCAAGTACTGCACAACCTATAGTTTCCTTCCTCAATGTTCTGGTATCACTGTTATCCTCAAAGAAACTGTCTAGTCATACTTCCTTTTTGCCTACTTCCTTTACTTTGTCACAATTCCTCACCCAATGATCTTTCGATCCACATTCAAAACATCCACCGTCAAGCCTATTCCTCCTCCAACTTCTTCTCTAGTATCTACCATATCTACCACCCCTATTGTATCTACCATTGTTCCAGTTCCTATGATAACCACCTTGGCCACCATAATTGGTTGTCCACATGATCTCTTCTTCTGTATTACCGTCCTTTGAAGATACAGCAGTCTCCTCAATCTTAGAACATATTTCTTTTAGTTCCTGTTCCAAAATTGTTTTTCTATTCTTCAAATCATGCTTCCCATTCACCTTTGTCATATATACCGGTTCAGACTTAACCTTAACTTCTTGAGTTACTTCACTCCTTGTCACACTGCTTGACTCAAACATTCGTTTTAATGTTGATCGAACCTCCTTAAATGATAGGGGTTTTGTTGATGCCATAACCTGTTCCCTTTGTATTTCCGTTAATTTACAATTCTTCACCAGACGGAAAGCCAACACCTCATCTGGCAGATCCATGCCCTTTTCTGTCATTTTGTAGTACTTCATGTCAAATTCTCTCATGAAATCGCAAATTGACATGTCATCCTTCCTCACACATTCCTCAAAATTCTGATATGCCATAAATTTCCTTCTCTCGGGTTCCTTCAGGAAGGCCTCATCTAATTTTGCTATCAGTAGGTCAACTCCATTCTCTTTCTTCTTATCCTCTGTTGACACCTGATTAGCCACTTCCCTGGCTTGACCAGTTAACGTGAGATGAATGGCTAGCGCTTGCTTCTTTTTATTTATATCCGTTAATTCTGTCCACATCAATACATCTTCCTTCCATTGTTCATATTTGTCTAAATCAGTTAACATGGGGGGGTTCTTAATTACAGAAGCCATGACGGAACTATGGACCTCTAGGTTATGGGCCCAGCACGCTGGAACTATGGACCTCTAGGTTATGGGCCCAGCACGCTGGAACTATGGACCTCTAGGTTATGGGCC
This sequence comes from Paralithodes platypus, assembly GCA_032716605.1. Classification (NCBI taxonomy): domain Eukaryota; kingdom Metazoa; phylum Arthropoda; class Malacostraca; order Decapoda; family Lithodidae; genus Paralithodes; species Paralithodes platypus. The sequence continues at coordinate 6,228,939 of CM064525.1, read as the reverse complement.
CAGCACGCTGGAACTATGGACCTCTAGGTTATGGGCCCAGCACGCTGTAACTACGCTCTGCTACCAAATTTGTTAAATATAGTTAAGCTAATCTGCATATGTGATATCTTCCCAAATACTTCATATATATTTTATACACGTTTACAATAATTACCTTTCTGATGCGTAGCTCGCCCTTAAGAACGTTGAACCCTCCAAGATGAACCAGCTACTCAGCGAAACAACAAACCACCATCGTAACCAAGAAGCACAAACGCCGACACACAAAAACCACAGCCCAAACAACTGCAACGCCATGTAATACCAATCAAACCACATACCGTATCCAACTCACTATTTACACCATCTGCTAGGCATGCCTTAAACCACCATTACATGAAACACGCCGGACAATCGCTCCCCACTATCGCTAGCACAACCTCTCTCCACGATCTCTGCTTTCCGACTCCTTCTCCTCCCCACATCGCATACACGCCCCCACTCACGTCATCAGCTGATGACGTCATCGCATCCTCGATAATTTAATCATCAGGGTAATCTACCCTACAAATTATAGATACCCTACATGCGATTATACTATAGGTAGTACAGTATAATTATATGATACATAACATATACATTTACTTAATTACCACCCAACTCTTTATCTAATTTGCCAAGGGTAAACAACCATACCGGTCGTTTGCAGGCCAACCATACTAGTCGTTTGCAGGCCAATTTGTAGCCAGCACATCAAGATTCTAACAATAACTACACCCAATACGCCCCAAATAAACTTAGCTTCCTATGCAGATGACATAACAGTCACATGCACACACCATAACCCAAAAAGAGCAACAGATCTCCTTCAACCCTATCTCAACACACTACATGGCTGGTGCACTACAAACAGACTTAATCTAGCCCCAGCCAATCAACCAAAACCCTGCTCACAAGCTGGACAGGAGAACACGAATACATCCCTCAACTTACCATAAACAACACACCCCTAACACATACACACACACCCAAAACCCTAGGAGTAACATATGATACTCATATGACATTCAAACAGCACACCACAAACATTAAAAAGAAACTGACACCCAGACCTAACGCCCTCAGGTCACTTGCTCACACAAAATTTGGACACAACAAAGAAACTACCACCACAGTATATAAACAATACATAAGATCAGTGATGGAATACGCAAGCCCAGCCTGGGCTTCTAACCTAGCTGAATCACATCATAAGACCTTACAGACTATTCAAAACAAAGCCCTGAAGATCATTACAGGCTGCACAGCTACTGCACCCACAGATCACCTACATCAAGAAACCAAAATCCTCAAAGTCAAAGACCATCTGGACATGAGAGGCACTCAATTCCTGGCAGCAGCCTCCACGAACCAAGACCACCCACTAAACTACATGGCAACACACCCACAGACACCAAGAAATATGAAAACAACACCCAGCACACGGTATCACACACAATTATTGTCCTCTCTCCCTCCCTGCCCACCCCGAACCAACTTCCAGAAGCACATCCATACTCATATCTCTCGCCGATCCATCCACTCACTCACAGACAACACGCAGCTGCATGCACGACCTCCCGAAATCCATCCTTCCGAATCCTCCCTTCCTCGCGAGGACAGAGTCACAGAGTCCACCTGGCCAGGCTGAGATGCGGACACCATCCAGCTTTCCTGAGCTATCAGAAGAGACTGGATGACTCCGTTGTCGACGCCTGCCCGGGATGTAACACAGCACCCCATACCATTAATCAGTAATTAAACACATCATAGAAGACTGCATTTCACACAAACACTTACGCCAACAACACAATCTACACTCAATGAGAGTTCTGTGGGAAAGCCCGATCGTGGCCATGGCCTTCCTCAGGGACTCGGGGCTGTTCGGCCAGGCAGCTTAGGGAACAACAACAACAACAACAACATAGGATCTTACCCACTGTTCTTATGGGGAAAATTCTAATTAGTTCTGTGCTCATTCTAAAAGTTGCACTTTTTCCCAGTTTTAGCCTATGAAAACATATTTTTTATCTACATAAAGTATATCTTATGCATTGTAAATAATAATGTAGAAATGGCTAAATAACAGTCCTAACCATAAAAACTTAGGTGCATTATAAATACTGTACTGTACATTGGGGCATTATTCTTATGGGAAAAATGGTAGGCCTAGGCTAGGTTCTAAATTCATCCAGTCACCCCTCAAGTACCCATTTCGCCCCAAATACATCTAATAAATACATATTATGAGGAGAATATGTATAAATACATAAGGTGCATTATAAATACTGTACATTGGGGCATTATTCTTATGGGAAAAATGGTAGGCCTAGGCTAGGTTCTAAATTCGTCCAGTCACCCCTCAAGTACCCATATTTATTAGTGGCCCCTCCATCATTGACGAACATGCCTATTACATAAGGCACCCTCTTCAAACACTCATCCGCCGTAGTTTGAATCTACCGCGCAGAGTATAAAAAATTTGAGGAGCCTTCATCATGAGCGCACGCAACCTCACTCATGGCTTCAGTCATTATGAATTGGGTTCTCACTACGAAAAAACTTCGTAAAAAATAAAAATAAAAAGAAAATAAGAATAACTATTCAATAAGCTTTCCATAATATCGTGGATGTACTTGTGTGGATCTTTGACCAGATGCTGACTCAGGCGTCATTCTTCCTTCTTCTCTGCTCTGCGCTCAGGCTGCCCGGACGTGTCTCCCCACGCTCCGCTGGTTCCGCATTTGTTGCGTCCCTAGTGAGTTTTTTCTCATTTGTTTACTCCGGGATGTATCGAGTAAGGTTAGGATATGCGTAGCAGGAGTGTCCTGGGCTAGTTGCCCGCAGTGCAGTGTATTTTGGGTCGTGTGTTTGGGGCATCTATTTCGGGTGTACCCTCGTGGTCCTGTTGTGGACATGTGAACTTTTTCACAGTTAGCTAGCTTTGTGATGCAGGCGGCTTTCTTTACGCATTATTTTTGCTTCCTTTTATCTTTCTGATGAGGTAGCGTGTTTTGCTGACGTTCCCAGCGTATTTTTCTTCACTTAGTGAAGTTTTTTCTGGGTCCCGAGTCAGTTCTTCCCTTTGCCGGAACTGTATGCTACAGTGGTGTGTTGGCGGTGGTTCCTGTTGTGATATAATTCAGTGCTTTTTGTTTATATTCCGACATGTTTACTTTTATCCATCTGCCTAGGCCTAGCCAGCCTCTCGTAGCTTTGCCACATGTACAAGTGTTATTGATTTATATTATAAATATGTACTACTGTGTCATGTGTGTCCTGGTTTAGTTGTGTATTGGCTAATTCCACGGACTATTTATGTGTCCTGGGTTAGTTGTGTATTGGCTAATTCCACGGACTATTGTGTGGGCCCGGGGTTAGTTGTGTTTTGGCTAACTCCTCGGTCCTGTGATGCGTTCAGATGGTATCTGGACGGGGTGGGTTACTTTTCCGGCGGGTTTTTTCTCGGTTACACCGTGAAAAACCCGGCTGGTTGCCAAGTTTTGGCCACGCGTGGTTTAAAAACAGGCTTGTTTCCCCGGCGAGTGGGTGTCTGTGGCTCTCCAGGACTGCGTCTCTGTGGTGGAGCCTGTGTCAGGCTCCCTATGAATCCTGGCGGGATGGCTGTACCCATCTAACAGTGTTCATACGGACACGTGTTGTGTGTAGTTTTTTCCCGGTTTTGCAAAGCCAGTAAAAAACTAAGCTGTTGTTGTTTGTTTTTCCTCCCCGGCGATCTTTTACAAACGATTTTCCCCACGATAGGAACAATTGGGGTTAACTTTATAAACGTAAAATCAAACCGGCGGGTGCACCTTGGAAGGGTGGGATGAACGAATTTGCAAAATTCAGTTTAGTTGACCAGACAATTGAGGGATGCATTGTGTATCACCGCCTTCAACATGCGGCGATTTAGGGCACAATTGGGGTTAACGTTTTTAACTTAAATTCACACCCGGCGGGTGCTCCTTGGAAGGGTGGGAATAACGAATTTGCAATTCAGTTTAGTTGACCAGACAATTGAGGGATACGTTTTGTATCGCCGCCTTCTACATACGGCGATCTAAAAGACACTTCGGTAGAAGTCAGATCTCGTATTTTTGTCAGGCTTCTCAGTTTTTTATCTGCGAGATAATTCGGGGGCCGGCGTCTTTTTAGTTTTTTTTTTTCCGAAATTGAATCTTGAAACAAACACCACCGGAAAGACTAAATCAGTTATAAACGCCATGCTGGTCTTTATATTATGTCAGAGGGTATTCATAAATCTTTTGGACAAGTTAAGATATTCTGAAATCTTTTACTTAGGAACCCCACCGCGTAGCGAGCTGTAGTCGTTGAGTATTGCGTCTCGTTACCCGGCAGGTTATTTAACACTTGTGTGCGAACATGTTGGGTTAACCTTATGAGCATTAATTCCTGGAAATTTTCTTTTTTCCAGAGCTGGGTCCCGGCGGGTCTATACAGAACCTGGAGTAAGTTTCCCACCAGTCTCTGTCATGGCTACCTTTGCCCCTGTCTTTGCTTTGCGCATTACGCCCTCCTGTTCAGGTATCCCTATTTTTGCACACACCCTTTGCATTAAATGTGTTAAATGTCTCGACCGCTCAAGGGGTCTGTGGGTTATGCGGAACTGTACCTTTTGCTCTCAATTAAGCCATAAAGTTTTACAAGACAATGATAAGACCGCAGCGGTCGCTTTACGGGAGGTCAGGCAGCAGATGAACACTTATACTACAGTAAAAGTCCGACCGATGATTCGAATCTCCCAATAGTCCTTATTTTTCAATTTGAGGCCAAATCCGAATTCACCCGATGGTCCGAATTTCAAGAAGTCCCAAGTCCCCTTTTTGAGGCATTAGGCCACTCAAATGACACATAATGGAGCACACACATATCATATGTTCATGAATTCACTTTAAAAGTTTACCATTGTCATTGTAGCCTATTACCTACTTCAAAACATTCAGATTAATGGTCAAAGGAAGCTACTGATATAAACGTAAACACCTTCTTCTTCTTCCACATCGTCTGCTAGAGAGTTTTTTTGCTCTTGAACGCATCCTTGGGACGCTCCGATGCGCTACTGGCTTGCACCGCATTTTCTGCAAGCGCATTCAGTCTTGAGCTTGAAAACGCACCTTTGGACGTACAGTATTAGTCTTGAGCTTGAAAACGCACGTTTGGACGTTCCGATACGCTACTATTTATAGTTCAGTGATCGGAGCGTCCCAAGGGTGCTTTCAAGACAACAAGACAAGGGTGCTTTCAATACAATATAATATAACAGAGCACGTCACAAAAGGAAAATCACAAAATGAAAATTACAAGAACCTCTCAGGGAAGTGCCGTTGTTAAGGCATTACTTCCCGAACCACATCTGATCTGATCTTCAAGAGCAAGACAAACTCGCTAGTAGACGGAAGAAGAAGAAGACTTTTATAGCAGCAGATTCCTTTGACCATTAATCTGAATGTTTTGAAGTAGGTAATAGGCTACAATGACAATGGTAAACTTTTGAAGTGATTTCATGAACATATGATATGTGTGTGTGCACCATTGTGTCATTTGGGTGGCCTAATGCCTCAATGTTTTCGTCATACACAGGTTCATAGGGGTAAAGTCCGATAATCCGAAAAATCCACTAATCCGAACGAGGGCCGGTCCGCTGCCCTTCGGATTAACGGAAGTTTACTGTACTACAGTGGCTCATAAGTCACTTCAATGCGATAACGTACCTCTTTGGGATAAGTTACTAATTGAGCACCCCCCCCATTAAACGTCCCTCTAGAGTAACTGTACGAAAGTCGGCAGAGACTGGACAGGGTCTTACACTTTCTCCAGCCCCAGGCACATCTAAGAGACAGCGAGAACCTACGCCCCCGGTGGCAGCCTCCTCGTCACGGGCGCGATCCAGGTCCAGGTCCCCTCTTAGACAGCAGCCGCCTAGTCTCTCTTCTTCGCCAGCGAGTAAGAAGAGCAAGACAGAGGGGTCCACAAGTGGTTATAGCGAGAAATCTTCAAAGTCCAAAGGCAGTTCTAGGTCGCACCATAGCCACAAATCTTCTAGAAAAGACTCGCATGATCGAAAGGCCTCCCGGCGTTCACCGGAGTCTAGTGCATCTCGTCATACCTCTACCCCCGACAAAGCTAGTATTCAATCTGATGAGGCTAGTGTAGTGTCAGCAACAAAAAACAGTTTGCCAATTAGTATTCTAACCTTAGAATTGGAGAGTTCGGTGGACAGTGATCGTCCTATAGCAGCGTCAAGTGGGGGCTCCATAATTGAGGGAGTATCGGACTCCCAAGGGAGTGCAGGCCAAGGCCTAGGTGTATGGCGGTATTCTCGACCAGAGACTGAAAGCCCACGTCTGGCTCAAGATACACAAACAGTGGCTGATGTCCACCGGGACGCGGCGATCCCATCATCCATTCCAGACTTGTCGACGGCAACACGACGGGACTCCGGCTTCGGCGGAATCCTCTCACGGGGAGCCAGATGACAAAGACGAGGTATCTATTATCTCGGACATGGAAGTGCAAGAGTCGGGTTCAGTTTTAGACGACGCACAGGATCGGAATGATTCACCTTTGAGTTCATCATCGAATAAATTTGTCACGGCAGAGGAAATAGATGGGTTACTGGTTAATGCTCTAACTAAATGTTTTGGCCAACAGCCGGAGACTCCTACAGTGGACCTGGGAGCTTCCATGACAAGTTCTAATGTTCGGCCTCTGATGACTTCTATTGCTTTGACTAAGATTCCTCACCCTCCCTCTATATCACCATCTGTGGTCACTAGGCCTGCTTCGGCGGCACTGACTACTTCTAGTGTAAGGGCTATAACGGATGTCAATCCGCCCCCTTTAGATAAAGCACCAATAAGAAAGGTAGCAATGCCCCTATTATACGGTCCAGACGAGTCATGGGTACAATTGATCTCCACTAAACCAGAGGTCGCTCAACCTACCTTGTCAGGGGAACTTCCAGTGCCACGAGAGTGGGTAATCCAAGGCAATAAATCTAAAAAATTACGGGCCTTGGATACTTTGGGGAATGTACTAGATGTTAATGTTAAGGCCATTCCTAACTATATTATCACCAGGACTATTTTGTATATACTGCTACACCTGCCCTGCCCCCTGCCTCAGCTTCGAAACTGTTTTCTGACTGGTCCAAGCATGATCGTTTTAATGACATAAAGACACTGTCAGCTCTCACTCCAGAATTAGATTTGCAAACTGTCACGGACGCAGCCGCTAATCCAGTTTTGAAGGTGGGGCAGTTGGGCCCGGGACCTTGGGTGGAATGGGAGACGGAGGCTCAGAACTTTGCGACCACCTTCACCTCAAAATCTTCCCACCAAATTCCTCAGGATAGTCATTCTTGGTTCTCTATGCCAGTGTGTTCTGCCGGCGGAGTCCCATCGGCTTTGTTTGCTTTCTTAGCTGCCCCCAAAATCAATCTATGTGAACTCAAGGACCCTTTCACTACTCCTTCTCCAACTCACCTAGACCGGGAATTTAGGCTACGGGGGAAAGCGTATAGACTTTTCTCCCAGTACATTGTGACGCACCAGGTGGCGAAATCGATGCTCCGATCCACTCAGGCAATCGCAGACGCGGATGCCAGAAGATCGGTTGAACTGTCTCGGCGATTGCTCCTTCAGACGTCAATTCAGTCATTGGGTGATATCCGCACAGCCTTGCTTGAGGCGGTACGAGCGAGACAAGATCTCAGGATGTCCTTGGTACGGAAACTTCCTGATCGAATTGCGAATCAGGTGGTCATGTCACCAGTGCTAACTCCCTCTTTAATGTCCCCTGAGGTGTGGAGAACGGTTTTTAATATGGCTCAGGCCTTTAAACATAGTCCCACCCCTTCTAAGAAACCTGCCTTTAACTTTCCCAAACCCAAGCCAGTCGCAAAAGCACAGCCGGGGGGATCTAAGCCCTTTCACCTACCTAAGTCCTCCTCCCCCCAAGGTCAGTACAGGTATAGACAGGGTAAGTTTACAGGTCAGAAAGGACGAGGCTATAACAAACCAGTTCAGGGCCCGTCTTCTGCCAACGCCGGCCAGCCGGCTAAGCATCCACCACCACCACCTCCACCACCATAAAAAAACTAAAGTCTCTCTCACTCCTGGGGCCAGTCTCAAGGTGGGTGGATCCGAGGGTAGTACAGCCGGCGAACCCTTGTCTGCTAACTGGGTCGTTCCGAACGTGTCACCAAGCATGGCCGTTAAATACTTGGGCAAGGATGGTGGCACGCAAAGGCATCACTTGGCAGTGGCTCCGGCGACCTCGTTTACGTCAGCCGACAACGGCGAATCTAGTTTCATTAGAGGTGGAGTCACTGATCAAGGAAATGATAGCCAAGAATGTCATCATCCCGGTCCCTCAAAATTACCCAGTCTTCACATCCAAGCTATTTTTGGTACGGTACCCAAAAGGGACAGTGTTCAGATGAGACCCGTCGTAGACCTGTCTTTTCTGAACCTTCACATTCACAACGAGTTATTCAGGATGTTAACAGTGCACCAAATCAGGCTAACACTTCCGCCGGGAGGTTGGATGTGTTCCTTAGACCTGACAGACGCTTATTGGCACGTCTCGGTAAACAAAAGATTTCAAAGATTTCTGGCCTTACGGATCAGGCATCAAAATTATGTTTTTCAGAGGATGCCATTCGGATTGAACCTGGCACCTCGCTTATTCACAAAATTAGTCCGGCAAGCCCTGATGCCATTGTTAAAACACGGGATCAGGATTTTGTGGTACCTAGACGACTGGCTAGTGGTGGCAGAGACGGAGCAAGTATGCATAAATCATGTCAACATAACATTAAAACATGTCAAAACTCTAGGGTTCAAGGTAAATCTGGTAAAGTCAAACCTTGTTCCCTCACGAGTAGTTCAGTGGATAGGGCTGGTTTGGGACACAGCTGCTCTCACTCTGAGTCAGAGTGTGGACAATCGAAACAGGTTTCGCAGGAAACTGTTCCTGTTCCTTCACAGTCTGACTACGACACAGAGAATCTGGGAGTCTCTGGTCGGCTCTCTCAACTGGATTCAACTAACTGTAATGTTGGGCCGGTTGAAAGTAAAGCGTTTAATATTGGAGGGCAACAAATATTTTCCACTATTGCCGGCAGAAAAATTATGGCCCATACCAAAATTAATCCACACCTTACTAGCGGTCTGGGCGAAGAGGGAAATGTTGCACTCAGTAATGTCTTGGACCTCTCCTCCGCCGACGGTATGGGTAGACACGGATGCGTCAGGAACGATAGGTTGGGGTTTTCAGTCAAACCAAGGGCACCAGGGTCAAGGGCTTTGGTCCCATTTAGAAATCTCCCACATCAATGTCAAAGAATTACTAGTCCCCTTATATTTCCTTCAGGCTCACGGCTCTACTTTACGGGGCAAGTCGGTGGCCTTCAGAATGGACAATCTGAATGCAGTTCACTGTATTCAAAAACAGGGGTCAACGAGATCTCGGAAGTTGCTAAACGTGTCAGAAGAGATTTTTATTCTAGCCAACAGGCTGGACATTCATCTTCACGCATCTTATCTCCCAGGCGTAGCAAACGTCTGGGCAGACGCTCTGTCTCGGAGACAGAGCACAACAGTAGAATGGGAGCTCAAGCAACCCATTTTCAACCTAATGATTGCAGAGCTTTACCATCCACAAGTGGATCTGTTTGCGTCCGAGGAGACTCACAAACTCCCAATGTACCTCACCCGCCGGACGATAACGCCGGCAGGGGGGCCAGACACCCTGGTGACAGACTGGAACAGGTGGAGTTCCATCTATCTGTTTCCGCCGCCAGACGCATCTCTAATGTGCCACGTAGTAAACAAACTACGAGATTATCGGGGCTTAGTCTCGCTAATCGTGCCCCTGTGGCCGGCGCAGTTGTGGTACCAGCAATTGAAAACGTGGTGCCCGCACCCGGTGGGGTTTTTTCCACTTAGACACGATTGGCAACCTAGCGACCTCGCTGACTTTTGCATTATGGACATTCAGGAGGCCAAGTGGCTAGCACCATATGGTAGAGACGTGACCAATAAATTAATGAATCAATATACTCAGTCTACAAAACGACAGTATCAATCACATTGGCAAGCCTTTACTTCTTGGATCCTTAGGACAGAACAAACTGTGCCCTCGGTGGCGTTAGTTTTTAATTATTTAAATTATCTGTTCGAGCAGAAACATTTATCTGTGGTAACGTTAAAAAATCACTTAACAGCGATTAGGATGCCATTTTGGGACCTTACCGGTCTCACCATACCAGTCGCGGAAGAACAGGTTTTATGAGGGCATGTTTTAAACTCCGTCCACCTCCCCGTCAGCTCATGCCTACTTGGTCTCTGGACAAAGCATTGTCATTACTTCATTCCGGTCTGTACCAAAATACTGCAGATTTTACATTACTCTTAAAAAAGGCAGTATTCCTTTTGGCTTTGGCCACCGGGAACAGAGTGTCTGAGCTGGCGGCGATGAGCAACACACCTAATTGCCTCAGGTTTGGTAGGCTTAATGAATGTATTCACACTGCACCTTCCCCAGGGTTCATAGCCAAGAATGAGCACAGTGAACACGTGTTTTCTGAGTTCACTGTGCCGGCGTTGAAAAGGGGAAAGGTGCACCATAATTTATGTCCAGTGCAGGCTCTAACCAAATATTTGAGAGTAGCTCCTCTAAACCCCCAGGGTGCTTTATGGGTAGCAAGTACGGGTAAGCGCTTGCTGAAACGTAGATTGGCTTCTCTTTTGGTCGAGGTCATTAAAGAGAGTAATCCCGGCGTTGTGGGTAGGGCCCACGATTTACGCAAATGGGCAGCCTCTTTGCGTTTCCTTAAGAATTTTTCTGTGGAAGATATTACGTCCACACATTTGTGGGCCTCTAATCATACGTTTTTGACTCGGTACCTGTCAGTAGCTCTAGACAAACCTTCCTTGCCATGTATAGCTTTAAGGCAGAGGGTCTAGGTGGCCCTTAAGTCACTTTTGTTTACTTTCAAGGAAAAGGGGGGGGGGGGGGGGGGTGCAGTCAGTGTAACATAGGACACCCTAGACCCCGCCGGAGTATAAGAGCTGTGATATGAGTGATATGAAAATTTCTCTGTTCTATTCAGGGCAGGAAATTGTGCTAGTACAATGGTAGTACAAACAACAGTGTTGTTATAGTAGTTTTAGCTGTGAAAGCAATTTAATTTTAAGCATTGGATATATTTTGCAAGATATATCCACTAATATTATGGGGTTATATGTGCACATATAAACTTATAAGTTTTTATTTTTCACCACTTATGTTGAGTGGGGTGTCTTTTTAACTTACAGATCTGTTCGCAGTCTCGAGAGTTAACCCTTTTTATCAAGCAGGCTTCTTTGAAGCACGCTCCTGCTTGAACCCCTTTTTTGTATATATGTGCTGCGCCAATAAATATATATTTTTTCAAAGTAAGAATACTATGGTTGTTTGATTATCTGCTTTTACTAGAGTTATGATATGATTACGAATGTCCCCCTCCAGTCTTAGATATCAGGCATGTTCGTCAATGATGGAGGGGCCACTAATAAATTATAGGTTTGACTCCTGTAAGGAGATAAAGAAAACCTAATATTTAGTAGTGGCCCCGTAATCATTGATGACTGGGGCCCTCCCGACCATCCCCTTTCCATTCGTTGATGTATTAAGGATTTTGGTTTACTTGATATGTCAGTGAAGGAAGAATGACGCCTGAGTCAGCGTCTGGTCAAAGATCCACACAAGTACATCCACGATATTATGGAAAGCTTATTGAATAGTTATTCTTATTTTCTTTTTATTTTTATTTTTTACGAAGTTTTTTCGTAGTGAGAACCCAATTCATAATGACTGAAGCCATGAGTGTGGTTGCGTGCGCTCATGATGAAGGCTCCTCAAATTTGTTATGCTCTGCGCGGTAGATTCAAAGTACGGCGTGTTTGAAGAGGGTGCCTTATGTAATAGGCATGTTCGTCAATGATTACGGGGCCACTACTAAATATTAGGTTTTCTTTATCTCCTTACAGGAGTCAAACCTATATTCGCACCAAATACATCCAATAAATACATATTATGAGGAGAATATGTATAAATACATATTATGAGAAGATTACTTACCACACAGACTTTATTTTAAATCAGTCATATTTAGCCTAGCCTAACATCGTCTAGGCTATTTTAACTGCTTTCGTCCGACTGGCCTTTGCTCTGTGTTTTGAGCATTATTTCCTTCATTACTACCACCAGGCCCACCATCCCTATCACCAGATGTACTAGAGGTTATAATAAACGCGAGGACTCTCGGAGAACGAAATAACTATCGTGGGGGGGGACCTCAATGGTCACGTGGGAGCATCTGCAGATGGATACGAGGGGGTACATGGAGGAATTGGTTACGGAAGGAGAAATCTAGAAGGCGAATATATATTGGAGTCCTGCGTTGCACTCAACATGGTTGTGTGTAACACAAAGTTCAAGAAAAGACAGAGCCACCTGATCACATATAACTCTGGGGTCTCCAGTAGCCAGATAGATTACTTCTTGGTTAACAGGAATGACTGGAAACTAGTTCGAGATGTAAAGGTCATCCCGAGCGAAGAATGTATCCCCCAGCATAAGCTACTTGTGTGCGACATGAGCTTATACAGAGATCCTAAGCGCAAGAAGGTTTACATACCCAAAAGGAAAGTGTGGCTGCTGAAGGACAAGGAAGTTAGGGATAGGTTTCATAATGAACTGGAGGAAATGAATAGAAATAAGGAAGCTAGGCCTAACGATGTAAATAGCCAATGGAACTTTCTTAACCCGGTGAGACCCAGCGTCGCACGTGTTGCGTCGGCAGTGCTTGATCACCAACTCCCAGCGACGCATCACGTGCGTCCGACATATAAAAAACACTTACGTGGCTCGTAAGGTAGGAAATGGCGGGAGAATAGGAGGGGGAGGTACCGTAGTGTGTGTGGGAGCAGGGCCAGTAGGTGTGAGCGGGCCGAGACAGCCGCGCGGCTGGTGGTGGTGGGCTTAGTGGGGATAGTTTACACCCCTAGTTCACCGCCACTTTGAACCTTCATTACTCCGGTCGTATGGGAGCTAGAGGCTTGAGATTTATGTGAGATACTCCTTAGGATGTATGCCGTACAATGCCATACTCAGTTTTTACCCTAGTGCTCCCGGGCGGGTGGTCATGCGGGGGAGACGAACTATTGAAACCCCCCCCCCCCAGCCCCCCAAATGACCGAAATGAGTTTTTTTTATTTTTGTCTTCATTTCTCACCATTCTCTTCCATTTTGGCTCAACAAATTTTTTGAGGCTCCCCCCCCCCCCCAAAAAAAAAATGTCAGAGGTGATTTTTTTTTTTTTTTTTCATTTCTCATCCTTGTCTTCCATTTTAGCAAACAAAAAAAAATAAGTGAAAATGGCTTGGGACTGGGGTGAACAAAATATTATAACTAGCCGGGGCTCAACGGGTTAAGCATAGCCTTATCGCTGCCACTGACAAAGTCTGTGGGAAAACAAAGGGTCACCCCAGGAATAAGACCTCTTGGTGGTGGAACGATGAGGTAGAACATGCTGTGAAAGAGAAAAGGAGATGCTTCAAAGCATGGAAGAAAGGAGGCAGCAGGGAGGAATACCAGGCAGCTAAACGAACTGCCAAAAGAGTTATTTACAATGCTAAAAAAGGCATTAAGGACCTGGTCCTCGAACAAGTGTGTAACACTGACAATCCCAATGGGATCTTCAACCTAGCTAGGCGAGTTAAAAATGACAGTAGGGATATTATAGGTGAACAGTGTGTTAGAGATGATAATGGGAAGATTGTGTATGCAGAAAATGAAATCAGAGAAGCATGGAAGGTACACTATGAACAATTGCTAAATGTAGAGTTTGAATGGGATAAGGAACAGCTTAGTATCGAAAAACCAATATCTGGGCCCCCTCCTTTGATAGCACCAGCTGTAGTGAGCGACGCAATCAATAAAATGAAGGACGGTAAAGCTCCAGGTTGCTCCGACATTGTCGCTGAGATGATAAAAGCCTCAGGGGAGATTGGTGTAAACTTAGTCACTGAGTTGATAAACACCATTATTAAAGATGAGAAAATCCCAGAGGATTGGCTCAAAAGTGTAATAGTAAATATATACAAAGGAAAAGGGGATGCGCTAGATAGAGGAAATTATAGGGGCCTGAAAATGCTTGACCAAATCATGAAGGTCTGTGAGAGAGTCCTTGAGGGTTTGATCAGGCAAAGCATCTCTATTGATGATATGCAGTTTGGTTTTATGCCAGGACGTGGTACAACCGATGCTATCTTCATAGTCAGGCAGATACAGGAAAGATACTTACTAAAAGGCAGGGATCTTTACTTTGTGTTTGTGGACCTGGAGAAGGCCTTTGATAGGGTACCTAGAGATGTTGTACAGTGGGCTATGAGGAAACTTGGTGTGGAAGAGTGGCTGGTGCGTGTGATAATGAAGATGTATGAGGATTCGCGAAGTTCGGTGAGGGTGAAGGGTGTACTGAGTGATGAGTTCGCAGTCCGTGTTGGAGTCCATCAGGGTTCAGTGTTAAGCCCCCTCCTCTTTATTATGGTCTTGGAGGCGCTGTCTAGAGTTTTTAGAGGCGGACTCCCGTTGGAACTGTTTTATGCAGACGATTTAGTCCTAATAGCTGACAGTATGAAGGATGCTGAGGCCAAATTCAGAGAGTGGAGAGAGGGCATGGAGAGCAAGGGTTTAAGAGTCAATATTAACAAAACCAAGGTTATGCATTGTAGTTTGAGACGAGGCAATGTGGAAAAGAGCGGTGCATACCCATGTGCAGTGTGTGGAAAGGGAGTGGGCGTTAACTCAATTCAATGTAGCATCTGTCGATGTTGGGTACACCATGGGAGTAAGCGCTGTAGTAGAATAAAGGGGCCCCTGCCGAAGGATAAGTCAGAAATAGAGAAATTTGAGTGCGTAGTGTGCAAAGGCGAGCTTGTGTTAAGTGATGATCCTGTGGCTGTGAATTTTGGAAATGAGTCTTTGGAGCTGGTGAACAAGTTTTGTTACCTAGGAGATACTATCTCTGCCGGTGGTGGGGCCGAGGCTGCCAGTTGCTAGAATTAGGTGTGGCTGGGGGAAGTTCAGAGAATTGATGCCAATCCAGACCATGAAAAGAATGCCTCTCCCCCTGAAGGGAAAGGTGTATGCCTCATGTGTTAGAAGTGCAATGACGTATGCCTCAGAAACATGGGCCGTTAAAGTAGAGGATGTCAACAGAATGGAGTGTAATGAGATGAGAATGGTGAGATGGATGTGTGGGGCCAGGCTACAGGATAGAATAACAAATGTTGAGCTGAGGAGACGTTTAGGTATAAAGAGTATTAGCGAGGTGATGCGTACAAGTAGACTGGGATGGTATGGACATGTGGAGAGAATGGATGAACAAAATTGGGTGAAAAAATGCAGGTCTGTGATTGTGGAGGGAGTTGCACCAAGGGGTGGACCGAGGAAGACCTGGGATCGGACTATACGCGCCGATCTCAAATCCAAGAACTTGACAAGTGAAGCAGCCCTTAACAGGGTTGCCTGGAACGCCGCCATTAGGACAAGAGACTGAAACTGCACTTATGTGTGGAACACTCAGTCTTAAATTTTATGTATGTATGTATACGAGGTTCAGGCACCAAAATAAATTGCAAACAGCTGGTTTTTCAACATAGAAACGAATGGACTGTGAGCTAGTGTTGACGTCATACAAAGATGGCGGCATCTTGCACAATGACGATTGGATAAAATGTAAAACTTGCAAACAAAGCAAACCAAAACTGGGACAAAGACAATATAAAGTCAAATTAACTTATCAAAATCGCTATGTGGAAACAACGCTTACTAAAATAAAATTTATGAAATAAAAGAACACAATCCACCACATAGGGTGTACATTACTATATGAGCAAGTTAATCTGTTTCCCAAGCAAACTAATCGCACAAATAACAACGCACTATCGTCACGTTCAAGGAATTAGTCAATTTGAGAAGTCCGGGACGTTCTGGTAAATTTTAATAAACTCGGATTTCGTCTCTAAGTGGCAAACACCTTAACAGTGGCAGATTCTTTTAGTTCAGTTAACTTTTTTTATTGTTTTTGTTTATGTTTTCTAGTTTTATGTCAAATTGTTTCATTATTTTTGCTTTTTTCGGGTTTTGACTGGAACATTTGTGTGCCAAGATGGAATCTTTTTGAGCAAACATGGAAATTGGGAATACTTGTAGCGCATTTTTCAAAGGCACAAAGAGGCATAGATTACCATAGATTACCATACACAACCAGACAGAAGCAGACAGCCTCCCGAGATTGTCTGGTAGTCTTTGGTCAGCTCGGCCAAGACCAAAGATTAACGGACTCTGGGGGTGTGGCCACCAGCCGGGAGGCAGGACTCTGGTGACAGTTTCAGCCACTCACAGCCTTCGTTACAAGGCATGATTCAAATGTTAGACAACTGACAGGGGTGAGTGTTGTAAATATTATGTCCTTCATATACTTAAAATTATTATTTCGAATGAATTAGAGTCCTTTGCATTCCTATAGAGTTGGGAAGTAATATTATTGTTTAATTAACACATTTGTCTCTGAATTATGCTTTTTTATTATATATATTTAACAATTATAGGTCTGCCATGAGCAACTTGCCAGTTTTTCAAAACATAAAAACTCTATGGTCCACAGTGTCTTTGAAAAATGTGCTAATATGTTTCTACAACGAAGAATCGAAGATTGAAACAACGAAGACTGATGTGGCGAAGATGGGGGCTCCACTGTATAGTAAACACCAATCTATCCGGCAAAAAAATCAGCAGTCGAAAGGATGATAACCATTGACCCGAACATACTGAAATGAGACTGTTGAGATGAATGTGTAATGCCACAGTGAGAGAGGGACTAACTAGAGCAGTTATGAGACACTTGGCATAAAGTGTATCAGTGAGGTGCTGTGTACTGACATACTGTAGTGGTTTGGTTGTGTGCACAGAATGAAACAGGATGACTGAGTGAAGTGTGTTAGAAGTATGGTTGTGGAAGGAAAGATGCTGGTCGATAGACTGAGGACGATCTGAGACAGAGCCCAGAGGTAGTTTCTCACTAGTAAATTAATTGTTAGGGATACTGTAGAGGACCATATACAGTAGTATGGAGAGCAGCCATCAAGTGACTAAGGCAAACCTGTGCAAAACATGGAATAGCCTTTCAACTGATACTGATACCGACACCAAAAAAGATGGAAGTTTGTCATTCCAGAATTATTTGTGAAGCAAAGTTGTAGTTTATTGTTTTGTGAGCCAATGAGTTGGGGGTGATTATGGATGAATGGTAACTGAATGAAGGTGTTCCCTGGTGTCTATATATTTTTCATGTCTCCTCTGTTCTTCTTCCATCTATTACTGATCCCGCTTTACCCTGAACAAGGACTACAGGAGTGGCTACTGACAGACCAATTGAAATCATATTTAGATAAATATAATATATGGTAAATACTTGAAAAGGTACTTGCTGGATCTTGATACCTATGGTGGCACAGACCCGGATGGGTTTTTCCCTCTCTTTTTTAAAAAGGTTGCAGTGGTCTTGGCACCTAAATTGGCCGTGGTGTTTAGGTTGCTTTTGAAATCAGGTAGTTTTCCTCTTTGCTGGCATAAGGCTAGTATCACTCCTATTCCAAAGGGAAATACTGCCTCATCATCTCCTTATGACTATCGCCCTATCTCCATTACGCCTATCCTATTCAAGCTCTATGAGAGGCTTTTGTCCAGAAGCCTTTCCTCTTATTGTTATACAGTAGTCATAATTTGATACCAAACTCAGTTTGGTTTTCGTAAGGGACTGGGTTCATGTGATGCGCTTCCGACACTCGCCTATGACTTGCAATCTTCATTGGACCAGGGACATGAGTCTTGTGTCGTGGCTATTGATTTTAGTTCTGCTTTTGACTTAGTCAACCATAAAGCACTTCTGTATTTAAAGTTACAGCTCATCGGTATTGGTGGCAATTTTTTAAGGAGCTTTGAAGATTTTTTGACGAAAAGATCTCAGTCTGTGGTCATTGATGGGTGTCATTCCCCTTTTGTTACTGTTGTTTCTGGCGTTCTACAAGGCAGTGTCCTTGGGCCTTTGTTTTTTATTATTTTTACTGCTGACCTGTGTTCCGAGCTTGAAAATAAACTAATCTCCTATGCCGATGATACAACTTTATATGCGTCAATTCCATCACCGATTGATCGACACAAAATTGCTACTGCTCTGAATAGGGACTTAGCCAAAATTACATCATGGTGTGAACTTTGGGGTATGAAACTTAATGTTAGTAAAACACACTCCATTATCATCAGCAGATCTCATACCTTGGATCCTCCCCATCCTTATCTACAAGTTTCTGGCGAGCAATTTGAGAATGTGGATACTCTGCGTTTGTTAGGAGTTACTCTGGATCCCAAACTTACTTTTGAAAAGCACATTCGTTCTTTCTCCTCTTCTATTTCCCAAAAAATTGGTCTACTTCGCAAGTGTTATAAAACGTTTGATTGTGACGCCACAGTTATCAAGTCTTTTTATGCTTTTATTTTTTCCACAATTCGAGTACTGCTCACCTGTCTGGTTGTCAGCAGCTGACTGCCATCTCAAGTTGCTTGATAGGTCACTAAATTCTATCAGTTTTATTCTACCTCATTTGTCTCTTGATCTGTGTCATCGACATAAAGTTGGTGCCCTTAGTCTTTTATTTAAAGTTTTTAACAACCCTCAGCATCCCTTACATGGGGTTCTGCCAGGGCCCTATGTCTGGGCTCATGCAACTAGATTCACAAGCAACCTCAATGATCTTGCCATAAGCCGTGTTAATTTTTCTACTACACAGTTTTCACGGTGTTTTGTGCCGGCCATGCTTGACTTGTGGAATAAGTTGCCAAATGACCTAGTCAATTCAGCTCATACTGTATATCTATCTTTAAGTCTAGAGTTAATGCTTTTTTGCAGCATTAAGTCTAATTTTTAAACTTATTTTATTTTATTTTATTTTATTATTTTATATTTATATTTGTTATCCTCCACTGCATAACATTTTATTATTAATTTTATCTGTGTTTAATATATATACAGTATATACAGTATATATGTTTTTTTTGGGTTTTTTTTTCCCCTTTAACCCTTAACCCGGGAACTGAGGGAAGACTCTTAAGAGTTCCCCCGGCGGACTGCGGGAAGACTCTTAAGAGTCAGGGAAAAAAAAAATCAATTTAAAACACCGAAGAAAAAAAAAAAAAAAAAAAAAAATTGCCCCTGGGCCATTCAAAATATCACTCTTCTACCTCCCCTCCTTCAGTTATCACCTATTTTCCCTGTTATTCCCTTATTCTGTGGTATATTTTCGTGCTAACATTAGCGAGTTGCAAGCAGGGCATTGTCATCACTGTTAGCAAGCGAGTGCAAGAGAGAGAGAGTATCGATCGCCAGTGTCTCTCCAGACTTGGGGAAAAGTGGCGGGAAAGGAGGTTGCCTCAGCCATACATTATATAACTCCCGGCCTGTATCGCCGATTTTGACCATCCAAACGCTGTTTCCACTTGTTTTATTGTTGTAACAGGTTAATACCTTTATAATCAACCTGTAATAGGTGCATATGGAGAAGTATTAATGCTATTTATGGTCAAATAAATATTTTAGTGATGGAAACAGCTCAAATACATGCGCAAAGGCAGAGGTGTCTCATACCCCCCATGCGCACTTCAGAGGTTAAAGAGCGGCGCTCGACTTAAGTCGTGCACCAATTTGCAGCAAGTTAGGAGCATTATTAAGGCTTTTAAAGGGTTAAAATCGAGTGCAAATGGCCGGGAGCACAGCGGGCCAGACAGCCGACTCCCAGAGCTTACCGCCGCCCATTAACTCATGTTCCCTGTGTTCTCAAGAGGCCGGCAGTGTAGCCAGTAGTGAGCATTGCTGGGAAAAATATGCCGAAATACGCTAAACTCCCATGTTACTGGTATCACTGTATGAGAACCACGAGTGCTACGTAGCTCGTTCTGGTCTCATTTTGAAGCTTTTAGCGCCTAGTTTTTTGCTAAATAATGTTTTTTTCATGCAGATACTTGATTGATCATTCAGGAGGGCCTGAATATGCCCAAAATAGCCCAAAACACCCCGCTAGACAAGGGTTAAAGATGCCGTAGTCTCTCTCCAGTGCCTCTGGGTGTTTTGTGTGGATTCATCTTGCTGGTGTTTCTGCACCCTGGTTGGAGACTTCGGCATCTCATATAATAATAATAATAATAATAATAATAATAATAATAATAATAATAATAATAATAATACACTACAGTACAGTCGACCCCCCAAGGGCGCAGTTAATGTAGACTGAGCTCACACCGTGTCCTTGGAAATAAGCGCCCTTGGGACTTAAGAATCAATGGGGAAAATAGGACCGTAGTCTGTCAACCCGACAACTCGTACCTATTTTTCCCTACTTTCTTAAGCTTTCTTAAGCTTTCTTAAGCATAGCCTTATCGCTGCCACTGACAAAGTCTGTGGGAAAACAAAGGGTCACCCCAGGAATAAGACCTCTTGGTGGTGGAACGATGAGGTAGAACATGCTGTGAAACAGAAAAGGAGATGCTTCAAAGCATGGAAGAAAGGAGGCAGCAGGGAGGAATACCAGGCAGCTAAACGAACTGCCAAAAGAGTTATTTACAATGCTAAAAATCGCATTAAGGACCTGGTCCTCGAACAAGTGTGTAACACTGACAATCCCAATGGGATCTTCAACCTAGCTAGGCGAGTTAAAAATGACAGTAGGGATATTATAGGTGAACAGTGTGTTAGAGATGATAATGGGAAGATTGTGTATGCAGAAAATGAAATCAGAGAAGCATGGAAGGTACACTATGAACGATTGCTAAATGTAGAGTTTGAATGGGATAAGGAACAGCTTAGTATCGAAAAACCAATATCTGGGCCCCCTCCTTTGATAGCACCAGCTGTAGTGAGCGACGCAATCAATAAAATGAAGGACGGTAAAGCTCCAGGTTGCTCCGACATTGTCGCTGAGATGATAAAAGCCTCGGGGGAGATTGGTGTAAACTTAGTCACTGAGTTGATAAACACCATTATTAAAGATGAGAAAATCCCAGAGGATTGGCTCAAAAGTGTAATAGTAAATATATACAAAGGAAAAGGGGATGCGCTGGATAGAGGAAATTATAGGGGCCTGAAAATGCTTGACCAAATCATGAAGGTCTGTGAGAGAGTCCTTGAGGGTTTGATCAGGCAAAGCATCTCTATTGATGATATGCAGTTTGGTTTTATGCCAGGACGTGGTACAACCGATGCTATCTTCATAGTCAGGCAGATACAGGAAAGATACCTACTAAAAGGCAGGGATCTTTACTTTGTGTTTGTGGACCTGGAGAAGGCCTTTGATAGGGTACCTAGAGATGTTGTACAGTGGGCTATGAGGAAACTTGGTGTGGAAGAGTGGCTGGTGCGTGTGATAATGAAGATGTATGAGGATTCGCGAAGTTCGGTGAGGGTGAAAGGTGTACTGAGTGATGAATTCGCAGTCCGTGTTGGAGTCCATCAGGGTTCAGTGTTAAGCCCCCTCCTCTTTATTATGGTCTTGGAGGCGCTGTCTAGAGTTTTTAGAGGCGGACTCCCGTTGGAACTGTTTTATGCAGACGATTTAGTCCTAATAGCTGACAGTATGCAGGATGCTGAGGCCAAATTCAGAAAGTGGAGAGAGGGCATGGCGAGCAAGGGTTTAAGAGTCAATATTAACAAAACCAAGGTTATGCATTGTAGTTTGAGACGAGGCAATGTGGAAAAGAGCGGTGCATACCCATGTGCAGTGTGTGGAAAGGGAGTGGGCGTTAACTCAATTCAATGTAGCATCTGTCGATGTTGGGTACACCATGGGAGTAAGCGCTGTAGTAGAATAAAGGGGCCCCTGCCGAAGGATAAGTCAGAAATAGAGAAATTTGAGTGCGTAGTGTGCAAAGGCGAGCTTGTGTTAAGTGATGATCCTGTGGCTGTGAATTTTGGAAATGAGTCTTTGGAGCTGGTGAACAAGTTTTGTTACCTAGGAGATACCATCTCTGCCGGTGGTGGGGCCGAGGCTGCCACTGTTGCTAGAATTAGGTGTGGCTGGGGGAAGTTCAGAGAATTGATGCCAATCCTGACCATGAAAAGAATGCCTCTCCCCTGAAGGGAAAGGTGTATGCCTCATGTGTTAGAAGTGCAATGACGTATGCCTCAGAAACATGGGCCGTTAAAGTAGAGGATGTCAACAGAATGGAGCGTAATGAGATGAGAATGGTGAGATGGATGTGTGGGGCCAGGCTACAGGATAGAATAACAAATGTTGAGCTGAGGAGACGTTTAGGTATAAAGAGTATTAGCGAGGTGATGCGTACAAGTAGACTGGGATGGTATGGACATGTGGAGAGAATGGATGAACAAAATTGGGTGACAAAATGCAGGTCTGTGATTGTGGAGGGAGCTGCACCAAGGGGTGGACCGAGGAAGACCTGGGATCGGACTATACGCGCCGATCTCAAATCCAAGAACTTGACAAGTGAAGCAGCCCTTAACAGGGTTGCCTGGAACGCCGCCATTAGGACAAGAGACTGAAACTGCACTTATGTGTGGAACACTCAATCTTAAAATGTTATGTATGTATGTATGTATGTAATAACGCCTAAAATACATACCAAAAGTACAGATTATGGTTAGATACAGTTACTTACATGATATATTAACAGTAAATGGAATGGGTACTCACTCATAATGGTGTATGGTGTCATTGCTGTTGTTGGGTGGTGGTCTTACTGGGGGTCCAAGGCCTCCTACATGCCGGCCTGCAGTCAATCTACAGGTCAGCATGAACCCCACCCCCTCCCTCCGCAATGAGTTCATCAAGGAAGAACTCTGACGGCTGTGGCTGGGATGGGAGGAAGTATGAGGTGATGGTAGATTGTTGCATGTCGGCGATGAGGGTGGCATGGTGGTCATGAAATTTCTTAAGGATGCGATCAACCTCCATCCCATCTGTCGCTGCCTCACCCAGACTCTCGGACATAGCACTTTTGAGAAACTCCCCACACTCCAACACCTTTGATACCTGCTTTTCTGTTACTTTCTTTTCTTTATATTCCTCCTCTGGTTCTTTATGTGCCTCATCTGCTAACTCCATTTCACCCAAGATATCATCGATGTTGAACACTCCATCACCACCTTCTTCGACTTCCCTCATTGCCTCTTCAGTCACTTGTGCAAAAATTGGACCTGTGGCACTTAACTCCCTCACGATCTGCCTCACGTTCCTCAGCTGCGCATCGCTTTCCGACCTGGCCATAGACCACACACTTTGGGAAAACCGCTCCGTTTACGAATTCTGTGCCACTCTCGTACCTACCGCGCCCTTGGGGTGCCGAACTGTATATATGAAAACAATACTGAGAAATGCAAACAACGTATTTGACAACTGGTACTAACAGTTGTTGACTAAAAATACAGACCTGAGTTGTGGTTTATAGGATGACTTAGGAGGAGGGTCGGAAAACAGCTTCTTTCTCACTGCCTTGAGTTCCCCACTGTGAGTTAACCCAAGCACCGCACACTCCAGGGTTGTTACGTTGATTGGTGCACTCCCCTGCAATGGTTCATTATAAAGTTTCTTCTAACGTTAGAAAACAAAATCTAAGAGTTACTTGGGTCTCATAATAGTGTTTACAAGTACACTTGTAATATAATATAGTTTAGTCTGGATTTACATAGATATATTTTTACATGATTGGTCATTCATGCATCACCTTCCAAACCATCTATAATAAATTCACAAGGCAAAATTAGGTAATTTAAGAGGCTAGCAGCCAGGCAAGGTGTGGTTTTATCACAAACAACAACATAGTGGCCAGTGGAAGGTGAGCCTCGTGTCAGGTAACTAAGCAGAGGGGTGATAGATACGTGAAGGGCAAAAAAGTGAGTTTTACGATCGGTGCAGTCTCTATTGTAATTATTCCCATAAGTTTTATTATTTTATTTACGCATTCCTTGTTCTCCACTGAAGACGATGGGTTTCATTAGCCGTGTAAATGGAGACCCAACTGTATATATGTTAAGCTACAGTGTATATCACAGCAGTGTTAAAATAATATATCAACACTCAATTACTAGATATAGCCTAGTATGCTCCTCCCTTCATTTTCTAATTAGGTTGACATAAAAAAGATCCTTATTACTTTGCTGGCCTTAAAGTCCACTAAATACCCAATTTATAAACATTATTTGCCAGTCAGCAAAAACCAAAACCACAGATATATTTTGCACCAAAATTTAATACCTGTATACTTCAATTTGTATGGCTCTATGGGGCAGTCGATTTGTTTAAGGGGAGGCAGACCGTTTTTCTGGACCCCCTTCTCCCCAATGTTTAGCCCCACTAGTTTTGAGATTATAAGATGTTTGGCCCATTAGTTTGGTGATTTTAACACCTTTCGCCCCATTTCGTTGTCAATTTTAAGACCTTTAGTGCCATTTAGGTGTTGATTATTTCCTGGCGAGCGATAGCGAGTCTGTAATTTTAAGAGGAACCGGCCTTTGGCCGGAACATTTTTCTACCGAAAAATGTACAAATTTATCTTAAAGGGGGGTCTAGGTTTTTTTTTTCAAAGCTTGATGGAGGTCTAGGGAGGAAACTAAATAAATAAATTAATTAATAGACCAAACAAACGGTCAGTCTCCCCTTAATTCTTAGGCTACAGGTGAGGAATTACATCACCTGCTCCCCTATCTGGCCCCATCCAGGCATATTTGGGGAAAATACACCTTTTTATACCTGCTGTATCTCTGGAAAAAATACTTTTCAAATAATCTATTCACAAGCATTCTCCATTCATTCCTATGCATTACCATTTCTCTTGCCTGTTCTAAAGTAATCTCTCTACCTTCCAACGCTTGTACTACACCATCTCTCTATCTCATCCAAGCTCTTCTTCTCCCTCTATCTCCCCTTGTTTCTGACTCATATACTCTCTTTGTAAGCCTTTCATCCCCCATTCATTCAATATGTCCATACCAGCACAGCATCCTTCTGTCCACTCTGGCCGATAAGGGTTCCTGCTGTCCCACTCTCCTACGTATATCTTCATTCCTCAATCTGTCTTTACGCATCACTGTACACATACTCCCAAGCAGTTCATCTCCATCACATCCAACTTTCTTCTCTCTTGTGCCTTCAGAGCCCATGTCTCTGCCCCATACATCACTGTTGGTACAACAATCCCTTGATACATTGCACTTTTAGATTTCATTCCAAAATTTCTCACCTTCCACATACTTCCCATTGCTCCGATAACTTTCCTTCCTTCACATACTCTCTGCCTTACCTCCATTTCCACATCTGCGTCCCTGCTTATCACTCCTAAATATTTAAAACACTCCACTTGTTCCAGTATTTCCCCATCACAGCCGTACATTTAGATATACCCTACGAGCACCTCTATTACACACAACCACTTAACTTTTATAATATTCACTTTCAGCTTCCTCCTCCCACATACCATACCAAACTCTTTGACTATTCGCTGCAGTTTCTCCTCAGAATCCGCCACCAACTCTGCATCTTCAGCAAACAGGAACTGATTCAACTTCCAATCTCCACCATTCTTTCCTACTAAATTCACTAGGCCTACACTACATGGCAGAACATCCACACACACCAAGAAATATCAAAACAACACCTATAACTCGTTATCATACTGTCTTCACTTGCCCAACCCCAAGCCAGCCTCCAAAAGCATATCCATACTCAAATCACCCACCGAGCCATCCAGTCATTCAAAGACCACACACAGCTGCATGCACTACCCCCTGAAGTCCATCCCTCAGAAACCCTCCTTTCCTGTGAGGAGAGAGTCCACCTGACTAGACTGTGATGTACGCACCATCCAGCCCTTCTGAATTATGAGAAGAGGCTGGATGACTCTGTCCAGGACACCTGTCCGGGTTGTAACACAACACCGCACACTATCAAACACATTATGGAAGGCTGCATAACACACAATCACTTACGCCAACAACACAACACACACTCCTTGAGAACTTTGTGGGAAAACCAGGTCTCGGCCGTGGCCTTCCTTAGGAGCTTGGGCTGTTCGGCCAGGCAGCCTAGGGAATGACTACTACTACTACTACCCTTTTTCCTACCACAGATCCTTCTTGAACTACAGAGAATCGTCTAAATATAGCTAGAATAAAAATATAAAATGTTGCCGGTACATTAGGGGTTAAATCCTGTCTCTCCTTTACAGCACTTATTCCAGGTTCAAACATATAGGGATCAAACAATGGTTCATGTCTTGCTAACTGTACCGGTATATGTTACTGACCTCAGAGGAGTCCTCAAAGCCCATCACAGCCTCCACAGAGTTAAGGTCACCTGGGGAGGAAGATAAAGTATGTTAGGAAATGCCACAATCATTTTCAATATGCTGCCTGAGTAGCTATTAAGTACAATAATTAATAAAATCTTATACAGTAAACTACTCAAACTGATCTTTGACAGCTCATTGAAGATTAACACTTTCTGCATGGACAATCTTCAATCTATTTAACAGGGTTAAGGGGGTTTTATATTTTGGTGGAGGAAGGAAATATATGCCCCATGTATCATATTGCAACTTATACAAGGTGACAAAAATGGATATGGAACAATTTCAGACCAACAGTCATCCTGTACAATAATGTCTTGTTGTTCCCCAAGCTCCCTGGCCGAACAGCCCCAAGGCCCCGAGCAAGGTCGAGGCCATAACCGAGCGCCCCCACAGAACCCTCCCTGCCGACCACAATAAAGCCTGGGTGACCGAAGCCACTCCATGGGGGGGAGCTGAGGAGGGTGCGGAAACGCCCGGGAAACCAAAGACCCACCCAGGGCCCTGTGCCCCTCAGCAATTATGAAGAGAAAGTTGAGGGGCAAAGGACAAATGTGATGCTTTGGCTTCCAATCTTGGTAGATTGGGAGGTCAATCCACGGAAGAGACGCCGTCACTTGAGATCTAGAAAATATATAAGTACTGTAATAGGAACAGTCAGAGTAAGCTATGGGTATGGCAGAGATCGCTCAGTTCTCACTCTGATAGACCAGCCCATCACCACATGACTAGAATCCAATCCTCTCAGCATCAGCTAGGAAAGGCCCTAGAAAGCCGCCTTTGGCGGGGGGATAGCTCCCCTATTTCAACCCCTTTCGGGGTTGGGCACCCGCCCTATAATGTCTTGTTGTGGTACTTTTAATTCACTATTAGTGCTCTTTAATATTATAAAAATTAGTTAACCAAACCACAGGTAGTGGGGCCATAATGGTGTGCCCCATGGTTTCCTAGTGTCTTACTCTCACAACTCACTGGCACAAGTCGGCCTTTCTCTCTCTGGCGTAGGGATGGAGTGAACCACCACCCGCCACTTCGGTGGTGCAGTCAGCCTCAGTAGCAGTTATGGTGATTTCTTGTTACTGCCTAATTATAGCACGGTTAAGGCTGGTGTGGTGCGATTTCGCCAGGTGCAAGTGCTTCAGGGGGACTTCGTTGTGTTTTGCTGAGACACTGTTAGCACTGTATACGAACATTGGCCACTGTGATGACATGATGGGGCTGTGTTGTGGCAAGTCTTTATTGTACTGTACTACAGTTAAGAGAATAAAACCATGCTCTCTGTGGATGAAGAGGTCTTTAATCTTGTATGTATGTACCACTGAGTTTTATGCGGAAACTCTCATAGGGCTGGCCCAAAGGATTAGGTCAGAGTTCCATTAACACTATGTCAGCATCAGTCACAGTGCTGACATAGTGGGGCAGTATTGTGACAGATTATGGCCAAATAAACCTAGAAAGGCTTGAAGAAATTTCATAAAAGTTCAAGAAAAGACAGAGCCATCTGATGACATATAACTCTGGGGTCTCCAGTAGCCAGATAGATTACTTCTTGGTTAACAGGAAAGACTGGAAACTAGTTCGAGATGTAAAGGTCATCCCGAGCGAAGAATGTATCCCCCAGCATAAGCTACTTGTGTGCGACATGAGCTTATACAGAGATCCTAAGCGCAAAAAGGTATACATACCCAAAAGAAAAGTGTGGCTGCTGAAGAACAAGGAAGTTAGGGATAGGTTTCATAATGAACTGGAGGAAATTAATAGAAATAAGGAAGCTAGGCCTAACGATGTAAATAGTCAATGGAACTTTCTTAACCCTTCCTACCCGGTCTGCCTTAGGTAATGACAGCACGAAAGAAGGGACAATACCCGGTATGCCTTATCTAAGGCATGAGCTTAATAGCCTAATTAAGCTTGGTCCGAACGCCGTGCGTACGACGTATGTCAACAAACCCAAGCGTTCGTCACCGCACCTCCGAAAACAAGAAGGAGAAGACTCTTCAATGTTATTGTTATGACGTCATGACGAAATTAGTGCCTGAAAAGCCCCCATATTGGCAACATCTCTGCAATATTGGCTCCACTGAAATCGTCATCACAACTGAACCAGTTGACTTACAGAGATCTACTCAATGCCAAAATACAGATTGAAACCCGCACTATGATTATAGATGAGTGGGAAAGTTCTAGCAGTGAAAATAAACATAAATACGGTAGCCTAGGCCTAGACGTTTTTCGGCCATATCGCCCGGGTAGGGACGACCGTCATTGGCCGAGACAGCCCGGGTAGGAAGGGTTAAGCATAGCCTTGTCGCTGCCACTGACAAAGTCTGTGGGAAAACAAAGGGTCACCCCAGGAATAAGACCTCCTGGTGGTGGAACGATGAGGTAGAACATGCTGTGAAAGAGAAAAGGAGATGCTTCAAAGCATGGAAGAAGGGAGGCAGCAAGGAGGAATACCAGGCAGATAAACGAACTGCCAAAAGAGTTATTTACAATGCTAAAAAAGGCATTAAGGACCTGGTCCTCGAACAAGTGTGTAACACTGACAATCCCAATGGGATCTTCAACCTAGCTAGGCGAGTTAAAAATGACAGTAGGGATATTATAGGTGAACAGTGTGTTAGAAACGATAATGGGAAGATTGTGTATGCAGAAAATGAAATCAGAGAAGCATGGAAGGCACACTATGAACGATTGCTAAATGTAGAGTTTGAATGGGATAAGGAACAGCTTAGTATCGAAAAACCAATATCTGGGCCCCCTCCTTTCATAGCACCAGCTGTAGTGAGCGACGCAATCAATACAATGAAGGACGGTAAAGCTCCAGGTTGCTCTGACATTGTCGCTGAGATGATAAAAGCCTCAGGGGAGACTGGTGTAAACTTAGTCACTGAGTTGATAAACACCATTAATAAAAATTAGAAAATCCCAGAGGATTGGCTCAAAAGTGTAATAGTAAATATATACAAAGGAAAAGGGGATGCGCTAGATAGAGGAAATTATAGGGGCCTGAAAATGCTTGACCAAATCATGAAGGTCTGTGAGAATCCTTGAGGGTTTGATCAGGCAAAGCATCTCTATTGATGATATGCAGTTTGGTTTTATGCCAGGACGGGGGTACAACCGATGCTATCTTCATAGTCAGGCAGATACAGGAAAGATACTTACTAAAAGGCAGGGATCTTTACTTTGTGTTTGTAGACCTGGAGAAGGCCTTTGATAGGGTGCCTAGAGATGTTGTGCAGTGGGCTATGAGGAAACTTGGTGTGGAAGAGTGGCTGGTGCGTGTGATAATGAAGATGTATGAGGATTCGCGAAGTGCGGTGAGGGTGAAGGGTGTACTGAGTGATGAGTTCGCAGTCCGTGTTGGAGTCCATCAGGGTTCAGTGTTAAGTCCCCTCCTCTTTATTATGGTCTTGGAGGCACTGTCTAGATTTTTTAGAGGCGGACTCCAGTTGGAACTGTTTTATGCAGACGATTTAGTCCTAATAGCTGACAGTATGCAAGATGCTGAGGCCAAATTCAGAGAGTGGAGAGAGGGCATGGCGAGCAAGGGTTTAAGAGTCAATATTAACAAAACCAAGGTTATGCATTGTAGATTGAGACGAGGCAATGTGGAAAAGAGCGGTGCATACCCATGTGCAGTGTGTGGAAAGGGAGTGGGCGTTAACTCAATTCAATGTAGCATCTGGGTACACCATGGGAGTAAGCGCTGTAGTAGAATAAAGGGACCCCTGCCGAAGGATAAGTCAGAAATAGAGAAATTTGAGTGCGTAGTGTGCAAAGGCGAGCTTGTGTTAAGTGATGATCCTGTGGCTGTGAATTTTGGAAATGAGTCTTTGGAGCTGGTGAACAAGTTTTGTTACCTAGGAGATACCATCTCTGCCGGTGGTGGGGCCGAGGCTGCCACTGTTGCTAGAATTAGGTGTGGCTGGGGGAAGTTCAGAGAACTTATGCCAATCCTGACCATAAAAATAATGCCACTCCACCTGATGGGAAAGGTGTATGCCTCATGTGTTAGAAGTGCAATGACGTATGCCTCAGAAACATGGGCCGTTAAAGTAGAGGATGTCAACAGAATGGAGCGTAATGAGATGAGAATGGTGAGATGGATGTGTGAGGCCAGGCTACAGGATAGAATAACAAATGTTGAGCTGAGGAGACGTTTAGGTATAAAGAGTATTAGCGAGGTGATGCGTACAAGTAGACTGGGATGGTATGGACATGTGGAGAGAATGGATGAACAAAATTGGGTGAAAAAATGCAGGTCTGTGATTGTGGAGGGAGCTGAACCAAGGGGTGGACCGAGGAAGACCTGGGATCGGACTATACGTGCCGATCTCAAATCCAAGAACTTGACAAGTGAAGCAGCCCTTAACAAGGTTGCCTGGAACGCCGCCATTAGGACAAGAGACTGAAACTGCACGTATGTGTGGAACACTCAGGTCTTAAAATGTTATGTATGTATGTATGTATAACCCAAACTTGCAAACAAATATTACAATAAAATAGCTCACCTGGAAAAACTTCCTGAAGAAATGTGGTGCCAAGGTCAGCAGGGATGGAATCAAAGCCACAAGAGCCGACCACATACACCCCGCGCTGCTCAGCCTCCTTGTGGTACTCCAACTGTGCACGCTCCAAGTACTGAGGCTCTCCACTGATGTCCACCTGGCTGGCTCCACCCTTAATACAGGCAGCCACCACTCGGTCACCGTAGTACCGGTACTTTGGAGGAATTAGTATAAAGTTTAGGCATTGTGAAATGACATATATCTGAGAAAATTATATAAAGTATAGTACAGGTCTCCCTCACTATCCGATGCCCCGATTTACAATATTATTATAGGTTTTTGGGTTTGGGTTTTAGCTGGTCCAGGAACGCATTCCCATTTATCCCATTAAATTTAGGCTTTGTTATATGATTTTTCTATTTAAAATCAGGTTTTCAGGAACGTAACCCAATCGTATATCGAGGGAGACCTGTATTCTCGATTAAGCTTTATCATTAAAACAGACAACCACTACATAGTCAACATAGTAGCGAGACTGTTCAGGGACAATTAAGAGCATCATTACACAGAGCCACATAAGCTGACCACATATGTCCCATGTTGGTCAACCTGTGTGGTACTCAAACTGTACACACTCCAGGTACTGAGCTTCTCCACTGTGTGTCTACTTGGCTTGCTTCAACCCACTTAGTCACAATAATTATACAGTACAGTGAACCCTCAAATTACGCGGGGGATGCGTACTGTGCTGTCGGCGTGTACGTTCGTTGTTGTTGTTGTTATTGTTGTTCCCTAAGCTGCCTGGCCGAACAGCCTCGAGTCCTTAAGGAAGGCCATGGCCACGGTCGGGCTTTCCCACAGAGCTCTCAAAGAGTGTAAATTGTGTTGTTGGAATAAGTGGTTGTGTGAAATGCAGTCTTCTATGATGTGTTTAATGGTATGGGGTGCTGTGTTACAACCCGGGCAGGTGTCGACGACGGAGTCATCCAGTCTCTTCTGATAGCTCAGAAGAGCCGGATGGTGTCCGCATCTCAGCCTGGCCAGGTGGACTCTGTCCTCGTGAGGAATGGAGGATTCAGAAGGATGGATTTCGGGAGGTCGTGCTTGCAGCTGCGTGTTGTCTATGAGTGAGTGGATGGAACGGCGAGTGATATGAGTATGGATGTGCTTCCGGAAGTTGGTTTGGGGGAGGCAGGGAGGGAGAGAAGACAGTATTTGTGTGTGATAGCGTGTGCTGGGTGTTGTTTTGATATTTCTTTGTGTCTGTGGGTGTGTAGCCATGTAGTGTAGTGGGTGGTGTTGTACGTTCGTTTGCGCGTACGCCGTACATGGGAGTTAAATATAAATGGGGAAAATAGGTATTAGTCTGGGTCCGATCGAAAGTTGTACTATTTCTACCTTTCATCACCTAAAACCACAAATATATAACATATTACTGTACAAAAATGTTTTTATAACCTAATCTACCACACAAAATACATTTAATGTATAAAAATAAGACACAAATGTAAATTAACTCACATTGGTAGTGATTGAGCAACGCCGATGTTATGGATCTGCGCCATCGATCTATAGCACTGCGCCCGAAACGGATCGACCGAAATAATAGGCCTAGCCGCCTAGGCCTAGTGGTAAAGTTTTGAGTCTAAAAGTAATACTGTACACCCTGTATAGGCCTATAGTTTCATATAGCCTACATACCTTTGGATACCTTTGGATGTGTTCGCCGCTCCTCTAGCGGCACCAAGGAGCGCGACGCCCCTCGTTATGGGTGGTGATTTGGTGCAGTAGACTGTTTGAAGCGACAGCTCGCTCCCTTGCGAGGATGGGCTCGTCTGGCACTTTTTGCAGTTCGACATCTAGGGCTCTCTTGAAGTTGTCTAACGAGATGTCCCTCATATCTCTTACTCGCCGTGGGAGTTTGTTGAAGAGACGTGGGCCTCTGTGTGATAACCAGCCCTCTCGCAGAGAGCCCATAGCACCCCTGTTATTCATCCGGGGGATTTCGCATTCCCAGCCTCTCCTATCACTGAATTTCATGACTATCGGAGTATGTAGGTTTGGTACTAAACCCTCTGCGATTTTCCATGTGTATATTATTAGGTAACGTTCTCTTCTACGTTCCAGTGAGTACAGATTCAGTGCTCTTAAACGCTCCCAATAGTGTAGATGTTTTATCGAACTTATATGCGAAGTGAAATTTCTTTGTACACTCTCTACGTCATTTATTTCACCTGCTTTGTATGGGGATGTTAATACGCTACAGTATTCAAGCCGCGGTAGCACTAGAGATTTGAAGAGCGTTATCATAGGCAATTCACCGCGTGTTTTAAAAGTACGCAGAATCCAACCCGTTAGACGTTTCGCAGCCGCCACTTTGACCTGGTTATGTACTTTGAAACCCATATTTTCAGACATTAATACCCTAAGGTCTTTCACACTGTCTTTCCGTTCTATTATGTGGTTAGATTCTGTTAAGTAATTTGTAATTTCTTTAACACCATTATTATCGCCGTACCGTATTAATTGGAATTTTTCCTCATTGAATTGCATGTTGTTTTCCCTGGTCCACTGGAACACTACATTCATGTCTTCCTGCAGTCGGCCCGTGTCTTCTTGTGTGTTTACTATCTTGCTTAATTTTGTGTCATCAGCAAAAGATGACACCGTACTGTGTCTGGTGTTGGTATCTATGTCGCAAATTAGTATGAGGAACAGAAGGGGCGCTAGCAGTGTTCCTTGGGGCACTGAGCTTTTGACATCCGAAGGCTCAGAAGTGACTTGGTTTACTGCTACCGATTGTTTTCAGTTTACGAGGAAATTGTATATCCACCGTCCGATTTTCCCAGTTATACCTTTTGCTTTCAGTTTGTGGGCTATTATACCATGGTCACATTTATCAAATGCCTTAGCAAAATCGGTGTAAATGACATCCACGTTTTTCTTTTCTTCTAGCGCTTTAAGAATTTTGTCATAGTGTTCCAAAAGTTGTGAGAGACATGATCTTCCCGCTCTGAACCCATGTTGACCGGTGTTGTGTAGTTCATTTGTCTCCATGAATGTTGAAATTTTGCTTCGCAGGACTCGCTCGAAAACTTTAATGATGTGAGAGGTTAGAGCTACCGGGCGGTAGTTTTTTGGTAGTGCTTTACTCCCTCCTTTATGCAGTGGGGCAATTATTGCATTTTTCAAGCTATCTGGTATGTCACCAGTGTCTAGACTCCTTCTCCACATTATAGCCAGGGGTTTTGAGAGGTTTTCCTTACATTTTTTCATTAGGATCGAATTCCATGAGTCCGGGCCTGGTGCCGAGTGGGATGGCATGTTGGAAATGGCCTCTTCTATGTCTTTTGGACCGAAATCAATATCCAGCATCTGAGGGGTTTCCGTGGAGGAGGTTTCCATGAAAAATATATTTTGGTCTCTGATGACTTTTGTTTCATCAGGCTCACTGAATGCCATTTCATACTGCCTGCTTAAGAGTTCGCTCATTTCCTTTTTGTCCCCTGTGAAAGAGCCGTCCCCTTTGCTCAGTGGGCCGATGTTTGATGTTGTTTTAGCCTTTTGTTTGGCGTATGAAAAGAAGTATTTGGAATTTTCCTTTATACCTGCAATAGCTTTCCTCTCCTCTTCCATATGTTGTAGTTCATATGATATTCTTAGCCTTTGTTCAATTTCCACAATTTCTCTATCTATTTCGACCTTTTGCCTATCCTGTAGATTTTGATGTGTGCGTCTTTGTGCGAGTAATTTTCTTCTTCTGTACAACCTCCTCCTTTCCCGATCTTGTTTGCTTCTTCGTTTTGTTTGTCTTGCAGGTATATGGTGGCTACAGATTTGGGTCATGGTTTCTGTTATTAAGACTAGACATTCTGCTGGTGTCAGGTTATCCATTAAATCTTCCCAGTCTATTTCCTCCATTTCTTGATTTACCTCTTCCCACCTAATGTTTTTGTTATTGAAGTTAAATTTACTGAAGGGGCCGGTTTTTGTTCTCGATTCTGAGGTTGTCTGTACACTTTCTAAGGTTGTTTTGATCTCAATTAATTTATGATCTGAGTATGTTGTGTCCGATATGTTAATGCTGTGTACTAGAGAGTCGTTGTTAGTGAAGACCAGGTCTAAGATATTGTTTTCCCGTGTGGGTTCAGCAATATGTTGGGTAAGACTAAAAAAATCACAAAGTTCAAAAAGCTCTCTCGTATTAGTATTTGCTTCTCCGGTGTTATTTGCCACTAACTGGTTTTCTAGTTGTCTCCATTTAATGTTTGGTAGGTTAAAATCTCCTAGCCATATAATATTTGGTGTTGGGTTCCCCAGGGTTTCCACTTCTGATTTTATTTTGTTGAGCTGGGTTTTGAATTCTTCTCGGGATGAGTCTGGAGGCCTGTATGTAACAGTAACTGCTAAATTTAGGGATTCTATTTTAACTCCAAGTATTTCCACCACTTCATTACTGTTATTTAGGAATTCAGTACATATCAGTGAGTCATGTATGTACAAGGCTACACCTCCATGTGATCTATGCATTCTGTCCGCCCTATGTAGGTTGTAACCAGGAATCCATACCTCACTATCTTCCTGATCTTTAATGTGAGTTTCTGTGAGAGCCGCAAATATAGCGTTTCCTTCTTCTAGCAGGCTCCTAATAAATGGTACTTTGTTCGTGGTTCTATTTTTTAGGCCTTGGATATTTGCAAACAAGATTGGGGAGGGTGAAGTGAGATACAGTAGTTCAATAGCTCATATACATATTATGGAATTGGCTTCACATCATTTAGCCAGGGGAGAGCAGTAAGCTTTGAAGCGACTTTTAGAGAGAAGTGTAAACAATCTCACTTCCAACTCTTGAACAGAAACAGATTTTCCATTTCCGATTTTGTTTGCTCAATAAAAAATACATGCAATGAAAAACGAAGAAGTCTTTTAATAGATTCATAATATCCTGTTGTGCTTTATAGATACATAATAGTTTGGTACGGGAGATGTGTCTCTCTCCACAGTCAACGGTGACTATGTCGGAGGGCCCGGCGTCACGCCAATATGGCCGCCCGAAACTCTCCAACATATACGAATCATCTCCCGCTCGTTCGATCGGCGCGTACATTTGAATAATTGAGCGTATTTTTCGATTTGTTGCCTCAATTGTGGTTCAAGCGTAGCTTTGATTACGCGTAGATAAAGTGCGCGCATTTTGAGGGTTCACTGTAATGTAAAACTTGCAAAATAAACAACCAAAACTTGGACAAACACAGTAAAACGACAAAAAAACTTATCAAAATCGCTATGTGGAAACAACGCTTAAGCAAAATAAAATTTAGAAATAAAAGAACACAATCCACCACATAGGATGTACATTACTACATGAGCAAGTTAATGTGGATAATTTCCATAAACAATTTTAGGTACTGATAGAATTAACCCTTACAGTACCGGTGATGTGTTTCTTATTTTATATTAGCTACATCTAGACGATTTTATGAAGCTTAGGAAGGATATATGGTAGCTAAAAGGATTAATCGAGATAATGCAACTATTGATTTTCTACTTTCGTAGATTGGAGCTTAATAGAAACTGGAAAGTTATTATGAAGTAATACATTTCACAGACAGGTGCTTCAGAGTGTACATGTTGATTTATTGGACTCAAAATTAAATAAAAACAGAATTGGCAAACAACCTAGTCCATCCACATTTCTATATACAGTATATAACTATTGCCAGACACCATAATGAAGGAGTGACCAAGGAGTGATGTTGTTGTTGTTGTTCCCCAAGCTGCCTGGCCGAACAGCCCCAAGGCCCCGAGCAAGGCCAAGGCCACAACCAAGCGCCCCCACAGAACCCTCCCTGCCGACCACAATAAAGCCTGGGTGACCGAAGCCACTCCATGGCGGGGAGCTGAGGAGGGTGCGGAAACGCCCGGGAAACCAAAGCTCCACTCAGGGCCCTGTGCCCCTCAGCAATTATTAAGAGAAAGTTGAGGGGCAAAGGAAAAATGTGACACTTTGGCTTCCAATCTTGGTAGATTGGGAGGTCAATCCACGGAAGAGACGCCGTCACTTGAGATCTAGAAAATATATAAGTTTTTTTTTTCTTTTTTTTTTAAGAGACAATGAACGGAGGAAGGAAAAACACAGATAAAACAAAAAAGGTCCATGTGCCTAAAGGCATCCTCCATTCATAAAATGTTTGTAACAACTGGATTTAAACTGTTCTAGATTGTAAGTTTGTGGAAAGCAACTCGATGGAAGTGAATTCCAAAGAGTAGTAGTTCTGGGGATAAATGAATTTTGATAAGCAGAAGTTCTACATTGTGAAGGAGAAAGTGTAAATTCATGGACGCTCTCAGCTGCCCTAGTTCTACGGGGAAAGATGTGGAGAGGCGGCACAATTGAAGCAAGTTCCTCAGAACAATTGCTGTGAAAATATCTGTAGAATAATGCAAGGGATGCAACGTTTCTTCGTATGGATAATGTAGGAAGGTCCTGTGTGATTGCAGGGTTATTGATTAATCTAATAGCTTTATTTTGAATTTTGTCCAACTGTCTCAATGCAACCACTCCACTTCCACTCCACAGAGGTGAACAGTAATCCATCTGAGAACGCACATGACTTTTATATTACGGCCAACTGCTCGTCAGTGAAGAATTCTCGAACTCTGTACAGGAGTCCCAGTTTTTTAGAGGCATTCTTAGCAATGCTTGTAACATAATGTGCCCAGCTCAGGTTAGTAGTTAATGTTACACCGAGAATGTCAATACTAGGGGAAGTGGGAATATTTACATCATTAAAAAATATATGGGAGTCAGTGAGATTCTGTCAGTTAGAAAATTGAATGTACTTGGTTTTCTGTGCATTAAAGGAAACTAGATTCTTTTGTCCCCATTCATTAATTCTAGAAAGGTCCTGGTTCAGAGAAACTGCAGTGTTTATTTTTGAATTTATAAGATCGGGTTGGGTGAAAGAATTGGTAAATGTGAAGGAACTGTGGAGTGTTGAGTCATCTGCGTAGGAATGTATTGGATTATGAGTGGTAGACATGAGATCATTGATATGAATGAGGAACAGAGTTGGGGCCAAAACTGATCCTTGGGGAACACCACCATTTATTGAGTGAAATTGAGAATAAAGGCCATCTACCATTACACAGAACTGAGCGATCTCTGCCATACCCATAGCTTACTCTGACTGTTCCTTTTACTTATATATTTTCTAGGTCTCTTGCATGGATTGACCTCCTAATCTACCAAGATTGGAAGCCAAAGCGTCACATCTTTCCTTTGCCCCTCAACTTTCTCTTCATAATTGCTGAGGGGCACAGGGCCCTGGGTGGGGCTTTGGTTTCCCGGGCGTTTCTGCACCCTCCTCAGCTCCCCGCCATGGAGTGGTTTCGGTCACCCAGGCTTTGTTGTGGTCGGCAGGGAGGGTTCTGTGGGGGCGCTCGGTTGTGGCCTTGGCCTTGCCCGGGCCTTGGGGCTGTTCTGCCAGGCAGCTTGGGGAAACACAACAACAACAACAACAACAACAACCATTACACATATTTTTCTGTTATGAAGATAAGAAGAAATTAGTGGAACTAATGATGCAAGGCCGTAGTGTGACATCTTCGACAATAAGGATTGATGCCAGACTCTATCAAATGCCTTTGATGTATCCAGTGCTATTGTATGTGTTTCACCATGTTGGTCTGTAGCTTGGTTGATTTGATGTGTAAGAAGGCAAAGAATGTCTGCAGTTCATCGACATCGTCTAAAACCATATTGCCTATCACTGATTAATTTATTATTCTCAAGATACTTAATTATATGATTATTTAATATAATTTCAAAGACTTTACCAAGAGTGAAAGTTATAGCTATTGGGAATATTGAGAATGAGTTTGATGGATCTGAAGAGGCACCTTTTTTAGGAACTGGATGGATGTTTGCTTCTTTCCAGGATACTTGGAAGCATGAGGTATGAGTACACAGACGGAATAATTTTGCCAATACAGGAGCGAGCACCAAGGAGCAATTCTTAAGTACTATTGGAGGAATTTCATCTGGACCAGGAGCTTTATCTACTGAGAGATTCTGCAAAATAGTTTTGACATGTCTGGTGTGGATCTTAAGTGAGGGAATTTCAGGCGAATTAAAATTAAGTACAGGGACATCTTGATTTATTTCATCTAAGGTTGAGTTGGTGGAGAAAATATCCGCAAGAAGGTTAGCTTTACCTCGTGGGTCACTTACAAGATTGCCAGTCGGAGATTTTAATGGTGGAATGGATGAAACAGTTGTGAAGTTGGATTTGAATGAGTTAAGAGTAGACCAAAATATTTTGTTAGCCTTTGGATTATTTAGAATTTTATTTGCCTGCTTGTGGAGAAAGTTTGATTTAGTTAGATTTACAGTAAAAGTCCGTTAATCCGACGACCGATGATTCGAATCTCCCAATAGTCCGAATTTTTCAATTTGAGGCCAAATCCGAATTCACCCAATGGTCCGAATTTCAAGAAGTCCCAAAGTCCCCTTTTTGAGGCATTAGTCCACTCAAATGACACATAATGGAGCACACACATATCATATGTTCATGAATTCACTTTAAAAGTTTACCATTGTCATTGTAGCCTATTACCTACTTCAAAACATTCAGATTAATGGTCAAAGGAAGCTACTAATATAAACGTAAACACCTTCTTCTTCTTCTTCCACATCGTCTGCTAGAGAGTTTGTTTTGCTCTTGAACGCATCCTTGGGACGCTCCGATGCGCTACTGGCTTGCACCGCATTTTCTGCAAGCGCATTCAGTCTTGAGCTTGAAAACGCACCTTTGGACGTATTAGTCTTGAGCTTGAAAACGCACCTTTGGACGTTCCGATACGCTACTATTTATAGTTCAGTGATCGGAGCGTCCCAAGGGTGCTTTCAAGACAACAAGACAAGGGTGCTTTCAATACAATATAATATAACAGAGCACGTCTCAAAAGGAAAATCACAAAATGAAAATTACAAGAACCTCTCAGGGAAGTGCCGTTGTTAAGGCATTACTTCCCGAACCACATCTGATCTGATCTTCAAGAGCAAGACAAACTCGCTAGTAGACGGAAGAAGAAGAAGACGTTTATATCAGCAGATTCCTTTGACCATTAATCTGAATGTTTTGAAGTAGGTAATAGGCTACAATGACAATGGTAAACTTTTGAAGTGATTTCATGAACATATGATATGTGTGTGTGCACCATTGTGTCATTTGGGTGGCCTAATGCCTCAATGTTTTCGTCATACACAGGTTCATAGGGGTAAAGTCCGATAATCCGAAAAATCCACTAATCCGAACGAGGGCCGGTCCGCTGCCCTTCGGATTAACGGAAGTTTACTGTAATACAATTTTGGCATGATTTCTGATGTTTCTAAAGTAATTAAAGGCTTCATGTGTTTTTGATCTTGTGTATGCATTGTAGGCTATTGCTTTTTGTTCAGTTACTCTAGCACAATTATGGTCAAACCATTTAGGTGAATTAGATCTTTTACTGTACTTTTGATGAGGAATAAAAGTTTCCATTCCAATTTTTATAAAATCTTGTATATGGCTCAAGGTGGAGTGTGCATCATTAGAAGAAAAAAAAAGAGGTCCAGGGAATGTCAATAAAGAAATCTTGAAGACCCTCCCAGTCTGCCCTATCGTAATGCCATTTAGTCACCAAAACAGGTTCAGAGTGGGAAGGTGTGGTAGGTGATAGACAGGTGACCTGTATCAGACAGTGATCAGAAGATCCAAGTGGGGACCTCACTGTAACATCATAATTTTCTGAATTGGTTGTTAAAAATAAATCCAGTAGGTGGGAATTATGATCAGGATTATCTGGTACATGGGTGGGTTGGTTGACTAGTTGAGTGAGATTAAATGAGTCTGCAAATAGCTCACATTCAAGACCAGCATCATCAGTCCTGGCTGAATGAGTGAGCCATTCAACATTATGGACATTAAAATCACTCAACACAGTGATTTCAAAAGAAGCATTTAAGTTGAGGACACTGAGTTGTGAGGACAGAGAATCAAAAAGACTTTGCTCTGGAGGAGTATTTGGGGAACGGTAGATGCAACATATGCATTTAAATTTACCAGCAGAAATTAATTTGTATATAGAATAATCAAAATAGGGACAATTGAAACTAGTAACATCCTCCAGGGCAATTTCAGATTTTGCGAAGCAACATACACCTCCTTTAGGTCTGAAATTTTGGAGCAGTTGATAACCTGGAAAATTAAATCTAGATGTGTCAGATGTGGATGTTACTTGAGTCTCTGTCAAAAAAAGGAGAGTAGGGGATTCTGTTTGAAGAAATTGGTGTACAGAATTGATGTTAGAGTGAAGTCCCCTTATATTGCTAAAGAAAAAGCTGCACCGACGAGCAGCTTTGGGATGTTGCAATGCTGTTGACACAGTCGCATGATGACGACCGGGAGGGCCCTGTGTCGATGACCCAACCCTGCCAGGGGTGGATATCCGAGGGACCACCAGGTTTACTCTTAACAATTGTACTGCCATGATTTATTAGGTAAAGATATGTATTTATTAGTGGCCCCTCCATCATTGACGATTATGCCTATTACATAAGGCTACCTCTTCAAACGCTCATACGCGTAGTTTGAATCTACCGCCGCAGAGCTCCGAGGACCTTCATCATAAGCACACGCAAAATCACTCATGGTTCGTCTTTATGATTGGGTTCTCACTACGAAAAAACTTTGTAACAAATAAAAAATAAAAATAAAATAAGAATAACTATTCATAAACTTTCCATACTCCGTGGATGTACTTCTGTGGATTCTTGGACCAGACGCTGACTAGCGCATTGTTCCGCCTTCCTTGCTCTGCGCTCACCCCACCCGGACGTGTCCCCCACAGTGCTCCGCTTTGATTCCGCATTCTTGCGTCCCTAGTGAGTTTTTTCTCATTTGTTTACTCTGGGATGTCTTGAGTAAGGTTAGGATTAGCTTAGCAGGGGTGTCATGGGTGGTTTTCTCGCAGAACAAGTGTATTTTGGGTCGTTTTGTTGGGGCGTCTATTTCGGACGGACCCTCGTGGCCGAGTTGAGGACGCTCTGAAACGTTTTTTCGTGTTCAGCCATCTTTAGTCCTAGCTTGTTAGAAGGCTTTAACTACGCGATGTCGGGCTTCTAGCTATCTTTCAGATGGAGTAGCCTATTTTGTTTTATACTGACGTTCCTGGTGTTTTTTCTTCACGTAGTGGAGTTCTTTCTGGGTCCCGAGTCAGTGTTACCCTTACCCGGGTTTTTTCTACGATGTTGATGTGGCGGCTGTTCCAGTTTTGGTGGGATGGAGTGCTTTTCGATTGTGTTTCGACGTCATTAAGTGTTTTTTCCGTTTTCACCAGGCCTAGCCAGCCACTCGTAGTTTTTTCACATATGCAAGTACACTATTTTCATTGTTTATTATGATAAAAAATGTATTCATGTGTCATGTGTGTCCTGGATTAGTTGTGATTGGCTGATCCAGGAGCTTCGGACTGTGTGTCTGATTATGTTTATCAGATTGCGTTCTGATTGGTGTGGGTTGCCTTTCCGGCGGTTTTTCTCAATTGCTCCGAGAAAGCCGTTTTGTTTACCGGGTTTTAGTCAAGTTGGTTAAAATCGGTAGTTACCCCGGCGAGTTTGGTAGCTTGAGGGCTCATCAGAAACTGCGTTCTCTGTGGTCGAGCCTGTGATCAGGCTTCCTGTGTTTTTTCCCGGCGTGGTGGGCCCCACACATTTATCTAGGTGATCATGCTGACACCTGTTGGATATGGTTTTCTCGGCTTTTCAAAGCCATTAAAACAATGCTGTTTGTTTGTTTGGTCTTTCCCTCCCGGCGACCTTTTTACAAAGAGGTCTGGGGCAGGTACAATTGGTTTGACATTTAATATGAAACCCGGCGGTTGTACCTTCGGGTGGTTATATTAACGGATTTGCAATTCGCTATGGTTTGCCAAACAATTGATTGATACAATAGGGTATCACGGCCTTCAAGACGGCGATCTATGAGGGCTTCTGGGAGAAGTCGGATTAGAGATTAAGAAAGGCTTAGACTTTTTATGGGATAAAAAAATGCCTGAATCTTACTAGTGTTTCAAGTGTAAAGGGATACTTGAAAGACTTCATCGTTAATAAAGATATGCTTCATCTTTATGAAGATTCAGAAGATATGCTTAAATCTTTTGGACAGGTAAAGATATGCTGAAATCTTTAATATGAAACTAAAGGAAAACAAAAAGTAGTGGTTGAGGGCTACGGTTCGTTGACCAGCGGTTTTATGACACATGTTTTTGAAACATTTTGGGGTAACCTTATGAGCATTAATTCCTGGAAATTTTCTCTTTCCAGGGCGGAGTACCGGCGTGGCGCCAGATGACCAGGTAGATCCCGGGGGTGGGGTAGATTTCCGCCAGTCTCTGTCATGTCGGCACTAGAACCTCTCATTGCTTTATGTTCAACGCCGTTATGCTCAGGTATCCCTATTTTTGCACACAAGCTTTGCATTAAATGTGTTAAATGCCTCAATAGGTCACGGGGGATATGGGTGACAAAGAATTGCACTATTTGTAACCTCTTAAGTGTTAAAATTTTAATTCAAAAGGATAATAATGCGGCGGTGGCTTTGCAAGAAGTGAAAAAACTTCTCGCTACTTATTCAACAAATGTAGCACATAAAGCATTGCAATGTGATAACCTTGAGCTTTGGGAGCTTTTAATTATCAAACATGCCCCCCCTAAGTGTAAGATACGTGCACGTAAGACCTCAGAGACTAGGCGGGAACAGATTACCACACCCTCCCCTGGCAAATCTAAGAGGCCTCGCTCACCGTCACCCTCGGCAACGGCGACGAGGTCCAAATCAAGGTTACCCCTGAGGAAGCAGGTGAAAGCTTCGGGCCACTCTGCTTCACCTTCAAAGAAGAGGAAAAAGGAAGAGAGTAGGGGACCTAAAGACATTACTAGAACTAAGCATAAGTCTAGTAGGAGTCATAAATCATCCAAAAGGGATCCTCCGGCGCGAAAGGACTCACGGCTGTCGCCGGAGCCTTGTACCCCGCTTTCTGCCTCTACCCCTACCAAGTCTAACGTCCAATCTGACAGGTCGGGGGTGGAGTCAGAGAATGTGGTGGAGGATACCCCGGCGGACATTTCATCACCTGATATTCATGCTTTTTCT
This sequence comes from Paralithodes platypus, assembly GCA_032716605.1. NCBI lineage: Eukaryota > Metazoa > Arthropoda > Malacostraca > Decapoda > Lithodidae > Paralithodes > Paralithodes platypus. Next base: position 6,184,724 of record CM064525.1, on the reverse strand, counting down.
ACCAGGTCACGTGTGTCAGCCTCAGATTTAGAAGTATCTTACGGAAACTATAAACCTCTAGGGTGCTCGGGTGAGGGCTCCCAATTGGAGAGTATACCAGGCTCGCAAGCGAGTAACAGCCACAGCCAAGGTGTATGGCGATACTCACAGCCCTGGCAGGACAGCACACATCCTTTTGTGACTCAAGTAGTGGCTGACGTCCACCGGGATGCCGATGTTGTTGTTGATGATGCTTTTATTTTATACTAGCCCACTGGGCCTAGGCCCTCTCAAGGCTAGTGGTGGAGGAGGTGGTACAGAGTTTAAAGTCACGTATATGTCAGTAGTTATATGTCATTGTATAAATTTATCGCTCTCAGGAAGTGACGAATAGGGGTGAAATTGAAAGAGTCTGAGTCAGAGAGGATGCCATGGAATGAGGTGTTCAGCAAGAATCTCCGTCTTTCAGATGCATAGACGGGACAAATACAAAGAAAGTGAAAAACAGTCAATGATGTATGGCAATGTTGGCATTCAGGTGGTGGACCACGAGGGGTGGACATCAGGTAACCATGTGTGAGGCGTGTGTGGCCTAAACGTAATCTAGTTAATAGGGTTTGGTCTGCACGTGAACCATTGATTGAAGAGGGCCACAAGTGTATGTCATCCTTAATGGAGCGAAGGTGGCCAGTTAATGGTTGCGCTCTCCACTCAACTCGCCAAGCGTCATAAACATGGCGACGGAGGACAGGGAGCATATCCTCCGAACGCAGCAAAGTAGGAGAGGGTGTACTCACCTAATTGTACTCACCTAATTGTAGTATACAGGATTTGAGCCTAAGCTCGTGTTGTCCTGTCTCTCTCTCTACATTTATCCAATTTTGCTTTAAAAGTTTGGATATTTCTTGCTCCCACCACCTCCCCATCCAACTTATTCCAACACTCAATGCTTCTATACGGGAAGCTGAACTTTCTTACATCAGACTTACATATAACTTTCCTCAACTTACAATCATGACCCCTGGTTCTTCCCTCATCCCTCACCACAAAATCTCCCTTGTCGATCTTCTCAAAACCTTTCACACACTTAAACATCATGATCATGTCACCTCTCTCTCTCCTCTCCCTCAGCGTTGGCAGCTTTAGCCTCTCCAATCTCTCCTCATAAGGTAGGTCTCTAAGGCTAGCTATCATCTTAGTGGCAACTCTCTGAACTCTTTCCAGTTTTTTATTATGTTTTATAAGGTGTGGAGACCACACCACTGCTGCATACTCCAGTTTTGGTCGTATTATTGTCCCTATTATTTTTGCTAACATCTCTTCATCTAAATAATTCAGAGCTATTCTCATGTTAGTCAACACTCCATAGGTTTCACCAGTTATTTTATTTATATGCATGACACGCTTGCTTAGCGAGGAAGTCTGCACGCTCATTCCCGGGAATTCCTACATGTGCGGAGATCCAGCACAGTGTGATGGAACGATTAGCGCACTGTAATTTGTGGATTGTGTGGATGATAGTCTTGACCAATGGGTCCTTGGGGGCAAATACACATAAGGCTTGCAGTGCACTCTTTGAGTCACTACAGATAACGACCCGTGGAGAGTTCCTCGACAATGAAGAGATGGTGCTTAAAGCACCTTGAATAGCCCATAATTCAGCAGTGAAAACCGTGGAGTGATGGTGTAAGGTACTTTGATACAAGCCATGGTCTGAGACTGCAGCGCAACCCACGGCATCCGCAGTTTTCGAGCCATCGGTGTAAATGAAAACAGCTGGGATGTGATCATCAAGATGTTGTAAAGCGAGATGTCGACATTGAGATGGGGCTTGGGCATCAAGTTGATCCGCTAAGTGAAAGCAAACTGTAGGGTGTTTTAGGGTCCACGGAAGGATGTGACTAGGAGGGGGAGTTATGGGAGGAACGGTGATACTGTAAGTGGAGAGCAATTGGCGAGACAATATTGGGAATGGCACTGGAATGGTTGAACGATAGTTATCTGTGGAATGGAATAGTTCTAGTAGAGTTGGGTCATGACGGAGGCGAACAGCCGTACGCATGAGGACTAAACGACGGTGGTAGGCTAGAGGTAAGGTCCCAGCCTCACATAGGATATTGGAGACACGAGAGGAACGGAATGCCCCCGAGCTAATGCGGATGCCCAAATGGTGTACGCTGTCGAGGGTTCCTAATGTGGAAGCAGAGGCCGTGCCATAGACAGGGCTACCATAATCTAGGGCTGAGAGGATGGTAGCTCTGTAGAACAGTAAAAGCGTAGCGCGATCTGCGCCCCAATGGACTCGTGCGACTGTTTTCAGAACATCCATTCTCTGGAGGCAACGTGCCTTTAAGCAGGCAATGTGACTCTTCCAATTGAGGTGAGTATCAAAGATTAAACCAAGGAACCTGGTATGTGGAAGGATCTGAATATTAGAATGTCCCATGGTGAGAGTAATGGACTGTTTACGCAAATGTCGAACATTTCTATAGAATACAACGGCGTTAGTCTTTTCAGCAGAAAATTGAAAACCAGCAGTGGATGCCCAAGAGTGGATGGATTTTAGAGCAATGTTGAGACGCCGTTGTATGTGAGTCAGACTGGGAGAAGTATAATATATTGCGAAGTCGTCCACATACAAGCTATACGATATTTCAGGTGGGAGGCTGCGTATGACACTATTGATCGCCATAATAAAGAGTAAGCTGCTAAGGGCACATCCTTGTGGTATTCCATTAATTTGTGACATAATGTCCGATAGGAGACCATTATTTTTGACCTGGAATGTACGGTTAGAGAGAAAATTTTGTAAAAAGCAGGGAAGAGGACCCCGCATGCCAGAATCGTGTAAATTTTTTAAAATCCTGTGTCTCCATGTTGCGTCATAAGCCTTAGCAATGTCAAAAAATATTGCCACTGTGGGTTGGTTCTTGGAGAACCCATCACGTATTTGGTATTCAAGGCGAATAAGTGAGTGCAGTGTAGAACGGCCAGGGCGGGAACCATTCTGATATGGGGATAGGAGGGCATGTGACTCAGTGTAATGTAAAAGTCGAGGATTGATAATTTTTTCCATTAATTTGGAGAGGCATGAGGTAAGCACAATCGGTCTGTAATTTGTGGGAAGACTATGATCTTTTCCAGGCTTCGGTACGGGTATAGTGTAAGCATGCCGCCAAGACGGTGGTAAGTAGTTACTCATCCAAAACTGATTGTACAGTTGTAAAAGATGTTGTTACGCACGTGGATGGAAGTGACGGATGAGAGCGTACGAGAATCCATCCGGGCCAGGAGTAGTGTCTGTACACAGGTTGAGTGCGTGTCGCAATTCCGGAATTGAAAAAGGGGTGTTATATTCATGTGTTTTCCCGCTATGAAAAGATAGCGGGCGAGATTCCTCCATACATTTATAACAAAGAAATTGACGAGGCAATGACTGGTCTGAGCTGACGTGACAGAAATGTTTGGCATGTATGGCAGCGATGTCAAGGGGGTCATGTGTAAGCGAGTCCGAGGCAGGGTCTTTGAGTGGAGAGAGTGGAGGCCGTACAGTGCGTCCGTTGATACTGCGAAACTTTTTCCATAAAGTAGAGAGAGGAGTGCGGGAATTGAAGGACGAGATATATGATCGCCATGAAAGTATCTTGTTGTTGTTGTTGTTGTTGTTCTTCCCCAAGCTGCCTGGCCGAACAGCCCCAAGGCCCCGAGCAAGGCCAAGGCCATAACCGAGAGCCCCCACAGAACCCTCCCTGCCGACCACAATAAAGCCTGGGTGACCGAAGCCACTCCATGGCGGGGAGCTGAGGAGGGTGCGGAAACGCCCGGGAAAGTATCTTGTTGTCAAGGATACTGCGTTTGACAACTGCACAGATCTTGTTATAGAACGTTTTAAGGGCAATTTTTTCAACAGTGATGGTTATAAGGTCAAAGTAACGAGTAGTGGAAAAAAGTCGGGGGGAAACAGTCTTTAAACGGCGCTGCCTAACACTCAGACGCTTAAGAAGGCGTTCCACACGATGCTTGAATTTTATCATTTGGGCTAGAGTGGGCGTCCACCAAGGGACCTGGCGAGGGTGCGTCAGCGAGGAGGTAAGCGCGAGCAATGGAGTTCAGGAAGGACGAAAAATAATCAAAATTGTGTGCAGGGGAAGAGGTAGGGGAGAAGTCCGAAACGTCTGCAGAGGAGTGCGTATAAGACGTCCAATCGGCTTTAGAGAGATTATAACTCGATATTTGAGGGGAGGATGCAGGGCACAAATACTTAAGGAGTATAGGGTAGTGGTCGCTGGAGAAGCGATCCTGTAAAACTGACCAGTCAAATAGGGGAGCTGCGTCATCCGAGGCAAAGGAAAGATCAACAGCGGAAAATGTACAGTGGGTAGCAGATCTGTAGGTGGGGGTGTCAAAGTTGAGACAACAAAGAGTAGAATGAAGGAGATATTTTTCAATTTTATCGCCTGGGATGTCTGTGTTTGGGTTGCCCCAAAGGGGAGAGTGTGCGTTAAAGTCGCCTAGAATAAGGTACGGTGGGGTCAGTTGTTGTACTAGTTGATGAAGGTCTGAAGTATTGTAATGACAGGAGGGTTGATTGTAGGAGGAGCAAACAGCCAAGGAAGGAAGGTTTGGTAATGAAATGGAGACGGCAGTTGTTTGAAAAGGGTTGGGGTCAAGGGTGACAGGAACAAATACGCACTTATAGTGCACAAGGATGGCCGTTCGGAGATGTGAAGGGGTTATAGGGGAGCTAGCAGCAACAGTATAATGCCTGGGGGGGATAACAAAATTGCCTACATGTTGGAGGCAAATGCATAATGGTGAATATAATTTAAGTAATCGTTGTAATTCTCCCATACGGAGGCGAGTTTGGTATCCGTTTATATTCCATTGCAAAATATTATATGCCATCAAGAATAGGATTGTCAGAGTCATCGACAATAGAGATCTCTTGAAGAGAGTCTGGTAAAGGTTGTGAGTGTGGAGAGGGTTGTGTGGATGGAGGTGAAAGGGTAGATGTAAGGTCTGTACATTTTTCAGAAATAGCTGTGAATTGTGTGACTAGTTTAGGAACAAGGGTGGGGCAGTGGAGGAGTTTTTGGCGCAGAGTGTTCATAAATAGATAAGCGGAGGTAACATCTTCATCAGGGTTAGGGGGAAGTGTACGTGTGGTGACAAATTCCTGCGTCCGAGCAAGGAGGCAGGGATCCGGGGCACAGAGATGGGGTGTGATGTAATTACGGAAACAAATTGGACATCCACATTTGTCAGGTGGGATATTGGTGTGACATATCAATACAGGAGATTGTGAGGGGCTCGGGGTATGACGAGTCTTTATCGAAGGTTCGTCAGATGATGGTGTCGTAGGGTTAGCAGGAGTTTGTGGGGGAATGTCTCTAGGTTTGGGAGCATCGGGATCTGGGCAGTGGGGAGCGGCTAACGGAACATGTCGCTCAAGGTTACAGGGAGGATCAGGCGTGGTGAGGGTGGTACGCACATTGACAGGAGGTTGGTGAACATCAAATCGGGATTGTGATAGCTCTATATTAGTCAAGTCAGAATCCAACAGGTTATTGTCCTTCAGGAATCTCTGCATCAAGTCCTTGGGCGTAGGATCAGATTCACAAATATGGGTGACACAATAACAAGGAGTCGGGTGAATTTGAGCATCTTCCGCTGGAGCTCGCTTGGAAAGAAATTTGTGAAGATGTTCGGTGAGTACTGTACGGGTAGAAGTCTTGTGCTGAAGTAGAAAGAATCGGCCGCAGTTATGGCAGCCACAGTCCGGATCGTGGGTAGGCATAACCCACTTCTGTGTGGTGGAACCGAGTTTCGAGGTCCGGGATAATGACCGGATAGGACTTGCAACCTTACGCTTTTTCCGAGGCTGCGACTGGGTGGAGCGAGATTGGGGAGAAGTCTCTATATCCGGTACTGTGTTACATTCCATGAGGTTCTCTTCGGCAGTCATGTTCCAAAACTCAGTATCATCGGTCAAGTTAGTAAATCCCTCGAACCTGTTAGAGGTGGATAGGTCCGGGGAGTTAAGGTGAACTAAACGGAAGGTATCATTGGTGGGGTAATGTTGTGGGCTAATAGGTGGTGCCGGAGGCTGCTCTGGATGCTGGTGGTCAGAGGAGTCAGCAGGTGTAGTTGATTCAAACCGTCGATATGGAGGAGATTTACCTTCCTGCCTTAATTGTGCTGCAGCAGACCGGAAGGGGAGTCCTTTTGTGGCCTGTAAATGTAATACGTCACGATGAAACGCAAAGTGCGGGCATGTTCTGTCATTGGCTTTGTGGGACCCGTCACAATTTGCACAACGGGGCGCGCTGGCTTGACAATTGTTGAGAGCATGTTGTTCAGAGCCGCAATTTAAGCAACGAGCATTGAGAGCCCGACACCGTGGGGTTGAATGCCCAAGCTTCCAGCAATTTGTGCATTGTCTCGGCTTGTTAACATACCTTCGTACCTGAAGTTGGCGACCTGCAAGACGGACATGCATAGGGAGGTCATGGCGCTTAAAATAGATTTTGACAATGCGTAGTGGGGGCCGATTTCCACGCTGAGGAGCAGTATAAGTGTCAACTTTAACAACAGTGGGGTCAGTTCTTTGCAATAATTTTAAGATACGATTGGTTGAGTCTGTAAAGCTCTGATCTGTGTTACGAACTGGCACTCGGGTACACAAGGGCTCTCAATCAGGACTCTAATACGGCTCGCTGCCACAACGGAAACACACGATCCCAACCCCTGAGTACTGCCAGCCGAACAAAAAACACCAATACCCTCCAGAGTTCAATCTGCTATAACGGGGTATACAAGAACTCGGTACTAGTGTTCAACAACAGACTAATAAAGAGACAGGAATTCTCTAGTCTGGTCAACAATCAAACAAAGAAGTAAGAAACAACAACACCAAAGAATAGTGTTGGCCGAAGCCGAAGTAATCCACCCTTGACTAAGAACTTAAGAAGTCCTCCACCCTCTACTTCGGATCGGCACTTACGTTACGTTAATTAATAGTCCTTAAGCATCGAGCAAGGAATCTTCTGAAAAAAGTTAGATACTTCTCGGATGCTCGTAAGAAGTACGTATCGGATTTTGAACAGTAATTCAATAAGCAAAAACACTGGCAATTAAATACTATTAAAGGTTTAAATTGGCATAAGAATAATTAAAAGAATATGCAATAGTAAATGGCAAACATTAAAAAGAAGTACTCCGCAAATGCAACGGAAATAGCCTACTCGGATTGTGCTCGTGGGCCACTAATCACTAAAGTAGCCAAGCGTGCAACACATGAAATCAATAGTGCATAAACAATATCATACATAAGGAAAGCTTCAATACTATTCTGTATCTACTAATCGAGTAAAGTCTAGCTGGGGTACTGTGGGCAAAAGGTAGCAGTGACTGAGCAAAAACGGCTCGTAGCCTAGCGAAGTCCTCACAACTGTTTAAAGTATTACGTTAAAACTAACAAGTGCACTTTGAGAAATCCAGATCCCTTGTATCTGGTTTTCTCCCAGCTCCTTGACAAAGTAAAAACAAACTGTTAATAAAATACAGGGTGGTTAGGCTCTTGCCCTCACGCACTGTAAATTATTCACTCAACACAGTCAGCCGCGAAGACAACCTAGGCTTCACTGAACCGAAACGAGTATGCAGGTTTATCGCTTAACCACTGCATCAAACAACAACTCGTAACACAGAAAAGCCTTACCCCAGTCTAGCATTACCTAGACTAGCAGAAAACAGGAATAATAATAATAACACACAGGGAAATGCATATACAAGTGCAACAAATATAAATCAATCCTATTCTAAGTTAACCCTTCCAAAATAGGCTATCTAATAGGCAAGTATCTAGTGAGAACTCAAGCGATAATACGTTGGCTGACTAGCTCTGCACCAACGGGACCATGGAAGTTAAACAGGCAGGGAAAAGAGGAGATAAGAATGTAAGGTAGTAGAGAAAGTTCACATCAGTCAGAAGAATATATATAGTTAGCAAGGGAAATGAGAAGTCGCTCTGCCTAATGAGTTCTGATGAAAAAATGGCTAGACTTCCCTTTTTATACCCGGCCCTCTAGTGAGCCCAACGTGAACTACTAAGGACCGCCCACTGACAACCATTACGTAATTTCTCTCTCTCCTCTGGGATAGACAAAGGCTCCCCTAGCACTGAGGGGAGGGGGGAGGGGGGGAGTGCTAGTGAGTTAGGCCACCTCCCGCATGGCGCACCCACTGACCCCCAACTGTGGCTGCTGCTTCTCCCATCATTACAAATAAGTTTTACACACAATACTTATAACTAATGATATAAAATAGAACTCGTTGACTCAGATGAAAACAAAATACATATTCATATTACTTATAGTACAACGGCTCACATGAACTAAGTTAGGAAACTCTACATAGACTACAGCCAAAGTTCCTGCCCTGACGACCCTAGCGAGAGTGGGGCATGACTAGGTGTTCTGTACAGCATGCTCACACTGGACATGCGTCACATCTGCAAATTCGAAGTCGGAAGGGAGCACAACCGTGCCAGTACACTGATTCAGGTATTCATCTGGTTTACCTGTGTATCTGTCGTTGGGGGTGTCGAGGTAGGCTTGTAAGGCTTCTGATTGCTCCTGTGTTTTCACCTCAATCATGCGCTTGGCCGATCCAACAGCATGCATGGTGAAGTCACCAATATCTTGTGCGAGAGTATCGTATAGACTGAAATCATCCATAGGTTCACCAGAGACCGTGAAAAACCGTGACCAATCAGGGGGACTGAACATAGCGTTATAAGTGTCCTTCGAAGCAGGGGTATACGTGTTACGTTTACGCCTTTGTCGGTTATGTGAAGGTACGAACGGTTGAAGCGTGTGAATGGCAGAGGAAATACCGGCAAGGTCTTTTCCTGTACCTGCATTAATGGCCCGTTGAGATCGTGGAGGTACAGAAGCAGGTTTAATTGAGGTAGGAGATCCAGCATCCGGAGGGAAGATGGTAACAGATGGAGTCACAGACGGGTCAGGGATGCAAGAAGCATCCGTAGGGGTGTCAGCTGAGGGCATGCGAGGTTCTTCATTAAGGTTGTCAACAGAATGAAGAGGTAGGCTAAGGCTAGAATCATAATCTGGGAATTTAGAAGTTAAAGTCGAGACTGTGGGGTTGTCATCACTATTATTGATCACAGAGGCAGTACTGTGCATAGGAATTGATGCCGGGGAGATCACCTGATGGATCTCACTACCCGACGATGGAGAATTCGTCACAGTATCCTTAGGAGGTTTGCCAAGGTCTGTGGGTGCCATGCCTGAGTGGGGAACTCCGGCACTGTTGGCAGCAGGGGAAGGGTCCTTGAGGCAGTCCAATTTCTCGCAGGGGTCGGCGTCGGAGGGGGCAATTTTAGATTCCATAGGACGAATATTTCTAAATTCATCTGAGTCAGATTCTAAACCCACCATGGAGCCACAATTAGAGGACGGGACGACCGCCCTAGGAATTCTTGCAGATATACACCCCGACTAATGCACCTTAAGGGCCGTCGATCCGTCGATCGCCGACCCAGCACAAGGGTTAGGGTTTGGCATAAAAGTTTCCCCTCGCTCGAACACGTCGGGTACCACAGTTCGACGGGTGTAGGGATTGCCGACCCACAACACCCTCCAACGAAACCAAAGAGTGAGTACGGTCGTTTACCTCATGACAGTCACGGTGCTCCCAAAGGAGGGGGCAGCGGGAAGAAGGGAAAAACGGAAAACAGAAAGGATGAGAAATGATAGGGCCCACCACAATTAGTTGGGGGCGGCAGGAAGGGTGGGCATGCGGGCATGCACTCCCCTCCTGCCGCCTCCGTCAGCCCCCGCACGTGTTCAAAAGTGAAACCAATGAAGCAGGCAGAGCGGGGGGGGGGTGCCGATGTACCATCTTCTATCCCAGATTTAACATGGCGGCATGTGGAGGTCCTGGCTTCGGCGGGATCTTCCCATGATAGGCCAGACTTAAGGGATGAAGAACAGCGTTCTCTGGTCTCAGAGATGGAAGTTGAAGAGTCAGGTCACCATCTAGACGACTCTCAGGGTACTGTCGAATCTCCACGGAGTTCGTCATCTGCTAGGTATGTAACTACAGAAGAGATTGATGGATTACTATTAAATGCACTTAATAAGTTCTTTGGCCCTACGCCAGAAACTCCTACAGTTGGTATGGGAGCTCCCGCGACGTCGACGAATGTGCGACCTCTGGCTACATCCATTGCTTTAGCTAAAATACCTAACCCTCCTCTTGTGTCAGATCCAATTTCCAATGTGCCAGGCACAGCAGCTCTCACTACTTCCAATGTGCGAGTCATATCAGACATAACTCCCCCCCCCCTTTAGACAAGGCACCAGTCAAAAAAGGAGCTATGCCTCTTTTATACGGGCCTGATGAGTCATGGGTAGCAATGTTACCAACTAAGCCAGAGGCAGCACAAGCTACTATTTCGGGGGAGCTCCCTGTACCACATGAGTGGGTAATCCAAGGCAATAAGTCTAGAAAACTCAGAGCATTGGATAGTCAAGGAAATGTTTTAGATGTTCATATTAAGGCCATTCCAAGTTATTATAACCACGACTTTTTTGTGTATGCATCAACACCAGCCCTCAGCTTCAAAGCGATTTTCTGACTGGACTAAGAATGATGGCTTTAACGACATCAAGGCACTTTCTGCTTTGACGCCGGAGTTGGATATGTTTCCGATCACAGACTCAGCCTCTAATCCAGTCTTGCAGGTGGGGTAGTTGGGTACGGGACCTTGGGTGGAATGGGAAACAGAGGCTCAAAATTTTGCCACTACTTTCACTTCAAAATCTTCTCACCAAATCCCTCAAGAAAACCATACTTGGTTCTCTCTTCCGGTTTTTAGTGCCGGAGGAGTCCCCTCTGCTTTGTTTGATTTCTTGGCTGCCCCTAAAATCAATTTGTGCGAATTAAAAGATCCTTTTAGCACGCCTTACCCGGCTCACCTAGACCGCGAGTTTAGGTTACGAGGAAAAGCGTTTAGACTGTTTTCGCAATATATTGTTACCCAGCAAGTAACAAAGTCTATGTTACGCTCTTCTCAGGCGATCGAAGCTGCGGAAGTCAGGAAGGCCATTGAACTTTCCCGGCGCTTGCTTCTCCAAATTTCCATTCAGTCTTTAGGAGATATTTGGACAGCCTTATTAAAGGCAGTTCGAGCAAGGCAGGATCTGAGGATGTTCTTAGTGAAGAAACTTCCTGACCGTATTGCAAGCCAAGTAGTTCTGTCTCCAGTTCTAATTCTTTCTTTGATTTCACCAGCAGTTTGGAAGACTGTTTTCAATATGGCACAAGCATTCAAACAAAGTCCCTCTCAACCTAAGAGGCCTACCTTCACTTTCCCTAAGCCCAAACCAGTTTCGAAAGCTCAAGCTAGTGGGTCTAAGCCTTTTCATCAGCCAAAGTCCCCTTCCACCCAGGGTCAGGCTCAAGTCAGGTATAAACAGGGTAAATTCTCAGGTAAAGGCCACAGGTTTCACCAACGACCAGGTCAGGGCCCACCTCCAGCCATACCCGGCCAGTCGTCCAAGGGTACACCACCACCAGCAAAAAACTAAGGTCTCTCTCACTCCCGGGGCCAGTCAAAGGCGTGTTGGAACAGAGGGTAGTCCAGCCGGCGAACCCCAGTCTGCTAACTGGGTCATTCCGGGCGTGTCATCAAGCATGGCCATTAAGAACATGGGCGAGGACTGTGGTACGCAAAGGCATCACTTGGCAGTGGCTCCGGCGACCTCGCTTACGTCAGCCGACAAAGGCCAATCATGTTTCTTTAGAGGTGGAGTCACTAGTTCAGGAGATGATTACCAAGAGTGTCATTATCCCAGTCCCCCCGACTTACCCGGTGTTTAGATCCAAACTATTTCTAGTACCAAAAAGGGACAGTATTCAGATGAGACCGGTCGTAGACCTGTCTTATTTGAATCTCCACATTCACAACGTGTCCTTCAGGATGCTGACAGTGAATCAAATCAGGCTAACACTTCCGCCGGGAGGGTGGATGTGTTCATTAGACCTGACAGACGTGTATTGGCACGTCCCGGTAAACAAGAGATTTAAAAAATGTCTGGCTTTAAGGGTTAAGAATAATGCATCAGACTTATGTCTTTCAAAGGATGCCGTTTGGATTGAACCTAGCGCCACGCATATTCACAAAATTAGTCCGGCAAGCCCTGATGCCCATTTTAGAACAGGGGATCAGGATCTTGTGGTATCTGGACGACTGGCTGGTGGTGGCAGAGACAGAAAAGTTATGCAACACTCATGTCAACATTACGTTAAACCATGTCAAATCTCTAGGATTCAAGGTCAACTTAGTAAAGTAAAACCTTGTTCCCTCACGAGTAATTCAGTGGATAGGGCTGGTCTGGGACACAGCATCTCTCACTCTGAGTCAGAGTGTGGACAATCGAAACAGATTTCACAAAAAAAAAATTATGTTTCGCCACAGTCTGACTACGACACGGAGACTCTGTGAATCTCTAGTCGGTTCTCTCAACTGGGTTCAACTAACTGTGAAGTTGGGCCGGTTGAAAGTCAAACGTTTAATCTTGGAGGGCAACAAATATTTCCCACTATTACCGGCGGGAACAGTATGGCCTATCCCAACATTAATACACAGCTTACTAGCGGTCTGGGCGAAGAGGGAAATGTTGCACTCAGTCATGTCATGGACCTCTCCTCCGCCGACGGTATGGGTGGACACGGATGCGTCAGGGACGATAGGTTGGGGCTTTCAGTCAAACCTCGGGCATCAGGGTCAAGGGCTTTGGTCCCATTCAGAAACCTCCCACATAAATGTAAAAGAGTTACTAGTCCCCTTGTATTTCCTTCAGGTTCACGGCTCTACTTTACGGGAAAAGTCGGTGGCCTTCAGGATGGACAATCTCAATGCAGTTCACTGCATTCAGAAACAAGGGTCAGCGAGGTCTCGGAAGTTGCTAGACGTGTCAGAAAAGATTTTTGTTCTAGCCGACAAGCTGAACATTCATCTTCACGCATCATATCTCCCAGGCGTAGCAAACGTCTGGGCAGACGCTCTGTCTCGGAGACAGAGCACAACAGTAGAGTGGGCACTCAAGCAGAACATTTTCGATCAAATGATTGCAGAGCCTTACCGTCCACAAGTGGATCTGTTTGCGTCAGAGGAGAATCACAAACTCCCTCGGTACCTCACACGCCGGACATTAACGCCGGCGGGGGGCCCGACGCATTGGTGACGGATTGGAACATGTGGAGTTCCATTTATCTGTTTCCGCCACCAGACGCTTCTCTAATGTGCCACGTAGTCACCAAACTACAGGATTATCGAGGCGTAGTCTCGTTAATCGCGCCCCTGTGGCCAGCGCAGTTGTGGTACCAGCAATTGATAACGTGGTGCCCGAACCCGGTGTCGCTCCCGGTCGGGTATTTCCACTTAGACACGATTGGCAACCTAAAGACCTCGCTGACTTTTGCATTGTGGACATTCAGGAGGCCAAGTGGCTAACGCCGTATGGTAGAAACGTGACAGATAAATTTATGAATCAGTACACACAATCTACCAAGAGGCAATATCAATCTCATTGGCAGTCCTTTACTTCTTGGATAGTTAGAACAGAACAGACAGTACCTTCGGTGGCATTAGTTTTTAATTATTTAAACTATTTGTTTGAACAGAAACGTCTATCTGTAGTGACTCTAAAAAATCACTTAACAGCTATCAGGGTGCCATTCTTTGACCGTACAGGTCTAACCATACCACAAACGGAGGAAACGGGTTTCATGAGAGCATGCTTCAAACTCCGCCCACCTCCCCATCAGCTCATGCCTACCTGGTCTCTTGACAAAGCGTTATCTTTGCTTCATTCCCGTCTGTATCAGAATACGGCAGATTTTGAATTGCTATTAACCTCTGAAGTGCGCATGGGGGGGATGAGACACCACACTCCAGTGCTGACGTATTTGAGCTGTTCCCATCACTAACATCGTTATTTTACCATAAATAGCATTAATACTTATCCATATGCGCCTATTATAGGTTGATTATAAAGGTATTAACCTGTTACAACAATAAAACAAGTGGAAACAGCGTTTGGATGGTCAAAATCGGCGATACAGGCCGGGAGTTACATAATGTATGGCTGAGGCAACCTCACTTCCCACCACTTTTCTCCACGTCTGGAGAGAGACTGTCGATCGATACTCTCTCTCTCTCTCTCTTGCACTCGCTTGCTAACAGTGATGACAATGCCCTGCTTGCAACTCGCTAATGTTAGCACGAAAATATACCACAGAATAAGGGAATAACAGGGAAAATAGGTGATACCTGAAGGAGGGGAGGAAAGTGGGGAAGGAGGGGAGGTGGAGGAGTGATATTTGGACAAGGCCCAGGGGCAATAAAAAAAAAATATATATATATATTTTTTTTTGGGGGGGGGGGGGGGGTTTTAAATGGATTTTTTTTCCCCCTGACTCTTAAGTCTTCCCGCAGTTCCCGGGTTAAAAAAGGCTGTGTTCCTTATGGGTTTGGCAACTGGTAACAGTTGTCTGAGCTGGCAGCGATGAGCAACACCCCTAATTGGATAAGGTTTGGTAGACTAAATGATTGCATTCATATTGCACCTTCCCCAGGGTTCATCGCCAAGAATGAACATAGTGAACATGTTTTCTCAGAGTTCACGGTGCCGGCGTTGAAACGGGGTAAAGTGCACCATAATTTGTGTCCTGTACAAGCTTTAACCAAATATATGAGAGTGGCACCTCTTAACCAACAGGGTGCTTTATGGGTATCGAGTACAGGTAAAAGATTAATGAAACGTAAAATGGCTTCTCTGCTAGTAGAAGTCATTAAAGAGAGTAATCCCGGCGTAGTGGGTAGGGCCCACGATTTACGCAAATGGGCAGTATCTTTACGTTTTCTAAAAAAAAATTCTGTTGAAGACATAGCTACTACTCAACTATGGGCTTCAAATCATACGTTTTTGACTCGATACCTGTCGGTAGCACTAGACAAACCATCAATGCCATGTGTAGCTTTACGGCAAAGGGTCTAGATGGGTCTCTAAGTCACTAATTGTTTAGGTTAAGAAAGAGGGGGGGGTGGGTGGGGGGGGGAGGGGGAAGGCAGTCAGTGAAACATAAGACACCATAGACCCCGCCGGAGGATATGTACAGAGTATACGAGCTGTGATACAATGTATAAGTGTTGTGATTAAAATTTCTCTGTAGTAATGACTACAGGAAATGTTGTTGAGGTACAATGGATGTAGTACAACAATTGTTTCTTTAAGTGGGATACACTGTTGAAGCAATTTAATTTTAAGAGTTCTCGGTAGTTGCAACTACGAGTAGCATTTTAGTAAGTACATCTGCGATAGTACAAGAATTTATTCTATTTTTTGTGTCTAATTTTAAGGAATATACACATTAGAATAATGGGGTTTATATGTGCACATGTAAACATAAAGTTTTATTTTTCACCACTTAATTTAAGTGGGGTGCCTTTAACTTTCAGATCTGTGAACAGATTCTCATAGTTACCTTTTTTCCTCAAGCAGGATTCTTTAAGCACGACCCTGCTTGTACCCCTTTTTATATGTTGTATAAAGTTTATACATAAATATAATTTTTACAAAGTAAGAATACTATGTGGTTGTTTGATTATCTGCCTATTCTATTTGCAATGGTTATGATATGATTACGAATGTCCCCCTCCAGTCTTAGATATCAGGCATAATCGTCAATGATGGAGGGGCCACTAATAAATTATAGGTTTGACTCCTGCAAGGAGATAAAGAAAACCTAATATTTAGTAGTGGCCCCGTAATCATTGACGACTGGGGCCCTCCCGACCATCCCCTTCCCATTCGTTGATGTATTAAGGATTTTGTTATACTTGATATGTCAGTGAAGGCGGAACAATGCGCTAGTCAGCGTCTGGTCCAAGAATCCACAGAAGTACATCCACGGAGTATGGAAAGCTTATGAATAGTTATTCTTATTTTATTTTTATTTTTTATTTGTTACGAAGTTTTTTCGTAGTGAGAACCCAATCATAAAGACGAACCATGAGTGATTTTGCGTGTGCTTATGATGAAGGTCCTCGGAGCTCTGCGGCGGTAGATTCAAACTACGCGTATGAGCGTTTGAAGAGGTAGCCTTATGTAATAGGCATAATCGTCAATGATTACGGGGCCACTACTAAATATTAGGTTTTCTTTATCTCCTTGCAGGAGTCAAACCTATAATAGTGTTGCATGTATGATATGTAGTGGGAAGAGCAGTGTTTTATGAATAGAGGATAGCGATGTAGGGCAATGTCGTGAAGTTGGATGTGTATGTTATATAAAGGGGGTTTTCCTGATACCCCTGATGTGTGAGGCAGAAAGATATGTATCCAGCTACCAAGGCCTGGGAGAGAAAATGGAATTCAGGCTATTCCCCGAGTCTCCTGAAACCTTGGCGGTAGTACTTCCCTGGGCGGGGCTGCCTACCCCTACTACCTACAAAGGAACAGTCAGAGTAAGCTATGGGTATGGCAGAGATCGCTCAGTTCTCACTCTGATAGACCAGCCCATGATGTAGGAATTGGTGGGCGAGGACCTGATGCCCCGTCAGGAGAGGAAGAGGATGTGTAGACCAGATCTTCTCTCCGAGATGCATAGTCGAGAAGTATGTGGAAAAGGGTGATAAGATATATGCAGCTTTCATGGATCTAGAAAAGGCCTATGACAGAGTGGAGAGACAAGGAATGTGGAAGATTCTAATGACACAGTATATGGAGTAGGGGTCAAGTAGCTGAGAGCAGTACAGAGTATGTATGAAGCTGCAAAAGTGGCAGTGTGCATGGAGGGTGAGTTGATAGTATTCTTTGATTTGAAAGTTGGGTTGAAGACCCAAAAGTTAGTTTATGAGACCATGGTTGTTCAATTTATTCATGGATGGCAAAATTAAAGAGGTTCAAGGGAGAACAGTGGAATACTGAAGTGATATTGACAAGAGAGGGAAATGAATGGAAGTTGCCTGTGCTGTTATTTGCTGACGATACTGTATTGCTAAGTGATGATGAGTGGGAGCTGCAAGGCTTAGTAAGTGGGTTCGGAATGGTGTGTGAGAAGCAGAGTTTGAAGTTGAATGTGGGTAAGAGCAAAGTTATAGTCTTTGAGAGGAATGAGGTAACTAACTGTGAGATACGGCTGAATGGTCAGGAGATGGAGAATGTGAGATCCTCTAAGTATCTAGGCAGTGTGTTGAGTGAGGATGGAAGTCTGGGGAGTGAGATACAGGACAGAGTGTAGCAGGGCAGGAGGGTTGTAAGCACATTGAGGAAGGTGATTAAGGATAGAGAGGTTAGTATGGATGGAAACAAAGAGGTCATTGCATGACAGTGTTGTCCTCACCTTGACATATGGAAGTGAAGCATGGATGTTGCTAGAGGGACACAAGTCGAGAGAGTAGTCGAAATGAGTTATCTAAGAGGAGCTTGTGGAGTCACGTGGATGGACAGACTGACTAACAAGAAAGTACGGGAGAGGTGTGGTGTTGAGGGGGATGTTGATGTTGTGGAGAATGTTGGGAGAAATGTATTGAGGTGGTATGAGCACATGGACCGAATGGAGAGCGTGTGAATGGCAAAGAGGGTGTATGAGAGTGAGGTAGAAGAGGTTAGAGGGAGGGGTACATCAGGAATGAGGTGGAGAGATGTATGAGGGATAAGGGGATGAGCTAGGAGGAGGGACGAGTGTTGTCAAGGGACAGGGCAGTCTGAAAGAGGTTGATCGTGGCCACCCCATCAGGAATTACTCTGTCTGGTAATATACTGTATAGATAGACAAAGGACAAAGGAGCATGGAAGTAATTGATTTGTGGCCACGCCTTCGGAAATCAAGGCATCTAGCAATAGATACTGTATATAGTTTTAGTTTAGGGACCCACAGTGCTGCTCTTGAACAGCATAGTGTGTAAAGGTTCTGCAAGGAAGGGGGGAGATGGCATCACACAGGCACATCTACTGTATCTGATAAACTGGATCCGAGCCTGGCATCTGCAATAATTCAATTAGCAGGTCTCCCTCACTATCCAATGCCCCAATTTACGATATTATTATAGGTTTTTAGGTGTTTGGGTTTGGGCTTTGGCTGGTCCGAGAACGCATCCTCATTTACCCCATTAATTTTAAGGACAAGGACAAATGCCCCCCACAATCACAGACTTGATAGTGTGAATGTTGGTTGTTGTTGTTGTTGTTGTTGTTCCCCAAGCTGCCTGGCCGAACAGCCCCAAGGCCCCGTCATAAGGCCAAGGTCATAACCGAGCGCCCCCACAGAACCCTCCCTGCCGACCACAAAAAAGCCTGGGTGACCGAAGCCACTCCATGGCGGGGAGCTGAGGAGGGTGAAGACGCCCGGGAAACCAAAGCCCCACCCAGGGCCCTGTGCCCCTCAGCAATTATGAAGAGAAAGTTAAGGGGCAAAGGAAAAATGTGACGCTTTGGCTTCCAATCTTGGTAGATTGGGAGGTCAATCCACGGAAGAGAAGCCGTCACTTGAGATCTAGAAAATATATAAGTAAAAGGAACAGTCAGAGTAAGCTATGGGTATGGCAGAGATCGCTCAGTTCTCACTCTGATAGACCAGCCCATCACCACATGACTAGAACCCAATCCTCTCAGCATCAGGTAGGAAAGGCCCTAGAAAGCCGCCTTTGGCAGGGGGATAGCTCCCCTATTTCAACCCCTTTCGGGGCAAATGAAGTGGCTGAGATGTGTGAGAGGAGGCGAGTGGACGCCTGCTGTACCCAGGAAACACTCTGGAAGAGGCATGGGGTACAGTGGATTGTCGGAAAAAAGAAAAGATATAGAATCTACTGGATGGGGGTGGAGACTGAAAAAGCGAAAGGAAGAGTGGGTGTTCTGGTGGCTGAAGAACTGGCGGAAAGTGTGCTTTAGATTACGAGAGTTAGTGAAAGGATGATTGTTCTGAAGTTGAAAGTTGGTGAAAGAATTCTGAATGTGATGTCGGCATATTCCCCACAGGTTGGTCTACGGAAAGAGATAAAAGAGGACTTCTGGAATGACACCGTCAGTGTCATTTCAGGCCTCTCGGATAATGAAATAACAATCGTGGGGGGGGGGGCCCTGAATGGTCACGTGGGAGCATCTGCTGGGGGGGGGGGGGGACCTGAATGGTCACGTGGGAGCATCTGCAGATGAATACGAGGGGGTACATAATTTGTATTCGCCTGAAATTCCCTCACTTAAGATCCACACCAGACATGTCAAAACTATTTTGCAGAATCTCTCAGTAGATAAGGCTCCTGGTCCAGATGAAATTCCTCCAATAGTACTTAAGAATTGCTCCTTGGTGCTCGCTCCTGTATTGGCAAAAATTTTCCGTCTGTGTACTCATACCTCATGCTTCCCAGTACCCTGGAAAGAAGCAAACATCCATCCAGTTCCTAAAAAAGGTGCCTCTTCAGATCCATCAAACTACAGACCAATAGCTATAACTTCCACTCTTGGTAAAGTCTTTGAAATTATATTAAATAATCACATAATTAAGCATCTTGAGAATAATAAATTAATCAAGGAAAGACGACTAGGTGGGTTCGACCTGGAAGTTATGGAGGAAGTGGAGGAGATGAGCAAGGTGTTTAAGGATGAGATCTGTGCAGCATGTGAGGAGGTGTGTGGAGTGAGGAGAAGAGGGAGGGGAGTGAAAGGTACAGCATGGTGGACAGAAGAGGTAAGAATAGCTGTGGAAGAAAAGAAGAAAGCATATAGAGAGTGGTTGGGTAGTAGAGGGAATGAAGATTCCGAGAGACAGAAACGAGCGAGGTACGTGGAGAGTAAGAGGGTGGTGAAGAGAGTAGTGAAGGAAAGTAAGAGAAGAGTAGATGAGGAATTTGGAAGGAATCTGAGTGTAAAATGGAGGGAGAGTAAGAAACTGTTCTGGAAAGAAGTCAAGAAAGTTAGGGAAGGTAGCAAGGGAAACAGTAAGGGTGTGAAAGATAAGAATGGGAGAATGCTAGCCGAGAAGCAAGAGAGAGTCGAAAGATGGAGGGAGTACTTCAGTGAGTTGCTAAATGAAAGGAATGAAGAGCCAGCAAACATAGCTGGATATGGTATGGGAGGGAGAAGAAGAGAAGTAGTGGAGGAGGAGGTGGGGATCAGGAGGTCAGAAGTGTGGGAAGCCATGAAAAGAGTGAAGTTGGGGAAAGCACCAGGAACAGATGGAGTGTGTGGGGAAATGTTGAGGTATGGTGGTGAGATAGTGATAGAATGGGAATGGAAAATGTGCAAACTAGCATGGGAGAAGGGGAGTGCACCCGATGACTGGAAGACTGGCATAATAGTCCCCCTATATAAGGGCAAAGGGGAAAGAGGAGTGTGTGGTAACCACCGAGGAATATGTCTTCTAAGCGTAGTAGGGAAGGTATACAGTAGGGTAGTGATTGAGAGAGTGAGAGTGAGAACGGAGAAATAGATAGGCGACGAGCAGGGAGGTTTTAGGAAGGGAAGAGGATGTGTAGATCAGATTTTTACCCTGAATTGTGTTGTGGAGAAGTATCTGGAGAAGAAACAAAAGGTGTATGTTGCCTTTATGGACTTGGAGAAGGCCTATGACAGAGTGGATAGAGAAGGTTTGTGGAATGTACTTAGAATATACGGAGTAGAGGGCAAGTTGCTGAAAGCAGTGAAGAGCATGTATGAGGGTGCAAAGGCGGCAGTACGTGTGGAGAGTGAGCAGAGCGAGTTCTTTGACCTGAATGTTGGTTTGAAACAGGGGTGTGTGATGTCCCCGTGGTTGTTTACTGTATATATGGATGGAGTTATGAAAGAAATACTATCAAGAGCAGTGGATGTTGGTGTATCGCTGAAAAGGGAGGGAATTGAGTGGAAGCTACCTATACTGCTGTTTGCGGATGATACAGTTCTGATGAGTGATAATGAATGGGAGTTGCAGGGTCTGGTAAATGAGTTTGGAACAGTGTGCGAAAAACGGAATTTGAAGGTAAATACGGGGAAGAGCAAGGTTATGGTCTTCGAAAGGGGTGAAGTCACAGAGTGTGAGGTGAAGCTGAACGGTCAGGCTATGGAGATCGTCACTCTTTTAAGTATCTGGGCAGTGTGTTGAGTAAAGATGGGACTATGGATGAAGAGGTGCGGGAGAGGGTACAACAGGGGAAGAGGGTTGTAGGAACGCTAAAAGCAGTAACAAGAAATAGGGTGGTCAGTATGGAAGTGAAGAAGTCCTTGCATGACAGTGTGGTAATCCCGACACTGACTTACGGAAGCGAAGCATGGACGTTGGTTGAGAGACTCAGACCAAGAGTGAGAGCAGTGGAAATGAATTACTTAAGGAGTGCGTGCGGAGTTACATGGAGGGATAGACAGACTAATGAGGAAGTAAGAAGGAGGTGTGGTGTGGAGGTAGATGTGCTGGAAAGTGTGAAAAGGAACAACTTGAGATGGTTCGGCCATATGGAATGTATGGAAAGCGAGAGAATGACTAAGAGGGTGTACGAGAGCGAGGTGGAGGGACAGAGGGGGAGAGGTAGACCGAATATGAGGTGGAAGGATGGAGTGAGGAACTACATGAACGAAGGCGGTGCTGGTTGGGGGGAGGGGCGTCGACTGACTGGGGACAGAGGTGCATGGGGGCGGTTCGTTCGTGGCCACCCCTTCGGGGATCACGGCGTCAGGCAATAGATAGATAGATAGATAGATAGATAGATAGATAGGCAATATGGTTTTAAAACGATGTCGATCAACTGCAGACATGCTTTGCCTTCTTACGCATCAAATCAACCAAGCTACAGACCAACATGGTGAAACACATACAATAGCACTGGATATATCAAAGGCATTTGATAGAGTCTGGCATCAATCCTTATTGTCGAAGATGTCACACTACGGCCTTGCATCATTAGTTCCACTAATTTCTTCTTATCTTCATAACAGAAAAATATGTGTAATGGTAGATGGCCTTTATTCTCAATTTCACTCAATAAATGCTGGTGTTCCCCAGGGATCAGTTTTGGCCCCAATTCTGTTCCTCATTCATATCAATGATCTCATATCTACCACTCATAATCCAATACATTCCTACGCAGATGACTCAACGCTCCACAGTTCCTTCACATTTACCAATTCTTTCACCCAACCCGATCTTATAAATTCAAAAATAAACACTGCAATTTCTCTGAAC
Organism: Paralithodes platypus; assembly: GCA_032716605.1. Taxonomy (NCBI): domain Eukaryota; kingdom Metazoa; phylum Arthropoda; class Malacostraca; order Decapoda; family Lithodidae; genus Paralithodes; species Paralithodes platypus. The sequence goes on along the minus strand of CM064525.1, from coordinate 6,162,501 downwards.
CAGGACCTTTCTAGAATTAATGGATGGGGACAAAAGAATCTCGTTTCCTTTAATGCACAGAAAACCAAATACATTCAATTTTCTAACTGACAGAATCTCACTGACTCCCATATATTTTTTAATGATGTAAATATTCCCACTTCCCCTAGTATTGACATTCTCGGTGTAACATTAACTACTAACTTGAGCTGGACACATTATGTTAGAAGCATTGCTAAGAATGCCTCTAAAAAACTGGGACTCCTGTACAGAGTTCGAGAATTCTCCACTGACGAGCAGTTGGCCGTGATATATAAAAGTCATGTGCGTTCTCAGATGGATTACTGTTCACCTATGTGGGGTGGAAGTGGAGTGGTTGCATTGAGGCAGTTGGACAAAATTCAAAATAAAGCTATTAGATTAATCAATAACCCTGCAATCACACAGGACCTTCCTACATTATCCATACGAAGAAACGTTGCATCCCTTGCATTATTCTACAGATATTTTCACAGCAATTGTTCCGAGGAACTTGCTTCAATTGTGCCGCCTCTCCACATCTTTCCCCGTAGAACTAGGGCAGCTGAGAGCGCCCATGAATTTACACTTTCTCCTCCACAATGCAGAACTTCTGCTTATCAGAATTCATTTATCCCCAGAGCTACTACTCTTTGGAATTCACTTCCCTCGAATTGCTTTCCACAAACTTACAATCTACAAATGTTTAAATCCAGTTGTTACAAACATTTTATGAATGGAGGATGCCTTTAGGCACATGGACCTTATTGTTTTATCTGTGTTTTTCCTTCCTCCGTTCATTGTCTCTTAAAAAAAAAAAAAATGGAGGAAATGGTTACGTTGCACTCAACATGGTTGTGTGTAACACGAAGTTCAAGAAAAGACAGAGCTTCTGATCACATATAACTCTGGGGTCTCCAGTAGCCAGATAGATTACTTCTTGGTTAACAGGAAAGACTGGAATCTGGTTCGAGATGTAAAGGTCATCCCGAGCGAAGAATGTATCCCCCAGCATAAGCTACTTGTGTGCGACATGAGCTTATACAGAGATCCTAAGCGCAAGAAGGTATACATACCCAAAAGGAAAGTGTGGCTGCTGAAAAACAAGGAAGTTAGGGATAGGTTTCATAGTGAACTGGAGGAAATTAATAGAAATAAGGAAGCTAGGCCTAACGATGTAAATAGTCAATGGAACTTTCTTAAGCATAGCCTTATCGCTGCCACTGACAAAGTCTGTGGGAAAACAAAGGGTCACATCATCATCATCATCATCATCTCCGACGCCTTGCTTCCCCCTGGGAAACCCCCACTAGAGGATGGCCATGACAGAAACGTCTCCAAGCTACTTTGTCAAGACATGCCTCCTTTGCCCGTGCCACAATGCCCCTTCCACTACGTGGAAGTTTTTCTTCAATATATTTTTCCACTTTCTTTTCCCATACCATAGGTGGTCTTCCACTACTAGCGGTTCCACTCACCTGACTCCCATATATCTTTCTTGGCATTCTGTCTTCATCCATTCTCTGAACATGACCATACCACCTCAAAGTACTTCTCTTTATCCACTCAACCACACCACAATCAATGCCCAAAGCCTGCTCTTCCATTCCAAAGGACTCGTACACTTCCCTATTACTTGGCCCATCTAGCCTATTCATGCCAGCTGCCATTCTGAAAAAGCTCATCTCCACAGCTCTTAGTTTAAAGAGGTCCTCGTCACTTGCCGTCCATGTCTCGCTTCCATACGAGAGTGTTGGGAGCAGCACACTGTTTCTCAGTGACTTTTTGACTTCCTGGCTAACCATTCTTCCTTTGAGAATACTATCAAGTTCTCCAATCACTTTTCTCCCTTGCATTTTTCTCTCTTTTATCTCACTCTCCATTTTACCATATTTGCATAGTACAGCTCCCAAATACTTGAAACTTTCAACCTCTTCTAGTACTTCATTTTTCAATTTTATTTTACAACTTTTCTTGTGTTCTTTCTTGATTCTATATTTTTCCTTAAAATCTATAGTTTCATGCATTCTTCTCTCAAACACCATTACCTTACATTTCCCTACATTGACCTTTAACTTTCTCTTTTCACATACCCTGTCAAAGTCAGTGACCACTCTCTGAAGTTCTTCAGCATTTTCCGCCAACAGGACTGCATCGTCCGCATATAGGCATGTTAAAATCTTCCATGTTCTTCCCTCTGATTCCAGTCTAGCTCCCACACCCATTGATACAGCCCTACATTCCCTAATCACTCCATCCATGTATATATTGAACAACCAAGCTGACATGACACATCCCTGTCTTACACCTACATTGAATGGCGATGGGCTGACCTATCAGAGTGAAACCTGAGCGATCTCTGCCATACCCATAGCTTACTCTGACTGTTCCTTTTACTTATATATTTTCTAGTTCTCAAGTGACGGCGTCTCTTCCGTGGATTGCCCTCCCAATCTACCAAGATTGGAGGCTAAAGCGTCACATTATTCCTTTGCCCCTCAACTTTCTCTTCATAATTGCTGAGGGGCACAGGGCCCTGGGTGGGGCTTTGGTTTCCCGGGCGTTTACGCACCCTCTCAGCTCCCCGCCATGGAGTGGCTTCGGTCACCCAGGCTTTATTGTGGTCGGCAGGGAGGGTTCTGTGGGGGCGCTCGTTTATGGCCTTGGCCTTACTCAGGGCCTTGGGGCTGTTCGGCCAGGCAGCTAGGGGAACAACAACAACAACACCTACATTGACCTCAAAACTTTCACTTAACTTATCCCTTACCTTCACATTTGCCATTGCATTCCTATAAAAAGATTTTACTGCCATTAGCAACTTTCCTCCCACACCATATACTGTTAACACATCCCACAGGCCCTCCCAGTCTACTTTGTCGTAGGCTTTTTCCAAATCCATGAATGCTGCATAGAGTTTTCTGTTTTTGGCCAGATACTTCTCTACCAACAATCGCATTGAGGCTATCTGGTCAACGCAGCCCCTGCCCTTTCTGAAACCTCCCTGTTCCTCGCCTATTTTGTCATCCGTTATCTTCTGTAGCCTCTGTGTTACTACTCTTGCGTGTACCTTTCCAGGTATGCTAAGCAAGCTAATTCCCCTATAATTCTTACACTCTTCTTTACTACCCTTCCCTTTGTACAAGGGTACTATCACTGATTTCCTCCAGTCCTCTGGTACACTTTCCTTTTCCCATGCTAATTTACATAACCTATGCATTATGTCAACAGCTTCTTCTCCTCCATATCTCAGCATTTCACCTGGGATGTTATCTACTCCAGCAGCTTTGCCCATTTTAAGTCTATTGGTCTAAGGGTCACGCCAAGAATAAGACCTCCTGGTGGTGGAACGATGAGGTAGAACATGCTGTGAAAGAGAAAAGGAGATGCTTCAAAGCATGGAAGAAGGGAGGCAGCAAGGAGGAATACCAGGCAGATAAACGAACTGCCAAAAGAGTTATATACAATGCTAAAAAAGGCATGAAAGACCTGGTCCTCGAACAAGTGTGTAACACTGACAATCCCAATGGGATCTTCAACCTAGCTAGGCGAGTTAAAAATGACAGTAGGGATATTATAGGTGAACAGTGTGTTAGAAACTATAATGGGAAGATTATGTATGCATAAAATTAAATCAGAGAAGCATGGAAGGCACACTATGAACGATTGCTAAATGTAGAGTTTGAATGGGATAAGGAACAACTTAGTATTGAAAAACCAATATCTGGGCCCCCTCCTTTCATAGCACCAGCTGTAGTGAGCGACGCAATCAATAAAATAAAGGACGGTAAAGCTCCAGGTTGCTCTGACATTGTCGCTGAGATGATAAAAGCCTCAGGGGAGACTGATATAAATTTAGTCTCTGAGTTGATAAACACCATTATTAACCCTTGTCTAGCGGGGTGTTTTGGGCTATTTTGGGCATATTCAGGCCCTCCTGAATGATCAATCAAGTATCTGCATGAAAAGAAATGTATTCAGCAAAAAACTAGGCGCTAAAAGCTTCAAAATGAGACCAGAACGAGCTACGTAGCACTCGTGGTTCTCATGCAGTGGTGCCACCAACATGGGAGTTTAGCGTATAGCGGCATATTTTTTCCCACTATGCTCACTAATGGTAACACTGCCGTCCTCTCGAGAACAGATGGAGCGTGAGTCAGTGGGTGGCGGTAAGCCCTGGGTGTCGGACGTGTGGCCTGCTGCGCTCTCGGCCATTTGCACTCGATTTTAACCCTTTAAAAGCCTTAATAATGATCCTAACTTGCTGCAAATTGGTGCACGACTAAGTCGAGCGCCGCTCTTTAGGGGTTAAAGATGAGAAAATCCCAGAGGATTGGCTCAAAAGTGTAATAGTAAATATATACAAAGGAAAAGGGGATGCGCTAGATAGAGGAAATTATAGGGGCCTGAAAATGCTCGACCAAATCATGAAGGTCTGTGAGAGTCTTTGAGGGTTTGATCAGGCAAAGCATCTCCATTGATGATATGCAGTTTGGTTTTATGCCAGGACGGGGTACAACCGATGCTATCTTCATAGTCAGGCAGATACAGGAAAGATACTTACTAAAAGGTAGGGATCTTTACTTTGTGTTTGTAGACCTGGAGAAGGCCTTTGATAGGGTGCCTAGCGATGTTGTGCAGTGGGCTATGAGGAAACTTGGTGTGGAAGAGTGGCTGATGCGTGTGATAATGAAGATGTATGAGGATTCGCGAAGTGTGGTGAGGGTGAAGGGTGTACTGAGTGATGAGTTCGCAGTCCGTGTTGGAGTCCAGGGTTCAGTGTTAAGCCCCCTCCTCTTTATTATGGTCTTGGAGGCACTGTCTAGAGTTTTTAGAGGCGGACTCCCGTTGGAACTGTTTTATGCAGACGATTTAGTCCTAATAGCTGACAGTATGCAAGATGCTGAGGCCAAATTCAGAGAGTGGAGAGAGGGCATGGCGAACAAGGGTTTAAGAGTCAATATTAACAAAACCAAGGTTATGCATTGTAGATTGAGACGAGGCAATGTGGAAAAGAGCGGTGCATACCCATGTGCAGAGTGTGGAAAGGGAGTGGGCGTTAACTCAATTCAATGTAGCATCTGGGTACACCATGGGAGTAAGCGCTGTAGTAGAATAAAGGGACCCCTGCCGAAGGATAAGTCAGAAATAGAGAAATTTGAGTGCGTAGTGTGCAAAGGCGAGCTTGTGTTTAGTGATGAACCTGTGGCTGTGAATTTTGGAAAGGAGTCATTGGAGCTGGTGAACAAGTTTTGTTACCTAGGAGATACCATCTCTGCCGGTGGTGGGGCCGAGGCTGCCACTGTTGCTAGAATTAGGTGTGGCTGGGGGAAGTTCAGAGAACTGCTGCCAATCCTGACCATGAAAATAATGCCTCTCCCCTTGAAGGGAAAGGTGTATGCCTCATGTGTTAGAAGTGCAATGACGTATGCCTCAGAAACATGGGCTGTTAAAGTAGAGGATGTCAACAGAATGGAACGTAATGAGATGAGAATGGTGAGATGGATGTGTGGGGCCAGGCTACAGGATAGAATAACAAATGTTGAGCTGAGGAGACGTTTAGGTATAAAGAGTATTAGCGAGGTGATGCGTACAAGTAGACTGGGATGGTCTGGACATGTGGAGAGAATGGATGAACAAAATTGGGTGAAAAAATGCAGGTCTGTGATTGTGGAGGGAGCTGCACCAAGAGGTGGACCGAGGAAGACCTGGGATGGGACTATCGTGCCGATCTCAAATCCAAGAACTTGACAAGTGAAGCAGCCCTTAACAGGGGTGAATGGAACGCCGCCATTAGGACAAGAGACTGAAACTACACGTATGTGTTGAACACTGTCTTAAAATTTTATGTGTGTATGTACAGTATACGATTTTTCTATTTAACCCTCCAGCCCCGGCTACGCATTACATAAATATTCCCCAAAATCATGGGGTTTTGGCCGAAAAACGTCTACGCCTAGGCTACCGTATCTTTGTTATTCTGACTGCTTCCGCATTCCCGCGCATCCCCAAGCGTAGATGTGTTTCGTACCTGTAGAATGGCGTTAAGTAGAGCTCTCTAAGTCAACTGGTTCAGTTGTGATGATGATTTCATTGGAGATAACTTTATGGCAAAAACAGCCACTTTACACTACTTTTCGATACTTAACAATAACATACAGGCACACACGAACAAGCGACGCACTCCTTCTTGTGGCCGGAGATGCGGGGCGTCGGTCCAGCCGGCTGTTGTTTACATGCGTCGGACGTACGCCTCGCACACCAAGCTTACAGGCTTTAAGCTCATGGGCGTTCAAGAGACCTTCTGGGTAGCTAGGGTGTGTTTTTTATGGGCGTTCAAGAGCTCTTCCGGGTCTGGAGGGTTAAGATCGGATTTTCAGGAACGTAACATAATCGTAAATCAAGGGAGACCTGTATCTACAGTATATTTTTAGTACAGTATCTGGATAGTTTCATTCATGTTTTTAGGTGTTTGTTCCTAAGTTTAAGCTACAAACTTTAAAATCTATGTCAAAATGGAAGCAGCACTGGTCGAATAACAGCCTTTTCTTACCGTATATAATGAATCTAACAGTGACTCCAAGACTAGTATCTAATTCCTTGTGTGACACTAGCTTAAAGGACAGGAACAGGGTTAGGATGGTGAGGAGGATTGTGAAAAGGAGATTTAGGGGAGATGGGTCATTATTATTTGATCATTTATGTATATTTTTATTATTTTATTAGTTTCCTCCCTAGACCTCCGTCAAGCTTTAAAAACACCCACCCAAGACCCTCCTTCAAGATAAATTTGTGGCCGGTTTCTCTTAAATTGCAGGCTCGCTATCGCTCGCCATGAAAAAATTGACACTTAAATGACACAATCTTAATATTGACAAAGAAATGGGGCGAAACTGCCGCCGCGAAAGGTCTTCAAATCGCCAAACTAATGGGCCAAACGTCATCAAATCTGAAAAGTAATGGGGCTAAACATGAGGAAAAAGGGGGACCAGAAAAACATCCAATCTCCCTTTAACCCTCCAGACTCGGAAGGGCTCTTGAACGCCCATAAAAAACACACCCCGAGGCACCCGGAAGGGCTCTTAAAGACCCATGAGCTCAAAGCCTGTAAGCTTGGTGTGCGAGGCGTCGGTCCGACGCATGTAAACAACAGCCGGCTGGACCGACGCCCCGCATCTCCGGCCACAAGAAGGAGTGCGCCGCTTGTTCGTGTGTGCCTGTATGTTATTGTTAAGTATCGAAAAGTAGTGTAAAGTGGCTGTTTTTGCCATAAAGTTATCTCCAATGAAATCATCATCACAACTGAACCAGTTAACTTAGAGAGCTCTACTTAATGCCATTCTACAGGTACGAAACACATCTACGCTAGGGGATGCACGGGAATGCGGAAGCAGTCAGAATAACAAAGATACGGTAGCCTAGGCGTAGACGTTTTTCGGCCAAAACCCCCGGATTTCGGGGAATATTTATGTAATGCGTAGCCGGGGCTGGAGGGTTAATTTAAAGGACAGTATGGGTTGTGTAGGGGGGGGAAGGTTAAAGGACAGTTAGGGTTAGCATGGTATGTGGGGGTTGTGGAGGGGGGGGGGGGGGGGGGGGGGGGGGGGAGGTTAAAGGACAGTTAGGGTCAGCATGGTGTGGGGAGGGGGGGGGGGGGGGGAGGTTAAAGGACAGTTAGGGTTAGCATGGTGTGTGGGGGTTGTGGAGGGGGGAGGTTAAAGGACAGTTAGGGTTAGCATGGTGTGTGTTTGGAGGTTATAGGACAGTTAGGGTTAGCATGATGTGTGGGAGTTCTGGAGGGGGATCCGGGAGGTTAAAGGACAGTTAGCGTTAGGATCGTATGGGGGTTATGCAGAGGGGAGAGGTTAGAACACAACAATGGGGTTAGTATCAGGATATAGGGTACCGGTACTTCTTGTTGTTGTAGTTCCCCAGACTGTCTGGCCAAACAGTCCCAAGTCCGATAGAACGAAGCCACTCCAGATGCTTAGGCCCCCAGGGTGAGACGAGCTGTCTCTGAAAGGGCAGCGGGGGAGGGGATAATCAGCTCACGGGCTTGCACCCTTGGGCCAATGCCCCCACCGTCCGCAGCCCCCCTTACAGTGCCACCTAATTGGGTGATCTCGTCAGCACCTAGTAGGAAAAGTAGTACTGTACAGTATAGGAAAAGAGACAGACAGAAACACTGTACAGTACTGGATTTGGGGTAGTAATACAGTATAATATACATGTGTGATGATTCTAGAGACTAACCGGTCCAACACAGTTGATGACGACCCGAGCCATGCGTGCCATGTCCACCAGACTTTCCTCATTGTTGACATCGGCCACAATGATGACCGGTTCACTCAACTTCAGTCCTGTGTTACTTCTGGCCAGCTTAACAGCTTCTGAGAGCTTGTCCTTGTTGCGGCCAGCCAACGCATACGTAAGGCCATCTCGTTTAGTCTCCGCGATCCTTGCTATCTGTAAAGCATGCACAACATAAATACTTCCACACAATAAAAACTAGATAGTCTGTGGCCAACGTGCTGCTCAGAAATCTTTGTTGGAAACTGTATTGGGGTCAGTGACCAGCTACAGTACACTGTTCAGCCAGTAAGGAGCTTGTAGTTAGGAGAAGTGTACTGCACCCAACAATCTCATATGGTCCCTGGAGGTGTAGTGTGGTGCTGGAGCCGGATACTCCCACTGTCCCACGTAACTGCTGTGTTGCAGTTGGAGATTAGCTTCTCTGTTCCCACAACCACCTTTGAGTGACATGCGTGTCTGCAATGAAAGTAAATATGAAAGTCATTTTATGCAACCCCCCATAGGGGTAGCGTAGTATTGTAATCACCATGTCTGTGTGGGTGCACACATCACAGTAGCGATGATTTGTAGTGATGGTGGTGGTGATTGTGGTAATGATGATGATGCTGATAGTAGGAGTGATGATGGTATGAGTGAAAATGGAGACAGTAGTAGTGATGATTGTAGGAATGATGATGGTGATAGTAGAAGTGATGATGGTGATAGTAATAGTGATGATGGTGATAGTAATAGTGATGATGGTGATAGCAATAGTGATGATGGTGATAGTAATAGTGATGATGGTGATAGTAATAGTAACGATGGTGACAGTAGTAATGATGGTGGTGAAAGTAGTTATGATGATGGTGCCATTAGTACAAAGGAGTACAAAGGAGTACAAGTACAAAGGAAATCAAGCAACAACATATCTAGTGACCCTTCTAGGCTGCTTGTCCTCCAAAACACTGAGGATCAAGTGTCCAAACAGTGGTTTAGAGTGGGTAAGGGAACATTGGAAAGGGAATTACTGCCCTGGAACTAATGCCCGTGGCAGGATTAGGAAGTTAGTAGGGGATGTAGTGATGGTGGTGCCAGTAGTAGTGATGGTGGTGACAGTGGTAATAATAGTGGTCACAGTAGCAATGATGGTGGTAACAGTATTAACCTCTCTAAAGCGCAGTTCCCATACCTCCGTTTTGACCTCCGTTTGGGACGGACCTACGTCATCGATGACGTAGGTCCGTTTGGCCGTGTGTGCTCTCCCAAGAGTTAAAACTTCACGAGCGTGAAATCCAGTGTTGCCACACTACCTCTTAGCCCAGTTGGGGTTACTTTAAGTATAGATGGCAAATTATTCGTCTTTGTGGTACTGCTTGACACAATTTATCGTGATATGCACTATGTAAACAGTCAAAATATTGGAGAGTATTTAACCCGTACAGCCCCAGCGATGCGTCTGACGCGTCGGCGATGTATGTAACGCACAGCCCCAGAGACGCGCCTGGCGCGTCACCCTAATTGCGCCGACCGTAACCTCAGTTGTAGCCACTCAAGAGGGCTCAGATTTGTATGGGAACTGTGTACGTATCCCACGCAACCGTGCCGATGGTTGAAAACTCTCAAAGTCCACGTGCGTGCGCGTGAGCGCGCAATAACCTGTTTTTTTGGGGTAATTGCCTTCAATTTTTTACTCTTGTAAAATACATTTTCGGGGGCTCTGTAGGACCATTCTTTAAGCTTTTCGAGCGGTTTTTCGTGGTTTTTTCTTCATTCCTAACCCATTCGCTATTGTTTCTGGAATAAAAAAAAATTTTGAAAACCGGCCGGGTTCTGGTGAACAAACATTACAAAACTAGCCGGGGCTGGACGGGTTAAAAAGCCTGAAATCCAAGTTAAATTAACGAGCACTAGCATCAAAAGAGGCAATGTACTTCAAGCCTAAATTTGTTGATTTCGGAATAAATATTTCACAATATCCATAATTGGTCGTCGTGACAACATGCACAGCTATCAAATTACACTTTCTATAGGCCTACAACTCTGGCTTCACAAAATGGAAAGTATGAGACTATTTAAAAATGTGGGCTACCTTTTCACTTTGCTCCTGGGCTATAAACATTGGCAGTGCTTCAGAACTCACCCAACATTGTGTCCGTGGCGTAGAGGGCGAGTGTTTCCCTCGTTTACATTATAAATACGTACGATACGTACATCCTGTGTGTGTATGCATATGTTATAGGGTGTTTACTATTCATTGGTGACCAGTACATGCCAATATAATATATCATGGGCACCATAAATATACGTAATTGTCTTCCGACATCCGTGCAAAGTTAAATCCAAGTCAACTTTTTCGGGACCTGGATCGGAAGCGCGCGAAACGGAGAACAATAGACCTCGGGTTCCCGCTCGCCGGAGCCCACGCGTGATCGGACCTACGTCATCGATGACGTACTGTAGGTCCGTCCCAAACGGAGGTCAAAACGAAGGTATGGGAACCACGCTTAACCCCAGCGTCGAGACGTGTTTGACGGCTATGTATGTAATGCTCGGCCCCAGCGTCAATACCGTATCGACGGCTATTCTCGCCCTTATTTATCCGTTATAGGGGTAAACAAGGGGAGCAGGTCTTTCCCGCCCTCAGACCATTCCGACTAGAAGATCCCGCCCGCTTAGCTAGGTCCATCCCGCCCGAATGTTGTGGGCGGGAAGAGCCAAGCAATCAATACTTCCTTGGCTGATTCAGCCCTCTATGATTAGACCATCCCGCCCATTTGTATGGTTGATTCCGCCCTCTAAGATTAGACCGTCCCGCCCATTTGTATGGTTCACACCACGGTATAGTAACAAATGCTACTATACCGTGGTTCACACAACCTCAGCTGATCTTGCATAATAACCTTGTGTGTATGAGTGACGATTAGATTAAAACACATCATTAAATTACACCAACACACACGCTCATATATATATATATAACCTATATATCAGAGTTGGGTCAGTTTAGTTAATCAACTAGTCAACTTAGTTAATTAATGTTTAACTTAACCCGTACAGCCCCAGCGACGCGCCTGACGCGTCGGCGATGTATGTAACGCACAGCCCCAGAGACGCGCCTGGCGCGTCACCCTAATTGCGCCGACCGTAACCTCAGGTGTAGCCACTCAAGAGGGCTCAGATTTGTATGGGAACTGTGTACGTATCCCACGCAACCGTGCCGATGGTTGAAAACTCTCAAAGTCCACGTGCGTGCGCGCGAGCGCGCAATAACCTGTTTTTTTGGGATAATTGCCTTCAATGTTTTACTCTTATAAAATCCGTTTTCGGGGGCTCTGTAGGACCATTTTTTAAGCTTTTTGAGTGGTTTTTCGTGGTTTTTCCTTCATTCCTAACCCATTCGCTATTGTTTCTGGAATAAAACAATTTTTTGAAAACCGGCCGGGTTCTGGTGCGCAAACATTACAAAACTAGCCGGGGCTCCACGGGTTAAGTAGTTAATTTTGAGACAGATCGGCCACGACGGCAAGACAGCTCGGCCCCATGTTATGCTATGGGGTAATTCTTTTAATATAGCCGTGAAAAAGCCTGTAGCCTTGAAATCCTCAAGGGGTTAACATGATGATGATAGAAGACAATCATATATTTATATTCCTGATCCTACCTATATGTCCCTTTTTTATTTATTCGTTGTAGGAAACATTTATCCTCTAAGTCATCCATTAGTATTCTCATTAATATTATTGACCTACCGAATCATTTGTTGTTAGCCATTTCTAGACTGGTACTTTCTGGATTTGAATGATCAGTTGTAGGACTTGTGATCGTGTTCTTAAAATTGTGCAATGGGTTCATTATTACCTTTTGTAGTTTATATGGGGAAAGGGGTAGAAAGATCCTTACCCAATACCATTTATAAAACCACAGCTAACAAATTACAACAATATAGATATATCCGTTCTCTCGCCCTAATTACCAGTTTATAACTTAATATGCTAAATTCTAGAATTGTTTTATTTATGTAAGTTGAAAATGATTCTAATTAAGATGTGCATCCAATTTTATTTTATTATTTAGTAAGTTAGTCTAGTCGATATTTGGCCAAGACTACCATCAGTTAATGTTAACTAAACTGACTGAATAATGGGATCCAAAAGAATTTGTTTGTTATAATTGTGTAGCCTATGTACTTTTGTTTAATATGTACATAATATATCCGTAGTGATACTACATATTAAATCACTCAATAATATAGATCCCCAGCGGTCGATTGAGTTGGGTCTTAATTAGGACTACTTGTTGTTGTTGTTGTTGTTGTTCCCTAAGCTGCCTGGCCGAACATCCCCGAGTCCCTGAGGAAGGCCATGGCCACGATCGGGCTTTCCCACAGAGCTCTCATTGAGTGTAGATTGTGTTGTTGGCGTAAGTGGTTGTGTGAAATGCAGTCTTCTATGATGTGTTTAATGGTATGGGGTGCTGTGTTACATCCCGGGCAGGTGTCGACAACGGAGTCATCCAGTCTCTTCTGATAGCTCAGGAGAGCTGGATGGTGTCCGCATCTCAGCCTGGCCAGGTGGACTCTGTCCTCGCGAGGAAGGGAGGATTCGGAAGGATGGATTTCGGGAGGTCGTGCATGCAGCTGCGTGTTGTCTGTGAGTGAGTGGATGGATCGGTGAGAGATATGAGTATGGATGTGCTTCTGGAAGTTGGTTCGGGGTGGGCAGGGAGAGAGGACAATAATTGTGTGTGATACCGTGTGCTGGGTGTTGTTTTGATATTTCTTGGTGTCTGTGGGTGTGTTGCCATGTTATTGGCAACTTGCCAAACTTGCCATGACAAACTTGCCATGTTGCCATTAGGACTTGTAATTGGGGTTGGGTGTGCCGATTGGCTTTCTGCAAATTCACATTGTCTTATGTTTTTATGTTCTTATAGCAATTTACCGCTAGTTGGGAAAACAAAACAGAGGATAGTCACATTATATGAAATTCGAGGTGGTTAAGCAGCGAGATGACCCGCCTCGACCTTTAATGGGCCGGGGGTAGGCTAAGGAGGCGGTGGATTAGGGAGGGACAGACAACATTTATAGATAGTAATTAAGGAGGAGAAGCCTTGACCCTAGCGCCATCTTGAGGACACTAAAGGCAAGGTTAGTTTGCGGCTCTAATATCCACTATACTCGGTTTCATTTCATCTGACAGTAAATTAAATACCTTAGCAACATATTTTTCTATACCTAACAAATTAATAAAACACTTTCTGACCTCTGACCATTTTGGTAAGGTCAGTTCTAATGGTGTTAGTAAAGGAAAATACAATGTCATATATCAATATGTTTGTAAAATCACAGGCGTGAAATATTATATCTTAGTAATCACGCACCTCACCACATATCATTATATCATTAATCTTAACAACTAAATACTAATAATATTAAAGGATATCATAAGTACAGTATGAGAGATAATTGTTTTTAATATCTTGACTGTGAGGGATATTCCTAATAAGATGAATTCACTGAGCCAAAGATAGTGTAAATTAAATGAAAGGAAGCATATGAAGACACTGCAGCACTGAATAATTAATTAATTAGTGTGGAAGCTTTATCGGCTCCATTATATCGCAGTATGTCAATGTATCATTTCACATTTGTAAAGGTATATATAGATACAGTAATGTGTTTACAGTTTAGATAGTTAAAGAGATAAACATATATAGATAGACAGATAGATGAAGATAGATATAGAAAAATACGGATAAACATAAGAAAATAAGAACTCGGAAATCAGCATAGCACCAACCATCCCACACGAGGCAGATCCCATTCACACCCAACCAGATATACTGTACAGAGAGGTTCAGAACCCTCCGGAAACAAGGCAAGAAGATAAGCTACTTATAAGGACTGATTGAGAATGTAAGTATGCATTATTTATCATATTCTTGTGTATTCCCTCAAAATGTATCTCAACCTCCATCCTGGAGGTATGTACGAAACTAGGGCTTAATCATTAGTCATTTGTATGAGGAGGATGTAGCCCACGTCACGTGTATTATGATGGCTCAATTGCAGAAATGGAAGAACAAGGTTGGTGTCTTGGTAATAGACAAGGTTAATAATGAAGTACTGTAATAGAAAGCGAGTATTGATATAGAATATCTGATGTTTCTTCAACTCTAGCAGAGATTTGTGCAATTCTCTTTGGACTATTAGATATCAGAAATGGAGAGAACATAAGAAAACATGAGTCTGCAGAAAGCCGATTGGCTCACACACAGCAGATCCCTTTCACACCTAACCCATTTCGTCCATTATGCCTATATAATTTTAACTTAAAGCTTTTTATCGTTCGTAATCCCACAATGGCACTCGGTAGCCTATTCCACATATCTACAACTCTGTTACCAAATTAATGGCTTGTAGAAATCCTCTTTTAACCCCTTCAGACTCATATAATGCAGAGGTTGCCAGATTAGCAATAATAAATAGAGTTCTCTCACTCTTATAAATTACCTCTCCAAAATTAGTTTTCTGCCCACAGCTAACTCAAAGACAACTGCAGAGATTGAAGTAACTAAACTAAAGGTTTGTAAATACCCCTGATGGTAATAAAGGCTTTAAAGTATCCCTAATAGGCTCAAAATTGCGTCATATGTTACAGAACAAGTTATACGGATGATCAACAATGAAGTTAAAGTGTTAGCTAGAATGTAAAAATATAAGTAGCCTACATTGTCGAGATAAACTGGTGGAATAAAACTTCTCTTGCTGTCGTCATTATTATTATTATTGTTATTCTTATTATCATCATTATTGTTATTATTATTACATTATTATTATTATTATTATTATTATTATTATTTATTTTTGTTGTACTGTATTTCACTGGTAAATATCTACAATTTACAGATGGCCAATGACAAATGGCTATGGTAAACCCTGCACTCTCAAGTTTCATTAAGATATAATTATAAGATTTTCATAAAGGTGAGAACAATTATAAGTTTTTCACAAAGGTGTAAATAATTATTAGTTTGTCATATAGGTGTGAATCTCCATTGATGACCCCAGGTGGAGGTGGGGGTGGGGATGGGGGCGGGGGGGTGGGGGGGGGGGATGGGACATAAGAACATAAGAAAATGGGAGTCTTCAGTAAGGCTTTCGACAGAGTCCCTCATGAGAGATTGATGAGAAAGGTTGAGGCACATGGAATAGGTGGGGCATTGTTAGGATGGATTAGGTCATGGCTAATTGGTAGGAAGCAGAGAGTCAGCATAAATGGTACCAAGTCAGAATGGGGAGCAGTCAAAAGTGGTGTTCCCCAGGGATCTGTATTAGGTCCTCTGTTGTTTATTATATACATAAATTACCTTGATTTAGGTATAACTAGTAGGATAAGTAAATTTGCAGACGATACCAAAATGGGGAGAAAAATTGATTCAGATAGAGATATAGAGTGTCTGCAAAGGGATCTAGATACCTTACACAAATGGTCAGTAAATTGGCAGATGAAGTTTAACATTGACAAATGCAAGATATTAAAGATAGGGAAGATGCATCTATCTATCTATCTATCTATTGCCTGACGCCGTGATCCCCGAAGGGGAGGCCACGAACGAACCGCCCCCATGCACCTCTGTCCCCAGTGCATACAAATGTTAAATATAAACTAGCTAATATGGAATTAGAAAACTCAGACTGTGAGAAAGATCTAGGTGTGTTTGTTAGCAATGATTTGAAGCCTAGAAAACAATGTATAAGCGTTCGTAACAAGGCAAACAGGATTCTCGGGTTCATATCTAGGAGTGTGAGTAACAGAACTGCTGATGTTATCCTAAAACTTTACTTGTCATTAGTGAGACCCCATATGGATTATGCTGTTCAATTTGGTGTCCTTATTACAGAATGGACATCGATTCATTGGAGAGAGTACAACGTAGAATGACAAAAATGATCCATAATATTAGAAATTTTCCGTATGAAGAAAGGTTGAAGAAATTAGGCTTACATTCGTTAGAGAGACGCAGAGTTAGAGGGGATATGATAGAGGTATTCAAGTGGGTTAGTGGGATTAATAAAGGGGACATGAAAAATTTACTAAAACTAAAGCGAAAGAACTCGTACAAATGGTTTCAAATTAGATAAAAAAAAAATCAGAAAAGATATAGGCAAATATTGGTTTGGTAACAGAGTTGTAGATAGGTGGAATAGGCTACCAAGTGATATAGTGGGATCAAGAACGATAGGGAGCTTTAAGATCAAATTAGATAGGCATATGGACGAGATGGGTTGGGTGTGAGGGGGATCTACCAGGTGTGGGCCAATCTGCGCTCAGCAGACCCCCGTAATCTTGTGTTAATCCCTACCATTTTGGTGGGGGAAGTACTCAAGGTATTAGTGAGTTGGGCCTATAATTGGGCCTTGTAATTGGGTTTGGGTGTGACAGGGATCTGCCTTGTATGGGCCGATCGGCTTTTTGCAGACTCCCATTTTCTTATGTTATGTTCTTATGTTCTACAAAAAGACGATCGGCCCACACAAGGCAGATCTCTGTCACACCCAGAATCCACATACACAGCACACCTAAGAGAGCAGGTACAAACATTAGATATTATCGATTTCCAAGAGATGAACAGTACAGGAAAATATGGATAAACTTGTGTCGCCGAGCTGATGTCGTGAATCCAGAGCATGCTATTGTTTGTTCTGTCCACTTTACCAAAGATGACTTAGTTGATGATATGAAAAGTCATTTACTTGGTATTGGAAGTCCAAAGAACAAGAGACTCCTGAAGAAAGAAGCTGTACCGTCACTCTGTCTTCATAATGGTAAGCAATATATTGTGTTTAGTGTGTTGTGCAAACAACATACATTACGCAATTTTGAGATTAAGATAGTATCAATCGTAGGCTAGCGAAATGGTGACTTTTTCTATAATTCTAACCATTTTGTGTTTCTTATAGAAAATATCAATACTCTGTGTATTTATTTTATTGTAATTGTATTTTACGTACCGTACCCGATAAAGTATAATATCACAATTATGGCTATCTATTGTTAGCTTTACTATACTACACAACTAAGAACATTATTTAGGTGAAACTATGAAAATTATTAAGGTGTGGTTGTTGTTGTTGTTCCCCAAGCTGCCTGGCCGAACAGCCCCAAGGCCCCGAGCAAGGCCAAGGCCATAACCGAGCGCCCCCACAGAACCCTCCCCGCCGACCACAATAAAGCCTGGGTGACCGAAGTCACTCCATGGCGGGGAGCTGAGGAGGGTGCGGAAATGCCCGGGAAACAGGTGTGGTAGGTGTATATTGTGATTGGAGGTGTGACGCATGTCCAGTGTGAGCATGCTGTACAGAACGCCTAGTCATGCCCCACTCTCGCTAGGATCGTCAGGGCAGGAACTTTGGCTGTAGTCTATGTAGAGTTTCCTAACTTAGTTCATGTGAGCCGTTGTACTATAAGTAATATGAATATGTATTTTGTTTTCATCTGAGTCAACGAGTTCTATTTTATATCATTAGTTATAAGTATTGTGTGTAAAACTTATTTGTAATGATGGGAGAAGCGGCAGCCACAGTTGGGGGTCAGTGGGTGCGCCATGCGGGAGGTGGGCCTAACTCACTAGCACTCCCCCCCCCCTCCCCCCTCCCCTCAGTGCTAGGAAAGCCTTTGTCTATCCCAGAGGAGAGAGAGAAATTACGTAATGATTGTCAGTGGGCGGTCCTTAGTAGTTCACGTTGGGCTCACTAGAGGGCCGAGTATAAAAAGGGAAGTCTAGCCATTTTTGATCAGAACTCATTAGGCAGAGCGACTTCTCATTTCCCTTGCTAACTATATATATTCTTCTGACTGATGTGAACTTTCTCTACTACCTTACATTCTTATCTCCTCTTTTCCCTACCCTTTTTAACTTCCATGGTCCCGTTGGTGCAGAGCTAGTCAGCCAACGTATTATCGCTTGAGTTCTCATGAGATACATGCCTATTAGATAGCCTATTTTGGAAGGGTTAACTTAGAATAGGATTGATTTATGTTTGTTGCACTTGTCTATGCATTTCCCTGTGTGTTATTATTATTATTCCTGGTTTCTGCTAGTCTAGGTAATGCTAGACTGGGGTAAGGCTTTTCTGTGTTACGAGTTGTTGTTTGATGCAGTGGTTAAGCGATAAACCTGCATACTCGTTTCGGTTCAGTGAAGCCTAGGTTGTCTTCGCGGCTGACTGTGTTGAGTTAATAATTTACAGTGCGTGAGGGCAAGAGCCTAACCACCCTGTATTTTATTAACAGCTTGTTTTTACTTTGTCAAGGAGCCGGGAGAAAACCAGATACAAGGGATCTGGATTTCTCAAAGTGCACTTGTTAGTGTTAACGTAATACTTTAAACAGTTGTGAGGACTTCGCTAGGCTACGAGCCGTTTTTGCTCAGTCACTGCTACCTTTTGCCCACAGTACCCCAGCTAGACTTTACTCGATTAGTAGATACAGAATAGTATTGAAGCTTTCCTTATGTATGATATTGTTTATGCACTATTGATTTCATGTGTTGCAAGCTTGGCTACTTAGTGATTAGTGGCCCACGAGCACAATCCGAGTAGGCTATTGCCGTTGCATTTGCGGAGTACTTCTTTTTAATGTTTGCCATTTACTATTGCATATTCTTTTAATTATTCTTATGCCAATTTAAACCTGTAATAGTATTTAATTGCCAGTGTTTTTCTTATTGAATTACTGTTCAAAAATCCGATACGTACTTCTTACGAGCATCCGAGAAGCATCTAACTTTTTTCAGAAGATTCCTTGCTCGATGCTTAAGGACTATTAATTAACGTAACGTAATAGTGCCGATCCGAAGTAGAGGGTTGGAGGACTTCTTAAGTACTTAGTCGGGGGTGGATTACTTCGGCTTCGGCCAACACTATTCTTTGGTGTTGTTGTTTCTTACTTCTTTGTTTGATTGTTGACCAGACTAGAGAATTCCTGTCTCTTTATTAGTCTGTTGTTGAACACTAGTACCGAGTTCTTGTATACCCCGTTATAGCAGATTGAACTCTGGAGGGTATTGGTGTTTTTTGTTCGGCTGGCAGTACTCAGGGGTTGGGATCGTGTGTTTCCGTTGTGGCAGCGAGCCGTATTAGAGTCCTGATTGAGAGCCCTTGTGTACCCGAGTGCCAGGTCGTAACAAATGGCGACCTTGCTTAGGATTTTGTGAACAGTATAAATTTTTGCAGAGTTGTACAACATTTGTTTGTTTGTATTTTAGCGTGCATATTGAAGAATATTTGTTTTTGTATGGCAATTAGTAAAGCATTTAAGAGACTCCAGTTAATTTAGTAATTAGTGCTTGCATAGGAAGTTAAACACTTTTGTCTCGAGAATTTTTTTGTGGACTTCAGTATGTCGTGCATTAGCACTGACGATGAGCGAGAGATGCCATTTGAAGGTGTGCCGTTAGTAACCAGTGAGGAGGATGCTAGAGTTTTTGTGAGTAAGCGGGTACCACGTGACGGAGGAGAGGCTGACTGGGGTGGATGTTTGTGGCTTGCACCTGATAGCCAAGGTTTTGGGAATTTCCAATGTAGTAGGGATGTCCAAGGGGGAGCTGATTTCCTGGGTGTTGCGTGGGCGACATGGGGTTTCGGAGGAGAGGGCGTTTGGGGGGGTTCCTCCCCAGATCCCCTCTCACTCGACTCCCACAGTGCCGTCCACTCAGTTACCGGAGGTTAGCACTCTCCCACAGAGGGATGAGAATTGGCAGATTGGGGTGCCCTCGGGTGGTGCACATGGTGGTTCCCCAGTTTTTGCCCCCCCTCCTTCAGTAGTGGCAGCTCCCTCTTCCTGTCTGTCTCCAGATATGGTATTTAGACTTGAGCTTGCTAAGATTGAGGCTAGGAAGCAGGAGGATGAGACCAGGAGGCATGAAAATGAGACCAGGAGGCAGGAGGATGAGACGAGGAGGCATGAGATTGAGGTTAGGAGGCATGAGGCTGAGCTTAAGTACGACTCGGAGAAATATTGTGCTAAATTAGATTTAGATAAGTCTCGTGCAGAGTCGACAGGGACTTGGATGGGCCGTGAGGGCCAAGTAAGAGAACAGTCCTTGGCCCAATTAGTCAAATTGGTGCCGGTATTTAGTGAAACTGAAGTCACAGAATTTTTTAATCGTTTTGAGAAGAAAGGTAGGCAGCATAATTGGCCCGACGAGAAGCCCTCAGCTCTCGTCTCCTTAAGACTTACGGGTAAGGGTCTGAAGGCTTATGATGCACTGCCTTTAGAGTCTTGCATTGACTACCCAGAATTGAAGAGAGCTGTCCTACGGGCATACGAGTTGCAACCGGAAACATATCGATTGAAGTTTCGGGGTGTTACAAAGACTAGGGAGGGTGACCTTTCTTGAACATGCCCGGGACTTAAAAGATGCACTTAAAAACTGGACACGTTCTGAGAAAGCTGAGACGGCCGAACAGTTGACTGAGCTGTTTCTGCTCGAGCAGTTTTATAAGTGTACTGGTGCAGAAATGACTTTAACTATTAAAGAAAAGAACCCAAAAACTCTACAGGAGGCAGCTGAGATGGCTGACCTCCGGCTATCACTAATTCGTGGGTGCGGGTCTGCCCAGCGTAGTGAGGCAGGTAACAAGGGGCGTGACGCCCCACCCCCCCGAGTTAGTGATATACCTTATGCAAACAAGTACAAGAGCCATGATACCAAGACTGACCACAAGACTAGCACCGTCCCATTTAAGAAGGGGCCGGGCCCTTCCCAGTACCAAGGGAAGCCCAAAGGGGAGGTGGAGTGTTATCATTGTCATAAAAAGGGGCACTTTGCAAGAGTCTGTCCTAGCAAACCACCTACAGCAGCTGTGTCTTTGGCCTGCAACATTGGTGTGTCTCCGAAGTCATCTGAGTTTTGCCTGGGGCAGTTCGTCAGAGGCTGAGGCACAGCCAATGCAGAAGCACCTGGGAGGCTCGAACCCTGCTCAGGATGTTTTTTGCGACCATAGAGGGCGGGGTTGCGTGATGTGGGCGGGGCGCAAGCATGGAGTAGAGGTCTTGCGTGATACAGGTGCTTCCCAGACTCTGATGAAAAACTTGACTGGCTACCCTATAAACGCGGCTCGGGTGGTAGTGGTGCAGGGTATTAATGCAACTCGGTCATACCCGCTGGTGCGGTTGGAGTTGGAGGTGGATGGTGTGGCACGTGAATTGGATGTCGGGATTGTGGAGAAACTGCCAGTGGAGGGCGTCGACCTTCTTCTCGGCAACGACTTTGCAATGCCCGCTTCCGAGGTTCTACCCTTAGTCGTTGCCGAGAGGCCGGCCGACGTGAGTAGGGAAGAGCAAGAGTGGGTCGAGCGGTGCCAGACACAACCCATGGCGTGTGTTGTCACCCGAGCTCGGGCAGCTAAAGTGTCACAGCCTAGTCCTCCGCCTTCAGACCAGCGGAGGAACGATCAACAGGAGGAGGCTAAAGCTGGAGTTGGTTTAAGAGTTTTGACTCGGCGGCTCTCCTGGGTGATTCAGTATTAGCACCATTACTTAATTCTGGAGTAGCCCCTGGGCCTGTCATCGAGAGTGACGAGGCTGGGCATGACGAGTCTCCACGACAGCAACGTTATGTACATCGAGAGAGACAGAGGGAGCAGCCCAGTATCGGGGAAGGTCATGCATTGCTCCGGGAGCAGTTAGATCGCTTGGCACCCTCAGATATAAGTCGGTTGCAACTAGAGGACCCTGAGCTCCAAACGTGTGCTAATGGAGCTGTAGAGCTCGACGAGGACGGCGATGCACAGCCAGGAGATTTTTTTTTATTTAGAAGGCATCCTTTATAGGCGTTTTCAAGACCCTAAACGTAGTTGGCAAAAGGGGTCCGGAGTAGTGGACCAGTTGGTGGTGCCACGGGAGTGCAGGGATAGCCTACTGAGGTTGGCGCATGACACACCACTGGCAGGACATCTAGGGTGAGAAAAACGGTGGCGGCTTTGGGGAAATTGTTTTGGTGGCCGGGGATGAAGTCTCATGTGCAGTCATGGATAAACTCCTGTGATATTTGTCAACGTGTCGGGAAACCGAACCAAGTTATTCCTAAGGCTCCGTTACACCCTATTCCTGTGATTGGGCCACCCTTTAGTAAAATTATTGTTGACATGGTTGGTCCACTCCCTCCCACTAAGGCGGGAAATAAATTTTTGTTAACCATAATGGATGTTGCCACTAGATACCCCGATGCATACCCTATGAAAAATGGAATGGCTAAGACGGTAGTCAGTAACTTGTTGTGGTACTTCTCAAGGTACGGGTACCCGGAGGAGATTCAGTCTGATCAGGGATCTAATTTCACCTCCAACATGTTCAAGCAAACAATGCAACAGCATGGGATACGAGCAGTAGTATCGTCAGCGTATCACCCTGAGAGTCAAGGGGTGCTTGAGCGGTGGCATGCTACACTTAAAAGCATGCTCAGGTGTTATTGTGCTGACAACGGTATGGATTGGGATCTTGGATTGCCTTATGTGCTGTTTGCTGCTCGGGAGGTACCTGGTGAGAGCCTGGGATTTAGTCCAAACGAGCTGATTTTTGGACACCGTGTCAGGGGCCCCCTTAACATGCTGAAAGAAATTTGGGAGGGGACTGTGCAGCCTTGTCCATTATTAAAGTATGTGCTTGAAAGCCGTGAGCGCATGCTTAAGAGTCTGGAGATGGCAGGTAGAAATTTGACAGAATCACAAGCTTTGATGAAGGACAGGTATGATCGCAAAGTGAGGCTCCGGAAGTTCACTGTAGGACAAGAGGTATTAATTTTGTTGCCTTTGGTTGGTAACCCCCTCTCTGCGAAGTACACTGGACCTTATAAAATTGTAGAAAAAATTTCAGACTTAGATTACCTTGTTGCCACTCCAGACAGGAGGAAAAAGAACCAGTTATGTCACGTGAACCTTATTAAAGAGTATGTGAGGCGCCCCTCTGAGCCTCTCACTGTCCCTGTGTTGGCTTGTTGCGGCCGTGGTGGAGAAGGAGAGGGGGACAGTCAAGCTTCAGAGGAGGATAGCTGGGATCAACATGTTTCAGCGGATCAGTGGGCGGGGAACTCGAGCCTAAGGGCTGACGAGGCTATAGCTCATTTGCCTGAGCCGCAGTTTTGATGCTATCCGTCAGTTGTTCGGTTCATACCCCACTGTATTTGCTGAACACCCAGGCCTCACTACTCAGGCTATGCATGATGTTGACGTGGGGGACCATCTACCCTTTAAGTCAATCCCGTACCGTGTGCCCCCCATAAAACTACCAGCTCTGAGGGATGAGTTGGAGTATATGCTCGGTAGAGGGTTGATAGAGAAAGGCACAGTTAAGTGGACTTCCCCTGTAACACTGGCAGCCTAAGCCAGATGGGCAAGGTACGCTTTTGTATTGATTTCCGTTAGGTTAAACGGTTTGACTCCAACTAACCCATATCCTCTTCCTCGGGTTGATGATAGTGTTGACAAAAATTGGTAATGCTCGTTTTTTGTCTAAAGTAGATTTAGTAAAAGGTTAATGGCAAGTACCTTTGTCCGAGCGTGCTAAAGAGGTATGTGGTTTTGTTGTGGACGGGAGTACCTACCGGTGCAATGTTATGCCTTACGGGCTTAAGAATGCACCAGCAACGTTTCAGAACCTGATGAATGAAATTGTAAAGGACATTCCAAATTGCACCGTATATTTGGACGATGTAATCATTTATGATGACGACTTTGAGAGCCATTGTGAGCACCTTGAGACCTTGTTCCGGAAACTTAGTGAAGCAGGTCTGGTAGTAAATTTGGCAAAGTGTGACTTCGTAAAAGCCACTGTGCAGTACCTTGGGTTTGTAGTGGGAAGGGGACAGGTGTGCCCTCCTCAGAACAAGGTACAGGCTATCAATAAATTTCCGCACCCA
The DNA here is from genome assembly GCA_032716605.1 of Paralithodes platypus. NCBI lineage: Eukaryota > Metazoa > Arthropoda > Malacostraca > Decapoda > Lithodidae > Paralithodes > Paralithodes platypus. Next base: position 6,138,294 of record CM064525.1, on the reverse strand, counting down.
ACAACCAAGAAGCAGATTATGAGATTCTTGGGTATGATAGGCTACTACAGACGCTTCATAAAAGGTTACTCAACGGTGTTGGCACCTCTCACAGATTTGTTATCTAAAGACAAAAAGTTTTTGTGGGCACCTGAGTGTGAAAAGGCTTTCACTTTGGTGAAACATTTGCTATGTACTCACCCGATACTCAGGGCCCAAGACTTTAACAGGGCCTTTTCAGCTGGCAACAGATGCTAGTGGTGTAGGGGCTGGTGCCGTCTTGCTACAGACAGACAATGAAGGTGTGGAACACCCAGTAAGTTTCTTTTCTAAGAAGTTCAATGCTGCACAAAAGAACTATTCTACAATAGAAAAGGAATTACTGGCGATTGTGCTGTCGCTCAGGCACTTCGAGGTGTATGTTCCAGCCTATGGCCCAGTCGTGGTTATCTACACTGATCATCACCCTTTGAGATTCCTGAATCAATTTCACAATCACAATATGAGACTGACCAGGTGGTCTTTGATGTTGCAGGAGTATAACCTGGACATCCGTCATATTGCTGGATGTGACAATGTGATCGCCGATTGTTTATCAAGGGTGGATGATCAGTCGTAGGCTATCACAGGTGTGTGGGTTTGAGTGGAGGAAAATAGGCTGCCCTTATAGTGCAGCCGGGAAAAACATATTAAAATATAAAAATCATATAAAAAACTCTTTCTTTTGATATAGGTAATCGTATAAGTTTGTCATAGCCTATAGAGTTTGAGTAGTCCACAAACTATCAAACGGCTGAGCTGCTGTAAGCTCGCTCTGGGAGCATGATATTGTGTCTTTTTGCTATTGTTGGGAGGAGTTATAAAATGTGAATTTTTGGTTAATAATAAGATGCGTTTTTGGTGATAAACTCAGCTTTGTTTTAGTGCCATGCGGTCGCTGGGTCGCTGGGTGTGAGGGGCTTGATGGGGTTCTGTGTTTGTCAGATTTTAGCTCAGGGTTGAGCAAGTAAATCTTGGGGGAGGTGTGACGCATGTCCAGTGTGAGCATGCTGTACAGAACGCCTAGTCATGCCCCACTCTCGCTAGGATCGTCAGGGCAGGAACTTTGGCTGTAGTCTATGTAGAGTTTCCTAACTTAGTTCATGTGAGCCGTTGTACTATAAGTAATATGAATATGTATTTTGTTTTCATCTGAGTCAACGAGTTCTATTTTATATCATTAGTTATAAGTATTGTGTGTAAAACTTATTTGTAATGATGGGAGAAGCGGCAGCCACAGTTGGGGGTCAGTGGGTGCGCCATGCGGGAGGTGGGCCTAACTCACTAGCACTCCCCCCCCCTCCCCCCTCCCCTCAGTGCTAGGAAAGCCTTTGTCTATCCCAGAGGAGAGAGAGAAATTACGTAATGATTGTCAGTGGGCGGTCCTTAGTAGTTCACGTTGGGCTCACTAGAGGGCCGAGTATAAAAAGGGAAGTCTAGCCATTTTTGATCAGAACTCATTAGGCAGAGCGACTTCTCATTTCCCTTGCTAACTATATATATTCTTCTGACTGATGTGAACTTTCTCTACTACCTTACATTCTTATCTCCTCTTTTCCCTACCCTTTTTAACTTCCATGGTCCCGTTGGTGCAGAGCTAGTCAGCCAACGTATTATCGCTTGAGTTCTCATGAGATACATGCCTATTAGATAGCCTATTTTGGAAGGGTTAACTTAGAATAGGATTGATTTATGTTTGTTGCACTTGTCTATGCATTTCCCTGTGTGTTATTATTATTATTCCTGGTTTCTGCTAGTCTAGGTAATGCTAGACTGGGGTAAGGCTTTTCTGTGTTACGAGTTGTTGTTTGATGCAGTGGTTAAGCGATAAACCTGCATACTCGTTTCGGTTCAGTGAAGCCTAGGTTGTCTTCGCGGCTGACTGTGTTGAGTAATAATTACAGTGCGTGAGGGCAAGAGCCTAACCACCCTGTATTTTATTAACAGCTTGTTTTTACTTTGTCAAGGAGCCGGGAGAAAACCAGATACAAGGGATCTGGATTTCTCAAAGTGCACTTGTTAGTGTTAACGTAATACTTTAAAACAGTTGTGAGGACTTCGCTAGGCTACGAGCCGTTTTTGCTCAGTCACTGCTACCTTTTGCCCACAGTACCCCAGCTAGACTTTACTCGATTAGTAGATACAGAATAGTATTGAAGCTTTCCTTATGTATGATATTGTTTATGCACTATTGATTTCATGTGTTGCAAGCTTGGCTACTTTAGTGATTAGTGGCCCACGAGCACAATCCGAGTAGGCTAGTGCCGTTGCATTTGCGGAGTACTTCTTTTTAATGTTTGCCATTTACTATTGCATATTCTTTTAATTATTCTTATGCCAATTTAAACCTGTAATAGTATTTAATTGCCAGTGTTTTTCTTATTGAATTACTGTTCAAAATCCGATACGTACTTCTTACGAGCATCCGAGAAGCATCTAACTTTTTTCAGAAGATTCCTTGCTCGATGCTTAAGGACTATTAATTAACGTAACGTAATAGTGCCGATCCGAAGTAGAGGGTGGAGGACTTCTTAAGTTCTTAGTCAAGGGTGGATTACTTCGGCTTCGGCCAACACTATTCTTTGGTGTTGTTGTTTCTTACTTCTTTGTTTGATTGTTGACCAGACTAGAGAATTCCTGTCTCTTTATTAGTCTGTTGTTGAACACTAGTACCGAGTTCTTGTATACCCCGTTATAGCAGATTGAACTCTGGAGGGTATTGGTGTTTTTTGTTCGGCTGGCAGTACTCAGGGGTTGGGATCGTGTGTTTCCGTTGTGGCAGCGAGCCGTATTAGAGTCCTGATTGAGAGCCCTTGTGTACCCGAGTGCCAGGTCGTAACAGAGGTATTGTATTATAACTATATATAATTGTTATGAAGTTTATGTTGATTGATTGTATATTAACACACACGAAACCGGAAATCTGCATAAGGCCGACCGGCCCACAAGAGGCATATCCCGTTCACACCCAACCCATATCTTTCATATGTCTATCCAGTTTGCACTTGAAATTGTCTACCGTTTCTGAGCTAATCACTGCACTAGGCAATCTATTCCACACTTTTACACCTCTGTTCCCAAACCAGTGCTTACCTAGATATTTTATAAAGCGGAACTTACCCAATTTGAAGCCATTTGAATGGGTTATCTCGCTGTTATTAAGCTTTAATATCTCTCCCTTATTGATACCTTTCATCCACTTAAACACCTATCATATTATCTCCTCTTCATCTTCGTCTTTCTAGCGATATGCACACACACTAAATCTAAACTTATCTAACTTGAAACCATTTGAGCGGGTTATGTCGCCGTTCTTTAGCTTTAATACCTCATCTATATCACCCTTATTTATATTATATATACTGTATATATACACATATATTATAGGTTTGACTCCTGTAAGGAGATAAAGAAAACCTAATATTTAGTAGTGGCCCCGTAATCATTGACGATTATGCCTATTACATAAGGCACCCTCTCCAAACACTCATTTACCGTAGTTTGAATCTACCGCGCAGAGCATACAAAATTGAGGAGCCTTCATCATGAGCGCACGCAACCTCACTCATGGTTCGTCATTATGAAATTGGGTACTCACTACGAAAAAACTTCGTAAAAAATAACAAATAAAAAGAAAATAAGAATAACTACAGTATTCATAAGCTTTCCATAACTTCGTGGATGTACTTGTGTGGATCTTTAACCAGACGCTGACTTCAGGCGTCATTCTTCCTTCACTGACATATCAAGTAAACCAAAATCCTTAATACATCAACGAATGGGAAGGGGATGGTCGGGAGGGCCCCAGTCGTCAATGATTACGGGGCCACTACTAAATATTAGGTTTTCTTTATCTCCTTACAGGAGTCAAACCTATAATTTATTAGTGGCCCCTCCATCATTGGCGATTATGCCTGATATCTAAGACTGGAGGGGGACATTCGTAATCATATCATAACTCTAGCAAAAGCAGATAATCAAACAACCACATAGTATTCATACTTTGTAAAAAAGATATATTTGTGTGCATAGCCTAATACTTTATACAGCATAAAAATATACAAAAAAGGTGACAAGCAGGAGCGTGCTTCGAAGAAGCCTGCTTGGACAAAAAAGGGGTTAACTCCGAGACACTGTACACAGAGCTGGTAGTTAAGAAGGCACCCCACTTAAAGTAAGTGGTGAAAAACAAAAAACATCAAAGTTTACATGTGCACATATAAACCCCATTAACTCTTGGATATATTTTGAAAATTATACCGTAAAGAGGTACTTACATTACACATACCAGCTGCGGCCGCAACTACTAAGATTTACTTAAAATTATATTGCTTCACAGCCAAAACTATTTACAACAAGCATTGTCTTTGAACTATGATTGGACGTTAGCACAATTTCCTGTAATGAATACTACAGAAAATTCTTTAAAATCACAGCACCTACACCCTGTATCACAGCTCGTAAGCTCCGCACACGTACTCTGGCGGGGTCTAGGGTGTCCTATGTTACACTGACTGCACCCCCTCCCCCTCTCTTTCCTTCATCTAAACATTAACCCTTATTTAGCGGGGTCGGACTTAAGTCCGATACGAGAAAATTGGACTAAATGGCGGGGTCGGACTTAAGTCCGTGGGCGTATTCCCACCCTAATTTAGGTGGAAAGCGAAACTTGGTGGTCAGGCGGTGTACTACAAGGGCCCACCCACACATCCCCACTGCGTGACCGTGACTAAGTGACCCTCAAGCAGCCATAATGGAAGGTCAAGATTTGCCCATGTTCGATTCGGTGGCCGCCATCCCTAGTGCATCGCGCCACCCTACTAACCACGCCCGGCTTACCACCCAGGAACTAGATATCATGCTGAACTCTTCAGAACTTTCTAATAAGCTGTTGGATGAAACCGTCGAAGGTCTGGGTGAGAGTTTTGGTAGTGTGGATGACTCGGAAGACGAAAATAACCCGATCATAGGCTTTCACCCCAAGCATAATTTGCGTGGGGTGAATGTTGTGGTTGATATTGGACAGACCCTTGAGCAAATTGGAGACGTTCCTGACGAAGAATATACTGGTGTGCGTGTTGGTAAGTACAATTTATATTTTATAATTGCTTGAAAATGTGATTGTAAGCATTTTATCACCTTACGAGCGGCTGGTGGAGTATATTTCACTGTGCCGCCCAGCGGGTTTTTTTGTTTACCCTAAATGGGGTTGTTCCGTGCTCTTTTTCATGCATAAACAAGACCCAGAGAGTAATACAAGTATGTATCATGAAAGTGCGTAAATTGAGCTTTCCAATGACACCCGAACCATCCTTTTACGATCACTGGTTGTCTTTCAACGATCGTAAAACACGAGCGCAAAAACCCTAAAATACGGTAATTTCCTTATATAATTCCCTGTGTGGCGAGCGGTCTTGAGGTAATTTATGCTCCTAATCACCGCTCCGCTCTCTCTCAGAGCACATTACGTCCTCAAAATTGCACTCTACAAGAAATTTCCTTTGCATTTTATAGCGTATTATTTGCAGGCGTTCGGTAAATTTCTTACGGTAATACAAACAACGAAAGATTGAATATTTGTGCTTGGCATTATATGATTGTGGGGAACAGATGTAGGCCTACCGTATATATTATGTTTTCATATATTATATGATACATGTGTAAAATTTTTATATTATCACGACTCTCTCTCTCTCTCTCTCTCTGTCTCACTCTCTTTGTTTGTACTCCTTTGTACTCTCTTTGTCTGATGTAGGCCAGGGCACGCCCCTAACTAATCTCTTCCCTCCCAGGGGAAATCACACCTAGCAGATGTTTTTGACCTCCCCTCTCTCTCTGTCTGTCTCTTCCTCTCTGGGTCTACCTATACTGCATGTGACATTGAAATTGCTTGAGAGTTTGATTGCACGCATTTTATAGCGTATTATTTGCAGGCGTTCGGTAAATTTCTCACGATAACCAGGGTGTATGGTACATTTCTCACGATAATACAAGCAACAACGAAGCTTGGCGAAGATTGTGGTCTACAATATACCTTTTTATAATTGCATGTGACCTTGTAATTGCTTGAAAGTTTGATTGCAAGCATTTTATAGCGTATTATTTTCAGGCGTTCAATAAATTTGATAAATATATCAAAATAAGTCCTGTGGGACTATGAAATAGCTATTATTGGACAAGGAAAATATTTTGTTCATCCCTCCACTGGAACATCAACAACAATGTCAACAACGTATCGCCGTCGGCAATCGTAAGATTCAGAGTCGTAAAGATTCCAGGACGAGCTCAATAGAAAATGAATGAATGAAATGAATGAGTGTGCAGTACTGCCAATACGTATAGCGACTTCCGCTAGATCTAGAGACCTTTACTTCGATCTAGCAGCAATGACTTACACTAGCGGTTTTGTTTTGAAATTTCAGAACAATTTCGAAGTGATATTATATGGATTTTGCCAATTCATATTTCTAGTGGTATTTATCATGTCTTACATCTAACAATATATGCTAGCGGATTTAACTTCAATTGGTAACCCTCCCGCTCGAGTCGGCTCCAAGAAAATCGATAATGGTGGCACTTTAGTAAACAGGTGATAAACAAAACCGCATGCGGATCGGTTTGGTGTATCGGTATTATGGTAAGTTGGCTACCTACTATTGTTTATACGATATAGTAAGTAATGATAAGTAAATTACTATATATTATATATAAAACAAACAAAATTCCTGCAAAGCAAGCGAAACAGAGAGAGAGAGAGAGAGAGAGAGAGAATGCAGAAACTGAACTGAAGAAAGAGTGAAACAGATATAATAATACAGAAATATTACAAGCAAATAAATGAAATAGAGGGATTAGTTAGAGAAAATAATAATGAGAAATACATAATACGGATGAGGAAGAGGGGAAAGCGAGCGAGCCAGAGAGAGAGAGAGAGAGAGACAGGAGGAGTGAGAGAGATTAGAGAAAATAGAGAGATTGCAAGCATTTTATAGCGTATTATTTGCAGGCGTTCAGTAAATTTCTTACGGTAATACAAACAATGAAAGGTTGAATATTTGTGCTTGGCATTATATGATTGTGGGGAACAGATGTAGGCCTACCGTATATTATTTTTTCATATATATGATACATATGTAACATTGTTATATTATCACGACACTCTCTCTCTTGTCTCTTCCTCTCTGGGTCTACCTATAGCCTACATTTATAATTGCATCTATCTATCTATCTATTGCCTGACGCCGTGATCCCCGAAGGGGTGGCCACGAACAAACCGCCCCCATGCACCTCTGTCCCCAGTCAGTCGACGCCCCTCCCCCAACCAGCACCGCCTTCGTTCATGTAGTTCCTCACTCCATCCTTCCACCTCATATTCGGTCTACCTCTCCCCCTCTGTCCCTCCACCTCGCTCTCGTACACCCTCTTAGTCATTCTCTCGCTTTCCATACGTTCCATATGGCCGAACCATCTCAAGTTGTTCCTTTTCACACTTTCCAGCACATCTACCTCCACACCACACCTCCTTCTTACTTCCTCATTAGTCTGTCTATCCCTCCATGTAACTCCGCACGCACTCCTTAAGTAATTCATTTCCACTGCTCTCACTCTTGGTCTGAGTCTCTCAACCAACATCCATGCTTCGCTTCCGTAAGTCAGTGTCGGGATTACCACACTGTCATGCAAGGACTTCTTCACTTCCATACTGACCACCCTATTTCTTGTTACTGCTTTTAGCGTTCCTACAACCCTCTTCCCCTGTTGTACCCTCTCCCGCACCTCTTCATCCATAGTCCCATCTTTACTCAACACACTGCCCAGATACTTAAAGAGTTGACGATCTCCATAGCCTGACCGTTCAGCTTCACCTCACACTCTGTGACTTCACCCCTTTCGAAGACCATAACCTTGCTCTTCCCCGTATTTACCTTCAAATTCCGTTTTTCGCACACTGTTCCAAACTCATTTACCAGACCCTGCAACTCCCATTCATTATCACTCATCAGAACTGTATCATCCGCAAACAGCAGTATAGGTAGCTTCCACTCAATTCCCTCCCTTTTCAGCGATACACCAACATCCACTGCTCTTGATAGTATTTCTTTCATAACTCCATCCATATATACAGTAAACAACCACGGGGACATCACACACCCCTGTTTCAAACCAACATTCAGGTCAAAGAACTCGCTCTGCTCACTCTCCACACGTACTGCCGCCTTTGCACCCTCATACATGCTCTTCACTGCTTTCAGCAACTTGCCCTCTACTCCGTATATTCTAAGTACTTTCCACAAACCTTCTCTATCCACTCTGTCATAGGCCTTCTCCAAGTCCATAAAGGCAACATACACCTTTGTTTCTTCTCCAGATACTTCTCCACAACACAATTCAGGGTAAAAATCTGATCTACACATCCTCTTCCTTCCTAAAACCTCCCTGCTCGTCGCCTATCCATTTCTCCGTTCTCACTCTCACTCTCTCAATCACTACCCTACTGTATACCTTCCCTACTACGCTTAGAAGACATATTCCTCGGTGGTTACCACACACTCCTCTTTCCCCTTTGCCCTTATATAGGGGGACTATTATGCCAGTCTTCCAGTCATCGGGTGCACTCCCCTTCTCCCATGCTAGTTTGCACATTTTCCATACCCATTCTATCACTATCTCACCACCATACCTCAACATTTCCCCACACACTCCATCTGTTCCTGGTGCTTTCCCCAACTTCACTCTTTTCATGGCTTCCCACACTTCTGACCTCCTGATCCCCACCTCCTCCTCCACTACTTCTCTTCTTCTCCCTCCCATACCATATCCAGCTATGTTTGCTGTTCTCTTCATTCCTTTCATTTAGCAACTCACTGAAGTACTCCCTCCATCTTTCGACTCTCTCTTGCTTCTCGGCTAGCATTCTCCCATTCTTATAATTGCATGTGACCTTGAAATTGCTTGAGAGTTTGATTGCAAGCATTTTATAGCGTATTATTTGCAGGCGTTCAGTAAATTTCTTACGGTAATACAAACAACCAAACAACGAAAGATTGAATATTTGTGCTGCACATCCCTCATACGAAATACCATTCCCACCGTATAGAGAGAATACAGAAACTGAACTGAAGAAAGAGTGAAAAAGATATAATAATACAGAAATATTACAAGCAAATAAATGAAATAGAGGGATTAGTTAGAGAAAATAATAATGAGAAATACATATACGGATGAGGAAGAGAGAGAGAGAGACAGAGCGCGCGAGAGAGGGACATACAGACAGACAGGAGTGAGAGAGAGAGAGACAGAAAGAGAGAGAGAGAGACAGAAAGAGAGAGAGAGAGACAGAAAGAGAGAGAGAGAGACAGAAAGAAAGAGAGAGAGAGAGAGAGAATACAGAAATAAGGAGAAATAAGAGAAAAATAAGACCGATTACCGAAGGAATAGTAGACACGCGAGAGGCCGAAGTCAGGCCAAAGCGAACGCAACCGAACGCGCCCGGGAAATAGACCAAAAAGTACCTCCTCTTCCCACCCTCCACACTCATTCATAACATCCATTCATAGACTTATATGGGGAGACGAAGAGTTGCTCTTTCCAAAAATGATCGTTTCGTTCGCATTGGAGCCATAGTAACGGCGCTAGGGCGAGTGAAATTGAGCTAATATTTCGGGATTATGCCCGCTGAGCGGTACAGTGTAAAATACCTTACCACCCGCTAAATAAGGGTTAAGTGACCCAGAGGCTACCTAGACCCTCTGCCGTAAAGCTATACATGGCATGGAAGGCCTGTCCAAAGCTACTGAAAGGTATCGAGTCAAAAAAGTATGATTAGAGGACCAGAGGTGCGTGGCTGCTATGTCCTCAACAGAAAAATTCTTAAGGAAACGTAAAGAGGTCGCCCATTTGCGTAAATCGTGAGCTCTACCCACAACGCCGGGATTACTTTCCTGAATGACGATAACTAAGAGAGAAGCCAGTTTACGCTTCATAACGCGTTTACCCGTACTTGATACCCACAAAGCACCTTGTTGATTCCTAGGTGCGACCTTCAAATATTTGTTAAGCGCTTGCACTGGACATAAATTATGGTGCACCTTTCCCCTTTTCAATGCCGGCACCATGAACTCTGAAAACACGTGATCACTGTGTTCATTCTTGGCGATGAACCCTGGGGAAGGAGCAATATGAATACAATCATTGAGCCTACCAAACCTGGTGCAATTAGGTGTGTTGCTCATCGCCGCCAGCTCAGACACCCTGTTCCCGGTAGCCAAAGCCATAAGGAATACTGCCCTTTTTAAAAGTAAGTCAAAATCTGCAGTATTTTGGTACCGCCGGGAATGAAGTAATTACAATGCTTTGTCCAGAGACCAGGTAGGCATGAGCTGATGGGGAGGTGGGCGGAGTTTAAAACATGCCCTCATGAAGCCTGTTTCCTCCGCTAGTGGTATGGTTAGACCCGTAAGGTCCAGGAATGGCACCCTAATTGCTGTTAAGTGATTCTTTAACGTTACTACTGTTTCTGTTCAAACAGATACAGTAGTTTAAATAATTAAAAACCAAAGCCACCGAAGGCACGGATTGTTCTGTTCTGAGTATCCAAGAAGTAAAAGACTGCCAATGCGAATGATACTGTCTCTTAGTAGATTGTGTGTATTGATTCATGAATTTATCGGTCACGGTTCTACCATACGGAGCTAGCCATTTGGCCTCCTGAATGTCCATAATGCAAAAGTCAGCGAGGTCTCTAGGTTGCCAATCGTGTCTAAGTGGAAATACCCGACCGGGAGCGACACCGGGTTCGGGCACCACGTCTTTAATTGCTGGTACCACGCCTGCGCCGGCCACAGGGGCGCGATTAATGAGACGACGCCCCGATAATCCTGTAGTTTGTTTACTACTTGGCACATTAGAGAAGCGTCTGGCGGCGGAAACAGATAAATGGAACTCCACATGTTCCAGTCCGTCACCAGTGCGTCGAGTCCTCCCGCCGGCGTGGTTGTCCGGCGGGTTAGGTACAGCGGGAGTTTGTGAGTCTCCTCGGATGCAAATAGATCCACTTGTGGACGGTAAGGCTTCGCAATCATTAGGTCGAAAATGTTTTGCTTGAGCGCCCATTCTACTGTTGTGCTCTGTCTCCGAGATAGAGCGTCTGCCCAGACGTTCGCTACGCCGGGGAGATAAGAAGCGTGAAGCTGAATGTCCAGCTTGTCGGCTAGTACAAAAATCATTTCTGACACGTTTAGCAACCTCCGAGATCGAGTTGACCCCTGTTTCTGAACGCAGTGAACCGCATTCAGATTGTCCATCCTGAAGGCCACCGATTTGCCCCGCAAAGAAAAGCCGTGAGCCTGAAGGAAATACAAGGGGACTAGTAACTCTTTGACATTTATGTGGGAGGATTCTGAATGGGACCAAAGCCCTTGACCCTGGTGCCCTTGGTTTGACTGAAAGCCCCAACCTATCGTGCCTGACGCATCCGTGTCCACCCATACCGTCGGCGGAGGAGAGGTCGAAGACATGACTGAGTGCAATGTTTCCCTCTTCGCCCAGACCGCTAGTAAGGTGTGTATTAATTTTGGGGATGGGCCATAATGTTTCCGCCGGTAATAGTGGAAAAAATGTGTTGCCCTCCAAAATTAAACGTTTGACTTTCAACCGGCCCAACTTTACAGTTAGTTGAATCCAGTTGAGAGAGCCGACCAGAGATTCCCAGACTCTCCGTGTCGTAGTCAGACTGTGAAGAAACAGAAACAGTTTCTTGCGAAACCTGTTCCGATTGTCCACACTCTGACTCAGAGTGAGAGCAGCTGTGTCCCAGACCAGCCCTATCCACTGAACCACTCGTGAGGGAACAAGGTTTGACTTTACCAGGTTTACCTTGAATCCTAGAGTTTTTACATGATTTAATGTTATGTTGACATGATTTATGCATAATTGTTCTGTCTCCGCCACCACCAGCCAGTCGTCTAGATACCACAAAATCCTGATCCCTTGTTGCAACAAGGGTATCAAGGGCTTGCCGGACTAATTTTGTGAATATGCGAGGTGATAGGTTTAAACCGAACGGCATCCTCTGAAAGACAAGTCTGATGCATGATTCTTAATGCTAGAAAACGTTGAAACCGTTTGTTTACCGGGACGTGCCAATACGCGTCCGTCAGGTCTAAAGAACACATCCACCCTTCCGGCGGAAGTGTTAGCCTGATCTGATTCACTGTCAGCATCCGGAAGGACACGTTGTGAATATGGAGGTTCAGATAAGACAGGTCTACGACCGGCCTCATCTGAACACTGTCCCTTTTGGGTACCAGAAAAAGTTTGGATGTAAAAACTGGGTAATTTTGGGGGACCGGGATGATAACATTCTTGGCCACCATCTCTTGGATCAGTGACTCCACCTCTAATGAAACAAAATTTGCCTTTGTCGGCTGACGTAAGCGAGGTCGCCGGAGCCACTGCCAGGTGATGCCTTTGCGTGCCACCATCCTTGCCCATGTGTTTAACCCCTCCAACCCGGATGGGCTCTTGAACGCCCATAACAACCTCGGCCCGCGCAACCCGGAAGGGCTCTTGAACACCCATTGCTTGCATGCGTGTTTTCGAATGCCGCGCGTACATTTTCGGTATCGTTGGACGGTAGGTGGCGCCACCAGGCGTAAACTCCGCCACAGCAACAGTATCTACCCCGACGCCATCATGGACAGTACGCCAAATAGTGATTCCGCTGTGTCCGATACCGTGCTTCCTACGACGCCCTTGCTTGTTCGTCGCGCCTTACCCCGACGCCATCGCCTAAATGTGTTATCTCCCGGAGGTATTGAGACGACATTGAGACTTTATGAGCGAGCTGATGCCAAGCATAATGTTGATGATGAAGTCAGTGACGACTCCAGTAATTATAAGTCGAGTGATTATGGCCATGAGAGTGATAAAGAAGAGCAATTCCTGGGATTTGCGAGAGAACATGACAGTGATGAGAGTGATGAAGGTGATGTACCAGTTGTTGAGGAAGCTGGTTTACCTAAAGACAGTGAACTTGAGAGAGTGAGCGAGTGGGAGAGTTCAAGGTCACTCACCAAATTTCGCTTAAGTGACACGACGCCAAGCCCTTCCCCAGGTAAATCGCCTTTCAAGCTACATTTGTATAAGCAGAAATACTTGAGAAGGCGGCCGCGGCAGCTAGGGAACAAGCAAAACTACTTGGTGAGGATGAGGCTGTGAGTGAGGGTCAGCGTGGTGACCCTTCTCGTCCGCCATTGTCTCCCTTATCTACCCACGCCACCCAAGATGACCCGGATGCCCCGCATTCTTCCCCACCACCCCCACCATTGCCAAGGGTTGAGGACCCCACACTTTCGGCCTATTTGCCTCCTAGGTCCCCCGACAGGAGACATACTGCTGCCGAAAAGGGGAAAGGTAGGAAATATACCAAGAAATTAAGAAAAGTAAGAGAGTTTTGTTCGAGGCTCCCGCGGCGTCCACCCCGGCCGGCCCCAGCCATACGTCCCCGCAACTTTCCCCACGGTCCTCCCCACCTCTCCCGCCTTCAACATGTCTTCCTGAAGAAGTCTTTGAGCTCGCATCACCAATACCTGGCCCTAGTGACAGTGAAACATTGCTTTCTGTCACTCGTCGCAGGCCAAGGAGCCCGGGACCTCGGGGGGACACAGCCTCACCTGCCACTCCTTCCCCACCTCGCCCACCCGCACGCCGCCCACGCCGCCCACGCATCACTGGTTCCCCGCCAGATTATGTGGGGGCCACTGATGATGAAGGGCACCTCTCTCAAGACTCTGGCCATGATTACATAGGTCCACCGTCAGGGCAAGATGACCACTCTGACGATGACTATATGGACATCGACGACCCTCGACCCATCCGCTTGGCCCGGCGTCGTGCTGCCCGTCGTGCTGCCCACCGCCCTGGCCGCCGCCCTCGCCGCCCTAGGGCGCGCGCCTCCCGAGTTGGCCGTGGGCGTGCTGGGCCACCAGCTGGAGCTCCTCGTCAGCGTAGACAAGACCCATTCTACGTTTTTCAGTGGCAAGACGTAGTTGATGAGGATGCATACAACCCTGATGTGCCAGCTTTTGATGAGGTACTGGAGGGTTCAGGCGTTACCCCCAATTTTCCTGCAGGCCCCAATGCTCCACCACACGAACTGTTTGAGGCCTTCTTTGATGAGGAGGTGGTAGGCTATGTTGTCAAAGAGACAAATAAGCAGCACCAATTCCAGGTCCACTTTTTGGGAAAGGTGACCAAGGGCCACATGAGGCAGTGGACCCCAGTGACTCATAAAGAGTTCATGGTGTTCCTGGCACTCACCATGCTAATGCCTCATGTCAAGAAGCATAGGTTGCCTGACTATTGGATCACCAATGATCTGATATCCACCCCTGCCTTCGGGAAATATATGTCTCGCGACCGGTACCTTGATATCCTCGCAGCGCTCCATCTTGTCACCAACCTTGACGTCCACCTCCCAGACAAGCTGTGGAAGATTAGGACGTTGTATGAGATGATGCGAGAACGCTTCACCTCCTACTTCAAGCCCTTCCGCAAGGTCGTCATTGACGAGTCTCTTGTGCTGTTCCGGGGAAAACTCAGCTTCCGGCAGTACATCCCCTCAAAAAGACATCGCTTTGGCATAAAATTCTTTGTGCTGTGCGACTGCCAAACTGGCTATGTCCTGGACTTCCTGGTCTACAGCGGGAAGGAAGGGGACTTGCTTGTGGACCCCCTCATTGGCTTTGGCGGAGCAGTGGTGCAAGCCATGATGGACCGCTACTTTCATAAGAATCACGTCCTCTACACGGACAATTATTACACGTCCCCCACTCTCTCACAGTACCTGCATGAGCGCAAGACGGGGACTGTAGGCACAGTACGAGGGAAAAGGAAGGGCATGCCACCTTTCCCTCCAAAGACCAAAAAAGGTGATGTGTTCAAGAAGAAGTCGGGGCCCATTCTGGCTATCCACTGGCACGACCAGCGGAAGGTCAACCTCCTGACCACCATCCACAAGGGGGAAATGGTGGAGACTGGCAAGGTGGATCGCCGCACCCAGGCCAGGGTGACCAAGCCCGATGCTGTCCTGGACTACAAAATCAACATGAGGCTGGTGGACAAGTCCGACATGCAGATAGGCTTCATTGACTGCCTGCGTACCTCGTGCAGATGGTACAAAAAGTTCTTTCTGCATATGGTGGACATGTCAGTTCTGAATGCCTACAACATATACAAGCTTCAGAATGTGAACACACCCATGAAGTTCAATAGCCTGCGGAGGTTCCAAAAGCAGGTGTTGACGGAGCTCCTGGAGAAGTATGCTATGCCACAGAGGGCAGTGGCACATCCTGGGCCCGCCGTTATTGACCGCTTGCAGTCTGCTCAATACTTGACTAGGCACAGGCTTGGTTCCCTGCCTCAGAATGAATCCGGAAGAACACAGCAGAAGCGGTGCCATGTCTGCTACAACAGCAGGGTGAAGCCGAGGTCAGGTAAAAAGTCAACCCTGGAGTGTGTGGAGTGCAAGGTGGCACTCTGTGCTGTAGATTGCTTCTTTGATTACCACTCCAAGCTGGAGTTCTAATAATCATACTGAAATTGCCAAATAAAATGACAATATGTACACTATAATTATATATAGGCAAAAAGTGGAAGAAAACCAATGTATTCTTACAGTTTCTTACAGTAGATCCTCTGGAAAAGGCAAACTATGCCTGTGTATCCAGCTCAGTACCAGTGCTTGCACTGCTGCGGTCGTTCACGGTGTTGGCGGCGGCGGTAGCAGACGCAACATTTTTACTATTCTGTATTTTTGTTTTATAATCAAACTTCAAATCTTGTCTTCCCCATGCTTTATCAAGATTACTTTCAAACTCCCTTATTGATTCGGAATCGACTACATACTGGGGCAGTGCGTTCCACTCATTTACCACTCTATCACAAAATGAGTTCTTCGCCTTCTCAAGCCTATTTCTTTCTTTGTAAATTTTCTTAGAGTGTCCTCTCGTTCTTGTTCCCTCCCGCATCAAGAAGATACCTTCACACACATCCTCATCGTACTTTCCTGACACTATCTTAAAATATCTTGTATTGTAATACAAAAGTCATGTATTATGAGAACATTGATACAAATACAATTACACCATAATAATATGTGAAAGTGACACATATGTATATACCAAGTGACATTCATATGATTAGAACCTATAGAAATATATAAATCAGTGAAAAAAGACACTCTCTAAAGCATATTTGTCAAAGTGAAAGTGACACAAGACCTAATATTTGATGGCCAAAGTATAATAAACACCTGTGATAACGAATAATCAGTGCCTAATACAACAATAACCTACCTCAATTACTAATAAAATGTACGGTATCGAGTGAAAATGAGCATTATCAGTGACAGTGACACTCTCTAAAGCATATTTGTCAAAGTGAAAGTGACACAAGACCTAATATTTGATGGCCAAAGTATAATAAACACCTGTGATAACGAATAATCAGTGCCTAATACAACAATAACCTACCTCAATTACTAATAAAATGTACGGTATCGAGTGAAAATGAGCATTATCAGTGACAGTGACACTCTCTAAAGCATATTTGTCAAAGTGAAAGTGACACAAGACCTAATATTTGATGGCCAAAGTATAATAAACACCTGTGATAACGAATAATCAGTGCCTAATACAACAATAACCTACCTCAATTACTAATAAAATGTACGGTATCGAGTGAAAATGAGCATTATCAGTGACAGTGACACTCTCTAAAGCATATTTGTCAAAGTGAAAGTGACACAAGACCTAATATTTGATGGCCAAAGTATAATAAACACCTGTGATAACGAATAATCAGTGCCTAATACAACAATAAGCTACCTCAATTACTAATAAAATGTACGGTATCGAGTGAAAATTAGCAATATCAGTGACAGTGATTACCTAATAAACATATTTTATATAATTGGCCTCAAAATAACTAGAAAATATCAAATAAACATCACATTCTCAATATCAAACACTAAAATCGTCTAAGGGAGATAAATACTTTGGCGCGGCGAGCGGCTAGGTGCGTCGTAGCCATGGCCGAGGCGACGCGTCCGAAAGCGGGAAGAATTTGCCGCCGAAAAGCACTCGTCTTCCCGCGCTCACCATTATGCAACCAGAGGGGCTAGAGACCTCTACTCAACGCCATTCGACAGAGGAAGGTTTGTGGAACATTATTCTTTTTTATTCACAACATTACATGACATATTCATTGACTTACAGAGTAGTTAACATAGGCCAAAGATCGTCAAAACACCCGGTACCGGAGCACAGTCGTAAGCTATAGCCCCCGGGGCTGGAGGGTTAAAGGCCATGCACGATGATTCGCCCGGAACGACCCAGTTAGCAGACAAGGGTTCGCCGGCTGGACTACCCCCTGATCCACTCGCCGGACGATCGGCCCTGGGAGTGAGGGAGACCTTAGTTTTTTGGTGGTGGTGGTGATGGAAGTTTAGACGACTGGCCGGGTTTGGATGGAGACGGGCCCTGACCCGGCCTTTGATACCTCTGTCCTTTATGGGGACCTGAAGACTTTCCTTGCTTGTATCTGTACTGACCTTGGGTGGAAGAGGATTTAGGCAAATGAAAGGATTTTGCCCCACCAGACTGAGCTTTAGCAACTGGTTTGGGCTTGGTAAAAGTGAAAGCAGGTTTCTGAGACGGGGCCGGACTGTGCTTCAAGGCCTGAGCCATGTTAAACACCGTCCTCCACAGCTCCGGGGACATTAAAGAGGCAGTTAGAACTGGGGACAATATTACTTGATTTGCAATCCTATCCGGGAGCTTTCGGACTAGAGACATCCTTAGATCTTGTCTTGCCCGCACCGCCTCTAACAAGGCCGTGCGTATATCTCCTAGTGACTGAATAGAAGTTTGGAGAAGTAAGCGTCTAGATAGTTCGATTGCCTTTCGGACTTCTGTGTCCGCGATAGCCTGAGCAGATCTTAGCATTGATTTTGCTACCTGTTGCGTAACAATATACTGAGAAAATAGTCTGTACGCCTTACCCCGTAGCCTAAACTCCCGGTCTAGGTGATTAGTGGAAGGTGTAGAGAAAGGATCTTTAAGCTCGCATAGACTAATTCTAGGGGCAGCTAAAAAGGCAAAGACAGCAGAGGGAACTCCGCCGGCAGAGTATACTGGGAGAGAGAACCAAGAATGGCTCTCTTGTGGGATTAGGTGTGAAGCTTTAGAAGTGAATGTAGTTGCAAAGTTTTGCGCCTCGACTTCCCAGTCCACCCAAGGTCCCAGACCCAATTGCTCCACCTTCAAAACTGGATTCGTGGCTGAGTCAGTAAATATCTTTAAACCCAACTCAGGGGTTAGAGCCGACAGCGCTTTGATATCATTGAACCCATCATGTTTTGTCCAGTCCGAAAATAGTTTTGAAGCTGACGCAGGGGGTAGGGCCGGTGTAGAAGAATATACAAAATAATCATGATGATAATAGTTGGGGATGGCCTTAATACTAACATCAAGTACATTTCCCAGCATATCTAGAGCCCTTAACTTCCTAGATTTATTCCCTTGGATTACCCACTCTCGTGGTACCGGAAGCTCCCCTGACAAAGTGGACTGTGCTGCCTCTGGCTTTGTTGGTACTAATGATACCCAGGAATCGTCTGGCCCGTATAAGAGAGGCATAGCCCCTTTTCTGATCGGGGCTTTGTCTAACGGGGGAGGATTTACGTCTGCTACTACTCGCACATTGGAAGTAGTTAGTGCCGCCGAAGTTGGCCTAGTAACAATAGTAGGTGATACTGTACAAGGGGAGTGAGCGGAATTTGTGTCAAAGTAACGGAAGTAGCCAGAGGTCGAACAGTCGATGTTGGCGTGGGAGCTCCCAGACCAACCATAGGAGGCTCCGGTTGCTGGCCAAAAAACTTAGTTAAAGCACTCGCTAATAACCCATCAATCTCATCCGCCGTGACAAATTGAGCAGAGGAAGAACTATTAGGTGAAATATCCCTATTCTGAGAGTTATCTACGTTACCCACCTCAGAAATAATAGACCCATCATCCCCTGCCTCCGGTCCCTCCTGAGAGGATTCCGCCGAGGCTGGGACCCCTTGATGTTGCCATGTTAAGTCAGGGATGGAAGACGGTGTCTCCGCGTCCCGGTGGACTTCAGCCACTACCTGATTTGCCTGAGACGGCAGAGAGCTGTCCCTCCATGGCTGGGAGTATCTCCAAACTCCCCGGCCTTGGCCGGAACTCACTTGTGAGCCAGGCCCCACCCCAATGACTGAGCCCTCACTCGAGCCCTCTAGCGGGTTATCACTGCCGGGAGAACCCTCTAAATCTAAAGTGAGAATATTATTTGGGGACACTATGTCCGCCGGAATATCTCCGACCACAGTCTCTGACTCCACTTCCGACCTGTCAGATTGGACTTGAGACATGTCGGGAGTAGAGGCAGAAAGCGAGGTTCGAGGCTCCGGCGAACGCCGGGAGGACTTTCGTACATGAGACTCTTTTTTAGAAGACTTGTGACTCCGCCTCGACTTTGATGTATCACTAGAACTGTCCTTGGTCTTGTCTGTCTTACTCCTCTTCCGCGAAGGTGAAGTCGAGGGACTATGTGTCTGCTTTCTGAGAGGAGACCGTGACCTGGACCTAGATCTTGACTCCGAAGTTGTCGCCGGGGGAGACGGCTCTCGCGGTCTCTTAGATGTGCCGGGGGAGGGAAGAAGCCCTTTACCCAGCCTAGTCTCTGCCGACTTAGTTACTTTACTTCGGGAGGGAGGACGTTTAATTGGGGGGTACTGAACCAACAAACGTTCCCACAGAATGACGTTATCACACTGCAGTAATTTATGAGCCACTGCAGTAGCATAATTAGTAAGAAGTTGTCTGACCTCGCGTAATGCAACCGCCGCGGCCAGATTGTCGTGCTGTAATACTTTAATACCCAGCTGACTACAAAAGGTACAATTCTTCGTTACCCACAAACCCCTTGATCGGTCCAAGCATTTGACACAACGAATGCACAGAGTGTGCGCAAAAATAGGGATCCCGGAACATAAGGGCGTTGAGCAAAGAGCAAAAACAGGGGCTAGAGCAGCCATGGCAGAGACTGGTTAAAAGCTAACTCCCCCCGGGCCTCACTTGGTCCTCTGAGGACCCGCCGGAACTCCGCCCTGGAAAAAAGAAAATTTCCAGGAATTAATGCTCATAAGGTTACCCCAAAATGTTCTAACACAAGTGTTAATGAACCGCCGGGCAACGAGACGTAAAACACCACTATTACCTCTCGTTACCCTGTAGGTTCATATGTAAAGATTTGTAAATAACTTTACGTGTCCAAAAGATTTAAGAATATCCTCTGACATGATATAAAGATGAGCAGTTCTTTATAAGTGACACAGTCTTCCCTGTGATATAACGTTCACCGGGAACCCATAATAAGACGCCGGCCTCCTTATTATAACGCAGTTAGCCAGGTTAAGCCCATCTTAATCGCCGTGAGTTGAATGTCTTGATACCTAATTGTATCCCTCAATTGTTAGGCTAATCCTACCGAATTGCAATTCGTGATTCCCACCCTCCCGAGGTTCAACCGCCGGGTGAAAATTAATAGAAAAGTTAACCCCAATTGTTCCTATCCCCACTTCTTTGCAAAAGATCGCCGGGGTGGAAAGACTACTCAAACAACACAGCCCAGTTTTTCAACCGTTTTGCAAAACCGGGAAAAACTATAGTCAACAGGTGTCCGCATGAACCCCTAGTTGAATCGGATAAAGCCCTTCCGCCGGGAAACACACAGTAAGCCTGAACCCAGGCCCCACTACAGAGATGCAGTTCTGGAGAGCCCTCAAGCTACCACTCGCCGGGGGAGACTAGCCTATTTTAACCATGCGTGATTAAAACTCGGCAACCAGCCGAATTTTCTCGGTGCAATCGAGAAAACCCGCCGGAAAAGGCAACCCATACCCACCAGACGCAATCTGAGAACCAGCCGGATTTTCACGGAGCAATCGAGAAAACCCGCCGGAAACGGTAACCCACACCAACCAGAAGCAATCGGAGGTACACAAATAGTGCCTGGAATAAGCCAATACACAACTTATCCAGAACACACATGACACAGTAGTACATATTTATACAATAAATCAATAACACTTGTACATGTAAAAAAGCTACGAGAGGCTGGCTAGGCCTAAGCAGACGGAGTATCGCTTAAACATGTGGTAATAAAACAAAAAACACTGAATATTATCACAACAGGAACAGCAGCCAACACACCTCGAAGAAATATACCCGGGAGAGGGAAGCACTGACACGGGACCTAGAAAAAACTTCACAAAGTGAAGAAAAATATGCTAGGAACGTCAGACAACAAACAAATAAGGCAACTTCATCAGAAAGATAAAAAGAAGCCTAATCACGCGTAGTTAAAGCCAACTAAATAACTAGGCTAGCTAATCCACGAAAAAGTTTCACGCGTCCACCCCGGGACCACGAGGGTACGCCCGAAATAGGCGTCCCAAACACACGACCCAAATACACTAAACTGCGGGCAGCCCGCCCATGACACCACTGCTACGCATATCCTAACCTCATTCGATACATCCCAGAGTAAACAAATGAGAAAAAACTCACTAGGGACGCAGCAAATGCGGAACGAGCGGAGCGTGGGGAGACACGTCAGGGCAGGTTGAGCGCAGAGCAGAGAAGGAAGAATGACGCCTGAAGTCAGCGTCTGGTTAAAGATCCACACAAGTACATCCACGAAGTTATGGAAAGCTTATGAATAGTTATTCTTATATTCTTTTTATTTGTTATTTTTTACGGTTTTTTCGTAGTGAGTACCCAATTTCATAATGACGAACCATGAGTGAGGTTGCGTGCGCTCATGATGAAGGCTCCTCAATTTTTTATGCTCTGCGCGGTAGATTCAAACTACGGTAAATGAGTGTTTGAAGAGGGTGCCTTATGTAATAGGCATAATCGTCAATGATGGAGGGGCCACTAATAAATATATATATAATAGGTGAAGCAGTAAGACAAATTAGAGTATTAGTGAGTGGGAGGAGTATAATCTGTAATTAGAGGACCGCCTTGGTCCCTTAATTACAATATTTACTCCTCCCACTCCATAGTAGGCTACAGGTACTTCTTTTCCTTGGTCATACAATTTCTAGTTTTAACTGGATTTTTAATATTGGTTACTATCGTACTAGGCATAAGTAGCCTATCTCTCATAATGTACAAATTTTATATATATATATATATATATATATATATATATATATATATATATATATATATATATACAGTATATAATTATATATATATACTGTATATACTGTATACAGCATATATAAATATATATATATATACTGTATATATATATATATATAGCTTCATATGGCTATCAAATATTCCCGAAGAGAGAGAGAGAGAGAGAGAGAGAGAGAGAGAGAGAGAGAGAGAAGAGAGAGAGAGAGAGAGAGAGAGAGAGAGAGAGAGAGAGAGAGAGAGAGAGAGAGAGAGAGAGAGAGAGAGAGAGAGAGCGAGAGAGAGAGAGAGAGAGATGAATCACATATTTTCAGAGAGAGAGAGAGAGAGAGAGAGAGAGAGAGAGAGAGAGAGAGATGAGATAAGAGAGAAGAGAGAGAGAGGAGAAGAGAGAGAGAGAGAGAGAGACAGAGAGAGATAGAGAGGAGAGAGAGAGAGAGCGAGAGAGAGAGAAGAGAGAGAGAGAGAGAGAGAGAGAGAGAGCAGAGAGAGAGAGATAGAGAGAGCGAAGAGAGAGAGAGAGAGAGAAGAGAGAGAGAGAGAGAGAGAGAGAGAGAGAGAGAGAGAGAGAGGAGAAGAGAGAGAGAGAGAGAGAGAGAGAGAAGCGAGAGGAGAGAGAGAGAGAGAGAGAGAGAGAGAGAGAGAGAGAGAGAGAGAGAGAGAGAGAGAGAGAGAGAGAGAGAGAGAATGATTGTCCATTTTTAACTGACGATAAATTGAATCCCTTAGTAACTAATTTATCTCGGATTACTGACTATTCTGCCCCCAGACCATTCCGACTAGAAGATCCCGCCCGCTTAGCTAGGTCGGGCGGGACGGTCTAATCTTAGAAGAAGGCAGAATCAGCCAAGGAAGGATGATAGTTTGGCTCTTCCCGCCCACAACATTCGGGCGGCAAGGACCTAGCTAAGCGGGCGGGATCTTCTAGTCGGAATGGTCTGAGGGCGGAATAGTCAGTAATCCGTAAACAAGGGCCCCAAGATGACCTCGGTGAATGTTTTTATGTATGTATTCCTTCATTACTAACCCATACCATGTCTTTTCAGGGAAATTTAGTTTTCGAAATTTGACTGGGTTCTGGATAAATCAGCTGGGGCTCAAAGGGTTAATATTAGATGATGGTGACAGTAGCAGTGATAGTCATAGTACAGTAGTGGCTTTGCGCAGTGGCAGTATCGTAACCAATGAGGATAAGGCTCTGCACCAAGGCTACAAACAAAAATTGGTTAAAGTTTTCGCCATACTTAACATCTTCTTCCGCACACCTCGGTTGGGCTACCCCCAAAGGGTAGCCAAGTCGCACCCCACCTGCCCGTGGTATCCTCGCAGACACCCATTGTTTCCTTTTTCCATATCTTACTTTTTCATTTTGGGTGACACAAACAGGTGGGGCCTGTCCCAGGTAGTTTTCAAATTTTGTTTTTGTAATAAACATCTTATTCTGTTAACCGAAACCACTGCCATCTCAGCCCATTGCCACCATGAGTTTATGCCCGAAGTGCGACTCCCGGGTCACCAGTAGGGGGTTCAAGTGTGCCAGATGCTGTTCTTGGTACCAACCCCTATGCTCTGGACTTCCTGAGAGTCTCTGTAAGGACTATGCGTTATCCCAAAAAATCCATACATTCGGATGGAGGTGGTCCTGTCACAACTACCCCTTAGATGTCGAGAACGCATTGGTCAGCTCGCAGGCCACAACGGATCTGAAGGACGCAATAGTGAGTGAAGTCTCTGGCGCCCTTGCTGCTGTGGCAAGTCAGATTGAAAATATGGGAGACCGAATTACCAACCTTGAAACTAACGCTGTCACACCAGACATTCCCTCGTTCGCCAGAATTGTCCAGCACACGTTAGAAGACACAACAAAGGAGCCTACCAAGTGCACCACAGAGGTGGTGGATGGTGGGAAGATAAAAACTGTCTGGGACCATCAAGTCCTAATAGTTAAGCCCAAAGATAGTAATAATAATAATAATAATAAGCATGTTACTTATTTCTCATAAGCGCCAATTTTTCCGAAGAATTCACTAGCGCTCGAAAAGAGAAAGAAAAAAGAACAAAAATCAATGCATCAAAAGAAGGCTTATATACAACACACATTTAA
This sequence comes from Paralithodes platypus, assembly GCA_032716605.1. Lineage (NCBI taxonomy): Eukaryota > Metazoa > Arthropoda > Malacostraca > Decapoda > Lithodidae > Paralithodes > Paralithodes platypus. The sequence continues at coordinate 6,113,877 of CM064525.1, read as the reverse complement.
CAATCACTAGCAGTGGCAAAATAGCCTAAACTCTATAGCCATCTGTCATGACACCTCTCTCAAGAGCATAGCTTCTCTCAAAGAGAAAAGTCTTAAGTTGTCTCTTGAAGCATTCAACAGAACTCAGTTGTCTCATGGACAGCGGCAACCTGTTATACAACCTCGGAGCCATGTAGGAGAATGACCTCTCAAAGAAAGAAGACTGCTGGAAAGCCCTTGGTTCATCAAGACGAAAAGGGTCATTGTCATGACGCACAACTACACCATGGTGTGCCGGTGGGCGCCTGAGCAGCTCCGCAAGGTACCTAGACTCACCAAATTTGAGAACCTTAAAAGTCACCAAACACAACTTAAATTCTATTCTTGCTCTTACTGGCAGCCAGTGCAGTTCTATGTGAAGAGATGTAGTAGGAGTTCTAGGTGGAACACCAAAAATTAGTCTTGCGGCCCTGTTAAGAACAGACTGAACTTTCTTCAAAATATAATTTGGAAGACCCACCAACAGGGCATTGCAATAATCAACACGAGAGAAGACCAATGAGTGAACCAACGTCAGGAGGCAACGTCTGGTTATAAACGGCTTCACCAAATAGAGATTTATGATGTGCAAGTAACAACTTTTAACTATCTGGTTTACATGCTCTTTGAAATCTAATCGGGAGTTCACATATACACCAAGATTTCGAACAGAGTTGGCCGGTCGCAGCTGAGATCCACCCACATTGATGGAGAGGGCATCTACTATATAATCAGCTCTTCTATTTCCTCGGATGATGAGAATATCAGTTTTACCATCATTTAGTTTAAGTTTTCTCGCTCTCATCCACTTCTTGATATCAGACATCAACAATTCCATCTTACTCCGTATATCAACTATATTTGTGATTCTCACATAAATCTGGGTGTCATCTGCATAAAAGTGAAAGGTGACATTATGTGCACAAAGCAGAAGAGACAAACTGCTAATATAAATTATAAATAGGATAGGACCTAAAACTGATCCCTGCGGAACACCATACTGCAGGGGTGTCGAGTCCGAGACCACTTGATTTACCATCACACTCTGGGATCTACCTGACAAGTACGACCCAAGAAGCAAGAGAGCGGAGTCACGCACACCACAATCATAAAGATCACTCAATAACAACTCGTGATCCACTGTGTCAAAGGCCGCAGAGAGATCAAGCAAGACCAATAGTGAGGCCACACCATTGCAAATGTTCTCAACTAGATCATTATGTACTCTAATCAATGCTGTTTCAGTTGAATGATGCTGTCGGTAAGCAGACTGAAAAATTGGGATAGTTTCATTCTGCTGAAGTAGTGGTTGTAATTGGTCAAGTATTGCACGCTCTAATATCTTTGATATGAAGGACAGGTTGGAGACAGGACGATAGTTCAACATGTTCTCAACATCAAGTCCAGGTTTCTTTAGAGTAGGTCGGAGTAGTGCATGCTTTTCAGAATGTGGGAAGCTACCTTCAGAGAAGCACTTATTAATTATTTTGGAAATAAACTCAACTGTGTGATCATAGACTCTTGGTAGCTTGGAAACATTTATGGGATCCAACGGGCAAAATGTTTTATTGAGGTTTCTTATGTAGGACGAGATCATGTCCACCTCTACTGAGTGAAAGGATGAGAGGACATTATTAGGAATGTGTCGGGGTTGGAGTACAACTGAAAGTTCTTCACCAACAGAAGCATGATCCAGTTCCTGGCTTATGCGAGTTATCTTGCCAGCAAAAAATGCCACAAAGTTGGCAGCCAACTCGGCATCGGGCACAGAAGGTCTTAAGCTGACTCTTGTTTTTCCAAGTAAACTGTTTACAATTGAAGCCAACCTCCTCTGGTCGTTACCACACAAGTCAACTTTTCCCTGATAATACACTTTCTTTTCATCTTTGATTTTGTGGACCAAAGCTCTTCTGGCTGACAGATATTGCAACCATGTAGAGTCTGTTTTATTTTTCCGCCATTCACGTTCAGCTCTTCTACGCGCTCTTCTAAGAAATTTAACTCGAGTGCTATACCAGGGTGAATCATCTCGTACTATGATTTTCTTCTCTACTTCTGGACAGTGATGATCGAACACTAATTTAAGTGCATTTCCATGTACCTCCACCAGCTCATCTGAAGTAAGGTTGGAAGTATCAATACTTCCCAAGTACTGTTTTACTTCACTGCTAGCCAAATTTTGGTCTGCATTTTTATAATTTCTAAATCTGATTACTTTTTCATGTGTGAGTGGCTTAGCTGAAAGTAATCAAAGCATGATCAGAGGTATTAGGGTCAGCATTCTCAACATCAACATCCAGAACACCACCACAACCCACAGGAGAGAAAACCAAGTCAAGGGTGTGTCCTAAGATATGAGTTGGGTGGGACACATGGTTTACAAAATTGTTCTGATCAGTCAACTCAAGGAACTCAGGAGAGAATGGCTTCAGATGAGGGCTGTCAACCCAGCAATTAAAATCTCCACATATCAAAAGTCTTCCGGTTTTAGCAGTACCTCTGAGTCCGCAAGCCAACCTGATACTAAGGCTATTGAGAAAACTTTGGCTGCAATCCCAATAAATAAATATACTATAACTGAATCAGGTGCTTTAGTAGTACGACTTTCATCAAAGAAAGCCAAAGAGGACGCAGGGAAGGCCATCAACCAGTGTCTCGGGACTGACAGCATCTTCAGTGTGTCAGAACCTAAGAAGATGCTACCAAAAATGACCCTGGTTGGTATCTCTACTGATACTGATGATGACGAGATCATCCCCAGCATCCTAAGCAAGAATCCAAGCATAAAGTCTCTGTTCGACGAGGGCCTAACTCTAAATTTAGTGTTCACTAAGCAGAAAAAGGATGCACATACAAAAACAGCAGTAGTAAAAATGTCTCCTGAAATACGCTCTTCAATTGTCAATGAGGGCAACTCTGTGTATGTTGGACTCACTAAATGTCGTGCTTACGATCGCTTCTGGGTGACGCAATGTTACCATTGTCAGGACTTTGGTCATACTTCTGACAGGTGTACCCGGAAAGGTGAGGACCCTAAATGTAGTTTCTGCGCTGGTACTCACAGTTCAAAAGGCTGCACAAATATAGCTTCCCCTAAATGCATAAATTGTGTAAACTCCTCATCAGTCACAGAGCCACCAACTCATTTTGCTTCAAGTAGAAATTGTCCTCTTATGATAGCCCAAAGAAATACTTATCGAAAACACCAATTTTGTGAGTTCAAAAAAATGAAAGAACGTCCCAAGGAGCCGGTTGAAACTGGGCGTGCTAAATGTTCGTTCCATGCGCAACAAGATGGATTACATTGGTGAGGTCTTGGATGAGCTCGGTCTCGATATATTTTGCCTCACTGAGACCTGGTTGTTTGAATCAGATCTAAATATTATTCAAGCTGCGTTGCCTAAAACTCATTCAATAATAAGTTTTCCTAGGTCTTGTAGTGATCATCCGGGTGGTGGAGTAGCGTTTTTATACTCTACGTCGCTAGTAAATATCTCTCAGATAAGTCATAACCCAGCCCCTCCTTTTTATGAACTGTTGGAATTGGAAATAAAAGTTTGTCAACAAATCCTAAGAATAGCAGTTATTTATAGGCCTGGCCATCGTGGAACAGATAGAGGTTTTATGGATGAGTTTGGACAGTTTCTTGAAGAGTTTTCGGCCAAAACTGGAAGACTCTTGATATGTGGAGACTTTAATTACTGGATCGACAACCCTGATCTGAAACCATTTTCCTCCGAGTTCCTTGAATTGACTGACCAGAATAATTTTGTAAATCACGTGTCCAACCCAACTCATATCTCAGGACACATCCTTGACTTGGTTCTGTCTCCCACCAGTTGTGATGGTCTTCTGGATGTTGAGGTGAAGGTTCTGGACTCTTCTATTTTTGATCATTCTCTGGTTACTTTCGGCTTTGATTTCCGTAAGCCCCCCATATACGAGAGTGATCAGGTTTAGAAACTACAGAAATACTGACCAGAATATTGCTTGCAATGAAATAAGACAGCACCTTGCAAGTATTGATACTTCCAATATTTCTTCAGACGAGCTGGTGGAGGGAAACAATGGCGCACTTAAGTCTGTGTTTGATCATCACTATCCGGAGGTAGAAAAGAGAATCATAGTGCGAGATGACTCACCATGGTACAGCCCTCGAGTCAAATTTCTTAGAAGAGAGCGTAGAAGAGCCGAACGTAAATGGCGGAAAAATAAAACTGACATCACATGGCTGCCATACATGTTGGCAAAAAGAGCCGTAGTCCACACAATCAAAGACGAAAAGAAAGCATATTATCAGGGGAAAGTCGAGTCATGTGGTGGTGATCAGAGAAAGCTGGCTTCGGTTGTCAGTAGCTTACTTGGAAAAAGACACGTGAACTCAAGACCTTCTGCATCTGATGCGGAGTTGGCTGTAGAGTGTAGACTTTGTCACATTTTTTACTAGCAAGATAACTCGTATGAGACATGAACTGGATGAAGGCCCCTCTAATGAAGAATATTCAATTGTACCCCAACCACGACATACTCCTAATAGTGTCCTCTCATCATTCCATCCGGTGGAGGCTGATGTTGTTTCATCATATATAAGAAACCTTAATAAAACATGTTGTCAATTGGATCCTATAAACGTTTCCAAACTACCTGGTGTATATGATCATGCAGTGGAACTTATTTCCAAAATAGTTGACAAATCTTTCTCCGAAGGCAGCTTCCCAGTGTCTGAAAAACATGCCTTGCTCCGACCTATCCTTAACCTCTGAAGTGCGCATGGGGGTTATGAGACACCACACTCCTGTGCTGATGTATTTGAGCTGTTCCCATCACTAAAATATTTATTTTACCATAAATAGCATTAATACTTATCCATATGCGCCTATTATAGGTTGATTATAAAGGTATTAAACTGTTACAACAATAAAACAAGTGGAAACAGCGTTTGGATGGTCAAAATCGGCGATACAGGCCGGGAGTTACACAATGTATGGCTGAGGCAACCTCCCAGCCCACCACTTTCCTCCACCTCTGGAGAGAGACTGTCGATCGATACTCTCTCTCTCTCTCTCTTGCACTCGCTTGCTAACAGTGATGACAATGCCCTGGTACCAACTCGCTAATGTTAGCACGAAAATAGACCACAGGAAAAGGGAATAACAGGGAAAATAGGTGATAACTGAAGGAGGGGAGGAAACTGGGGAAGGAGGGGAGGTGGAGGAGTGATATTTGGCATGGCCCAGGGGCAAAAAAAAAAAAAGAAATTGGTGTTTTAAATTGATTTTTTTTCCCCCTGACTCTTAAGAGTCTTCCCGCAGTCCGCCGGGGGAACTCTTAAGAGTCTTCCCGCAGTTCCCAGGTTAAGAAACCTGGACTTGATGTAGAGAACATGTCGAACTACCGTCCTGTCTCCAACTTGTCTTTTTTATAAAAGATATTAGAGAGTGCCATACTTGATCAACTGCTGCCGCTACTTCAGCAAAATGAAACTATTCCTATTTTTCAGTCTGCTTATTGGCAGCATCATTCGACTGAGACAGCATTGATCAGAATACATAATGATTTAGTCAAGAACACTTGCGACGGTGAGATCTCATTGTTGGTTTTACATGATCTCTCTGGAGCCTTCGACACAGTGGATCATGAGCTGCTATAGAGTGATCTTTATGACTGTGGTGTGCGTGACTCTGCTCTCTTGCTTCTCAGGTCATACTTGTCAGGTAGATCCCAGAGTGTGATGATGAATCGGATAGTCTCGGACTCGGCACCCCTGCTCTATGGCGTTCCGCAGGGATCAGTGTTGGGTCCTGTCCTGTTCACGATATACACTAGTGGCTTGTCTCTTCTGCTTCGTGCACACGGTGTCACCTATCATTTCTATGCTGATGACACCCAGATTTACGTGAGGATCACAGGTATAGCTGATACACAGAGGAAGGTGGAAATGCTGATGACCGATATCAAGAAGTGGATGAGGACAAGAAAACTTAAACTAAATGATAACAAAACTGAAATTCTCATCATCCGAGGAAACAGAAGGGCTACTGACGCAGTAAATACCCTCTCCATCAATACGGGTGACTCACAGCTGCAACCAGTAAACTCTGTTCGAAATCTGGGAGTGTATCTGAACTCAAGACTGGATTTTAAGGAGCACGTAAATCAGATTGTCAAAAGTTGCTACCTACATATCAGAAATCTCTACTCGGTGAGGCAGTTTATACCTAGACGTTGCCTTCTGACACTGGTCCACTCATTGATATTCTCTCGTGTTGATTATTGCAATGTCTTATTCGTGGGTCTTCCAAATTACATATTAAAGAAAGTACAATCTGTTCTGAACAGAGCTGCAAGACTCTTTTTTTTTTTAATTCCACCAGGAACCCCTACCACTTATTATCACATTGAACTACACTGGTTACCAATAAAGGCTAGAATAGAATTCAAGTTGTGTCTGGTAACTTTCAAGGTCCTCAAATTTGGTGAGCCCGGGTATCTTGCAGAGCTGCTCAGGCGTCCACCGGCGCGCCATGGTGTAGTCGTGCGCCATGATGATGACCACCTGTATCTTGATGAGCCGTGGGCTTTCCGGCAGTCATCTTTCTTTGAGAGATCATTCTCTTACATGGCTCCAAGGTTATATAACAGACTGCCACTGACCATGAGACAACTAAGTTCTGTTGAGTGCTTCAAGAGGCAACTTAAGACTTTTCTCTTTGAAAGAAGCTATGATCTCGAGAGGGGTGTCATTATCGAGGGCTATAGGGTGTAAGCTATTTGCCACTGCTGGTGGCTGGGTGATGCGTATAGGTTTTGTGTTTCATTGATTTAAGCGATTCGTGTTTTTTTTTTTTTTTTTTTTTTTTTTTGGTTTTCGAGTGCCAGTGAATTCTGCGGAAAAGTTGGCGCTTGTGAGAAATAAGTAACATGCTTATTATTATTATTATTATTATTATTATAGTGAAAGTAGTGATGATGGTGATAGTAAGTTTTTGTAGATCTAGAGCAGGCCTTTGATCGGGTGCCAAGGGAAGTACTGCTTTCAAGATGGCGGGAGGGTTGAAGGGGGCGAGTGTAGCTCTCTCCCTATGTCTCATCCCTCTCAATATCCCGAGGGACTGTGCCGATATACAGGTGCAGAGGGGACCGGTAGTGTACCAGGTCAACACTAAGCAAGTATTGAGAGATCTCATCACACAGAAATCACACACAAATTAAATTTCTGTCACCATTCCTGCCTGGTCAATTTCATACATCGGGAAGACGCAGCATCCTAGCAAGTACTTTAGCATGACCTCGCTAAAACACCTGCTGTGCTACACTCTAATTAGCTGCGGAGATGTAGAGACCATAGTTCAACATTGAAGAAACCTCACCACGAAACAAGTAAGGAAGACACCAACCTTTCAACAGTCCCTAGCAACAAGTTCAAAACAACGAGCTAGCATCAGCGGCTCCCCTCACCCACACAACTGATGCCGCAAGACACACACTGCCACCAACTGTACCATCACTACCACATACAGTATATCGGCGACCCAAGTATCTCAACAGGCAACCAGAACACCTAAAAAAACAGGAAGCTCTAGCAAACACATCAACAATGAACCAACAGCATCTAACAACAACGACAACAACAGCAAACAACCACCTCTGAGCCAGTGCCATGGGGAGGTAGGGAGCATAGGCCTATGCGCTCCCCCTCCACCCACACCACGTCGCCGCTGCCCAGCTGATCAACCGAACCTCAATCCCAGCTCCAGACGTATGATAAGCAGTAAGAGGAAATTATGTATAGTCTGTGCTATTGGATTCAACAATAGGAGTACACCTTCACAATGCAATAGTTGTACTGAAATTGTACATAACCGATGTACTTACGTTAACAGTAGAAACGAAGTGAAATGTGTTAAATGTGGGACATCACCTGTACGAACTCAGGCAAACATTTGTGATATATGTGAATCACCTATATCACATCGACAGAAAATTCAAACCTGTGTTATGTGTAAAGCTGTAGCACACATGAAGTGTATTTCTAAGAAGACCGACAGTAAAGAACATTACTTTTTATGCAATAAGTGTGCCTTGCATCTATTACCGAATGTTAATGTAAATGAACCAAATAACACATCAGAATCCAGCCAGGACACATTCAAAGAAGAATATAGAGTTTTCACCAACAAAGGGCTCCATCTTATCCACATCAACGCCAGATCAATGTATCATAAATTGTCAGAAATAAACTTGTTAGCTAATAAGGCCAAAGCTTCAATAATTGCAATTACAGAAACCTGGCTGGACTCTAGTATAAATGATGGTGAAATAAACATTCAAGGTTTCAATATGATCGTAATGACAGTAATGTAATAACAGTAATGATCGTAAAAGACAAGGGGGTGGAGTATGTCTGTATGTAAAAAACAACCTCACACACACAACTAGGAACGACCTCCATGTAGAAAACCACAAAGCTCTTTGGATTGACTTACACCTACCTAGGACAAAACCCATCACAATTGGAGTGTGCCACCAGACGACACACAATTCTTAAACAAATTTGAACGAACTTTGTCATTACTAGACCCCCGGAATGAATCTATTATACTAGGGGATTTTAACTTGTGTTACAAACAACGAAATAACAGGCTTATACGAGAATACAGGCACATAATGACAATGCACAATCACAAACAACTCATCACAACCCCCAAACGTATCTCTGATAACACTGCTACAATATTAGACCATATAAACTGTAACAGAGAGGACAAAATATCACAATGAGGGGTTATACAAACGGGGATAAGTGATCACTTCATCACATATTGTACACGTAAAACTCCAAAAATTACCCTAGAGAATCACAAGGTCATCAGAACAAGGTCACTCAGAAACTACAACAAAGATTTTTTTTTGGACATTTTATGGAATACAGATTGGTCTCCAGTGTTTGGAAATACAAACGTTAATGACGCATGGGTTGGCTTCAGAACCATCATCACAAACATCCTAGACGAAATAGCTCCTCTGAAAGACATACGAATTAAAGCAAGGTCAGACCCATGGATCAACAATGACATACTACACCATCTGCACGACCTCCCGAAATCCATCCTTCCGAATCCTCCCTTCCTCGCGAGGACAGAGTCCACCTGGCCAGGCTGAGATGCGGACACCATCCAGCTCTCCTGAGCTATCAGAAGAGACTGGATGACTCCGTTGTCGACACCTGCCCGGGATGTAACACAGCACCCCATACCATTAAACACATCATAGAAGACTGCATTTCACACAACCACTTACGCCAACAACACAATCTACACTCAATGAGAGCTCTGTGGGAAAGCCCGATCGTGGCCATGGCCTTTCTCATGGCCTTTCTCAGGGACTCGGGGCTGTTCGGCCAGGCAGCTTAGGGAACAACAACAACAACAACAACAACAACACCATCTGGAACATAGAGACAATCTGTTAAAAAGGCTAGTGAAACACCGACAGGATCAAGGACTGAAACATGAGTTCAACAGGGCTAGGAATAAACTATGTAGGAAAATTAAATCAGCGAAATCTAATTATTTCCACAATAAGGCAGAGGAATATCAGAGTAACCCCAAAAAACTATGGAGGCACTTAAAAACAACGGGCTACAGCAACAAGGCAAGGGATTCATCTAACACTAATATTTCTCTCAAAATTAATGATCAGGTTTGCCATGATAAACGACAAATTTCAACCTACTTCAACTCCTTCTTCACCTCCATAGCATACACACTTGCACAGAGCCTACCGCAACCTCTCAACAAATACACCACAACAACTGCCACCTTTCAAATTTTCTACAGGGATAAAGGCATACACCCGAACACTTTTGGATTGCAAAATGTTACACCAAAATACACATTTGAGGAGCTCTGTAACCTAAATGTACATAAAAGCACAGGACCAGACAAAATTCCTGCCAAATTTCTACAAAATGGAGCCATTGGTATAGCAAGTCCCCTAACCCACATCATCAACCTATCAATTAACACCAACACTGTACCTGCTGAACTGAAGGAAGCTATTGTAACCCCTCTATTCAAGAAAGGAAATAAATTAGATGTTAGTAACTACAGACCAGTTAGCATATTATGTATTGTATCAAAAATCCTTGAAAGAGCTGTGTACACCCAAATTGAACACTACCTCAAAGAAAATGATCTATTCTATAAGTTTCAATCAGGTTTCAGAGGCATGTACTCGACAGACTTCTGTCTCATCCATTTAACAGATCACATTCGTAATGAAATGTCTAAAGGTAACTACACCGGTATGGTTCTTCTTGACCTACAAAAAGCGTTTGATACAGTAGACCATAATATCCTATGTAATAAACTACAAGCAATGGGCATTGGGTCAGTGAACTGGTTTAAATCTTATCTCAGTGGTAGAACACAGTTAAAATTTATGATAATCTTTCTGATCCTATGCCAATTAACTGTGGGGTCCCACAGGGAAGCATCCTTGGTCCCCTACTCTTTCTCTGTTATGTGAACGACATGGAACTGAGCGTATCGTGTAAATTATTACTGTATGCTGACGACAGTGTGCTTCTGGTTTCAGGAAAAGACCCAATAAGTATTGCCGCCTCACTTTCCAAAGAACTAGAATCGTGTAGTGGTTGGCTAGTGGACAATAGACTATCTCTTCACCTGGGCAAGACAGAAGCCATCTTATGTGGAACAAAACACAAATTGAAAGACATTGAGGGATTCTCTGTCAACTGTAATAATATTCCCATAACAACCTACCTAAGGTCACCTAAGGTTGTGTTCGCCACTCTCCTAGCAGCACCAAAGAGCGCGTCGCCCCTCGTTGTGGGTTGTGTTTTGGTGCAGCAGACTGTTTGAAGAGACGTGCTCCCTTGCGAAGATGGGCTCGTCTGGCACTTTTTGCAGTTCGACATCGAGGGCTCTCTTGAAGTTGTCTAAAGAGACGCCCCTCATGTCTCTTACTCGCCGTGGGAGTTTGTGTCACAAGTGAAATAATCTCGGACTAAAACTGGACTCGACTCTGTCAGGTGAAACAATCTTGGAATCGATCCTGAGTAAATGTAGAGCATGTATTAAATACCTGTATAGACAGGTGGGATGCTTGCCAGCGGCGACCAAAAAGACCCTATGCCAAGCGCTTGTTCAATGTCATTTTGACTATTCTGTGTCATCCTGGTACTCTGCATCATCTAAATCAGCACAGCACAAACTTCAGGTCACTCAAAATAAAATGGTTAGGTTCATGCTGAATCTAGGACCCAGATCGCATATTGGCCAGGAACAACTTCAGTCACTTGGTATGCTCAATGTCTCTGACAGGGCCAAACAAATCAGACTCATAAATGCCTTCAAGATATTTTATGATAGGGCTCCAGAGTACTGTATTTAAAGAGAAATTTTGTTAAAGCAAATGAGAGGATTGGACACAATACAAGGAATAGGATGTATAATTTTACGGTCCCGAGAATCCAAAGACAGGGTAAGCTAACATTCTTCTTCACTGCCATCAAAGACTGGAACAACCTACCCCAGTCAGTCCGTGAAAAGAGAACATTGTATTCCTTCAGACGTAGTTTAAAGGAGCACCTGAACCGGACAGCTGCGAGAAGGGAGCACCAAGCTTATGTCTACTACTAAATACGACATAAGAGATAGGCAAAACAAACTTAAATGATTACTGATTACTGATAACTACTATAGAATGTATGGTATCTTAACCCTCCAGCCCCGGGGGCTATAGCTCGCGACTGTGCTGTGGTACCGGGTGTTTTGACGATCTTTGGGCTATGTTAACTCCTCTGTAATTCAATGAATATGGCATGTAATGTTATGAATAATAAAGAATAATGTTCCACAAACCTTCCTCTGTCGAATGGCGTTGAGTAGAGGTCTCTAGCCTCTCTGGTTGCATAATGGTGAGCGCGGGAAGACGAGTGCTTTTCGGCGGCAAATTCTTCCCGCGTTCGGACGCGTCGCCCCGGCCATGGCTACGACGCACCTAGCCGCTCGTCGCGCCAAAGTATTTATCTCCCTTAGACGATTTTAGTGTTTGATATTGAGAATGTGATGTTTATTTGATATTTTTATAGTTATTTTGAGGCCAATTATATAAAGTATGTTTATTAGGGTATCACTGTCACTGATATTGCTAATTTTCACTCGATACCGTACATTTTATTAGTAATTGAGGTAGGTTATTGTTATATTAGGCACTGATTATTCGTTATTACAGGTTTATTATACTTTGGCCATCAAGTATTGTGTCTTGTGTCACTTTCACTTTGATAAATATGCTTTAGAGAGTGTCACTGTCACTGATAATGCTCATTTTCACTCGATACCGTACATTTTATTAGTAATTGAGGTAGGTTATTGTTGTATTAGGCACTGATTATTCGTTATCACAGGTGTTTATTATACTTTGGCCATCAAATATTAGGTCTTGTGTCACTTTCACTTTGACAAATATGCTTTAGAGAGTGTCACTGTCACTGATAATGCTAATTTTCACTCGATACCGTACATTTTATTAGTAATTGAGGTAGGTTATTGTTGTATTAGGCACTGATTATTCGTTATCACAGGTGTTTATTATACTTTGGCCATCAAATATTAGGTCTTGTGTCACTTTCACTTTGACAAATATGCTTTAGAGTGGGAGGTTTGACGTACCTCCCAACCTACCAAATAGGAAAACCTACTATTTGGTAGTAGTCTTGGAAAATCCAACGTCAAGGCTATTAACCTAATTGCAATGACGACTTGTCTATTTTGACTGCTATGTCGTCATTCCAACCGCGGTTAAAAAGAAAACGTCGAGAGTCTACTCCTTATCTTGCTCTAGGAGACGTTGTACATTAACCAAAACTACCACCGAAGGTGAAAAAAGCATAGAAGAGAAGAAAAAGGGGTTTACCTTAGTTACCGCTTAAGGCCCATCCCGTGTTCCGTCATGTGCAGATCCCTGTCGAACGTGCGCATGAGCGACCCTCTCTTGTCATCACATCTCACGTCAGCAGAAGAACGCGAATGGGCAGGGGTCCGGCGTGAGGGAGGGTATTATGTACGTTGGATTTTCCAAGACTACTACCAAATAGTAGGTTTTCCTATTTGGTAGGTTGGGAGGTACGTCAAACCTCCCAATTTGTTAGTAGTCTTGGCAAATCCAACGTCAAGGCTGCATAACAAATAGGAGGAGGACATCCAAGCCCAACCTACCAAAAAAAAACAATGCATAAAACAAAATTATGAATGACAAAGACACAATTTAAACAAGAGAGTTTAATAAAAGAGTGAAAAACTGAGGAGTAGCTAAAAAGAACAGTTTTAACACATACCCGTCATTCATAGTAATGCAAAAACATAGACTTGTCTGAAACCAAAAAGGTACTGTACCCAAAATCCCTTTTCTTCAAAAACCAACAAAACCACTGAACACAAGAACAAAACACAATTTTCAATGTGGCAAAAACACTTATGTACTGGAACAATACATAATCCCAAACTTGCAATCCAGTGTTGCAAACCCGTACACCCCCCCCCCCCCCTTTGTCAAATAAAACGAAGGAAAAGAACGAGGGACAAGGGGGGAAGACCAGGGATCTTCGCCAGAGCACCAGGAAACACGACCCCCGAGAGCAATCACCGGCCGAGGGGGTCGAACACTGGACACGGAGAGGTAGGAGGAGATGAAGGAATTGATAGAAGACCCACAAAACCGCTGAGGCGATGGCAGGTAAGGATCGACGTGGCAGGAACCGGAAGGAGGCAGCAAAGGATCTGACATCGTGCGCAGAACCCCTACAAACAGGGTGACGGGCACGAACGGTCCGACAAACGTGGCGGCCCATCTGCACCTGCGAGAGCCTCCCACCTGTCCGAGGAGACACCCACACAGCAGTACCCGAAGGCGGCGCCACAGACGCAACAGAGGAGTGCAAAGCCGACACCGGGCACAACACATGGCGAGGATGCCCACGCCGTAAAGCCTGGACGGCGAAAGGCTGGAAAGCGGGGGCCTCCCTCCCATGCGTGGTAACAAAAGGAGGGGAGGAGGCGAACGAGACGCCATGCAAGGACGGGGAGAATCGCACGCAGTCCCGGGGCCGTGACAATGCCGCTAGTGCAGACACCCGATCCCCAGTGGCCAGAGCGACAAGGAAGAGTGGACGCCCGAGCAACAGAACCGGCGTAGCGGCCCTTGTATACGTGGGTGAAGCCAGAAGGACCAGAGCCCGCCCCAGATCCCACTGCGGAGGGACCTGGCGCGGAGGCGGTCGATCCCGGAAGGCAGCCGTCAGGAAGGAATCCAGCTCCCGTGGTGGAACGACCAGCCCAGCGACGGACCCAAAGACCCCCCGGACGGCAGACAAGTGGGTACGTATAGCGTCGACGTGAAAGTGACGTGTACGGAAGAGGTGAAACAAGGAGCGTAGGACGAGGGAAGGAGAGCCAACTGGCAGGCGAGTGGCCTGTAGCCACCTAGTAAAAGACCTCCAGCGGGACCCGTAAGTCTCCGAAGGAGAAGACGGCCAGGAACGCTGCAGGAAGTCAGTCAGGGCCCGGCCGGGGACCGGGAGCCACCGTGCCTCATGAACAAGCACGATGCGAAGGCCAACGAGGTCCGCAGGTCCCCAACCTAGCCCAAGTGGAAGCCGGAGACAGGTAGAGGGACCGGACTCGGGCACCACCGCGGCAACCGGGCGGACCAAGCCCGTGCCGGCCACAGATGCGCGAGGAGCCAGACGCAGCCGTGGTACAGCCGCAGCCTCGCGAGGACTGGGCACATCAACAGCGCGTCTGGTGGCGGAAAGATGTATATCGACCGCCACCTGTACCAGGCTACCATGAAAGCGTCCGGACCCCCCCCGGAACGCGAGGCCGGAGGGAGAGGTCCAGAACAAGGCGAACAAGGTGACCTCCGGAACACCTCAGGAAGCCGCGAGGTCGGCGAACACAGTCCGTTTCATCGCCCATTCTACAAGAACGCCCTGCCCTCTCGACAGGGCGGCCGCCCACAGGGTGGCAGACCCGGGCAGGGAGGAGGCATGCAAGGAGAAGGGGTGTCGGTCCGCGAGGAAGAACAGCTCCACCGAGACCCCCAAGAGAATCAACGACCTGGAGGACCCCCGCATAAGGAAACAGGGGACAGCTTGTCTGAGTGTCCAACCCGAAGGCCACCGACTTACCCCGAAGGGCCAGCGCGTGGTCCCGCAGGAAGAACAAAGGAACCAACAGTCCGAGGGCATAGACGGGTAAGTGGAGGGAGACCCACCCATCGGCCGGGAAGTGGACGTCCCAGGTTCGATCGGGAACCTCACCCAACCTTGCTCGACGTATGTGGCTACCCAGACCGTCGGCGGGGGGGGGGGGGGGGCAGTCCATGGCACAGCCGCAGAGAGCGAGCCCGGAGCAACCCAGCGACCGAAGCGTCTGCGAACGGTACGCGGGAGCGGCAGGAACCGATCCATAGGGGCAACGGAAACACCGCGGTGCCCATGAGGAGGAGGCGGCGTAGCCAGAGGCTCCCTAAGGGAAGGGGCAGAGCGGCCCAATGCAGCGAACCCACGAACGAGTCCCAGAGTCCCAGAGCAGGGAGACCGAATGCAACACGGCGAAGACCTTCCACCGAAGGTGCACCGCGGCCGGCAGACCCCGGGTCACCGTAGCGCCGGACAAAACCCATGCGAGACCGACCCATGGCACGACACGCGACGGGGTCAAGCGTGACTTGGGAACATCGAAGGGGAACCCTAACCGTGCGATGCTGCGAACGACTGTGAGGGCGTCGCCAATGCACAGTCCTAGGGCTTCGGAAACTACCAACCAATCGGCCAAGGAAAACAGGATCTGGAGCCCGCTCCTGAGGAGAGGACCCAGAGCCTGCCCCACCAGTGCGGAGAAGATCCGCGGCGCGATGTGGAGACCGAAGGGAAGGCCGTCGAACAGGAACACACGATCGGAAGTCCGAACGGCCAAGAATCGCTGGAAGCGAGGATGGAGAGGAACGAGCCAAGACGCATCCTGGAGGGCCAGCGACACTACCCACGACAGAGGGCACAGGGCCAGGCGTACCAGGGGTACCGGCAGCATCCGAAACCGTGTGTGCACGATGTGCCCGTTGAGGGCCGACAGATCCACCACCGGTCGCATCGCGTCGCAGTTCGTCGACGGTACCAGAAAGACACGGGAGAGGAAAACCGGGTGACCGGCGGTCAACTCCCTCGACGCTACCCAGCTCGGGCATGGAAGTGAACACGTGGGCCACCTCTGAAGAGATGGGCCGGCGTCGGTGACAAGAGCGGAGTGGGGGTCTGGACGTCCACCTCCAGGTGAGACCCCTCCGCGCAACCCGCCGCCCCCAACGTCCCTCGCGGCTACCGAGGGGCGCAAGGGCGAAAACAACCCGAGGGAGCACCCGAGAGGAGGGGAGCGACCCGGTCGGCCAGGCGAGAAGGAGAACAAGGAGGCCGACCCAGAGAACTACACATTGTGTTGACGTGGAGGTACCCCCGGTACGGGCCGTGCGGGCATGAGCGCCACGTTGACCTCCTCTACCCCCCCCCAACCTCGTCGAAAAGGGCGGGCCACCCCAACCCCAGGCCGGCGCGGGGCTGACCCCGTCGAAGTGCGGCCGGAAGTGGAAGGCCGGCCAGCCCCGACACGGCGGGGATGAAAGGGGCAAGAACAGAAGTGCGAGGCGGAACCGACGCACTGGCCTGCAACGTCCCAGTCCTGCGCCCGTGCAAGGTGGCAGCACTTGCAGCAGCACCCCGAAGAGGACCGGCAGAAGGACGGGACTGAGAAGACCCCGCGCGCGACACAGCGCGTCGGTGCGTGACGTAAGCAGGGTCCGCAACGACACAGCGCGTCGTCGCGTGTCAGAAGCAGGGGCCGCCGACAGAGAAGCGTAGCATTCCCAAGCATCCTGCTTAAAAAAAAACGACGTATATAGCGCAGAGTACAACAAACCCTGACGAATATCCAAGGGGGCCGGCCGGCAGAACGAGGACCGTACCGTCGGGCATCGCCGAGTTGCCGCGCACAAAACCGCCTTCAGCTCGGGAACCAAAGACACCGCGAGCCGAAGGTGGACCCGCTGAACGCGGTCCAAACCCTCGCGAAGATCGCCTGGCGCAGACGCCTCGAAAAGCCGCAGGTGGTGAACGGACGTCTGGAGGGAACCTAAAGACAAGACAATAAGTCCGTCACCCTCTGTCGCAAGGGAAAAACCTTGGCGACAGAGGGCTGATCCGGGTGAGAGAAGAACGGGGTAGCAATAGAACAAAGTTCAAGAACGGGCGCGCTCATCCAGGACCAGAACGCGCCGTCCAACCCGCCGACAGACACAAGAGGAGGCAAAATCAGTGATGACTCCGGGGGAGGGACTGAAGGAGAGCCGTCGACGGATCGGTGTGTGAAGTCAAAGGCCTCAGCAAACCAGGCCTCCAATGGGAGAGGGTGACCGAGCATGATGGCTAAGCCAGGCGTACCGGCGTCGCACAAACCTGTCTCATAGGAGGACAGACCCGTCAACACAGCCAGGGACTGAACAGCCGGAAGGATGTCAGGGCGGCTGAAGTCTGACCAGAGCGTAGGCCTGCAGAAGGGAGGGGGACCGTAGCAGGGGTAGGTAGGGTGAGGCGCTGAGGGTGAGTCACCGCCAAGAAGCGCGAAAAGAGGGAGTCTTCCATCGACTCCAAGCACCCGTCGAAGCGTGACACAACCCAGCCCTGCATAGCCGACAATTGATCCGAGAGAGGCGACCCCCCCCCCCCAGATTGGTCGGCCCGCAGGGGCGAGCGTGAGCGAGACCCACGACACGAACCAGCAGCGTCGCGGCCCAAGGAAGGCGAGCGACGACGGTTGTGTCGCCGTTGAGGGACTCGTCCCCGATCACGAACGGCCGAGGGGGAAACAGCACCATCGCCCTCTTCCAGCGACACGTCAGCTCCTGAGAAAGGGGACCCCGAAACCTCGCGAAACCCCACCGAGGCAAGAGGAGGGGTACCTCCCTGGCGAGACGGTAAGTGAAGGTCAGGAAGAGAAGAATGAGGAGGAGCAGGACGACGGGAGTGGGAAGGCTGGCCGGGTGAAAGGAGGCCAGAAGGAGCCGCGGGGGGAAACAGAGCAAGGATCCCCGGGGCTGAGATAACAGGGCGGCCCGACACCGAGGCGGAGGAGGGAGGGACTTCCACCGTGGGACGAGACCGTGAAGGAAGAATAGGCACTGAAGCAGGTGAAGTAGATGCAACGACATCCAGGCGGACCCTCCTGGACAGTGTAGGAGGAGGGAGCAGAGGGCCAGCTACAGCATGAACAACCGCGCGCGGAGAGGACAACGTAAGAGGAAGTCGTCTGGGCTGGGGAAGCGGGCGGAAGGGAGTAGAGCCCCTATCCGTAGAGGCCAGGGGAGGGCGCACAGGGGCAGAGCCGCTAACCCCGGCCTCAGGGCGAGAACCATGACGAGGGCGATGGGTGTCGTCAAGGCGATCAGGAGGACGACGAGGGGCAGTAGAGGACGGACGACGAGGCGAGCGAGAGCGTGGACGGAGCTGGGGAACCCCCCGACGATGGGACGACCGGCTGCGGGACCCAGGGGAGAGGGCCCGAGCAGGGAGAGGGCCCGAGCAGGGAGAGGGCCAGGTGAACGGCCTTCAGTCGGGTCAGGGATACCCAGGGCGACGCGGATCCGGTCGGCAACAAAGGCCGGGGAACGGTGGTCCACAGTCCTAATGTGGCGGGAGACCATCGTCCACACTGACGGAAAGGAAGCAGAGGCCACAGCCGCCGCCGAGGAACCAGGGCCATGGTGCAGCACATCCACCAGGGCCAGACACGTGCCACACAGAGCAGGAAGGTAGGCCGTAGAGGACACACAGAGCGAGTGGCGCAAGCAGGACTTGTGGCTCTCCAAGCACGGGGAGCGACAACCAAGGCGAAAGCAAGGCAGCCTACCTGCACTAGAAGAACACACACCATAATCAGCACGTCGAAGGAGTAAGTGGAGAGAATGTCCAAGAAGAACCAGGGAAGGAGCATGGGGAAACAGGAACACACATGCAAACAGGTATCCGTACTCACCCTAAACTGGGAGCACAGAAGTAGGTGAGGAGGGCGGCCGAGGCGGAAGAGCACTAGCAGAACCTGCAAAGATGGAGAAAGTGTTAACCACCACTCAACATCTTACATGCAGGGCCTATAACACCAGTAAAGTGCATACACCAATATAGTATCAGGCAACAAGATGACATAAAAAAAGTCAATAGTGAAAGCCAACTATTACCGCAAATTTGCGGGCCAATGGAGGCATAACCGTACCGACACCACCCTCCCGCAATTTTGCGGGACCCCCAACGATCTCCGCAAATTTGCGGGGAGCCGAAACGTCCCAGAGGACCGAATCGAGCTCCCGCAAATTTGCGGGACCGGCCGAGATGGTCCGGCGCCGAAAAAAGCGAGAGGAGCGTCTAGGGAATACCAAAAAAGGCCACAAAAAATGTGTCATCTCCTTATGAACTCCAAGCAATGATGGCCATCAAGCTGAGCAGTGTCTTCCTTGAATATATCCTGACTCAACCGGTAAAGGGAGAGGCAAGGAAGACACACCAGGGGAGAGGAGGCACATCCCCCAGGAACCACCCAACCCACAGAGATAGAGCAAAGCCCATGAGGAGAAGTGGCAGGGAGGGTGGTTTCGCACAAACAGGGGCCCCCGTGAGGTACCCCTGGATTGGGCAAAAGACTATGAAAGGATGGAGGTTAAACAGGAAGAGAAAACAAAAACCAGTAAATGAAACTGGTGAGAAAAAGGGTGGCCTAGCCGTGAGCAGAGAATGTGTCAGGGGCGAAAAACCCTGTGGTGTGAAAGAGGGGCCCCCGTGGGGTACCCCTGGAGTATCACGAACCACCTGTCGCCCAGGCCCTTGAGACACAGTGAAGGACTCGAAAGGGGGGACTCGGGAATAACGCTAATAATGCGGCCGACACAAACTCTACAAACAGCACCGCCACCAACGAAATCTCAGATTGTTTACCAACGGTACACCTAGGCTATGAAAAAATGAAAACTCATAGGGGCATAGCAATTCCTGAATGAGAAAACGAGCTAGGCTAAATTAAGCTAAAAGCTAAACTATGCCCAGACTAACAGGAAAAAAGAATATGAAAAGAGAAAGAATGAAAAACATATACGAGGAACGCCAGGCGCCCCCGTACCTTCGGTAGGCTATTTCCACACGCGTCTCCATTATACACACTTAGGAGCCCATTTACGTGTGCCCTAGATCACGTAACATCTGTCTAACAAAAAAGAAGGCCAGATAAGCCGAAACGAACCTAAACAGGGTGAATTAAAGGAGCACAACAAAAGCGACTTCATTCAATGGAGCGCGTGAAAAAATGATGACAAGAGAGGGTCGCTCATGCGCACGTTCGACAGGGATCTGCACATGACGGAACACGGGACGGGCCTTAAGCGGTAACTAAGGTAAACCCCTTTTTCTTCTCTTCTATGCTTTTTTCACCTTCGGTGGTAGTTTTGGTTAATGTACAACGTCTCCTAGAGCAAGATAAGGAGTAGACTCTAGACGTTTTCTTTTTAACCGCGGTTGGAATGACGACATAGCAGTCAAAATAGACAAGTCGTCATTGCAATTAGGTTAATAGCCTTGACGTTGGATTTGCCAAGACTACTAACAAATAGTGTCACTGTCACTGATAATGCTCATTTTCACTCGATACCGTACATTTTATTAGTAATTGAGGTAGGTTATTGTTGTATTAGGCACTGATTATTCATTATCACAGGTGTTTATTATACTTTGGCCATCAAATATTAGGTCTTGTGTCACTTTCACTTAGTTATATGATTTGTAAACGTTTTATATACAATTTATTGTGTCTTTTTTCACTGATTTATATATTTCTATAGGTTCTAATCATATGAATGTCACTTGGTATATACATATGTGTCACTTTCACATAATATTATGGTGTAATTGTATTTGTATCAATTTTCTCATAATACATGACTTTTGTATAACAATAAATTGGTTTTCTTCCACTTTTTGCCTATATATATACAGTAGTGTACATATTGTCATTTTATTTGGCAATTTCAGTATGATTATTAGAACTCCAGCTTGGAGTGGTAATCAAAGAAGCACTCTAAAGCACAGAGTGCCACCTTGCACTCCACACACTCCATGGTTGACTTTTTACCTGACCTGGGCCTCACCCTGCTGTTGTAGCAGACATGGCACCGCTTCTGCTGCGTTCTTCCTGATTCATTCTGAGGCAGGGAACCAAGCCTGTGCCTAATCAAGTATTGAGCACACTGCAAGCGGTCAATAACGGCGGGCCCAGGATGTGCCACTGCCCTCTGTGGCGTAGCATACTTCTCCAGGAGCTCCGTCAACACCTGCTTTTGGAACCTCCGCAGGCTATTGAACTTCATGGGTGTGTTCACATTCCGAAGCTTGTATATATTGTAGGCATTCAGAACTGACATGTCCACCATATGCAGAAAGAACTTTTTGTACCATCTGCACGAGGTACGCAGGCAGTCAATGAAGCCTATCTGCATGTCGGACTTGTCCACCAGCCTCATGTTGATGTTGTAGTCCAGGACAGCATCGGGCTTGGTCACCCTGGCCTGGGTGAGGCGATCCACCTTGCCAGTCTCCACCATTTCCCCCTTGTGGATGGTGCTCAGGAGGTTGACCTTCCGCTGGTCGTGCCAGTGGATAGCCAGAATGGGCCCCGACTTCTTCTTGAACACATCACCTTTTTTGGTCTTTGGAGGGAAAGGTGGCATGCCCTTCCTTTTCCCTCGTACTGTGCCTACAGCCCCCGTCTTGCGCTCATGCAGGTACTGTGCGAGAGTGGGGGACGTGTAATAATTGTCCGTGTAGAGGACGTGATTCTTATGAAAGTAGCGGTCCATCATGGCTTGCACCACTGCTCCGCCAAAGCCAATGAGGGGGTCCACAAGCAAGTCCCCTTCCTTCCCGCTGTAGACCAGGAAGTCCAGGACATAGCCAGTTTGGCAGTCGCACAGCACAAAGAATTTTATGCCAAAGCGATGTCTTTTTGAGGGGATGTACTGCTGGAAGCTGAGTTTTCCCCGGAACAGCACAAGAGACTCGTCAATGACGACCTTGCGGAAGGGCTTGAAGTAGGAGGTGAAGCGTTCTCGCATCATCTCGTACAACGTCCTAATCTTCCACAGCTTGTCACCGAGGTGGACGTCGGTGTTGGTGACAAGATGGAGCGCTGCAAGGATATCAAGGTACCGGTCGCGAGACATATATTTCCCGAAGGCAGGGGTGGATATCAGATCATTGGTGATCCAATAGTCAGGCAACCTATGCTTCTTGACATGAGGCATTAGCATGGTGAGTGCCAGGAACACCATGAACTCTTTATGAGTCACTGGGGTCCACTGCCTCATGTGGCCCTTGGTCACCTTGCCCAAAAAGTGGACCTGGAATTGGTGCTGCTTATTTGTCTCTTTGACAACATAGCCTACCACCTCCTCATCAAAGAAGGCCTCAAATAGTTCGTGTGGTGGAGCATTGGGGCCTGCAGGAAAATTGGGGGTAACGCCTGAACCCTCCAGTACCTCATCAAAAGCTGGCACATCAGGGTTGTATCGATCCCCATCAACTACGTCTTGCCACTGAAAAACGTAGAATGGGTCTTGTCTACGCTGACGAGGAGCTCCAGCTGGTGGCCCAGCACGCCCACGGCCAACTCGGGAGGCGCGCGCCCTAGGGCGGCGAGGGCGGCGGCCAGCACGACGGGCAGCACGACGCCGGGCCAAGCGGATGGGTCGAGGGTCGTCGATGTCCATATAGTCATCGTCAGAGTGGTCATCTTGCCCTGACGGTGGACCTATGTAATCATGGCCAGAGTCTTCAGAGAGGTGCCCTTCATCATCAGTGGCCCCCACATAATCTGGCGGGGAACGAGTGATGCGTGGGCGGCGTGCGGGTGGGCGAGGTGGGGAAGGAGTGGCAGGTGAGGCTGTGTCCCCCCGAGGTCCTGGGCTCCTTGGCCTGCGACGAGTGACAGAAAGCAATGATTCACTGTCACTAGGCCCAGGTATTGGTGATGCGAGCTCAAAGACTTCTTCAGGAAGACATGTTGAAGGCGGGAGAGGTGGGGAGGACCGTGGGGAAAGTTGCGGGGGCGTATGGCTGGGGCCGGCAGGGGTGGACGCCGCGGGAGCCTCGAAAAAAACTCTCTTACTTTTCTTAATTTTTTTGGTATATTTCCTGCCTTTCCCCTTTTCGGCAGCAGTATGTCTCCTGTCGGGGGACCTAGGAGGCAAATAGGCCGAAAGTGGGGGGTCCTCAACCCTTGGCAGTGGTGGGGGTGGTGGGGAAGAATGCGGGGCATCCGGGTCATCTTGGGTGGCGTGGGTAGATAAGGGAGACAATGGCGGGCGAGAAGGGTCACCACGCTCACCCTCACTCACAGCCTCATCCTCACCAAGTATTTTGGCTTGTTCCCTAGCTGCCGCGGCCGCCTTCTCAAGTATTTTCTGCTTATATAAGTGTAGCTTGAAAGGCGATTTACCTGGGGAAGGGCTTGGTGTCGTGTCACTTATGCAAAATTTGGTGAGTGACCTTGAACTCTCCCACTCACTCACTCTCTCAAGTTCACTGTCTTTAGGTAAACCAGCTTCCTCAACAACTGGTACATCACCTTCATCAATCTCATCACTGTCATGTTCTCTCGCAAATCCCAGGAATTGCTCTTCTTTGTCACTCTCATGGCCATAATCACTCGACTTATAATGACTGGAGTCGTCACTGACTATATCATCAACAATATACTTGGCATCAGCACGCTCATATAGTCTCAATACCTCCGGGAGATAACACATTTAAGCGATGGCGTCGGGGTAAGGCGCGACGAACTAGCACGGGCGTCGTAGGAAGCACGGTATCGGACACAGCGGAATCACTATTTGGCGTACTGTCCATGATGGCGTCGGGGTAGATACTGTTGCTGTGGCGTAGTTTACGCCTGGTGGCGCCACCTACCCTCCCACGATACCAAAAATTTACGCGCGGCATTCGAAAGCACTCACGCAAGCAATGGGCGTTCAAGAGCCCTTCCGGGTTGCGCGGGCCGAGTTTGTTATGGGCGTTCAAGAGCCCTTCCGGGTTGGAGGGGTTAATACAACCCCCTAGAAATACTTTCTCTAAAGTATCTACTTTTGTTTTTTATCCTCCCTTTTTTTCCCCAGCTAACCTAATCCCACAAGGACCCCAATGGAAATACGCCTAACGGCCTTATTGGCCTATCCTTAGTTGGAATTATGCAAAGCTGGTACATGTCATATTTGTAACATATTATGTGGTACCAACATTGTAAAATGCTAACTGAATAAATATTATTATTATTATTATTATTATTATTATTATTATTATTATTATTAGTGTTGTTGTTGATGCGTTTATTTTATACTAGCCTATGGGCCAGGGCCCTCACAAGGCTAGTGTTAGGTGAGAAGGTGCAAAGTCAAGTCATGTAACTGTCAGTAGTCAGATATCATCATAAAGGTTGATGGCTTTCAAGAATTGTCTGATAGGAGCGAAATTGAAGAAGGTTGATTCAGAAAGAATATAGTGTAATAAGGCGTGCTGCAGGAATCGACGTTGTTCTGGCTCATACGCCGGACAAATGCAGAGAAAATGATGGACTGTTAACCCACAGGACCCCAGCGACGCACGTGATGCGTCGGCAATGTATGTAACGCTAAACCCCAGCAATGCAGCACCTGCGTCAGCAAGTTCGACCTTATATACTCTTGTCCTATGGTAGCTAGAGGCTTGAGGATGGTATGGGATATACCTTATGATGTTGCCAAACAGTAGCGGTACTCGGCAACCCACTAGTCCAGCCGCGCAGGTGAGTACGGGCGGATGGAGAAAGCCAGTTTACCCACTTATCTTACCGCCACTTTCAATCTTATTTATTCTTGTCCTATGATAGCTAGAGGGTTCAAATTTGTATGGGATATACCTTATAATGTTGCCCAACAGTGGCAATACTTGGTAATACCCAAGTTCAGCCATGGTGGGGAGTGGGAGAGAGAGCACGGGAGGAGGGAGAAGTGGAGGACTGGGCCACCAGACTCGCCAGTTGTCTTGTGTAGGTAATGGGTGTTGGACGTACCTCGTCGCCTCGTGATGTGTATCACTCTCCTATTGCTCCCCATGACATATTTGACTTCCCAATAAGTGAGGAAGAGTAGTAGGAGGATGACCCAGACCCCATGGTATTCCTCTAAATTCCACCAGGCCATCGTAGGGGTCAGAAAAGAGGAGAGGAGAGAGCTTAGAAGTTATCATGTTGCTATGTAGAAGATCTTCCCCCACACCCACACTCTCCCCACCCCACTTCCCATACTCTCCCCACTAAAAGTACAATGTCAAAACTCATATTTCTAAGTCAAAAGTGCCCAAAACAATGTGTAAAACTCATATTCTAACTAAAAAACATACGGTAAAGTATAAAATCAATAAACAGTGCATGAGGGAGGCATTGAATGAAAGGGAAAGTTATGGGGGAGTGGGATGTCTGTCAGCTGGCCTTGTGTGTACATGCGTGAGTCCATGACTAAGATGGCCGCCAGCCCGCCAGTCGCCATGGTAACCAGGACGCCCACGGGACTTGCTACTCCCTCGGCACTTATAAAACTTGAATCTATGCACTTATCACACTGTAACTTCACTTACAATGACATTATGTGATACATGTTGCTAATATATGAACTATGAAGGCACACATGGTGCTCGGGTGGTATAAATAACCGTCACTCGAAAACTGGACGCATCGTACATCTGCCATGCTGCCGCACTCAGCTGTGGTGGCGAAGACCGCCCTGCATCAGCTGATTGTTGGAGCTGCCCCCCCCCCCCCCTCCCCCCCCATAGGACCCCCAAATGACCGAGGATTTTTTTTTTTTTGTGCTATCCAACATTTCTTTAACCTGAATGTTGGGTTGAAACAGGGGTGTGTGATGTCCCCGTGGTTGTTTACTGTATATATGGATGGAGTCATGAAAGAAATACAAGGAAAAGCAGTGGATGTTGGTGTGTCACTGATAAGGGAGGGAAATAAATTGGAAGCTACCTGTACTGCTGTTTGCTGATGATAAGTTCTGATGAGCGATAATGAATGGGAGTTGCAATGTGTTTGGAACAGTGTGCGAAAAACGGAATCTGAAGGTAAATGCGGGGAAAAGCAAGGTCTTCGAAAGGGGTGAAGCCACAGAGTGTGAGGTGAAGTTGAACGGTCAGGCTATGGAGATTGTCAGCTCATTTAACCCTCTCACCACGGAAGGGCTCTTGAACGCCCATAAAAAAGCATATAACAGGTACCCGGAAGGCCTCTTGAACGCCCAGTGGTTGAAAGCCTGTGAGCTTCGTGTGCGAGGCGTCGGTCCAACGCATGTAAACAACAGCCGGCTGGACCGACGCCCCGCATCTCCGGCCACAAGAAGGAGAGCGTCGCTTGTTCGTGTGTGCCTGTATGTTGTTGTTAAGTATCGAAAAGTGGTGTAAAGTGGCTGTTTTGGCCATAAAGTTATCTCCAATGAAATCATCATCACAGCTCAACCAGTTGACTTAGAGAGCTCTACTTAATGCCATTCTACAGGTAAATAACACAGCTACGCTTGGGGATGCGCGGGAATGCGGGAAGCAGTCTGATTAACGAATATACGGTAGCCTAGCCTAGACGTTTTTCGGCCAAAACACCCGGGTTTCGAGGAATATATATATAATACATAGCCGGGGCTGGAGGGTTAAGTATCTGGGCAGTGTGTTGAGTAAAGATGGGAATATGGATGAAGAAGTGCGGGAGAGGGTGCAACAGGGGAAGAGGGTTGTAGGAACGTTGAAAGCAGTAACAAGAAATAGGGTGGTCAGTATGGAAGTGAAGAAGTCCTTGCATGACAGTGTGGTAATCCCGACACTAACTTACGGAAGACAAACATAGAAGTTTGTGAAGAGACTCAGACCAAGAGTGAGAGTGGTGGAAATGAGTTACTTGAGAAATGCGTGCGGAGTTACATGGAGGGATAGACAGACGAATGAGGAAGTAAGGAGGAGGTGTGGTGTGGAGGTAGATGTGTTGGAAAGTGTGAAAAGGAACAACTTGAGATGGTATGGCCATATGGAACGTATGGAAAGCGAGAGAATGACTAAGAGTTAAAGAGGGTGTACGAGAGCGAGGTGGAAGGACAGAGAGGGAGAGGTGCACCGAAGGAGAGGTGGAAGGCTGGAGTGAGGATGTCTATGAATGAAGGCGGTGATGGTTGGGAGAAGGGGCGTCGACTGACTGGGGACAGAGGTGCATGGGGGCGGTTCTTTCGTGGCCACCCCTTCGGGGATCACGGCATCAGGCAATAGATAGATAATTCCTCACCTATTTCAGCTATTTAAGAAAATAAAACAAAATTACCAAATTGGCTGGTCTCACAGCGTACTTTTATTTAATAAGCTGGTGTTCAGTGGGTTAATGGAGTGTGACATACTGTAGTTGACACTCAGGCGGGAGATCTCAAGGGATGGACATCATGAGAAAACTCGGAGTAGAAGAGAGGGTGGTGCGTGTGATAATGAGAATGTATGAAGGGTCACGGGCAGCAGTTAGTGAATGAGGTTCTGAGTGAAGAATTCCCAGTAAAAGTTGCAGTTCACCAAAGTTCAGTGCTGAGCCCATGACTGTTTGTTTTGGTCCAGGACGCTATGTCAAGGGACTTTAGAACAGGACTCCCATGTGAGTTGTTATATGCAGATGACCTAGTTCTTATCGCAGATAGTGCGCAGGAAGCAGAGGTAAAGTTCAATAGCTGGAGGGAGGGTACATACATACATACATAAAATCTTAAGACTGAGTGTTCCACACATAAGTGCAGTTTCAGTCTCTTGTCCTAATGGTGGCATTCCAGGCAACCCTGTTAAGGGCTGCTTCACTTGTCAAGTTCTTGGATTTGAGATCGGCACGTATAGTCCGATCCCAGGTCTTCCTCGGTCCACCCCTTGGTGCAGCTCCCTCCACAATCACAGACCTGCATTGTTTCACCCAATTTTGTTCATCCATTCTCTCCACATGTCCATACCATGCCAGTCTACTTGTACGCATCATCTCGCTAATACTCTTTATACCTAAACGTCTCCTCAGCTCAACATTTGTTATTCTATCCTGTAGCCTGGCCCCACACATCCATCTCACCATTCTCATCTCATTACGCTCCATTCTATTGACATCCTCTACTTTAACCCTTCCAGCCCGGGTGTCATTTTAAAATGACACCACGAAAGAAGGGCAGGTGCCCGGGTGTCATTTTAAAATCCCTATGCTTGAAAGCGTGCTTCAAAATTCACGTGGCCAAATTTTGCATTGCAGGAGCGACCGCAGCGCCACCAAGCCTCAACTACTAGTGTTATCAGTTCGTACGTGGCCGCCATAGCGAGTTATACTGAAAAAATGATTTCCGACGTGTCCGAATCGCTGCAACCTCCCGCGGGCCCCACTGCTACCCCGCTCGCAACTTCAACGCCTGTTGCAACCGAGAAGAAAGCTCAACGAAAGAAAGTTAAGCGTTTGTTGAGTGATAGCGCTATACAGCGAGAACTTTTTGATAGTGAAAAGAGCAGTGGCGAAAGCTTGGTGGACAAAGAACAATTTATAAGTGCAAGCGAAGATAACGATTTCGTTGGCTTTGGAGACGACGATAATGTCGATTTATTTGAGGGGGGAGACAGTAGTGATGATCCTGATGTGGAAGTGTTTCAGGAAGGTGCCATTGAGCTTCCAAGTGTGCTAGAACCTAGGCCTACCCCCTCGCCATCTTTGCTATGTCAGCCTAGGCCTAGCCCTAGTAGCCCAGGACCTTCCCCTTTGCCTGCCCGTACGCCCTTGAAAGTGGGCAAATATTTCTATAAACAATCGTTGGTGAAAAATGCAGTTAAAAAAGCACGCAGGGCAGCCGCAGAAAAGGATAGGGAAGCTGAAAACAGTGATAATGACGCCGACCCTGGTCTAGCAACCACCCGCATTCCATTGTCCCGACGCCTTGACCCGGGACGCCGCGTGGGTCACCCACAGCCCTCGGCTTCATCTCTCCTTCAGGATGACCAAAGGGCCTCTTCAAGTGGTATTACTAGTGTGCCGCAGCCCTCAACACACCGCAGAGCATTATTTGCTGCGGAGAAGCCCTCGGCTCGCCGCAAAAGGAGCCCAACTCCCAAGGCCGAGGCTCCCATTGTTGAAGCTCCCGCAGCCTCCCGCGCCCCACACCGCCGACGCCCGGTCACTTCTTCACCCGAATTGTCTCCTGAAGACGATGCTGACGACTCCAACATTGCCCCAGATGACCTGACATCGCCTGAGGAGGAAGAGGAAGAGGAAGAGGAAGTCCCGACAAGACGAGCGAGAGGGCGAGGTCGTGGACGTGGTCAGTCTGCCGACGCCGCTGCCCCTGGGCG
This sequence comes from Paralithodes platypus, assembly GCA_032716605.1. NCBI lineage: Eukaryota > Metazoa > Arthropoda > Malacostraca > Decapoda > Lithodidae > Paralithodes > Paralithodes platypus. The sequence goes on along the minus strand of CM064525.1, from coordinate 6,084,317 downwards.
TGGGCGTGGGCGTGGGCATGCAGGGCGTCCGCGTGGCCAAGGGCGTGTGCCAGGGCATCCAGGGCGTGTGCCTGCTGCACCTGCACGTCCTCGAGCATCAGCATCCGACCTGTTTGTGTGGACAGATGGGGCTGATTTTGAGCCAGATTGTCCTGCCTTTGACGAGGTACAGATGGGTTCCGGGGTGTCACCAACATTTCCCTGTGGCCCAGCTGCTACCCCCAGTGAAATTTTCTGTGGCTTCTATGACAATGAAGTCATGGAATACCTCGTCGAGGAGACCAACAACCATCATGAGATCTGTGCCAACTTTCTTGGGAGGAAGACCAGTGCCAAGATGGTGGCATGGAGAGCTGTCACTGTGGCAGAACTATATGTGTTCTTGGCACTCACAATGCTGATGACACATATCAGGAAGCACGCTCTGGCAGACTACTGGATCACTGGCGACATCATAACAACTCCAGCATTTGGCAAGTACATGTCCAGGGACAGGTACTTCGACAGTCTCTCGTATCTCAACCTGACAAACAACATGGCAGTCCACCTTCCCGACTCATTATGGAAGATCAGGAAGCTGTATGACATGATACGTCATCGGTTCACCACCTACCTGATTCCTTTCCAGAAGATGTGCCTCGACGAGTCTCTGGTCCTGTTCCGTGGTAGGCTGCACTTCCGACAGTATATCCCGTCCAAGAAACACCGCTTCGGCATCAAGCTCTTCGTCCTCTGCGACTGTTTGACGGGGTATGTGCTGGACTTTATAGTCTACAGCGGCAAGGGTGGAGAAATTGTGACTGACCCCCTCATTGGTTTTGGTGGCACTGTAGTGAAGAAGATGATGGAGAGGCACTTCAATAAAAACCACATCCTCTACACAGATAATTACTACACGTCGCCTCTCCTGACCAAGTACCTCCATGACCGCAAGACCGGAACTGTGGGCACAGTCAAGGGCAAGAGGAAGGGCATTCCAGGCTACCCAACCAAGACGAAGAAGGCGGACATCTTCCACAAGAAGAGTGGCCCCATCCTCTCCATCCACTGGCATGGCGGAAGGTCAACCTCCTCAGCACATGCCACAAGGCCGAGATGGTCGCCACAGGGAAGGTGGACCGAAGAACCAAGAACCCCGTCCAGAAACCAGCTGCTGTCCTGGATTACAACCTCAACATGCACCTCGTTGACAGGTCCGACATGCAGATGGGCTTCATCGACTGCCTGCGAACATCTTGCAGGTGCTACAAGAAGTTTATCCTGCATACGGTAGATATGTCGGTCCTCAATGCGTACAACATCTACCGTCTGAGGACTGCAGGAGCCAAGAAGTACAAGTCCCTGCGGAAGTTCCACAAGCAGGTGATACTTGAGCTCCTGGCTAAACATGCGGGTACACCAGGGAGGCCACTACAAGGACCAGGCCAGCTGGACAGAACGGGGTGTGCTGAATTTTTCAGGAAGCACCAGCTCAACGCCCTTCCTTTCAAAGCACCAGGTAGTAACGCTAGGAGTCAGAAGAGGTGCCATGTGTGCAGCCACACAACAAGAAGACCCCGCAAAAGCACAAAAACAACTTGGGAATGCCTCGAGTGTCAAGTTGGACTGTGTGCTGGCACCTGCTTCAACGACTTCCATACTCTAATAAACTTTTGAAGTGGAAGTGACAACAGTGAAAGTGACACTCAAATGTAGGCTAAGAATAATAATATAACTAAGTATAAGTGAAAAGGACACATATAAGTAATAATAAGTGACTTCAATAACAATATGAACAAGTGAAAGTGACACTAAAATATATATTTCTAACAATAAATAAGTGAAAATGACACTCAATAAGCCTAGGCCAGTCAAAGTGACAGTAAAATAATAATAAAACAAAGTATAAGTGAAAGAGACACACACAAGTAATAATAAGTGCCTTCATAACAATATGAACAAGTGACAGTGACACTATATATATTATTAGCTTACCTAACAATACATAAAAGGGGAAATGACACTATCAATTATCAAAGTCCAGTGAAAGTGACACTATAATCATAATAATAATAAAACGAAGTAATAAGTGACAGAGACACAAATAAGTTCATGTAAATAACTTTATTGAGTGAAAATAACATAATAACTATAATAAATTACATAATAACCAATAAAACACTATCAAATCGCTTCCCGGCATAATTGCGGGTGGAGCGACGAGTGCAACTGGGCGTCGTAGCCGGGGCCGCGGTTGAGTGTTCGGACGCGCCGAGGTAAATACGCGGCAAAAGTTACCTCCACTTCCACTTCCATCACCATCACTCCGGAACCAGTTGAGCTAGAGAGCTCCACTCAACGCCATTCTACGCAGCAAGGTAAGGCGCCCATTTCTATATATGTTTGATTAATGTAGGTAATATATTAAGCGAGATTAACCTTAGTTTACTTTTGTTGATATTCGGCCAGATCGCCCGGATACGAGCTCCGTCCTTTGGAGAGCTGGCCCGGGCCAGGAGGGTTAACGGCCCATGTTTCTGAGGCATACGTCATTGCACTTCTAACACATGAGGCATACACCTTTCCCTTCAGGGGGAGAGGCATTCTTTTCATGGTCAGGATTGGCATCAGTTCTCTGAACTTCCCCCAGCCACACCTAATTCTAGCAACAGTGGCAGCCTCGGCCCCACCACCGGCAGAGATGGTATCACCTAGGTAACAAAACTTGTTCACCAGCTCCAAAGACTCATTTCCAAAATTCACAGCCACAGGACCATCACCTAACACAAGCTCGCCTTTGCACACTACGCACTCAAATTTCTCTATTTCTGACTTATCCTTCGGCAGGGGTCCCTTTATTCTACTACAGTTCTTACTCCCATGATGTACCCAACATCGACAGATGCTACATTGAATTGAGTTAGCACCCACTCCCTTTCCACACATTGCACATGGGTATGCACCGCTCTTTTCCACATTGCCTCATCTCAATCTACAATACATAACCTTGGTTTTGTTAATATTGACTCTCAAACCCTTGCTCGCCATGCCCTCTCTCCACTCTCTGAATTTGGCCTCAGCATCTTGCACACTGTCAGCTATTAGGACTAAATCGTCTGCATAAAACAGTTCCAACAGGAGTCCGCCTCTAAAAACTCTAGATAGTGTTTTTAGAGGCGGACTCCCGTTGGAGCTGTTTTATGCAGACGATTTAGTCCTAATAGCTGACAGTATGGCAAACAAGGGCCTAAGAGTTAACATAGACAAAACAAAGGTCATAATCAGTGGAGTAGGGCGTGGAACTATGGTAAGAAGTGGCGGCTTTCTATATGCAGTTTGTGGGAAGGGGGTGGGACGTACAGGGCACTCCCCGTATCCGCGCCTAAGTCATACCGCATTTTTTTCGTGGATACGTGGTCAGTATTTAACATAGGTGTCAATGGGAAATAAGACTTAGATTGTACCAAGCTCACCCATCTTGAACCCTCAAATACACAATTTTGACCTATCTATCTATCTATATGCTCAGACCCAATCCCCACTTTTATTTTATTCTATTTATTTGATTTTATTTATTTATTTTTGTTTATATTTTTTTGGGGGGTGGCCGACTCAAGACAGAGCAAGAACAGGGATAACACAAAACACAACAGAAAACAATGAACACACAAAAACAAAATACAAATTCACAACCATCTAGGTCATCCAGGAGAAGACCCAGAGACCAGGGTCACCAAGGTCCCTCCAGCACTCCCCTACCTAATGAAATTAAACCTCTCCGTCTCATATGACGCGACCGCGTCATATGGCGGTTTTGCCCAAAAGTATCAAATGATGCGGTCGCGTCATATGAACCTAGTGAAATAGCTCAATAATAAGTTATATGACGCCTTTGTGTCATTTTGAGCTCAGTAAGTTAGGCAAGTTAGATCATAATCTGTCGGTTGATGGCAACCCAAAATTCCTCAGACTTCTAACGGTCCCTCAGTGTGAGAAAGACTGTTGTGGGGGAAATACCGGGCGCTCAGGCAACCCCTATCTTACGTAAGTTAATATGTCTGGGGGGGGGGGGGGGGGGTAATAGGCCTATGTACCAAATTATTAAAGGATACACACTTTGGTCCACAATGACTGTTCCACTGCTCCACTAAGTTCCAGGTACAGTCCAAGGCAGTGGACACCAGGTACAATCCAAAGGTAAATCCAGGTGTCATTTGTGCCATATCATCCCCTCCCCTATGAACCATTCTTAGAACCCCTTTTAAAACCACTTATTATAACAAATTAAACAAGATTATCTGCACTTTTATCTAAAAAAAAACTTAATGAACATGATTTTCTTCACTTTAACCTCAACCAATGAACCATTCTTAGAACCACTTAGAACACATTATGCCAGATGAATATGAGAAGGAAAAGAAAATGACATGAAATACAGTACAGTAGCACTAAGTTTTCTCCCTTATCCAACACACACACAAGGGAACTGCCTGGTGTGAGAGGGATCTGCCTTGTGTTAGAGGGATCTGCCTTATGTGGGCCAATCGGCTTTCTGCAAACTCCCATATTCTTATGTTCTTATATTTTGCCTTTCTTGGTTAATGGCAGCACTGCTTTCTTCCTCGATCGGAAACCCGCGGATAACGCATATTTTTTGCGCGGATAACAAGTAATGGGATATTTAGGGGTGTCCGCGGATAACGGGAGTGAACTGTAACTTGATTCAATGTTGCGTCTGTAGTGACTGGGTACACAAGAGGTGTGGTGGAATGAGAGAACCTTTTATGAGAATCATAGAATTTGAATGTTCAGTATTTGATCTCTCTGCGGCTTTTGACACAGTGGATCACGAGTTGTTATTGAGTGATCTTTATGATTGTGGTGTGCGTGACTCCGCTCTCTTGCTTCTTGGGTCGTACTTGTCAGGTAGATCCCAGAGTGTGATGGTAAATCAAGTGGTCTCGGACTCGACACCCCTGCAGTATGGTGTTCCGCAGAGATCAGTTTTAGGTCCTATCCTATTTATAATTTATATTAGCAGTTTGTCTCTTCTGCTTCGTGCACATAATGTCACCTTTCACTTTTATGCAGATGACACCCAGATTTATGTGAGAATCACAAATATAGTTGATATACGGAGTAAGATGGAATTGTTGATGTCTGATATCAAGAAGTGGATGAGAGCGAGAAAACTTAAACTAAATGATGGTAAAACTGATATTCTCATCATCCGAGGAAATAGAAGAGCTGATGATATAGTGGGTGCCCTCTCCATCAATGTGGGTGGATCTCAGCTGCGACCGGCCAACTCTGTTCGAAATCTGGGTGTATATGTGAACTCCCGATTAGATTTCAAAGAGCATGTAAACCAGATAGTTAAAAGTTGTTACTTGCACATCATAAATCTCTATTTGGTGAAGCCGTTTATAACCAGACGTTGCCTCCTGACGTTGGTTCACTCATTGGTCTTCTCTCGTGTTGATTATTGCAATGCCCTGTTGGTGGGTCTTCCAAATTATATTTTGAAGAAAGTTCAGTCTGTTCTTAACAGGGCCGCAAGACTAATTTTTGGTGTTCCACCTAGAACTCCTACTACATCTCTTCACATAGAACTGCACTGGCTGCCAGTAAGAGCAAGAATAGAATTTAAGTTGTGTTTGGTGGCTTTTAAGGTTCTCAAATTTGGTGAGCCTAGGTACCTTGCGGAGCTGCTCAGGCGCCACCGGCACACCATGGTGTAGTTGTGCGTCATGACAATGACCCTTTTCGTCTTGATGAACCAAGGGCTTTCCAGCAGTCTTCTTTCTTTGAGAGGTCATTCTCCTACATGGCTCCGAGGTTGTATAACAGGTTGCCGCTGTCCATGAGACAACTGAATTCTGTTGAATGCTTCAAGAGACAACTTAAGACTTTTCTCTTTGAGAGAAGCTATGATCTTGAGAGAGGTGTCATGACGGATGGCTATAGAGTTTAGGCTATTTTGCCACTGCTAGTGATTGTTAAATGTGTGTTGTATATAAGCCTTCTTTTGATGCATTGATTTTTGTTCTTTTTTCTTTCTCTTTTCGAGCGCTAGTGAATTCTTCGGAAAAATTGGCGCTTATGAGAAATAAGTAACATGCTTATTATTATTATTATTATTATGTAAGGGAGAACTTGTGTTGAAAGACCTACTTGTTAGTGTTGATTTAGGCAGTGTAGCACGGGAGTGTGGGAATAAATTTTGCTACTTGGGTGATACGGTTTTCGCCAGAGGTGGCACTGAAGCCGGCTCCATTGCTAGTCAGAAGTGGTTGGGGGAAGTTTAGAGAGCAGTTGCCATCTTGACCATGAGAGGACTCCCACTTAAACCTTGGTTTAATAATGAGTGCAAGGCATCAAAGAAGGAATACATGCAGCTTAAGAATTCTTTATATAAAAAAAACAGATGATCGTGCAAAGGAGACCCTACGTAATAAAGCAAAACACCATAAAAGAGTAATTAGACGTGTTAAAATATCATATGAAAAAACTTACATAGAACACTAAAATGTCTTAAATCCAATAACCCGCATGAATACTGGAATATAATTAACCCTCCAGCCCCGGCTATGTATTATATATATATTCCCCGAAACCCGGGTGTTTTGGCCGAAAAACGTCTAGGCTAGGCTGCCGTATATTTGTTAATCTGACTGCTTCCCGCATTCCCACGCATCCCCAAGCGTAGCTGTGTTATTTACCTGTAGAATGGCGTTAAGTAGAGCTCTCTAAGTCAACTGGTTGATTTGTGATGATGATTTCATTGGAGATAACTTTATGGCAAAAACAGCCACTTTACACTACTTTTCGATACTTAACAACAACATACAGGCACACACGAACAAGCGACGTTCTCCTTCTTGTGGCCGGAGATGCGGGGCGTCGGTCCAGCCGGCTGTTGTTTACATGCGTCGGACCGACGCCTCGCACAAGAAGCTCACAGGCTTTCAACCACTGGGCGTTCAAGAGCCCTTCCGGGTACCTGTTATATGCTTTTTTATGGGCGTTCAAGAGCCCTTCCGTGGTGAGAGGGTTAATGAAGACTAAGCGGATACAGAAAATAGGCGATATATCTCTAGATTCATTTAAGTCTCACTTCAGTGAACTGAGCGTTGGTAATAGTGTTGTGAACGATAGTCAAGATCTGGGTAGTCCCGATAATGAAAACGACATTATAAATATGGATTTCACGTCTGAAGAGGTTTTGTTCCATGTAAAAAAAATGAAAAATAACAAGGCATCAGGAGTTGACCACATTTTGAATGAGTTTATAAAGAGTTGTCCTAGAAGTGTTATGTTGATTGTTGTACAATTGTTTAATTTAATTCTGAACTCTGCAGTAGTACCAACAGATTGGACTGTCGGAATTATTAAGCCACTTTACAAAAACAATGACTGCATAGATAATGCTAATAATTATAGAGGAATAACTTTGTTGAGTTGCCTGGGTAAGTTGTTCACATCTTTACTTAACACGAGACTTTATGAATACTTGACTAACATGAATTTATTAGGGAACGAACAGGCAGGCTTCAGGAAAGGTTTCAGTACTCTTGATCATATATTTTCGTTGCACGTTCTTATTAATTACTATTTGGCTTGTAAGAAAAGGTTGTATTGTGCTTTATTGATTATAAAAAGGCTTTTGACTTTATTGAGAGAACAGAATTATGGACGAAAATGTCACAATATAATGGGAGGGTACTACGGGTGGAGCACAACTTGTATAGCAGGGCTAAATCATGTGTTAAAGTCAATAATCAGATATCCTCTTATTTTTCGTGTAATGTCGGTGTGAGACAAGGAGAAAGTTTATCCCCACTTCTATTTGCAATGTTTTTAAATGATTTTAAAGCTCACATCAGTAATGCATTTTCGGGATTGCCAACTATCAGTACAGATGTTGCAGGGTTCTTGGGCGAGAATGATGCTGAACTTTATTTTAATTTGTTTTGCCTACTTTATGCTGATGACACTATAGTTATGGCCGAAAATGATTTACAGTTTGCTTTGAATGCCGTTCAGGAGTATTGTAGCCTTTCATCACTGCAGGTAAACATTGGTAAAACTAAAGTTGTAATATTTTCCAGGGGTAAGGTCAGAAAACATAGGACATATAAATTCAGTAATGATGAAATCCAGGTAGTGGATGATTATACTTACCTGGGCACAACATTTAACTTCAACGGTCGATTTCATAAATCATCATCATCATCTCCGACGCCTTGCTTCCCCCTGGGAAACCCCCACTAGAGGATGGCCATGACAGAAACGTCTCCAAGCTACTTTGTCAAGACATGCCTCCTTTGCCCGTGCCACAATGCCCCTTCCACTACGTGGAAGTTTTTCTTCAATATATTTTTCCACTTTCTTTTCCCATACCATAGGTGGTCTTCCACTACTAGCGGTTCCACTCACCTGACTCCCATATATCTTTCTTGGCATTCTGTCTTCATCCATTCTCTGAACATGACCATACCACCTCAAAGTACTTCTCTTTATCCACTCAACCACACCACAATCAATGCCCAAAGCCTGCTCTTCCATTCCAAAGGACTCGTACACTTCCCTATTACTTGGCCCATCTAGCCTATTCATGCCAGCTGCCATTCTGAAAAAGCTCATCTCCACAGCTCTTAGTTTGAAAAGGTCCTCGTCACTTGCCGTCCATGTCTCGCTTCCATACGAGAGTGTTGGGAGCAGCACACTGTTTCTCAGTTACTTTTTGACTTCCTGGCTAACCATTCTTCCTTTGAGAATACTATCAAGTTCTCCAATCACTTTTCTCCCTTGCATTTTTCTCTCTTTTATCTCACTCTCCATTTTACCATATTTGCATAGTACAGCTCCCAAATACTTGAAACTTTCAACCTCTTCTAGTACTTCATTTTTCAATTTTATTTTACAACTTTTCTTGTGTTCTTTCTTGATTCTATATTTTTCCTTAAAATCTATAGTTTCATGCATTCTTCTCTCAAACACCATTACCTTACATTTCCCTACATTGACCTTTAACTTTCTCTTTTCACATACCCTGTCAAAGTCAGTGACCACTCTCTGAAGTTCTTCAGCATTTTCCGCCAACAGGACTGCATCGTCCGCATATAGGCATGTTAAAATCTTCCATGTTCTTCCCTCTGATTCCAGTCTAGCTCCCACACCCATTGATACAGCCCTACATTCCCTAATCACTCCATCCATGTATATATTGAACAACCAAGCTGACATGACACATCCCTGTCTTACACCTACATTGACCTCAAAACTTTCACTTAACTTATCCCCTACCTTCACATTTGCCATTGCATTCCTATAAAAAGATTTTACTGCCATTAGCAACTTTCCTCCCACACCATATACTGTTAACACATCCCACAGGCCCTCCCAGTCTACTTTGTCGTAGGCTTTTTCCAAATCCATGAATGCTGCATAGAGTTTTCTGTTTTTGGCCAGATACTTCTCTACCAACAATCGCATTGAGGCTATCTGGTCAACGCAGCCCCTGCCCTTTCTGAAACCTCCCTGTTCCTCGCCTATTTTGTCATCCGTTATCTTCTGTAGCCTCTGTGTTACTACTCTTGCGTGTACCTTTCCAGGTATGCTAAGCAAGCTAATTCCCCTATAATTCTTACACTCTTCTTTACTACCCTTCCCTTTGTACAAGGGTACTATCACTGCTTTCCTCCAGTCCTCTGGTACACTTTCCTTTTCCCATGCTAATTTACATAACCTATGCATTATGTCAACAGCTTCTTCTCCTCCATATCTCAGCATTTCACCTGGGATGTTATCTACTCCAGCAGCTTTGCCCATTTTAAGTCTATTGATTGCTTCTTTTACTTCTTCTCTGCTTATCTGGCTTTCAACTACCCTGTTTATTCTACCTCTCTCCATTCCTATGGATGAGATCTTTGCCTTCCCCCTACTCTTTACAGCTAAGCTACTAAATAAAGCTAAAGCAAAACAAGTAATTAAAAGTAAGAGAGCAACTTATGGGTTATTAAATACAATTAACAAGCTTAACCTACCGTTCGACACAAGTATCGATTTATACGAAAAACTAGTATTACCCATCTTATTGTACGGTAGTGAAATATGGGGCTGTGAGAATATTGATCACCTAAAAAACTTTTTGAAGAGACTTTTGAGGTTGAATAAATCAACTGCAACATGTATGGTGTATGGTGAATCAGGTTTTAGAAGTTTGCAGGAAATCATAGACAATAGAATGGTAAATTTTTGGTTTAGGATTACAAGTGATACAGAAAATAAAATTTCAAGTGTTTTGTATAGATTAATGAAAGTTTTGTATGATCGAGAACAGTACAAATTACTCTGGTTAAATAATATCAAATGCTTACTAGATAGCAATGGAATGTCGCATGTATTTAATCTATCTATTGCCTGATGCCGTAATCCCCGAAGGGGTGGCCACGAACGAACCGCCCCCATGCACCTCTGTCCCCAGTCAGTCGACGCCCCTCCCCCCAACCAGCACCGCCTTCGTTCATGTACTTCCTCACTCCATCCTTCCACCTCTCATTCGGTCTACCTCTCCCTCTCTGTCCATCCACCTCGCTCTCGTACACCCTCTTAGTCATTCTCTCGCTTTCCATACGTTCCATATGGCCCAACCATCTCAAGTTGTTCCTTTTCACACTTTCCAGCACATCTACCTCCACACCACACCTCATTCTTACTTCTTTAATGATGTAAATAATATTAATGGTAACTGGTTTAAAGAAGCATTTAAACTTAGATCTAGTGATATTTATAGGCAAAAATGGACGGAGGAAGTTAATAGAAGTAGTGTTTGTTTGAATTACAGAATAATGACGGTCGATTACCGCATCCAAGATTATTTACTTAAACTGCCAAAGCAATATTCAATAAGGTTGTGTAAATTCAAATGTGGTAATCATATGCTGCCTATTGTCAGCGGTAGACACAACAACATAAATGTAAACAAGCGAATTTGTACGTTATGTAACAGTAATGAAGTCGGTGATGAATTCCATTTTTTGTTCAAATGTTCACATTTTAATGTTTACAGAAGGCAGTACCTTAACAAATATTATTATAATAATCCTAATTCTATGAAAATGTCAGTTATTCAGCAGTACACAACATGCAGTTACTGTATATTAAAACTTGCCAAATTTGTAGCAGAAATTATTAATTATTTCAAGACATAAAGTCTTGAACTTACAACAAGGCCACCAGTCAAGTTGAAATATTATTATGTACAAATAATGTTGTTGTTTTGTATATGTGTTATTGTATTTTGTATTTAAGTATGTACTCTTAATACCCCACTTGGGGTCGCTCGAGTTAATAAACCTTTCAAACCTTTCAACTTAAAGGGAAGGTGTATGCCTCGTGTGTTTGGAGTGCGAGGACTTCTGCCTCGGAGACATGGCCGCTTAAAGTGGAGGGTACTGCTGTAATAGAATGGAACGGAATGAGAAGAGAATAGTGAGATGGATAGGCCTATGTGGATTTAACCTCTGGGATGGGGTATCGAGTGAGGAACTAAGAAGGCGTCTGGGCATAAGGAGCAACAGTGAAGTGATGCGCACGAGCAAACTTGGTTGGTTTGGAAACATGGAGAGAATGGTGCATACCCTTCCGCAGTATGGAGAAAAGGGATGGTCGTAAACTCAATACAGTGTAGCATCTGCCGCTGCTGGGTACACCATGAGAAGTGCTGCACTAGAATAAAGGTGTAGGAATAAGTTTTTGCACCATACCCGAAAGAGGATTTATGGAGCTCCGATCTTACTCTCAACTATCTTAACAATTTTACCAACACACCTAAACTTCGTTAGATGCTGAAATAGCCTCCCCGAAAATATGCCCTGGCCGGGAATTGAACTTGGGACCCTTGGGTTATGAGGCAGTCACTCTACCAGTTAGACCAATAGAGATATCTCACTTGGCCTGGTCGGCTCAAGTTTATTTCTGAATCTTGTTCAGTTTAGGCTAACCTATTTTTACTGACTTTACAAAGGGACCTCTACCAAGGAAGAAGTCCGAATTTGAGAAATTTGTATGCATAGTATGCAAAGATGAGCTTGTGTTCAATGACAGGCTCGAGTGTTAACTTTGGCAAAGAGCACTGGAGATGGTGGACAAGTTTTACTACTTGGGAGATACCCTCTCTGCCGGTGGTGGGGCTGAGGCCGCTACTATCACCAGAATAAAATGCGAATGGGGAAAGTTCAGAAAATTGTTGCCACTGCTTACCGTAAGAATACTCCCTCTCACCTTGAAAGGAAAGGTGTATGCTTCTGTTGTTGTTGTTGTTGTTGTTGTTCCCTAAGCTGCCTGGCCGAACAGCCCCGAGTCCCTGAGAAAGGCCATGGCCACGATCGGGCTTTCCCACAGAGCTCTCATTGAGTGTAGATTGTGTTGTTGGCGTAAGTGGTTGTGTGAAATGCAGTCTTCTATGATGTGTTTAATGGTATGGGGTGCTGTGTTACATCCCGGGCAGGCGTCGACAACGGAGTCATCCAGTCTCTTCTGATAGCTCAGGAGAGCTGGATGGGGTCCGCATCTCAGCCTGGCCAGGTGGACTCTGTCCTCGCGAGGAAGGGAGGATTCGGAAGGATGGATTTCGGAGGTCGTGCATGCAGCTGAGTGTTGTCTGTGAGTGAGTGGATGGATCGGTGAGAGATATGAGTATGGATGTGCTTCTGGAAGTTGGTTTGGGGTGGGCAGGGAGAGAGAGAGGACAATAATTGTGTGTGATACCGTGTGCTGGGTGTTGTTTTGATATTTCTTGGTGTCTGTGGGTGTGTTGCCATGTAGTTTAGTGGGTGGTCTTGGTTCGTGGAGGCTGCTGCCAGGAATTGAGTGCCTCTCATGTCCAGATAGTCTTTGACTTTGAGGATTTTGGTTTCTTGATGTAGGTGATCTGTGGGTGCAGTAGCTGTGCAGCCTGTAATGATCTTCAGGGCTTTGTTTTGAATAGTCTGTAAGGTCTTATGATGTGTTTCAGCTAGGTTAGAAGCCCAGGCTGGGCTTGCGTATTCCATCACTGATCTTATGTATTGTTTATATACTGTGGTGGTAGTTTATTTGTTGTGTCCAAATTTTGTGTGAGCAAGTGACCTGAGGGCGTTAAGTCTGGGTGTTAGTATGCTTCTGTTACGCTGGCCAGCTTGCCAGAATGTACTCGTGACTCGCTAGCACTCGCCACGGCAGTGAAATGGGCTATAATAATCGTAGAACAATGTTCTTTCTTTCTTAGTATTCATGTTGTTGTTGTTGTTGTTGCTGTTCCCCAGGCTGCCTGGCCGAACAGCCCCAAGACCAAGACCAAGCAAGACCAAGGCCATAACCGAGCACCCCCACAGAACCCTCCCTGCCGACCACAATAAAGCCTGGGTGACCGGAGCCACTCCATGGCGGGGAGCTGAGGAGGGTGCGGAAACGCCCGGGAAACCAAAGCCCCACCCAGGGCCTTGTGCCTCTCAGCAATTATGAAGAGAAAGTTGAGGGGCAAAGGAAAAATGTGACACTTTGGCTTCCAATCTTGGTAGATTGGGAGGTCAATCCACGGAAGAGACGCCGTCACTTGAGATTTAGAAAATATATAAGTAAAAGGAACAGTCAGATTAAGCTATGGGTATGGCAGAGATCGCTCAGTTCTCACTCTGATAGACCAGCCCATCACCACTAGTATTCATGTTGTCACAGACAGATCAGTGTTTGCCTTTATTCTTGTCTGTGACACTTAGAAGTATTTTATATCCATAGTAGTGATTATAACATGTAGCGCGTGAGAGAGAAAGAGAGTCGGAGGGGAGAGTGAAGAGGCAGTGTGTACTTACACTAGTTGTACTTACACTAGTTGTATTTGCGGGAGTGAGCATGCTCGTTAATTCCCGCCTCCTAAGATATGTTTGTCGTTTTTGAAACTATGCACTGATGGTGCAGACACTACTTCGGCTGGCAATTTGTTCCACCCACTAATCGAGTTGGTAGGAAATCTTTTACTTTTCAGATCAGATTTACTATTAAGCACTTTTAGTTTGTAGCTGTGACCTCTTGTTCTCTCACCTCCATCCCTCTCTATGAAGTTTTCTTGGTCGATTTTGTCAATACCTCTAACACATTTGTATATCTGAATTTGCTGTCCTCGTTTCCTTCTCTGTTCCAGTGTAGGTAGATTTAATCTCTCGAGCCTCTCTTGGTACTCCAAATTTTCCAAACCTGGGATCATCCTCGTAGCTGCTCTCTGTACCCTCTCAATTTTGTGGATATGTTTCTTCATGTGAGGGGACCACACTACAGATGCATATTCCATCCTGGGTCTTATTATTGCCGTTATTATTTGTTTCATGGTGTTTTCATTAAGATAATTGAAAGACATCCTGATATTTGCCAATAGTGCTAGTGATTCTCTCACTATCTTATTTACGTGGCTTTCTGGAGACATGTTATCCTTAAATTCTATCCCCAAGTCTTTTTCTTTTTCTGCTTTGGGAATCACTTCGTTTCCTAGTTTATAATCTTTTCTAGGTCTGTACTTGCTTTTACCCATTTCTAGAGTCTTACATTTCCCTGCATTGAACTCCATATTCCATTTGATGCTCCATTCATGGATCTTTTGCAAATCTGCTTGGAGCTCAAGGCAATCCTCCTGGGTTCTGATCGTTTTAAGCAGCTTAGCATCGTCCGCAAACATGCTCATGTAGCTTGTTAGTCCCTCAGGTAAGTCATTTACAAATATTAGAAACATGATTGGGGCTAGGACAGATCCTTGTGGTACCCCACTTGTAATTTGAGTCCAGTTTGACGATTTCCCCCTTACTGTTGTTCTCATCTGTCTTCCGCTAAGGTAGCTCTCCATCCATTTCAGCAGTTTGTCTCCTACTTTTCCCTCATGTTTTAATTTCCACAGCAATCTCTTGTGTGGAACTTTGTCAAATGCCTTTTTAAAGTCTAGGTAGGCACAGTCTACCCATCCTTCCCTCTTGTCCACTGTGTCCTCGTTCGGTGGGCCCGCTCGCTCGCTATTGGACGGCGGGCCTGGCGTGGCATATGACGTCTGCTTCTCATGTGACGTAGTGGCCTGTGGTTGGTCGCCGCCCTCCTAGCCCAGTGGTCGGGCTCCTACCCTCCTGACTCCCGCAGAGCATGGCATCGCGCGCTTGGTCCTACATGTCCCTCGCATTCTGTCTCATATCTAACACCCTTTACTACTGTTTCTCTCTCTGAACTTCTTCTTTTCCATACTTCTTATCTTTATTCAATTACCCATCCCTTCTGGTTCTCGCATACGACTTCCATAGTCGGCCAGTCGTATTACCAGCGCCTGTTCTCACATATATGTTTTGCACTAGCTTTAGAGGTTATTAGAATCATAGTCACAGGGATTCATATTGTTGGGTGCTTCTAATTATTTGGTTGTTCTTTATTACTATTTAATGCTAGACAGTGGAGGGTATCTTTGGTCGTTGTCTGAGTTATGTATATGGCAAGTCAGAGCCTGTACGACTTCGACGGAGCTAGGTAGCCTGTAGTACACCCTTGTGCATATTTTCCTTTGCGAGCTTAGCAGTATACAAGCGAAGGGCTTTTGCCTACTCTTGCTTGTATGCTTGCTAACTCATTTTGTTGACCTTTGAGGAGCGCCAGGGTAAGACCAGATACTTGAGATCTGGACTTACCAAGAGAGCCTCCTAGTCACTTAACGTAAGATAAGGGAAATCTGTTCAGGGGAGACAGTAGGCTGCGAGCATGCTTGAGCTCTGCCTAGGCTCCCTGTACCTTATGCCGCTGCTAGACTTTATTAGTAAGAAAGACAGCATTTTGTTTATCAACTTTAACTGCGTATGCTTTAGCAATTATTCACGTATTGTTTTAGCCTAGGTTGATGCATAGTGCACAACCCAGTATGGCTGTTACTTTGGCTAAGGAAGTACTGTTTTTGAGTTGCTGTTGTTAGTGCTGTCACAGAGTTGTTGCACTCTCTTGTTCTATATACAGTATATGTATCCTACTTTTTGGTGTATATAAGATACACGCTTTGGTGTCCTGCCCCCCTGCATTATTCCTGTTCTATATTCGACGAGCATCTTAGAGCATCAGACGTTTTCAGAAGATTCCATATCTGTTTGCTGTAGGACTAGACTTCAAGTGTTTTCATAGAGCATTGAAGAGTTTAGTGTTGAGTTCAGACTCACACTAAAGATAACGTAAGCATATAACCTTTTATTAAATCTTATCATAGTTTATTTAAGCATTGTTATTACTTGAGAGCTTTTTATTAACGTAATTACTCTTGTTGTGAGTAGGCTTTGCCATCACCGGAAAGCCTTTGTAGAAGTACACTTTACCCAGTTAATTGATACCCCGTTATCCAGTAGATTAACTCTGGAGGGTTTAAGGGTTTTGTTCACCGGCTTAATAGTTCGAGGGTTTGGAATTAGCGTACCGTTGTTGCAGATCTAGCCTATCTTATAGTCCAATATTAAGTGCCCTTGTTTATTTCGTTGTGCCGGTCGTAACACTTCATAGAAGCGCAATGATATATGCTTCAGAGACGTGGCCTGTTAAAGCGAATGATATCAATAGAAAAGAACGCAACACAATGAGAATTGTGATATGGATGTGTGGTGCCAAGCTGCAAGATAGGATATCTAGTGAAGAGCTGAGGAAAATATTAGGTATCAAGAGTATTAGTGATGAGATGTGTACTAGCAGGCTTGGATGGTTTGGACATATGGAGAGGATGGATGAACTAAGTTGGGTGAAAGGATGCAAGTCAATAAACATGGATGGATATGCACCAAGGGGCAGACCAAGAAAGATGTGGGATCAGACCTTGTAGTCTGAACTTGAATTGAAGAACCTGAAAAGTGAGGCAGCTCTGAACAGGGCTGCCTGGAACGCCGCCATCAGGAGGCGAGACCGGAACCGCACTTCGTGTGGAGCACTCGATCTTCAAATGTATGTACCTGTACTGTATTAGTTACATAGCAGCACCCAGCAATCCGCCGGCTGCTGCATCCTAGAGTTTTTCAGCACTGAGGCTGGTGTCTCTCTCCTTCATTAAAGCTGGCAATGGATGAGTGATTGGTGATATGAGGATGTTGTGGCTCCAAGTAGAGCAGTGAGTCATCTTTCCAACATCTTCCCAGCTGACTCTTAAACTGGTTAACAGTCCCTCTCGACACCACCGCTTCTGGCAGTCCATTCCAGTCATCCACCACCTTCTGGCTAAATACCTTTGCTCTTGCAAGACTCCTGCAGAATTTCTTCTGAAACTTCTGAGAGTGCCCCTTTGTTCGTACTTTCCTACTACGTTAAAAAAAAACTCTCCCTCTCCACTCTGTCCACCCCCTTTACAATTCTGTATGTCTGAAACAAGCTAGCCCTCTTTCTCCTGAACTCAAGTGATGGGAGTTTGAGTTCCTTGAGCCTCTCAGAGTACGGTACTCTTTGCTTTTCATCCCACTCACTAGTCTCATCGCTCTTCGTTGCACCTTCTCTATCCTTAGTCCGTCCTTCTGAAACATTGGTTGAGCCACAGGCATACAGTATTCAAGCTTTGGTCTAACTATGGTCTTCTACAGCATCAGGAATGGCTCAGCTTCTAGGTGCCCGAAGTGCTTGTTGATGAGGCCCAATCTTGCAATAGTTGGCTTCCGTTTTACTGGCATTGACACTAAATGTAAGCAATGGATCAAAGGTCACACCAAGATCTTTTTCTTCCACCACTGTAGTAATTATTGATCCCCCAATTTTATACTCATATTTTGGATTGGCCCTTCCATAGTGCAGGACTTTGCATTTTTTCTCATTAAAGGGCAACTGCCACTTTTTCGACCACCTGTACAACTGATCCAAATCCTGTTGCAGCTTCTGGCGATCTTCCTAACACTGTACAGTCCTAAACACCTTGGTGTTGTCAGCAAAGAGCGCAACCGAGGAGTCCACCACCCCTGGCTAATCATTTATGAATAAGACAAACATAGTCGGACGGACTGGTATGCATATTAACTTATCCAAAGTTTACAAACTGCCAATGATTACTGACCTCCTCTAACACGTATTGTCCAGTGTATCCTGTGGCTCCCAGTACCACCACATCATAACGACCATCATCACCCATCTTAATTGATTTACAGCCACACTACACAACCTGAAATAATATACTGTATGAATAAAAAATACCGGTACAGGAATATCATCCAAAAGCAACCAAAATATGTACGCAAATAATTATATCAGTTAAGATGAACTCCAGTGATAAAACTTATTCAAACTACAATGTCCATTGTGTTATGCCTGGTTTTAGAGATATGATACTGAAGAACTTTTATCAATGTGTTCTAGCTTCATAAAAATATAGCTTATGTAACTTATTTCATGTGGTGATAAATGGTAATGATCACACACCGTTCATGCTATTTTTAATAGTGCGTCAAAGTGAAGCTCTTTGGCAAGCTATGTAAACAACCCACTGTAGACTGTGCAATAGTGCAGTGAAGGCTGCACCATTTGTGAAGTTATTGTGCTTTATGAGGACATCAACTCATCACAACATTTGGTAGGTAAGAGTTAGTTTTATATCTCAAGTAACGTACTAGGTCCTAGGAACATGTACTAGCTGGTAGGTAAGGGTTAGTCTAGATTTGTATCCCAAATACAGTACTAGGTACGGTACTAGGAACACACACTAGCTGATAGGTAAGGGTTAGTTTTGTATCCCATGTACTAGGTACTAAGAACAAGCACTAGCTGGTACTAGTTAGTTCTGTATCCCACCTACTGGGTAATAGGAACCTGCACTAGCTGGTAGGTAAGGGTTAATTTTTTCCCAAGTACTGTACTGGGTAATAGGAATCCGCTCTAGCTCATAGGTAAGGCTTAGCTTTGCATCCCACCTTCTAGGTCTAGGTTAGGTTTAGCTGGGTTGCTTGGTTAGGTTAATACCTATACTAGGTCTCAGAAACAAGATTCGTAGTAGGTTGAGGGGGGCGAAGCCCCCTCAACCTATTATTGTATCCTACGTCCAGTTAAAATAAAAAAATACAAATACAGTACTGTATACAACAGCTGGCCGTGGGATACAATAATAGGTACAGTATAAGGGAGCTTCGCTCCCCTCACCCCCCCATGACGTTTTGTCATCATCATATATATTACCAGCAGGGGGCAACAGCTGAACGTGGGATAATTTTCTGTAAAAATGTAGTCAAATTAGACGGGATCGTAACTGCGAGCCTGCTACTGCTGTAAACAAGGCGGACGGTATGCCCGCTAGCACCATTCTTACCATGAGTATTTACCTATTATCTAAAAATCTATAGGCTAAACACAGCCCCCACTTGTGGGGAGGGCTAAGAAGATTAGGGAAAATGTAGGGTTAGCCTAAAGAGGATAAAAAGGGATCACATATAGGCCCCTATGCTTTCATTAATTTCATTGGAGATGTTTGGTGTTGTGGTGAAATTAATAAAAAATAGATTATCAGTAGGTTCAGGGATGTTTCGTAGCGAGGCCGTTTTATATGATCTGTGCCCCATGAATATTCTTTCCCTCACTTAAACATTAGGCTACCATAGTGCGGTGGGAATATGAACATGATTAGATTAATATCCAGTATTCGAGAAAGGATAATAAGTCGTAGGTGTGTGCATAAACCTTTAACCGTCTTGGTGGTGTAATGGTTAAGGTGTCTAAAAATCTGTGTGATACATACATACATACATAAAATTTTAAGACTGAGTGTTCCACACATACGTGTAGTTTCAGTCTCTTGTCCTAATGGCGGCGTTCCAGGCAACCCTGTTAAGGGCTGCTTCACTTGTCAAGTTCTTGGATTTGAGATCGGCACGAATAGTCCGATCCCAGGTCTTCCTCGGTCCACCCCTTGGTGCAGCTCCCTCCACAATCACAGACATGCATTTTTTCACCCAATTTTGTTCATCCATTCTCTCCACATGTCCATACCATCCCAGTCTACTTGTACGCATCACCTCGCTAATACTCTTTATACCTAAACGTCTCCTCAGCTCAACATTTGTTATTCTATCCTGTAGCCTGGCCCCACACATCCATCTCACCATTCTCATCTCATTACGTTCCATTCTGCTGACATCCTCTACTTTAACGGCCCATGTTTCTGAGGCATACGTCATTGCACTTCTAACACATGAGGCATACACCTTTCCCTTCAAGGGAAGAGGCATTCTTTTCATGGTCAGGATTGGCATCAGTTCTCTGAACTTCCCCCAGCCACATCTAATTCTAGCAACAGTGGCAGCCTCTGCCCCACCACCGGTTCGAATCCTGGTGGATCACATATATACTTTCATTAATTTCATTGGAGGTGTTTGGTGTTGTAGTGAAATTAATAAAAAATGTATGATTAGCAATAACCATTTGCCGTGGGATTGCCAGGGATACAGTATTACAAAATTAGTTAAGGGGGAGGCAGGCCCCCCCCCTCACCCCCACCAGGACTTATTGACATTTTCATATATATTAACAGTAGCCTAGGGGGTCAAAACTGAAAACGGCAAGAATGTTAAGTGCGGGCGTATCGCCACCCTTGTTTACACTATGAGCGGTAGTGGACGCTTGCCATCATGGTCCCGTCAATTTTGACTGCCTTTCAATACAATAATATGTTGAGGGGGCATTCACATATTGTCATCATCATATATAGTGCCAGCAGGGGGCAAATAACCGAAAAAAATCTCCGTCAAAATAGACGCAAACTTAACTATGGCGATCGACAAATGTAAACACGACGTCGGACGTTTGCTATCATGTTCCCGTCTATTTTTAATGCCATTGGATACAGTAATATGTTGAGGGGGGGGCTTTGCCCCCCCCCCCTCACCCCCTCATGACATATTGTCATTGTCATATACAGTTGGTCCTTCGGTAATGCGGCTAATGTGTTCTGGTTACCTCCCGTGTTAGCAAAATCCGCGTTACCGAACCCATATGTTTACATGTTAAAGGTACCTAAGTGGTGTTCTGGGGATTTCCACAAAGTCCACTTTTTCTCCATAGAAGCCTATGTTATAATAATAAATTCAATTATAAAGGTTATTTTACATGTGCATTGGGTTGATTTGCCCATTGCAACTCTTACCTCTGAATAAATGAAGTGTTGCAGGAGGAGGAAGTCAGGGAGGAGTACAGGAGAGCAGTGGAAAGATGACTAGGTGGGTTCGACCTGGAAGTTATGGAGGAAGTGGAGGAGATGAGCAAGGTGTTTAAGGATGAGATCTGTGCCGCATGTGAGGAGGTGTGAGGAGAAGAGGGAGGGGAGTGAAAGGTACAGCATGGTGGACAGAAGAGGTAAGAATAGCTGTGGAAGAAAAGAAGAAAGCATATAGAGAGTGGTTGGGTAGTAGAGGGAATGAAGATTTCGAGAGACAGAAACGAGCGAGGTACGTGGAGAGTAAGAGGGTGGTGAAGAGAGTACCGGTAGTGAAGGAAAGTAAGAGAAGAGTAGATGAGGAATTTGGAAGGAATCTGAGTGTAAAATGGAGGGAGAGTAAGAAACTGTTCTGGAAAGAAGTCAAGAAAGTTAGGGAAGGTAGCAAGGGAAACAGTAAGGGTGTGAAAGATAAGAATGGGAGAATGCTAGCCGAGAAGCAGGAGAGAGTCGAAAGATGGAGGGAGTACTTCAATGAGTTGCTAAATGTAAGGAATGAAGAGCCAGCAAACATAGCTGGATATGGAATGGGAGGGAGAAGAAAATAAGTAGTGGAGGAGGAGGTGGGGATCAGGTCAGAAGTGTGGGAAGCCATGAAAAGAGTGAAGTTGGGGAAAGCACCAGGAACAGATGGAGTGTGTGGGGAAATGTTGAGGTATGGTGATGAGATAGTGATAGAATGGGTATGGAAAATGTGCAAACTAGCATGGGAGAAGGGGAGTGCACCCGATGACTGGAAGACTGGCATAATAGTCCCCCTATATAAGGGCAAAGGGGAAAGAGGAGTGTGTGGTAACCACCGAGGAATATGCCTTCTAAGCGTAGTAGGGAAGGTATACAGTAGGGTAGTGATTGAGAGTGAGAGTGAGAGTGAGAATGGAGAAATGGATAGGCGACGAGCAGGGAGGTTTTAGGAAGGGAAGAGGATGTGTAGATCAGATTTTTACCCTGAATTGTGTTGTAGAGAAATATCTGGAGAAGAAACAAAAGGTGTATGTTGCCTTTATGGACTTGGAGAAGGCCTATGACGGAGTGGATAGAGAAGGTTTGTGGAAAGTACTTAGAATATACGGAGTAGAGGGCAAGTTGCTGAAAGCAGTGAAGAGCATGTATGAGGGTGCAAAGGCGGCAGTACGTGTGGAGAGTGAGCAGAGCGAGTTCATTGACCTGAATGTTGGTTTGAAACAGGGGTGTGTGATGTCCCCGTGGTTGTTTACTGTATATATGGATGGAGTCATGAAAGAAATACTATGAAGAGCAGTGGATGTTGGTGTGTCGCTGATAAGGGAGGGAAATGAGTGGAAGCTACCTGTACTGCTGTTTGCTGATGATAAGTTCTGATGAGCGATAATGAATGGGAGTTGCAATGTGTTTGGAACAGTGTGCGAAAAACGGAATCTGAAGGTAAATGCGGGGAAGAGCAAGGTTATGGTCTTCGAAAGGGGTGAAGTCACAGAGTGTGAGGTGAAGCTGAACGGTCAGGCTATGGAGATCGTCAACTCTTTTAAGTATCTGGGCAGTGTGTTGAGTAAAGATGGGACTATGGATGAAGAAGTGCGGGAGAGGGTACAACAGGGGAAGAGGGTTGTAGGAACGCTAAAAGCAGCAACAAGAAATAGGGTGGTCAGTATGGAAGTGAAGAAGTCCTTGCATGACAGTGTGGTAATCCCGACACTGACTTACGGAAGCGAAGCATGGACGTTGGTTGAGAGACTCAGACCAAGAGTGAGAGCAGTGGAAATGAATTACTTAACCTAACAAGTGCGCATGGGGGTAATTGGAAACGTCCCCCTGTGCTGACGTATTTGAGGTGTTTCCGTCACTAAAATATTCATTGTACCATTAATAGCATTAATACTTATCCATATGCGCCTATTATGGGTTGATTATAAAGGTATTAACCTGAAACAACAATGAAACGAGTGAAAACAGCGTTTGGATGGTCAAAATCGGAGATATAGCCCGCGAGTTGTATAATGTATGGGTGAGGCAACCTGCTTTCCCGCCAATTACCCCCAAGGCCACTGAGACACAGACGATCGATACTCTCTCTCTCTCTCTTGCACTCGCTTGCCATCAGTGATGACAACACCCTGCTTGCAACTCGCTAATGTTAGCACGAAAATATACCTCAGAATAAGGGAATAACAGGGAAAATAGGTGATAACTGAAGGAGAGGAGGAAAGTGGGGAAGGAGGGGAGGTAGAGGACTGAGATTTTGCATGGCCCAGGGGCCAATTTTTTTTTTTTTTTTTTTTTTTTTCGATGTCAAAAGTTGATTTTTTTTTTCACTCACTCATAAGAGTCTCCCCGCAGTCCGCCGGGGGAACTCTTAAGAGTCTCCCCGCAGTTCCCGGGTTAAGGAGTGCGTGCGGAGTTACATGGAGGGATAGACAGACTAATGAGGAAGTAAGAAGGAGGTGTGGTGTGGAGGTAGATGTGCTGGAAAGTGTGAAAAGGAACAACTTGAGATGGTTCGGCCATATGGAACATATGGAAAGCGAGAGAATGACTAAGAGGGTGCACGAGAGCGAGGTGGAGGGACAGAGAGGGAGAGGTAGACCGAATGAGAGGTGGAAGGATGGAGTGAGGAAGTACATGAACGAAGGCGGTGCTGGTTGGGGGGAGGGGCGTCGACTGACTGGGGACAGAGGAGCATGGGGGTGGTTCGTTCGTGGCCACCCCTTCGGGGATTACGGCATCAGGCAATAGATAGATAGATCCCCCCCGGATCCATCGCCGTCCCTGCGATGAAGTTGATGGTCTGTTAGCTCTTGCCGCCAGCCATTCGTTGATAAGGCGTGGTCCCTCCCCAGCTTCAGCATCAGAGTCCTCGAAGCCACTGTAGTCGGCATCTGATACAACCGACAGTAAATCGTCTGGTGGCTGAGGGTCGGAGTCGGAGTCACTCGACGCCACTTGTTCCTGTTGCTGTGCTCGTTGGCGAAAGAAATCTGTTATTCGTGTCTGCTGGCGTGCATTTATCCTGTCGTGAAACATATCAAAGTAAGGCTGGATGGCAGCAGTAAAGCTTGCTATTATCTGTGCTGAACGGTCATGTTTGGGATCAAATTTGTTTATGTGATGGCTGAGGTGTTGTGACAATTCTACAAAATCCCGTAGACCAGGAGTGTTCGGCTCATCCTGGGGTTCGTCTTCTTCTCTGTGTTCTTCCTCTGCCTCCTCATCCTCTTCCAAATCCTGCAGTAGGTCCTCGGCATCAAGCTCCTGTGGTGGCTGAATCAAACCTTGAATATCTTCTGGCCCCACTTCATCCATCCCGGGCACACGTCTGGCAACCTCCACTGCTCTCTCCACCACTGCTTCAAGATTGACTGGCTCATCAGGTAAATCCAGCTTGTGCCCAGGTAACCCCTCTAGAACATTCCTCCAGGCATGGTGGATTGTAGCTCTAGTGACATCAGCCCACGCTTCCACCATCGTATCCACTGCGTTCTTAATATGAAACCTTTTCCAAAAGGCATGAACTGTCATAGCTGCTCCATCGGCGGGTTCCTGTTGCTATTGTTGTCGTTGTTGTGGAGGCGAGTTTGGTGCAGGCTCATTGAGTGGTGGGGGAGAGTCAGGGGCAGACATTCTTCGAGTGGTGGGAGAGAGTCAGGGACTGATTCATCGTCCGATATCTGTAGCAGTTCTTCTTGGGTGTCAGTGGCAGTGTCGAGCATCAGGAAAGTTTTAGTGGCGTACGCACCCTTAAAGCACGCTATCACCTCCTGGTCAAGGGGTTGTAGCAGGGAAATAGTGTTGGGGGGCATGAACATCACTTTTACGTTTGGGTGCCGATCAACCAACAATCTGGAATGTCCTGGTGCGTTGTCAAGCAATAACAGTGCTTTAAAAGCAATGTTTTGGCGGGTACAAAATGTTTCTAAGTCCTTCACAAAATAATTATCGAACCATTCAAGGCTCAACGCTGACGACATCCAGGCCTTCTTGTTGCTCATCCAATGAACATTCAACTTAGCCATGTCCATATTGCGATAAGGCCTTGGGCGCTTTGCCTTATTACAGTTTCTTATGGATAATTAGAGGCTTCATCTTGCAGGTGCCAGAAGCATTGCAGGTCAACAAGATGGTTACACGTTCTTTGGCCACTTTGTAGCCCCTTGCTGCCTTCTCCTTGTGAGAAATGTAAGACCTTTTAGGCATTTTCTTCCAGTTGACTCCCGACTCATCGCAGTTAAAAATCTGATCCAAGTTGTAGCCATCGGCCACAATAACCTCACGTAAGAAAGCAGGGAATTCGTTGGCTGCAGCATGGTCGGCGCTTGCTGTCTCTCCTGTTATATGAACACTTTTCATTTTTTTTCGTTTATTGAAGGACACCAACCACCCAGCAGATGCCTTAAAGGGTTTAGGGTTCTGTACATTGTTCATTTGAGCCACTGCTGCATAATATTTCTTTGCCTTTTCTCTCATCATCCGTCCGCCTGTCGGCACATGATTCTTCTGTTGCCTCCCCAAATAACGCACCATTCGCTTCTCTGTCTTCTTTAGCATGACATTTCCCACTTTAACCGACGCCTGAGTACCCTCTGCAGGGTTTTACTTCATAATGTTGGCAATCTTCTCCCTGTCTTTCCAAATGGTGCGAATTGTACTCTCGTTAACATCGTGTCGTCTTGCCAACTCAGCTTCTCTCTTTCCCTTCTCTAACTCCTTCACGATGTCATATTTCTGTGCGTACGTAAAGATACGGCGCTTCTTGGGCGGCATGGCGGCGAGGTTAAGTCACAGAAAAAAAAGGCACTTTGAGAACCACGGTCTGTGTTACAACACACGCGGTGGGGGGGGGGGGGGGGGGGGTCGGTACCTGAGGCGAACAATTGTGGAACTGGACCAGGACGCTGGGGAGGGAATGACATACCCGGACGAGCCGCAAGTGACGTCACTGGACCAGGGAGGGACACGGAACAGCCTCGCCCGGCCCAGGAGAGAAAACTGCCCAGCTGGACCCCGTGCCAGTGCAAGTATTGACCGTGCTAGCAAAATTTTTGATATTTGGGGTGTACCGCGTGCCATCAAAACCGCGTTTCCAAAACACGCGTTACCGGAGGACCAACTGTATATTGTCAGGCAGGGGACAAATAACCGAGAAAATCGCCGTCAAAATAGACGCGAAGTTCACCGCGGCGATCGCCCTATGTAAACATGACGACCGTACGCCCAAAAACTACATCCATCCCCTGAAAACTCACGGGATGGATGTAGGAAATTATTCTATAATTGCACCTATACGAGTTAAGCAAAGTATTATTGTATTTAACCCGTCCAGCCCCGGCTAGTTTCGTAATGTTTGTTCACCAGAACCCGGCCGGTTTTCAAAAAATGGTTTTATTCCAGAAACAATAGCGAATGGGTTAGGAATAAAGGAAAAACCACGAAAAACCGCTCAAAAAGCTTAAAGAATGGTCCTACAGAGCCCCCGAAAACGTATTTTACAAGAGTACAAAATTGAAGGCAATTACCCCAAAAAAACAGGTTAATGCGCACTCACTCGCACGCACGTGGACTTTGAGAGTTTTCAACCATCGGCACGGTTGCGTGGGATACGTACACAGTTCCCATACAAATCTGAGCCCTCTTGAGTGGCTACACCTGAGGTTACGGTCGGCGCAATTAGGGTGACGCGCCAGGCGCGTCTCTGGGGCTGTGCGTTACATACATCGCCGACGCGTCAGGCGCGTCGCTGGGGCTGTACGGGTTAACAGGAAGGTACGACGAGGTAACTGATGTGGTATAGGTGGCAATATGCGGAAATGGATTATAAGGGCATTCCGCCCCCTCTGACCCCCTTACGAAAATCTACGGTTACTCACTCCACTGTTACGACCGGGACTCTTATAAAACAAGGGCTCTTAATCATTGGACTAGAAAGGCACACAGCCACAACGGTAACACTAGATCCAACCTTTGAACTTATAATGCCGGCGCACAAAAACACCTATACCCTCCAGAGTTAAATCTGCGATAACGGGGTAACCTATAACTCGGTATAAATGCACTACTACTACAGGCTGATGATCTCTGATATAGCCTGATCACAACAACATACAATTACGTTAATAATGTATACAAGGAAAAGGATAGAGAGCTTAATTAAATCACTGAAATTATTTAATGCAAACAAGAAGAAGGTATAATTAAAGTTACTCTAAACAATAATAAACTGTCACTCCTATATTAAAGAAAGTGAATGAAAGTCCTAAAGCATCGAGCAGGAATCTTCTGAAGAAAGTCTGATGCTGCGGGGAGACTCCAGTTTTTTTTTTGGCTCTGGTCAACATTTCAAGTTTTTGTGTTCTCTCTGTAAACTGCTTCTTTCAACATAGGAGAATAGCATAGGAAGGAACAAAAAAACATATCGCATCCATAACCCCCCGGGCCGGGGGTTCGACCTCGACCCCCGAAAAACGAGATTTTGTTTTTCAGCCACAATGTTTTTTTGTTGGTGTCTGTAGTCTAAAGGGATGCTGTATGCAATAGAAATGGTCATATGAGGGCATAAACACCCATAGGATATCCCTAGGGCCCCCTTGGGGGGGTCCCAAAATCTTTGTTTTTGTCATTTTTTCACTTATAAATATTAATATAAAATAGTTTAGTCCCCCAAATTATCAGGTTTTCTTTGCGAGCGGGTGGCACTATACGAGAAGCAACGATTGTAGGGGTAACTCAAGGAAAATTGCTCACGGGCTCAACCTAGAATACGTTTTACTTACGAGTAAATTTCAATCTTTATTCATGAATAGTGCATGTTTATTCACCTAATATGATGATGAATCAGCCATTTATTGTCCGATTGTCTCCAATTTCGCCATATAAGTAGAACAAGTATACATACACACTCCCTCTGAAGCTTTTTGAGTTTGGGAAATATATCAACTTGGCAATATGCTTCGGAGGAGTTGTAGACAGTCTATATAGGGTACCTCATGCACAATATAAAACAATTTTGCAAAGTGGATTTGGGATCATCAGATATTTAGTACAAAAAACTAAAAATGCGCTCACGTGCGCACGCGTGGACATAGGACGATGAAAATGTCAGCGAGTCACCGTTACACCTTAGCATCTATGTGTCAAAAGGCCAGCAATGAGTCTCTTATAGAAGCTGAGTTAGGAAGCACACTGGAGTCTCCCCTTAAGATGATCGAATAGGATTTTGAACTGTTATATAAAGCAGGAACAAGATATGACATGTGTAGGGACATACAGGGTTAACCGGCACAGGAATAATAATAAATGCGCAATAGTATTATCTCCAACAACAAAAGAAGTACTTCCTCAGGCAACTCAAAAAGCCTGCTCGGGTTGTGCAACTCAACAACAACCAACGTGAATAAAAATGCTGCATACATAACATAAGAGCTTATAATCCTAATCGGGTGTCTGCTAGGCTAATAAAGTCTAGCTGGGATGTAGTAGGCTAGGAAACAATGGCTGAGCAAGCGGCTCGTAGCCTAGCGAGGTCCTTAAGACTGTACGGCCAAATTACGTTAAATGACGGGGTGCTCTCTTGAGAGATCTAGATCGCTAGTATCTGGTTCTCTCCTGGCGACCCTCTCAAAGTCAAAGCAAAACGAGTTAGCACAGTGTTGGGTGGCAGAGGCAAAAGCCCTCACTCGCAACACAGTGCTAAACTCACAAGGCACACAGTCAGAAAGACCACCTAGGCTTCCCACGTATCCGTTGCGATTGTACAAGTTCAACAAAACCTGGTACACATCGGAAATCACAACACGAGTAGCCTTACCCCAGTCTAGCATTAAATAGCTCAGCAGACAGCCAAGGAATAGGTAGGGAGACACCGTGAGTGTGTCGAACCTATACAGACAAAATGGTAACCCCTCCAAAATGCCAAACATGTAATATCTGAGAGCTTCAGCATATAATACGATGGCCGATATATGAAATCGTGCAGAACCAAAGGGGAATTATGATATTAAATAGAGTGAAAGAATGAGAGGTAAGAAGTTGAGAGAGAGAGAAAGTGCTCTATAGGTAGAAGTCGGGGGACAGGTGGCAAGGGAGATGTTAAGGGTATGCTGGTCAGGCAAGCTCTGAGGAAGGTAGCTCCTCGGGACCCCCAGGATCACACAAAGGCATGGTGGTCAGCCAATAACAGGCCGCTACGTCACCAGGCAGCAGGCCTGCAGAAGGCGCCAGGAACCACCAGCCAATCAAAACCGAGAGAAAGCCCACGTGGGCGAGGGACTCCTCCGGTAGGGAAAGCAACACTCACTGCCCCACGCTGCTCGCTCGCTCTTTCTCTCTCAACTTCACTACAATGCATCTTATGTTCTACTCATGATATAAAATATAATGCATTGTCACAGGCGAAAATAAAGACCACTTCTATACTGCCTGTGACATGACGATTTGCAAGAAAGAAAGTACAACATTGTAGATAGACTGTAGCCCATTTCACTGCCCTGGCGAGCGCTAGTGGCTACCGGGAGGCGATTCTGCCAACGCTGGCAGGCGTCACACCCCGCCTAAGATATAGGACGCTCAACATTAGGCGAGCACGATATCTGACAAGGCAGAATGCCGACAAGACCCGTCACACATAGCCACTCCACCAGAAATGAAAGGCAAAGCTTAAGTCTTACATAAAACAAAATATCAACATAAAGAAAATCTTATAACCCCTCCCAAACATAATAGCATAATTTAGCCTACTATGCTCCCTGAGCGAGCTTCACAGAGCCCAGCCTCCTAAGTGAAAGACAGGTTCAACTTAGGACTTTAGCTATAATATTGGCAACTTACAATTAACTATCAAAAGAAAAGAGTTTTTATAGAATTTTCATTTTTTTTGTATATGTTTATGGCGGCTGCACTTACAGGGGCAAGCCAATTTTACTCCACTCTCAACACACACTGACTGACCGGCGAGGGTTCTCCTGCAAACAAACCCTCCCGTGACAAACAATCAGCCAAAACATTATCAGTGCCCTTAGCATGCCACACATCCAACTTGTGTTCCGGCAGCAAAACAACACCTGGCACTGATAAACTGCCCAGTTTCACAAGACTGGCATTTTTCTTCGCTCTTTCCGGCAACAGGGCCTGCCAAAAGCCTTTCACTAGTTCTACCTTCGTGATAGACGATGCAGCCCCGAAGCGGTCTATGGTGTCGTCAACTCTCGATAAGGTATAGGCGTCTGTCAGGGATAATTCACACCCACTCTTGCAATCAACACACACACTGATCTTGCCACTTAACACAGGTTGTAAAGTTACAGGCAACGACCACTCACGACATTCCTTATCCCTCAGACCCTTCGTCAACACGTAATCCAGCTCTGCTTGCACCACAGGCTGTCGAGCAGGATTTATACGGTAGGGAATTAAACTGAGCCTTGCACTGTCTCCAGCCTCCATGTCGGATTCTACCCCGTACATCAGGCCTGGAGAAGCAAGAAACATGCGGATGCACTGCCACAGCCTAGTAAACAACTTATCTCGCAGAACAACATGCCTAGTGCCCTCCCACAACCCAGCCGAGACCGCGGCTTCTAACCTGTAGTCTCCCTCCTTCTCCACCTTCGTCCCTAGAACAGCCAGGTCATGAGAGGGACAATCAATACCACCTGTGCAGTCACTCCCATAGTTCATTATTGCTAAGGCTTCCCCGCTGATACCGTACATGCGCACCCCCGCATTCCTTGCAACTACATCTGCCTGCGCAGCATCACCGCTTTTAGCGACATGGCCAGATACAGTCGGTCTATGGTAGGGCTGTTGCATTCGACTAGAGCAGCATTGGGAGGCTATGCGACGACCGGGCACATCCACTCCACAGCCAACCTCACCAATCTGCTCAATGTCCTCCTTCTGACCACCACCCTTGGCAGCCATGGGTCGACCCTGACCTGACAACCATGTCCAAGCCTCGTCGCCCACCTTGAACCACCGAAACAACGAGGCTAACGGTCTCCCAACATTCACGTGACCTGCCCGCGGAACATCTTGCACCGCCTGAGTTGTGAGGCTCGGGTGCTCGGCATGACCAGTGGGGTATGAACCGAGCTGGTGCTGGAGCGCTGCACACTGCTGCTCAGGCAGGTGCTCTAGCGCTTCCACAGCCACCAGACTCGTGTCCCCCGCCCACTGCTCCGCCGAGACATGACAATCCCTACTCTCCTCCACCTGTGCCCTACTGCCCCCCTCTCCTTCTCCACCTTGGCCGCTGCAGACCAATGCAGGGACAGTAGACTGCTCAGGTGGTTGCCTCACAAACTCCTCCAACAGGTTCACATGACATGTTTCCCCGTCCTCGTGTTTGATCTCGACAGCACCATTACCACACTTCTGAACTTCCGGATCCTCCAACTGCAGTTTACAAATATCTGAGGGAACCAACCTGTCTAAGTGCTTCCGAAGCAACCCAAGTCCTCCCCCAATATCAAACTGAGCAACCCTTTTTTCTCTCTGTGTGTAACGTTGCTGCCTCGGAGTCTCTTCCTGCCCTACCTCCTCACTAGCTGTGACAGGTCCTGGGGCTTCTCCAGACTCCAACAATGGTGCCAATACTGAGTCGCCAAGAAGAGCTGCTGGTACTAAACTCTCCAAACTTTTACCAACATTAGCCATCTTCTTCCAACCGTTCCTCCGTTGATCAGAAGACCGAGGAATAGGCTGTGACACTTTGGATGCAAGAGGTCTTGTAACAA
Source organism: Paralithodes platypus (assembly GCA_032716605.1). Lineage (NCBI taxonomy): Eukaryota > Metazoa > Arthropoda > Malacostraca > Decapoda > Lithodidae > Paralithodes > Paralithodes platypus. The sequence goes on along the minus strand of CM064525.1, from coordinate 6,052,424 downwards.
TGCACGCCATAGGTTGTACTTGACACTTCTCTACCCACTCCTGTTCCTCCCTACTCACGTCGGCCGGCTTCTCGGCAACGACTAAGGGTGAAACCTCAGAAGTAGGCACAGCAAAGTCGTTGCCAAGAAGGAGGTCGACGCCCCCAACAGGCAAGTTCTCCACAATTCCCACATCCAACTCTCGTGTCACACCATCTACCTCCAGTTCCATCCTGACCAACGGGTATGACCTGATAGCATTGATACCTTGCACCACAACCACCCGTGCCGCGTTTATTGGTCTACCAGTAAAGTTTTTCATCAAAGTCTGAGAGGCACCCGTGTCTCGCAACAGCTCAACTCCATGCTTCTTACCAGCGCACTTCACGCAGCCACGCCCTCGATGGTCGCAAAAGACATCGCGGACAGGGTTCGAGCCTTCCGGATTCTTTTCCACTGGCTGTGTCCCAGCCTCTGACGTTATACCCCGGGCAAACTCAGACGACTTCGGGGACACCCCAATGTTGCGAGCCAAAGACACAACTGCATTAGGTAGCTTGCTTGGACAGGCTCTTGCAAAATGCCCCTTCTCATGACAATGAAAACACTCTAACTCCCCCTTGGGCTTCCCTTGAGGTGGGGAAGGGCCCTGACCCTTCTTAAACGGGACAGTATTAGGTTTATGGTCAGTTTTGGTGTCGTTGCTCTTGTTCTTAGTGTAATTATGTGTATCAGTGTTTCGGGGAGGGGGAGGGTTAAGCTCCTTATTGCCTGCATTACTTCTCTGTGCAAGACCGCACCCACGAATCAAAGATAACCGAAGGTCAGCCATCTCAGCTGCGTCCTGAAGAGTTTTCGGGTTTTTCTCTTTAACCCTCCTGGCCCGGGCTGTATCTCCAAAGGACAGGGTGGGATACCCGGGCGATCTGGCTGAAAAACGTCTAGGCCTAGGCTACCGTATTTTTTTTATTTTAACTGCTAGAAATTTCCCACGCATCTATAAATGTAGTGCGGTTTCCAATCTGTAGACTGGCATTGAGTAGAGCTCTCTAAGTCAACTGGTTCAGTTGTGATGACGATTTCAGTGGAGAGCATTTTCAGGCGATGTTAGCAATACGACGATCTTTTCACTACTGAAACAACGACATACAGACATACAATAACAAACGAGTCTTCTCCTTCTTGTTTTCGGAGGTGCGGTGACGCAACGATCGGCTTTGTTTACATGCGTCGGACGCACGGCGTTCAGACCAAGCTGAATAGGCTTTCAAGCTTAAAAGTCCTGAAAGGACACCCGGGCACCTGCCCTTATTTCGTGGTGTCATTTTAAAATGACAACCGGGCAGGAAGGGTTAATATTCAACGTCAGATCGCCGCCCGTACACTTGAAAAATTGTTCTAGAAGCATCAGCTGTTTCAACTCCTCAAACGTCGATGCCTTCTCAGAACGCAGCCAGTTTCTAAATGCATCGGACAGATCCCGGGCATGCTCAAGAAAGGTGCACTCACGACCCTTCGTTACACCCCGGAACTTCAATCTGTACGTCTCTGGTTGTAACTCATATGCCCGCAGGACAGCCTCCTTCAATACCTCATAATCGATGCAAGACTCCAAGGGCAACGCATCATATGCCTTGAGTCCTTTGCCAATCAACCTAGAGGAAACAAGGGCTGCCCACTTAACCTCGGGCCATTGGTGCTCCCGGCACTTCTTCTCAAAACGCATGAAAAATTCGGTGACACCCGACTCATCAAATACAGGGACCAACTTAATAAGGTGCGATAAAGACTGCTCAAGACCTCGATTCCCAGAACCGAGACGCTGCCCTGTCGACTCCACCCTAGACTTCTCAAGATCTTTGTCTGCACAGTACATGGCCTTTCTCTTCTCAGACTGAATCCTGGACATCTCAATCTCAGATTCATGCTTTCGTTGTTCAAGCTCTCTCTGCTTAAGCTCACTCTCATATCTGGCCCTTCTCTCCTCAGCCTGAATCTTAGCCATCTCAAACTGCTGTTGCTGGTTAGCCATCTCAAGCTGGAAGAGCATATCTGGAGTCAAACCTTGAGGAGGAGGAGATGCAACAATTGGAGACCCACCCATGTACAAACCACGCTGCCAGTGACTATCGGCCTGCGGGAACGTACCCGGCTCCGGAGCCCGAGGGGACGCCGTCATGGTAGGATTCGAGTGGAATGGGGGCTGGGCCGAAGGTGCCCCAGCTCCCGCTCCACCCGAAGCCCCACGCACCCCGCCGAGCACCCAGGCCACCAGGTCACCTCTCGACATGCTGCTAGTGCCCACATGCCCCATGACCGTGGCCAAACACTGGAGACCATACCGATCAATCCCCGACACCCGGTCAACAGTAATAGGTATCTCCAGAAACTTCTTTGCATCCTCCTCACTAGTTATAACTCTAATGCCTTCGGACAAACCCCGCTGCTGCACCTCAGAGTCTGTTTCCCGTACTGTGTCCTCACTGTACTGTACACTGATCCGTCGTCCGACATAGTGTCCACTGAAAATTCTCAACGTTTATAAAAAAAAGGAAGTACCTAAAGTCTCATGTAGCACTATTCACTCAAAAATGCTTGAAGACTCTTAAGTGTTATACTACTTGCCCAAAAAAAATCCATGTGTCCACTATATTCCTTTAAACAAAAAACAAATGACCACAACACTCCTGCAATATTTCTCTAAGTTCACAAAATCCTAAGCAAGGTCGCCATTTATTACGACCGGGACTCGTATAAAACAAGGGCTCTTAATCATTGGACTAGAAAGGCACACAGCCACAACGGTAACACTAGATCCAACCCTTGAACTTATAATGCCGGCGCACAAAAACACCTATACCCTCCAGAGTTAAATCTGCGATAACGGGGTATCCTATAACTCGGTATAAATGCACTACTACTACAGGCTGATGATCTCTGATACAGCCTGATCACAACAACATACAATTACGTTAATAATGTATACAAGGAAAAGAAAAGGATAGAGAGCTTAATTAAATCACTGAAATGATTTAATGCAAACAAGAAGAAGGTATAATTAAAGTTACTCTAAACAATAATAAACTGTCACTCCTATATTAAAGAAAGTGAATGAAAGTCCTAAAGCATCGAGCAGGAATCTTCTGAAGAAAGTCCGATGCTGCTTAAGATGATCGAATCGGATTTTGAACTGTTATATAAAGCAGGAACAAGATATGACAAGTGTAGGGACATACAGGGTTAACCGGCACGGGAATAATAATAAATGCGCAATAGTATTATCTCCAACAACAAAAGAAGTACTTCCTCAGGCAACTCAAAAAGCCTGCTCGGGTTGTGCAACTCAACAACAACCAAGGCTTACAGTCAACATGAATAAAAATGCTGCATACATAACATAAGAGCTTATAATCCTAATCGGGTGTCTGCTAGGCTAATAAAGTCTAGCTGGGATGTAGTAGGCTAGGAAACAATGGCTGAGCAAGCGGCTCGTAGCCTAGCGAGGTCCTTAAGACTGTACGGCCAAATTACATTAAATGACGGGGTGCTCTCTTGAGAGATCCAGATCGCTAGTATCTGGTTCTCTCCTGGCGACCCTCTCAAAGTCAAAGCAAAACGAGTTAGCACAGTGTTGGGTGGCAGAGGCAAAAGCCCTCACTCGCAACACAGTGCTAAACTCACAAGGCACACAGTCAGAAAGACCACCTAGGCTTCCCACGTATCCATTGCGATTGTACAAGTTCAACAAAACCTGGTACACATCGGAAATCACAACACGAGTAGCCTTACCCCAGTCTAGTATTAAATAGCTCGGCAGACAGCCAAGGAATAGGTAGGGAGACACCGTGAGTGTGTCGAACCTATACAGACAAAATGGTAACCCCTCCAAAATGCCTAACTAAACATGTAATATCTGAGAGCTTCAGCATATAATACGATGGCCGATATATGAAATCGTGCAGAACCAAAGGGGAGTTATGATATTAAATAGAGTGGAAGAATGAGAGGTAAGAAGTTGAGAGAGAGAGAAAGTGCTCTATACGTAGAAGTCGGGGGACAGGTGGCAAGGGAGATGTTAAGGGTATGCTGGTCAGGCAAGCTCTGAGGAAGGTAGCTCCTCGGGACCCCCAGGATCACACAAAGGCATGGTGGTCAGCCAATCACAGGCCGCTACTTCACCAGGCAGCAGGCCTGCAGAAGGCGCCAGGAACCACCAGCCAATCAAAACCGAGAGAAAGCCCACGCGGGCGAGGGACTCCTCCGGGAGGGAGGAAGGAGGAGGGAAAGCAACACTCACTGCCCCACGCTGCTCGCTCGCTCTTTCTCTCTCAACTTCACTACAATGCATCTTACGTTCTACTCATGACATAAAATATAATGCATTGTCACAGGCGAAAATAAAGACCACTTCTATACTGCCTGTGACATGACGATTCGCAAGAAAGAAAGTACAACATTGTAGATAGACTGTACATACATACATACATAAAATTTTAAGACCGAGTGTTCCACACATCAGTGCAGTTTCAGTCTCTTGTCCTAATGGCAGCGTTCCAGGCAACCCTGTTAAGGGCTGCTTCACTTGTCAAGTTCTTGGATTTGAGATCGGCGCGTATAGTCCGATCCCAGGTCTTCCTCGGTCCACCCCTTGGTGCAGCTCCCTCCACAATCACAGACCTGCATTTATTCACCCAATTTTGTTCATCCATTCTCTCCACATGTCCATACCATCCCAGTCTACTTGTACGCATCACCTCGCTAATACTCTTTATACCTAAACGTCTCCTCAGCTCAACATTTGTTATTCTATCCTGTAGCCTGGCCCCACACATCCTTCTCACCATGCTCATCTCATTACGCTCCATTCTGTTGACATCCTCTACTTTAATGGCCCATGTTTCTGAGGCATACGTCATTGCACTTCTAACACATGAGGCATACACCTTTCCCTTCAGGGGGAGAGGCATTCTTTTCATGGTCAGGATTGGCATCAATTCTCTGAACTTTCCCCAGCCACACCTAATTCTAGCAACAGTGGCAGCCTCGGCCCTACCACCGGCAGAGATGGTATCTCCTAGGTAACAAAACTTGTTCACCAGCTCCAAAGACTCATTTCCAAAATTCACAGCCACAGGATCATCACTTAACACAAGCTCGCCTTTGCACACTACGCACTAAAATTTCTCTATTTCTGACTTATCTTTCGGCAGGGGCCCCTTTATTCTACTACAGCGCTTACTCCCATGGTGTACCCAACATCGACAGATGTTGGGTACACCATGGGAGTAAGCACTGTAGTCCACTGTAGCCCATTTCACTGCCCTGGTGAGCACTAGTGGCTACCGGGAGGCGATTCTGCCAACGCTGGCAGGCGTCACACCACCCAAACTGGATTTACCGTTTTACCCAACCAGCGGGGGTGTGGGGGCGGAAGCCCCCATCCATAATACTCCATAATAATAGGTTAGGTAAGGTTGTTAGATTAGGCTAATGTGACTAATGTCTCTCTGAAACATTGTAAAATCTGTGTCACATCTAGATTGATAGACTTTTGTCAGAGGGGGCGGAATGCCCTAATAATCCATTTCCGCATATTGCCACCTATACCACATCACTTACCTCATCGTACCTTCCTGTTAAATAGGCCTACAATATTTTTTTTTTTTAGCTCGTATAAGTGCAATTATAGAAATTTACATTATTTACCGGATGTAGTGATAGGAGACTTGGATGATGGGAATAGAGCAGAAACTGATAAGGAGAAAGCAGAGGTGCTGGGGAAATACTTTGGGGAGGTACTAACAGTGGAGTCGGTTGATGCAGTGCCTACTATTCCCATCAAACAGGCACCAGCACTAGAACTAATAGTTTTCCCATGCTAGAATAAGGAGGGCTATAGAAAAAATGAACAGAAGTAAGTCCCCGGGACCGGATGGGATACATCCAAGAATCATAAAGGAAGGAGGTGAGATGTTAGTAGAGCCATTAAATTTTTTATTTGAGGTATCTTTTAATACAGGACAAATCCCGACGGACTGGGTAGAGGCGAACATAACAGCTATATTTAAGAAGGGAAAGAGAAGTGACCCAGGAAATTATAGACCAGTCAGTTTGACAAGTGTTGTGTGTAAACTAATGGAAACGGTAATTAGAGAAGGAATAATGGAGCATATGAAATCAAACCAACTTTTCAGTGGGAGACAGTTCGGATTCTTGCCGGGGAGGTCGACGGTACTACAGCTAATTAAGGTGGTAGATGATTGGATGCAAACTCTGGAGGATGGTGATGTAATAGACGTGGTTTATTGCGATTTTATGAAGGCCTTCGATAAGGTCCCACATAAAAGGTTAATAGAGAAAGTTAGAAGCTATAGTATAGGGGAGAAATGTGTGAAATGGATAGAAGCCTTCCTGAAAGATCGGAGACAGAGGGTACTGGTGAATGGAATAGGCTCGGGGTGAAGGCAAATTACAAGTGGGGTACCTCAGGGATCTGTGTTGGGACCACTACTGTTCGTTATATTTATCAACGACTTACCTGAAGTTATAACCAATGGAAGTGAGATATACCTGTATGCGGATGACACTAAGCTGTATAGAAGAGTGAGGAGTAAGGAAGATGTGGGTTTGCTTCAAGGAGATGTGGAGGGTATGAAGGGATGGTCTGAACATTGGTTAATGCCTTTTCATCCAAAAAAATGCAAGTACATGCGGATTGGGACTAGCAAGATAGACAAGGTAGGATACAGTATGTATGAAGCGATGGAGGAAGTGAATGCAGAAAAGGATATAGGAGTAGTGATAGACAATAAGTTAAATTTCTCAGAACATTTAGCAGAAAAGATGGAAAAACTAAATAAGATGGTCACCAATTTTCCCATGGATTTTTTTATTTTTCCCTGTTAGTTTTCATCAATATATAGTGTTTGGAAATAATTACAACCCTCGGCGAAACCGTTTTCCCCATTATACAACGATCTTAAGACACGCCGCCCGATAGTGGGGAGGGCTATGAAGTACAGTACAGGGAAAATGAGGGGTTAAATGCGTAAAACGGCGATTAAAACGTATTTTAGCAAAACTTGGCTCGGATTTCAAGGTATTTCAAAGGCCTAAAACCCAATATTTCGAAAACCCGAGCCAAGTTTTGGCCAAAGCTGGCTCGGATTTTGAGAGTTTGTAGACAACAAAATTACAGTAACCTCATTTAGAAATTTGGCTCAGGTTTCCCGAAATTGCAAACCCCAAAAAGCATAATTTTGGAAAACCCGAGCTAATTTTTGGCAAAACTTGGATCGTATTTTGAGAATCGAAAAGACTAACTAAATATTGGAAATCGGCTCATGATTTCCCTAATTGCAAAGCCATATAACCAGATTTATCGAAAACATAGCACTTATTTAAATCATAAATATCCAGTAACATAGACCTAGTACATTGGATACAAGCCTAATCCACACCTAACGCCTACAATGTGTCCGTTGTACCTAGTAGGCCTACGTGGGATACAACATGGCGGTTGGGCCGACGCCCATTTAGTAGCCTACCGGTATTCGGCCGTATCTGTAAATACGAATGCGAGTCACTTCGAGCGAATTCCTGATCAAGCGGATGAACAATCTAACTTAATTAACCTAACCTAACCTAACCTAACCTAACCCAACCTATGGGCAGGTGGAGTTAGTGTTGACTAAAAAGCTGGTGGACAGACCTCGGGAGACAGGTGAAAATGGCGTGTGTACGAATCGGTGCCGTCTATAGGAAGGTATTGACAACCATGTTACGACAAAATTCCATTTTAGTACCATATATTTTTATTAGGTTTTGCCGAGGCTTAAAAAATATTTTCATATTATGTTTAGAGCATATAAAATCCATATTTGTTTTCAAATATTGCAAAATAATTGGTGACCAACTTATTTAGTTATACTGAAAAGATAAACAAAGCCAATAGAATTGTAGGGCTGATAAGGAGGACATTTGTGCACTTGACAAAGAAATATTCAGGAATCTCTATACAGCGCTGGTTAGGCCGCACCTGGAATATGCGAACCAGGTGTGGGCTCCATATATGGTAAAGGATATAGAAGCAGTGGAGAAAGTGCAGAGGAGAGCTAGCAAGCTAGTACCAACGTTGAAGAACGCGGGCTATGAACAGAGGTTGAGGACACTGGGACTTCCGACACTGGCATATAGGAGAAAGAGAGGGGATATGATAGAGACTTTTAAGATAGTGTCAGGAAAGTATGATGAGGATGTGTGTGAAGGTATCTTCTTGATGCGGGAGGGAACAAGAAGGAGAGGACACTAAGAAAATTTACAAAGAAAGAAATAGGCTTGAAAAGGCAAAGAACTCATTTTGTGATAGAGTGGTAAATGAGTGGAACGCGCTGCCCCAGTATGTAGTCGAATCCGAATCAATAAGGAAGTTTGAAAGTAATCTTGATAAAGCATGGGGAAGACAAGATTTGAAGTTTGATTATAAAGCAAAAATACAGAATAGTAAAAATGTTGCGTCTGCTGCCGCCGCCGCCAACACAGTGAACGACCGCAGTAGTGCAAGTACTGGTACTGAGCTGGATACACAGGCATAGTTTGTCTTTTTCCAGAGGATCTACTGTAACTGTAAGAAACTGTAGTGTCCGGGCGTACGGTCATCTTGTTTACATAGGTCGATCGCCGCGGTTAAGTTCGCGTCTATTTTGACAGCGATTTTTTGTTCAGTTATTTGCCCCCTGCTGGCAATATATATGATGATGACAATATGTCATAGGGGGGTGAGGGGGCGCAAAGCCCCCCCTCAACATATTATTGTAGGCTATCCAAAGGCAGTCAAAATAGACGGGAACATGATAGCAAGTGCCCGCCGCCACTCAGCATAATGTAAACAAGGCTGGCGGTACGCCCGAACTCCCTTCGGCTATAGGCGGGTAGAATGTAGAATTCGGGAGTACCACCAGCCTTGTTTACACTACGCGGAGCGGCGGCGGATGCTTGCCATCATGTTCCCGACTATTTTGACTGCCTTTGGATACAATAATATGTTGAGGGCTTTGTCCTCACCCCAAGGACATATTGTCATATCATATATATTGCCAGCAGGGGGCAAATAACAAAAACAAAAATCGCCGTCAAAATAAACGCGAACTTAACCACGGCGATCGACATTGCCTATGTATTTACCTAATTGTATTTACCTAATTGTAGTTTACAGGAGTTGAGCTAAGCTCGTGTTGTCCCGTCTCTCGGTCTACTTTTTATCCAATTTTTTCTTGAAAATATGGATGTTCCTTGCCCCTACCACCTCCTCCTCCAGCCCATTCCATTTGTCAATACATCTATAGGGGAAGCTAAACTTCCTGATATCGTTCTTGCAGGTAGGTCTTTTTACTTTGTAGCTGTGGCCTCTAGTTATTCCTGTATCCATAATTAATATATCCTCCCTATCCAGCCTCTCCAGCCCCCGGGTGCATTTGTACATCATTATCATGTCTCCCCTCTCTCTCCTCTCTTTTAAACTCGGTAGATTTAATTTGTCTAGCCTCCCTTCATATGGCAGTTCTCTGAGACTTGGAACCAATCTAGTAACTGCTCTCTGGATTCTTTCTAACTTGTGAATATGCTTCTTTAGATGCGGGGACCACACCACTGCTGCATACTCCAATCTTGGTCTAATCATACTCTTCATAATTTTCGCTACCATGGTCTCATCCAAGTAGTTCAGAGCAACTTTCATATTCCCGGCCATTGCATACATTCCGCTAAAGAGCTTGTTAATATGTTTCTCTGGCGACAAATTATCTTGTATAATCAACCCTAAATCCTTTTCTTTTTCGGCCTTGCTAATTATATTATCTCCCATCCTGTACTCCCAATTTGGTCTATTCACACTTCTTCCCATATTTAACACATGGCATTTACTTATATTAAATTTCATTTTCCACTTGGTGCTCCATTCGTATATTTTATCTAAATCCCCTTGCAGCTCCTCACAACTACTTTTATTTGTTATTTGTCTCATAATTTTTACGTCGTCTGCAAACATTGACATGTAGGAATTTATGCCTATCGGCAGGTCATTCACGTACATAAGGAACATGAGAGCTGCCAACACAGATCCCTGCGGCACACCACTCTCAACTTTCCGCCACGATGAGTAAGTTCCTCTAATGTTGGTCCTCATTTCCCTATCTGTTAAATAGCTCTCCATCCATTTCAGCAAACTCCCCCTGACATATCCTAGCGTCTCAAGCTTAGATAACAATCTCTTATGTGGTACCTTATCGAATGCTTTGGAAAGGTCTAAGTAGACGCAGTTCACCCATGACGGCGGCGGGAGCGGCTTCGGACGCTTGCAATCATGTTCCCGTCTATTTTGAATGGCATTCGGATACAATAATATGTTGAGGGGGGGATTTGCCCCCCCTCACCCCCAATACATAGGCTATTGTCATTATCATAGCCTATACAGTATACTGTATTGCCAGCAGGGGGCAAATAACCGAAATAATCGCCGTCAAAATAGACGCGAAGTTAACCGCGGCGATTGCCCAATGTAAACATGACGACCGTACGCCCGGAAACTATATCCATCCCCTATAGGCTACTGTATTTACCTAATTGTATTTACCTAATTGTAGTTTACAGGAGTTGAGCTAAGCTCGTGTTGTCCCGTCTCTCAGTCTACTTTTTATCCAATTTTTTCTTGAAAATATGGATGTTCCTTGCCCCTACCACCTCCTCCTCCAGCCCATTCCATTTATCAATACATCTATAGGGGAAGCTAAACTTCCTGATATCGTTCTTGCAGGTAGGTCTTTTTACTTTGTAGCTGTGGCCTCTAGTTATTCCTGTATCCATAATTAATATATCCTCCCTATCCAGCCTCTCCAGCCCCCGGGTACATTTGTACATCATTATCATGTCTCCCCTCTCTCTCCTCTCTTTTAGACTCGGTAGATTTAATTTGTCTAGCCTCCCTTCATATGGCAGTTCTCTGAGACTTGGAACCAATCTAGTGACTGCTCTCTGGATTCTTTCTAACTTGTGAATATGCTTCTTTAGATGCGGGGACCACACCACTGCTGCATACTCCAATCTTGGTCTAATCATACTCTTCATAATTTTTGCTACCATGGTCTCATCCAAATAGTTCAGAGCAACTTTCATATTCCCGGCCATTGCATACATTCCGCTAAAGAGCTTGTTAATATGTTTCTCTGGCGACAAATTATCTTGTATAATCAACCCTAAATCTTTTTCTTTTTCGGCCTTGCTAATTTTATTATCTCCCATCCTGTACTCCCAATTTGGTCTATTCACACTTCTTCCCATATTTAACACATGACATTTACTTATATTAAATTTCATTTTCCACTTGGTGCTCCATTCGTATATTTTATCTAAATCCCCTTGCAGCTCCTCACAACTACTTTTATTTGTTATTTGTCTCATAATTTTTACGTCATCTGCAAACATTGACATGTAAGAGTTTATGCCTATCGGCAGGTCATTCACGTACATAAGGAACATGAGAGGTGCCAACACAGATCCCTGCGGCACACCACTCTCAACTTTCCGCCACGATGAGTAAGTTCCTCTAATGTTGGTCCTCATTTCCCTATCTGTTAAATAGCTCTCCATCCATTTCAGCAAACTCCCCCTGACACATCCTAGCGTCTCAAGCTTAGATAACAATCTCTTATGTGGTACCTTATCGAATGCTTTGGAAAGGTCTAAGTAGACGCAGTCCACCCATCCGCCTCTTTCTTGGAGTACATCTATCACCCTACTGTAATAACATAGCAAACTGGTAACACAAGATGTCCCTTCTCTGAATCCAAATTGCTTTGGGGTTATTATTTTCTTTCTCTCCAACATTTTCATCCATCTCTTCCTAATTAGCTTTTCACAAATCTTGCATACAATACTAGTAAGTGAAACTGGTCTATAGTTTAGAGGGTCCTCAGGGTTTCCATTCTTGTATATCGGAATGATATTAGCTCTTTTCCATTCAACAGGAACCTGTCCTTTATCTAAGGAAGCTTGAATTATGTCCCTCACTGGCTCCACTAATTGCTCTGCACACTCCTTTAAAACCCAGGCAGACACTTCATCCGGTCCCATAGCTTTCCTTACTTCAAGTCCTCTCATCGCAGATAACAGCTCATCTCTAGTTATTTCAATCTTACTAAGACCACTCTCCAGTACTCCCGCCTGTGGTTCGTCAAAACCTTCCTCTCTAGTAAAAACTGACCCCAATTTGTTATTCATTACCTCACACATGTCCGATACATTTTCATACGTCCTAGCATCAACTCTTAATTTAGTCATTTGTTTCTTTACCTTCAACTTACTGTTTATATATTTATAAAATAATCTAGGGTCACTTTCACATTTATTTACTATGTTCTTCTCATAGTTCATTTTAACTTGCCTAATTATGTTAACATATCTATTCCTCTCCTGTTTATATTTATTCCGATTACTCTCAGTGTTCCTTCTTCTTAATCTAGCCCAAGCTGCATCACGCCTACCCAAAGCTCTTTTGCATTTCAAATTAAACCAATCTTTCTGCTTAGTAAAATTTCCAGTTTTATATCTTGGGACAAACATATTGGTTCCTACTCTATAAATTTCGAGGAATCTACTATATTTACCTTGTACGTCCCGTTCCTTCAAAATAAGATCCCAATCTACTCCCTCTAAATATCTTTTCAAGGATACATAATCAGCTTTACTATAATTTAATCTGTCATTTATGTAGCTATTGTCTAATCTATTGGCATTACTCGAGGTCAACTTCCATTTTAGTAATAGGTGATCACTTTTACCTACAGGACATAGATAGATTATATCACTAATTTCGTGAGGATCTTTTGTAAAAATCAGATCGAGTTTAGAAGGTTCGTTATTACCCCTCATTCTTGTATTTTCCTTCACATGTTGTGTAAGTACATTTTCCGTAACCAACTCCACTAGCCGACTTCCCCAAGATCTCTGATTTGGCCCTGCATCTCCCGATTCCCAATCAACCTCACTACAGTTGAAATCTCCTACCAAGATCAATCGATTCTTCCTTAAAAGCAATCTTCTCAACGACTGAATCATATCCTCTACCATCTCCTCAAACTCCAACTCCCTCCATGCTCTGGTCTTTGGTGGCATGTAAGCTACTGCTATGTCTAGCTTTTTTCCTTCTATATCATTGAGTTCAACTGCCATTATTTCTGCCTTGTCATTATTTAACTCCACGTGCTTTGCTGTCATAGGGTTCTTAACTAATACTGCCACTCCACCTCCCCTTTTACCCTTTCTATCATTTCTCCATATATTATATCCTTCACTAAACACTATGTTGCTGTCAAAGTCCTGGTTCAGCTTTGTCTCTGTCAAACAGACTATCTGTGGTTGATCTTTTCTTAATATATTATCTAACTCTACCTTTTTACTGTTTATTCCATCTATATTAGTGTAGTAGCACAGTATATTTGAATCCACCTCCTTGTTTCTCTTCCCTCTCTGCCTCCTACCAGGTTCACCTCCTCCTCCTCCATCCCTTCCCTGACCCAGTTCCACCTCCCCCACTAATTCTATTCTCCTCCCCCCTCTCTCTCCCTCTGTTCCACCCTCTCCACCACATCCTGGCTCTCTCTCCGGTCCCCTGCTCCCTGCATTATCTCTCGCTCCGTCTCCTTGCTTTGACTTCGTACTTGTCTCTCTGTCTCTTTCCCTATCACTCCTCTTACTTTCGGTTCTTGGTGGCTCCTGATGTACCACTTCCTTACTTGCCCTTCCCTTATTCTCCAAAAAAATTTCTTCTTTTGCTCTTCAGACAACTTTCCATTCTCTTCATCAGCCTTAGCTTGGAGTTCCCTTAACTGTTCTCGTTCTTCTACACTTAGGTCCTTTTTTACCCTTATATGATTCAGCTCTGTCGAATTTAATTTCCAGCTCACATTGGCTACTGCTTCTGCTGTTGATCTAAACTTTAGTTCCACTCTTAGTGGTCTCATCTCGCCCTTCTTATATATTCCTAACCTTCTCACCTCCTCCAGTTCTTTTACCCATCCATAACCCTCGTCTAAGTAATCCAGTATCCCCTTGACTTTCACAACATCCCTTTCCTTTCTTACCTTCATATCTGCCAGGTGCTCTTCCACATCTCCAAAGATTACTACACACTTACCTCTATCTATTGTCTCTCTCACTACCTTCTCTTTCTTCTTTAAAACTTGCACTACATTTTTTTCAAACTCTTTCTTTTCCTTTTCTCTCTCTTCCTTCTGCTCCTTCACAATTTCTTCATTAATACATTTCTGACAGTACAGATATATATGCCAATGTATGGTAAAGGTTACTTTTTGAACGGACAGTCATTTCAGCAACTATATTTTGTTTTGTTTTCGTTTTTCTTTCAGATACAGTGTTCTCATAGGCTATACAGAAGAGGAGCTGAAATGAGTATTTAGGGACACTATTATTATCGTAGGTAAAAATTTAAGAGACCCCGGACAGCATTTTTACTAGTTAATTCTAGTTTTTGTTTTATTTGATATACTGTAGTGTTGTTTAATACCGAGGACCGTCGCTGTGTCGCATTTTAGTATTTTCAACATTAACCTAACCTAACCTAACCTAACCGAAAACTAACCGACGGTCTAAACCCAGCTCACGTTCCCTGTTTATGGGTGCGCGATGGTCTAAACCCAGCTCACGTTCCCTGTTTATGGGTACGCGACGGTCTAAACCCAGCTCACGTTCCCTGTTTAGTTTTCGGTTAGGTTAGGTTAGATTAGGCTAATGTTGAAAATCCTAAAATGCGACGGTCCTCGGTATTAAACAACACTGTATATCAAGGAAAACTAAAAAAAATAACTAGAATTAACTACAGTAGTAAAAAGGCTGTCCGGGGTCTCTTCAATTTTTACCTTATCGTATTATATAAATCCCTTATTAGCCTATACATTTCAGCTCGTAATGACACATACTGTATAGCAATGATGTATATTCTCTACCGGACCTATTAGGCCTAAAAAGATCGATGGGACTACTGTCGGTCCAAAAGATAACTTTTACCCTAATACCCAATGTATTAGCCTATGTGGTACGACACAAAAATCGATGGTTCTCGCGGCTGTCATACCCTAAAATCTTACCGGGGGGTTGAGAGAAAGCCCAGTTCTGAAGAATTAGCCTACCAAAAACAAAAACAAAACCGCGAGCATAGCCTACGACCTATAGGCCTAGGCCTAGGCTGCGTAAATATGACAACTGTACGCTTGGATACTAGGCTACATTCTTCCCGATTTGTTTACAGTGATTTACGGGGTAAATCTACAGTTATACTACCCCTCCCCCACTACCACCCACCACCTCCCCCCTTCAAAACACGCCTTTTAGTGTGTTTTTGGACGCGGAAACTGGAAAAAAAACTTATTTTGATAACAAATTACTGTATCACCAACCAGATACGAGTTTTTCAGGTAATTTGTTGTTGTTTTTCTTTTTTTCTTTGATATAGTGTTGTTTAATACCGAGGACCGTCGCATTTTAGTATTTTTAACATTATCCTAACCTAACCTAACTTAACCTAACCTAATCGAAAAGTAACCTGTCTCCGCGACGGTCTAAACTCCCTCACGTTCCCTGTTTATGGGTGCGCGACGGTCTAAACCCTGCTCACGTTCCCTGTTTATGGGTTTGCGAAGGTTTGTAATACTTCAATGTATCCATTTCAAGTCAAATATACATTTCCGCGCATCATCAAACCATAATAAGTCTACTACTAATAATATTAACCCATTAGTACCAACAGAATAGCGATAAAATAGGGGTAGTATAACTGTAGATTTATCATACTTTAGATAACATTCAAGACCTCTTTCGCCGCCTTATTAGAAATAATTTATTAGGGAAAATAGGGACCAATAGACTCGCCATATTTTTCTCATTATAGTCCGCATGGAGGAATTTCGTTATCGACACTTGCAAAAACCCGATTACACCGAAAAATAACACGAAAATAATGTCCCGAACGTAAACAAAGCATTGCACCCAATGAATCCTTCGACCTGGGTCCTCTTCTTCTTGTTTTGAAAGATGCGGTGAGTGCGATTCACCCAATAAATGGCTTGAACGTTACTCACAAAAACGATATTATATTATATTACAGTATATTAGGGTTGGGTTAGGTTAGGTTAGGTTAGGTTAGGTTAATCTAATCTAATATAATATTTGTACATTTTGGAAGCGTGCATGGCCTCCCCACAATTTTCCTTACCTACTGTAAAAGCGCGATTCACCCAATAAATGGCGCCATTTGACGGACTATCTTAATTAATTAAAGATTAATGAATAATGGGTAAGTTAATGCAAATCCTCCACTCAAACCATGATAAACAACAATTAAACACTAGGCTATATTCCCTGGAAAAAATATAAAGAAACTTGGTAAATAAGGTGGCTCTAGCTGTCTTGAATGTTACCATACTTTATTCTAGACTCACACTGACACAGTACAGTGGGGATCAATGAACCATACTGGAGTAGGCGATAAATCTACAGTTATACTACCCCTATTTTGTCGCTATCCTGTTGGTACTAATGGGTTAATATTACTAGTAGTAGACTTAGCATGGTTTGATGATGCGCGGAAATGTATATTTGACTTGAATAGATACATTGAAGTATTACAAACCTTCGCGAATCCATAAACAGGGAACGTGAGCTGGGTTTAGACTTTAGACCGTCGTGCACCCATAAACAGGGAACGTGAGCTGGGTTTAGACCGTCGCGCACCCATAAACAGGGAACGTGAGCTGGGTTTAGACCAGTCAGTTTTCGGTTAGGTTAAGTTAGGTTAGGTTAGGCTAGCCTATCTATCTATCTATCTATCTATTGCCTGACGCCGTGATCCCCGAAGGGGTGGCCACGAACGAACCGCCCTCATGCACCTCTGTCCCCAGTCAGTCGACGCCCCTCCCCCCAACCAGCACCGCCTTCGTTCATGTAGTTCCTCACTCCATCCTTCCACCTCATATTCGGTCTACCTCTCCCCCTCTGTCCCTCCACCTCGCTCTCGTACACCCTCTTAGTCATTCTCTCGCTTTCCATACGTTCCATATGGCCGAACCATCTCAAGTTGTTCCTTTTCACACTTTCCAGCACATCTACCTCCACACCACACCTCCTTCTTACTTCCTCATTAGTCTGTCTATCCCTCCATGTAACTCCGCACGCACTCCTTAAGTAATTCATTTCCACTGCTCTCACTCTTGGTCTGAGTCTCTCAACCAACGTCCATGCTTCGCTTCCGTAAGTCAGTGTCGGGATTACCACACTGTCATGCAAGGACTTCTTCACTTCCATACTGACCACCCTATTTCTTGTTACTGCTTTTAGCGTTCCTACAACCCTCTTCCCCTGTTGTACCCTCTCCCGCACTTCTTCATCCATAGTCCCATCTTTACTCAACACACTGCCCAGATACTTAAAAGAGTTGACGATCTCCATAGCCTGACCGTTCAGCTTCACCTCACACTCTGTGACTTCACCCCTTTCGAAGACCATAACCTTGCTCTTCCCCGTATTTACCTTCAAATTCCGTTTTTCGCACACTGTTCCAAACTCATTTACCAGACCCTGCAACTCCCATTCATTATCACTCATCAGAACTGTATCATCCGCAAACAGCAGTATAGGTAGCTTCCACTCAATTCCCTCCCTTTTCAGCGATACACCAACATCCACTGCTCTTGATAGTATTTCTTTCATAACTCCATCCATATATACAGTAAACAACCACGGGGACATCACACACCCCTGTTTCAAACCAACATTCAGGTCAAAGAACTCGCTCTGCTCACTCTCCACACGTACTGCCGCCTTTGCACCCTCATACATGCTCTTCACTGCTTTCAGCAACTTGCCCTCTACTCCGTATATTCTAAGTACTTTCCACAAACCTTCTCTATCCACTCTGTCATAGGCCTTCTCCAAGTCCATAAAGGCAACATACACCTTTTGTTTCTTCTCCAGATACTTCTCCACAACACAATTCAGGGTAAAAATCTGATCTACACATCCTCTTCCCTTCCTAAAACCTCCCTGCTCGTCGCCTATCTATTTCTCCGTTCTCACTCTCACTCTCTCAATCACTACCCTACTGTATACCTTCCCTACTACGCTTAGAAGACATATTCCTCGGTGGTTACCACACACTCCTCTTTCCCCTTTGCCCTTATATAGGGGGACTATTATGCCAGTCTTCCAGTCATCGGGTGCACTCCCCTTCTCCCATGCTAGTTTGCACATTTTCCATACCCATTCTATCACTATCTCACCACCATACCTCAACATTTCCCCACACACTCCATCTGTTCCTGGTGCTTTCCCCAACTTCACTCTTTTCATGGCTTCCCACACTTCTGACCTCCTGATCCCCACCTCCTCCTCCACTACTTCTCCCTCCCATACCATATCCAGCTATGTTTGCTGGCTCTTCATTCCTTTCATTTAGCAACTCACTGAAGTACTCCCTCCATCTTTCGACTCTCTCTTGCTTCTCGGCTAGCATTCTCCCATTCTTATCTTTCACACCCTTACTGTTTCCCTTGCTACCTTCCCTAACTTTCTTGACTTCTTTCCAGAACAGTTTCTTACTCTCCCTCCATTTTACACTCAGATTCCTTCCAAATTCCTCATCTACTCTTCTCTTACTTTCCTTCACTACTCTCTTCACCACCCTCTTACTCTCCACGTACCTCGCTCGTTTCTGTCTCTCGGAATCTTCATTCCCTCTACTACCCAACCACTCTCTATATGCTTTCTTCTTTTCTTCCACAGCTATTCTTACCTCTTCTGTCCACCATGCTGTACCTTTCACTCCCCTCCCTCTTCTCCTCACTCCACACACCTCCTCACATGCTGCACAGATCTCATCCTTAAACACCTTGCTCATCTCCTCCACTTCCTCCATAACTTCCAGGTCGAACCCACCTAGTCGTCTTTCCACTGCTCTCCTGTACTCCTCCCTGACTTCCTCCTCCTGCAACCTTCTCCACCCTCCTCACCATTCCACCCTCCTCTCGCCTCCCTCCCGCTCTCCTCACCCACTTCTTTTGTATCCTAACCTTAGCTACCACTACATAATGATCAGACAGACCCCCTCCAATACCCCTATACACCCTAGCATCCATCACAGATTTCTTCATTCGTTCATCCACACATACATAATCAATCAATGACTTTCGTTCCACCACTGTCTTATCCTTCATCGTCAACATCCGTTTCCACGTGTACCTGTGGATCATTCTGTGTCGGAAGAAGGTGTTGGCTATCCACAGCCTCCTCCCCACACATACGTCCACAAGTGCACTACCATTCCCATTCACCTCTGATGGTACCCCCACCCTCCCACCACTCCCTCAA
Source organism: Paralithodes platypus (assembly GCA_032716605.1). Lineage (NCBI taxonomy): Eukaryota > Metazoa > Arthropoda > Malacostraca > Decapoda > Lithodidae > Paralithodes > Paralithodes platypus. The sequence goes on along the minus strand of CM064525.1, from coordinate 6,033,014 downwards.
CTTTCCTATCACCCACCTTACCATTCATATCCCCAATCAGAAATATTCTTTCGTTCTTGTCAAACTTCTCCAGGCACGCCTCCACATTCATCCAGAACTCCTCTTTCTTTCTTTCAAGTATATCCTCTGTCGGGGCATACACGCATACAATCACCCACGTTTGTATTCCTACTTTCATTCTCACCCACACAATCCTTGAACCCACAGACCCATACTCTCTTACACATTCCTTCCATTTGCTACTTACAAACAAACATGCACCTTCTCTCGCTGTTCCTTCATTCACTCCAGCACACACACCCATTCCACATTCCCATTCTCTCACATCTGAACCTTTCCATTTGGTCTCTGTCATTCCACATACATCCAGCCTGGCATTCACTAACACTTCCAGAACCTCTCTCTCTTTTGTGCCATCATTCATGCCACTAACATTCCACGTAGCCATTCTCAGAATGTCCGAAGGCATGTCCTTAGTCGGTCGTGGTTCGTCAACGTTGGTTCCGTCCGCATCCGAGGCTGTTCGTTCGTTTTTCTTTGCTTAGATATTTTTTCCGGGTGGGGGTCGCAAGCCCACCGACCCAACCTCTTTAGTCGCCTCTTACGACACGCAGAAGGCACGCGGGGCATATTCTATTCCCTAACCCCCAGGGGGGGTTAACATTAGGCTAGCCTAATGTTAAAAATAATAAAATGCGACGGTCCTCGGTATTAAACAACACTGTAGGCCTAGGCCTATATCAAATAGGCAAAAAAATAAAAAACAACAAATTACCTGAAAAACTCGGAAAAATGTTATTTTAATACCACGAATTTTCCGAGTGTTTTTTATAAACAAAATTGGTCATTTGCATCAATATATAGTGTTTGTAATTAATTAGAAATCTCGGGAAAACCTATTTTCCCCATTAGGCCTATCTATCAATGTTGAGACACGTTCGCTCCCCGATAGTGATTTGAAGACATTAGCCTAACCTAACAACCTTACCTAACCTAACCTAGTATTATGGGTGGGGGCTGCATGCCCCCACACCCCCGCTGGTTGAGTAGGCTACTAATCCCTTAATAAAAAAATAAAAAATTGGCTGTCGATTATACGAAGGTGAAAGAAAAGTTGATGAAGTCTATGGAGTTTACTCTGCAATCTTCAGCTTGATTGTACATTGATAACGGGAAAGTACCGTATTGACAACCTTGTTACGAAAATTAAATTTTAGTAGGCCTACCATACTTTTAAATTAGGTTTTTTCCGAGGGTTTAACACATTTCCATATGATCTTTAGAGCTATCGATGACTGAAAGTACCGTATTAACAACCTTGTTACGAAAAAGACATTTTAGTACCATACTTTTTATTAGGTTTTGCCGAGGGTTAAAACAAATTTTCTTATGATCTTTAGAGCATATAGATTCATTATTTATCTTCAAATATATCAACAAAATTTGTGGTAGGCCTATTAAAATAACATTAAACCAAAAACTCGTATCTGGTTGGTGATACATTTTTATCAAAATAAGTTTCTTTCCAGTTTCCGCATCTGCTGAACCATCCAAAAACACGCTAAAAGGCGTGTTTAGAAGGGGGGGGGGTAGTGAGGGAGGGGTAGTATAACTGTAGATTTACCGAGTAGGCTAGGCCTAGGCCTATTATAATGAATTACCGATGGTTTGGACATACATTAGTCCTACCCTATAGGCCTATGCCAATGAGGTACATGAATCATGATATAACTAGGCTAGGCTAATATATAAACCTAACTAAAATCGTACCAAAGATAATAATATAACTTCGACCCGGTGTAAAACTAGAATAATACCGAGTATTGTTAGCCTAGGTTACTAAATTTACTAGGCCTAGGCCTACTGTATTGCTTACATGTCCTTAAAGGCTGATCTTTAACAATGGATGATGACTCTTCTGATTTAAGCTAGGCTACCAATTATGTATCTGTAAATCATATGTTCAACTTACAAAACACTTGTCGGCTAACCAGTTTCTTTAGCTAATGATAATGAGTTGCCTTGACTTCTTATCAGGTGCGCTCATCATGAATGATCTGGTAATCACGATCGCATAATTGAATGCGATTGCTTCAGATTTTACGAATCAGTGATCGCTCTGATCGCCACCAATGTAACCAGAGCGATCAGTCCCCATTGCGAGTTTTGGTCTATAAGGAAGTTGGAGCTGTGGCCATCAATATTTAGCAGAATTAACAGTAACAAAATTAAAGTACGGTCATAATACATATATAAATTCATAAAACCAAATTGATCATGTTTGTTATCCGTAAGAAACCCACATTATTATTGCATTTCTCTTAAATATCGATGTTCACGGCTCCAACTTCCTCATAGCTTGAAACTCGCAAGTGGTCAATTGACAAACGCGCTTATGAGAAATAAGTAACATGCTTATTATTATTATTATTTAACTTGCTGAAATAGCAAATATTACAACAATTGTTAAAAGAACAAAAAAACAATATAATTCTCCGCTTTTGCAGAATACAATGACTTGTTACCGTATATCAATTATATTTAATTTTGCTTACAACTTACGGAGTAAGTGTTACGGCACAAAAGGAACACTCATTCAATATTAGTATCAATTCTTATATAACCACTTACAGTATGTAGAATAATACAGTAGGTTACTATATTACCTCAATCCTTATATTCTAGGTTACTTTACTTTGGTTACTTTGGGTGATTCCGTCCTCTGTAGACGCTGCTAAGGTGGACCTCCGCAGCGACCAGGCAGCTTAGCTGCTTCTCGGGTGTTTCGCTGGCTTGTCAGCGAGTTGGTTGCAGTGCTGAGGTATCCTGGTATTGGGGGCTCGTCTGGTATTGTGGCCAGCCAACGGTCCAGCTGACGTTTGAAGGAGTCCATCATGACCCCAGTCAGCTCTCGGACTGCCTTTTGCACCGCATTGAAGAGACGAGCCCCGTTTTTTGTGAAGCTGTTGTGGACAACTGCTGCCATTCGCTGAGTAGTAGCCTCCGTCCTATTTATGTAGCATAGTCGTCCTTTCCTGATGTGGTTGCATACAGCCAGCCCCACGTCAGGTACAAGTCCTTCAAGGGTCTTCCACACGTAAATTATAAGGTAGCGCTCGCATCTTCTCTGGAAGGAGTATAGACGTAACTCCTCCAGGCGCTCCCAGTAGTTTAGGTGTTGGAGACCCCGAATTCTGCTGGTGAAGGCCGGTCCTCTGGAGGGATTCCAGCTTGCAGATATCCCCCGTCTTGAATGGTGACCAGAGCTGGCAGCAGTATTCCAGCTTAGGGAGGACCAAGGCCTTCCAGAGTGTTAGCATGCAGGTCCTTTCCCTTGTCTGAAAAGTTCTCAGTATCCACCCTGTTAGTTTTCTGCCAGTTTCGGTGATGAGGTTGATATGATGGGAGAAGGTTCCGCCCGAGCTCATTGCGACTCCCAGATCCCGCACCTGATCGTTAGGTGTTATGGTTTGCTGGTTGACCTGGTAGCTGGTGCTCTGTTTGATGTCGATCTTGGTGTGGGCCGTACCTCATGAGCTCTAATTTCTCCCCGTCCATCATTATATTGTTGGAGTCGGCCCAGTCGAGTACGGGGTTGAGGTCTTCTTGGAGAAAAGCCACATCCGCTTCTGCTTCAATCCTCATCTTCACTCTTGTATCGTCAGCGAACGAAGTTGCCTGGGTGTGTTGTAGTTCGCTGTCGATGTCTGCGATCATGATGAGGAACAGAAGGGGACCCAGTACACCGCTGGACACGTCGCTTGGGTCTGAGAGGTGTCCCTGGACCGAGGCCTTCTGTTTCCTGTCTGTCAGGAAGCTTTGCAGCCACTTGCCAAGGTTCCCCCTTATGCCAAGATCCTTTAGCTTTTGAAGGACAAGGCCATGGTCAACTTTGTCGAACGCCTTGGCGAAGTCGAAGTATATTACGTCGACATTATCGCCCTAGCTGAGATCTTCTAGTAGGGCCTCATGGTGGTTCAGAAGCTGTGACAGACAGGATCGGCCCTTCCTGAAACCGTGCTAACCCTCGTTGAAGGCAGCTAGTTCCTCCATGTGGTTTGTTAATATTTTCCTGACGACCTGCTCGATTATTTTGATAATGTGCGAGGTCAGTACCACGGGCTGGTAGTTTTTCGCCAAGCGCACCATTCGTCCTTCATTGATATATCAAGATAATACTCAAGATATCAAGCGAATGGGAAGGGGATGGCTGGGAGGGCCTTCATCGTCAATGATTCTGGGGCCCCTACTAACTATTAGGTTTTCTCTACTTCCCTCCGGGAATCAAACCTATAATTTACTAGTCATTGACATCATTGACGATGTTGCCTGAATTCCCAAGACTGGAGGGGGACATTCGCATCAATATCTCAAACACTCCAAACCCGCAAGGTATAGTCAAGAATTCGTATAACAGAACAGCTATTTTATTGTTTGCATACAATATAGAAAAATTCAAAAATATTAAAGAGTGTGAACAGTGCGTTGCTTCGAAGATGACCTGCTCGAAAAAACAGGTTCTCTTACATGAGATATTGTTGGAAATCGTGATAAGAGGAGCTAATACAAAATTTCCTATTACTCTTTTCAGATTTTACACTATTCATAGTATATCATCTGGTAAAAAAGTATGACTGAGTCCCTTGACCAGTTTCAACACTCACCCAGCTATCCCAATGCCTCTCGGATAGCCAACCTTAACTTATACATAAAACATAAACTGACTAGCTTTACATAGCTTGTTTCTAAACGTAACTTAGCTCTTACACCTTACTTAAGTGAGCTCTTATATTTATCTCTTAAAATAATTAAGGATTCAAATTAACATAAAATCTAGAGCTTCTAGCTCTTAACTACAAGTCATGCTCAGGCTTCTGCCCGGCGGAAGCAACGCCTGGACTTCTACCCGGCGTAGCAGTGTGATTCCGGCGAGGGGGGCTTTAACCTTAGGCCTTATAGGGTGTACTAGGATACCCTCATTTCCCCCCCCCCCACCCATTTTCTTAGCCCATTTATGGGCCGAACTATCACATAACCTAAACAGCCCAACTGCCGTGAAAAAACCTACCCCAATAAAAAAAAATGTGTGAAGAGAGAGTGTCTCAAGAATGTGTCTAAGAGAACAAAAAAGGATAACCTACTATGAGGTCGTTCGGAAAAGTACCGAAGCTAATATTACCAAGGTGGGGTAGAGTTCACTCTCTTTTCACTAAGAAAACCGCTCAGGTTGAAAACCTGAGAGTGGCTAAATAGATACAAAGGATGAAGAAGTTTGCTGAACTTCCAATTATGGATCAAATAGTACCTAAGGAATTTCATAGTGTGTTTGTTAGAAAAAACACGGTAATACGCCGGAGGAGCTCGCTTGCCACTATAATGTACCGCAACTCGCCGGCCACTACATGCCGGGGGAGTGAGGTCCGCCGGCATAAACCAAACTTGAGACAGAGAGTAGCCTACCAAGTACAAGTTATTAACCTGACTCAAAAAGTATAAACCAATTTTAATTCTCGGGGCATGAGCAGCTCAGTAATCCCGGGACTGAAACAAACATGACTGAAAACAACAATTACCCATTAGAGAACTGCGGTCTCCACGTATGGTTTCTGTGGTCGCCGCCACTCTACTTCCCGAAAGGGATGGTTAATAGTCTGCCGGCTGTAGAACAAGAATTTTAAGCCCGGAAAAAGGGGAAGGGCTGTGCTGACAAAATCCGCCCTTCTAGGAAGAACGGATTTGATCTGAGACCGGTTCGTACCCTGCTAGGGGTTCCAGAGGCAAGCAGTACGCCCTTCCTTGTATGACTAATTGTTCGTATGAAAAAACTGTAACTGAGAACTTAACCCTTCAAGAGGGCCCTCCCACCGGGTCCCTTTGATAGTGGTGTCCTATGTGGGCCGAAGCCATGGAATAACTGGAAGCTAGCGGCGGAGATAAAAAATCGTCCGGTTGCTGGTCCATTCCACATACTGCGTGAGGGGGTGGGATGTGCGCCGGCACATGAACCCATACGTGAGACTGGGTAAGGGTTCAAAATTTTGAGGAGAGCTTAGTTTTGTAAATTGTTAGTTTCCTAGAATCGACCTGAGCTACTCATGAACAAAAAACCTCTTACCCACGTACGCACAAGTCAACTAGTCAGGCCTCCAGGGACAAAAGTTAAGAGGGGACTAAGACACCAGTCCCCTGCTAATGGAGTACAACCGAGTCTTCTCGTCTAGGCGAGAGCAACAAAAAATTTCTTCCGATAAACTGTGAGATCCAGGCCAATCCGCCGTGGTGTTCTGGCCTGGATTCCAGAGCAAACTGGTAGTGCAGAAAAAATAAATCACTTAAGGAAAAAAAAAAAACATCCTCGGGGCCTGACTTGCCCTTGTTGTGTTTACGAGTAAACAAGTGAGCTTAATATGTACTTAATTGGGAGAAAACATCACAGTTAAGACCTAGGTGAACCAGCAACTCTCCGGCTCCCCGACAGGAGTAGTTAGTGTCCCCTTGATATGCGCCCCCTAGCATAAAGCAATGTACATCATCGGAGAGGTAGTAATGGCTAAGATCAGGGAAACTTGTGTGAGTGGCCCTAAATCACTAGTACCCCCAATAGCTGATGGCCAGCCACCGGCGGACGTCTAGCTCTTCGTTTTGCTCGGGAATTACCGACCCGTGTAAGGTTCGAGTGGGGTCTTAACACAAGCTTTCTGGAGTGGTCTGAGTTTTGGTACAAAACTGTCTGACGAGCTTCCTAGTGTTTCCGCATGGTGAACCTCCCGGTCAACCTCTATGGAAGGTTTACTTGTTTCACCCCTGGTTGTCTGATCCGGCTTCGGAGAGTCCTTGTGATCAGCATGGTCTGGTAATCGTCTGCTGGGACGCAGTCCGGACTTTGAATGAGAGCAGATAGTTTTAGGCGCGGCCCAAGTGCGGTAAACACAATCCCCCCTCGATACCTTGTGCCCCAGCCAGGCCTTAAGGAGAGAGGAGGAGAAAACAGGAATGTTTTAAAATGGAAAAACCGACCCCCACTAGGAAAAAAGACTCGAGGATTTGTAACTCCTGTGGTTTGTTAAAGTTCAACGTCCGGCGATCGCCGGCCATCAAGTGCATGTAAGATCAAGAGTTATTTACTTGGAAGACCCTTTGCTCCCTTGAAGCATCATTCTTACGTCTTTCTATGTCTGATGATTAACTGTAGTTCCTGTCAGAACCGGAGAGAAAACAACTCTATAGTAAACGTTCACCGGTAACCCCTGCACCATACCGAGTCTGAGTAGCTGCCTTGCTCGGACTGCCTCAAACAAGGCTGTCCGGATGTCTAACAAGGATTGTGCCGGATGCGGTAGAAGATATTGTTGAAAAGCTTTGACTATTTCGGCCCTTTGCCTTGGTGGATTGGGGATTGGTTTAGCAATGGCCTGAGCCGTATCTCTGGTGAGGAGAAAACTAATAAATTTTCGATGGGCGTTATCTATGACTAGGAATTCCCTCTGGAGTTCCGTAAGATCTGGGACGATAAAAGGGGGCAGAAAATCTTTGGCCCCGAATTGGGGAGCAATAAGAAATTCAAAAATAGCCCTGGGAACTCCGCCGGGCTGTTGATTTAGCCAGTCAAACTCAGTATGCTGCGGTGGGGGAACCGGTAACGAGGTATTGGACGTCATATCAATAGCAAATTGTTGGACCTCCTGATCCCATGTCACCCAAGGCCCATGTCCCACCTCACCCAGATTTATTTCCCTTCGGTCTTGATGAGGATTACAACGATGAAAAGTTACGCTAGGCTCGTCGTACTTTATAGAATTGCACCCATTGATGCCACAATGTTGAGAGCAATTACGGCAAACTGGGACATCTGGGAGAGGAGGGGAAGGACTAGGGTCATCCGGCAGAGAATGGGTCAACTGACCAGGGTTGTACACAAAGTATCAAATATTTGCCGGGTCGGGCACTGCCTGAACCTGCACTTCTAACACCTTTCCTTGTGCGTCTTTTGCCCTGAAGACCTTTTTCCGATTCACTTCTATAGCCCATTCCTTTGGCACCGGAACCTCCCCCTGTGTTGACTTGTGCCCCTCTTCCCTAGTTAACGCGGTTACTGGGAGCCACAACCTGCCTGGCTCTTTCTGAGTCCGAGGTTGGTCCTCAGATTTTGACCGAGATTTGTGAGGTTGAGTTATTGACTGAGAGTCCATGGGTTCCTCGAGATCCAGTGGGAGAGCCGCCGGATCTCGAGGCGCCTTATCAACTGTAAGGGATTTAGTCTTATGGTGTAGGTAAGAATGTACGGTACGTCTCGTACTATCGACATGAGTCAGCGGGCCAGAACTAGTCTCCTTCCTGCCCGCGGAAGACACATTAGTGCCAGATACCTGCTTGTCAGTTAGCAAGGAACTACTAGACCCTTCCCCTTTAAAAAGAGACTCACCCGCCCGCCGGAAGTGAACCTGGCTGTCGGCCGGTAAGTCTTGCCCATGCCTAGCAGCATTGGGGAGAGATAATTTTGGTATTGTCGGGGCCCTGATGATATCCGGGTCCGCAATAATATTAATTTCGGCTTGTAACAAAGGGCGGATGGAAACTTGTTCTGGCAACGCCCCTGTCGCGGGGGGAACTGAGTTAAGAGGCAAAACTTCGTCATCCTTAGAGGAGGTGAGCACAGCGTCTACCGGCGGAGGTACCGTAGCCTCTGTCGGGGCTTCCTGATGTCTTTTTGAAATGGCACATTGTTGTAACACTCTATGCAACAGATCGTCTAATTGTTTTGATGTAAAGCACTGAGGTTTCGGCCATTTCAGAGACTTTGAACCTTTCTCCTCTAACTGATGTTCATCTACTTGTACTGGGGGCCTTGACTTTGCTAGTACCCCATCACCACTGGGTTTAATCGTTGAGAGGGAACCTTTCGCCGGTGACTCTTTTACTTGCACCCCCGGCGACTCAGTGGTTTCCCTTGAGGGTTGTAGACTTATGTCCCTTGGGACTGATGTCATAGGAGTTGCCCGTATGGAGTGACCTGTCGATGTAGGGTCTACTCTGGGGTTAGACCTTTGTGAAGTGACCGCCTCCAGCGTAGTAAGAGACCTTGAAACCTCTGCGTCTGTGTCTCTCGCTTTCAGCGCTTGAGCCGTAAGACTTGTAACACTACTAAGGCCTTGGGCCTCCGGCGTGTGAGATATATCTAGCCCCATTCTGGACTCTGGGAGATAACCCTTAATCAGCATGAGTTTAGAGCCTTGGAGCCTCACCTTGACATTCTTCCTAATCCTTATTGCAGAATGAGGTCGCTCGGCATCCATTTCGAAAAGACCGGGGAAACCCCCCGGCGTTTCCGAAGTGGAAGTCGAGGCAACCGGCTGTGCATCAGATTGATAAAACTGGGAGCTAGAGCTAAATTGACCTAATACATCTCTCTCATTAAGCCTTGGGCTAGATAGCTTGCGTTTCTGGTCAGGTAAGAACTCCAAGCTGGACGCTCTCTGCCGCAGTCCCGCGGATGTTTCCGGCTGGGGTGACTGCACACACTCCGGTGACTCTAAGTGAATCCGCTTGGTGTGGGGAGGGGAGCCCTGTTCAGAGGTCATAGAAGATTGGGGTAACACCAAGTTCGTGTATAATATACCACACAAACCACAACAACCAAACCCCACATAACAAGTCCCATTCACATCGTATACCCCACCACAGCACAGCTAGAAATACCCAGAACACACAACCACATGGCCTCCCTCTACAATGACGACACCACCAGTCCTATGCAAGTTAGGCACCAACATCAACCATGTGCCTTGATAGACTACAATCTAAATAGTGAAGTGTATACACAGGTGCTAACAAAATGCTTAAACCCAGTGTTAACGTACCATAAGAACTCGATCATACGACGATAAACTAAACAGGCCAGAAATGGCAGAAAAGCCTCACATGTCCTATGCAAATATCTCTCAGAACCTGCCCAAATCCAATACCAAAGTAATATCCACATAAGCACTACCCATACATAAATCCGAAATGCAAATAACCCATAGTGCAACTGGCTCCCTGAAAGAAAACAAATCCAAAGTATCTACTGTGCCCCTTTTGCCCCGAGATCGTTCACCCGGGACACCGACAAAAACAGTCACTATTCACGCTGAACAAGGTAGAGTTAAGCATTCAGCCTGCTGGCTTAAACCATCTTTTTGGTTCTGAACTCGGTACGCCTAGGTTAGAAAGGAGAATTAATTAAATTGATTGCTGTTAGGAAGTAAATTCTTTATTCTGTGACTACATCAACTTAAATGGGACAGAGAATAACTCAATGGGGGTCTACTCCAACTTAAGTGAGACCAAGATCGAGTCACACAATCAAAGGCAAGACAGGCCCTGTGATTATACATCAATCTACGACCGCATCAACTTAAATGGGACGAAGATTGAGTCACTAGCCTCCTTGTCAGTCAATGATAAGTTCTACCAAGACCAAGAACTATTAGTACTGCTAGTACAAGTCTGCCCAAGCCCCCTAAGCTTGGATTTGTACCACAATACTCTATCGAGATTCAGGACAGTCATACTTCTAACTGTCCACCTATGCCCGGGAGAACTTTATGTTTACCGAGTGCAGGGGATCCTTTAGTTTCACCCCCCAGATTCAGCGTGGATAGTAGTGTCGTGAGTCGCATTAAGGCGAGTTTGCGAAAGAGCTGAGCAGAGCGTATCAAGGAATTGTTTGGGCCTGAACCTAGCTGGGATGTGTGAATATCTCAGAGCCCCTGTAGTCAAAGGCACGACAGCCCGTGACCCAACTCCAGTCTCCGCTCAAACTCGTTCTACCAGTATTTCTACTCTCTACGAAATCCTTTAAGTGCTTTTCCTAGTTCGTAATGGTAACAATGAATACAGTGAGGGTCTAGACTTAGGTATGCCAAGGTTCATTCCTTAATTAACGTCAGACAGAAGAATTTTCCTCTCTTCCCTTCTTTATTTATTGTCCGTAGCTCCATTTGTGGGAGACCAAAACACACTCTATCTTGTGGAAAATATATACATACTTCTTTGAATTCAGGTTCCTGGATTCCTCGCATAGGAAATAATTATATATATTTTCCAGGTATAAAGACACACATTTACACGAAACTCTCGAACACTTCGTGCAGACCTAAGTTTATGCGTTTGTTACGACCGGGACTCGTATAAAACAAGGGCTCTTAATCATTGGACTAGAAAGGCACACAGCCACAACGGTAACACTAGATCCAACCCTCGAACTTATAATGCCGGCGCACAAAAACACCTATACCCTCCAGAGTTAAATCCGCGATAGCGGGGTATCCTATAACTCGGTATAAATGCACTACTACTACAGGCTGATGATCTCTGATACAGCCTGATTACAACAACATACAATTACGTTAATAATGTATACAAGGAAAAAGATAGAGATCTTAATTAAATCACTGGAATGATTTAATGCAAACAAGAAGAAGGTATAATTAAAGTTACTCTAAACAATAATAAACTGTCACTCCTATATTAAAGAAAGTGAATGAAAGTCCTAAAGCATCGAACAGGAATCTTCTGAAGAAAGTCTGATGCTGCTAAGATCATCGAATCGGATTTTGAACTGTTATATAAAGCAGGAACAAGATATGACAAGTGTATGGACATACAGTGTTAACTGGCACGGGAATAATGGTAAATGCGCAATAGTATTATCTCCAACAACAAAAGAAGTACTTCCTCAGGCAACGCAAAAGCCTGCTCGGGTTGTGCAACTCAACAACAACCAAGGCTTACAATCAACGTGAATAAAAGTGCTGCATACATAACATAAGAGCTTATAATCCTAATCGGGTGTCTGCTAGGCGAATAAAGTCTAGCTGGGATGTCGTAGGCTAGGAAACAATGGCTGAGCAAGCGGCTCGTAGCCTAGCGAAGTCCTTAAGACTGTGCGGCCAAATTACGTTAAATGACGGGGTGCTCTCTTGAGAGATCCAGATCCCTAGTATCTGGTTCTCTCCTGGCGACCCTCTTCAAGTCAAAGCAAAACGAGTTAACACAGTGTTGGGTGGCAGAGGCAAAAGCCCTCACTCACAACACAATGCTAAACTCACAAGGTGCACAGTCAGAAAGACCACCTAGGCTTCCCACGTATCCGTTGCGATTGTACAAGTTCAACAAAACCTGGTACACATCGGAAATCACAACACTAGTAGCCTCACCCCAGTCTAGCATTAAATAGCCCAGCAGACAACCAGGAAATAGGTAGGGAGACACCGCGAGTGTGTCGAACCTCTACAGACAAAATGGTAACCCCTCCAAAATGCCTAACTAAACATGTAATATCTGAGAGCTTCAGCATATAATACGATGGCCGATGTATGAAATCGTGCAGAATCAAAGGGGAGTTATGATGTTAAATAGATTGGAAGAATGAGAGGTAAGAAGTTGAGAGAGAGAGAAAGTGTTCTATAGGTAGAAGTCGGGGACAGGTGGCAAGGGAGGTGTGAAGGGTATGCTGGTCAGGCAAGCTCTGAGCAAGGAAGGCACAAGGGCAGCAGGGAGTGCGGGGGGACTACTTCCTGCCGTGGCAGGAGGGCGGCAAGGCGGCCAGCCACTCAGAGGGCCCGGCCGTGACATGACGTCACCGAGAGAACACGTAACACTGCGCGTCCTACCCTCTGCCTCCTGCACTTACTCACTCACACTCTCTAGCTGTATCATTCAGTCTTATACATTAGACTTATAACTGATGATATAAAATATAATGCATTGTCACAGACGAAATTAAAGACCACTTCTATACTGCCTGTGACATGACGATTCACAAGAAAGAAAGTACAACATTGTAGATAGACTGTAGCCCATTTCACTGCCCTGGCGAGCGCTAGCGAGTGGCCAAGCGAGTGACTGAGCCCACATAACGTCTGCTGAGCTGTAGGCGTCACACCCCACCCAAGATATTAGACGCTCAACCATGAGCTCCATATCTGACAAGCAGAACCCCGATAAGACTCGCCACCCCTAACCACTTCGCGACAAAGAAAGGCAAAGCTCAGTTCTCATCAAAAAAATACATAAAACAACATTTTAACATAAATAAAATCTTATAACCCTTCCCAAACATAATAGCTTAATTCATACTGCTATGCTCCTACAGCGAGCTTCTACTAGCCCAGCCTTCTGAGAGAAGTACAGGTTCGACTCAGACCTTCAGCTATAACATACTTAAAAAATTTAACTATCAAAAAGAAAGAGTTTTTATGTGATTTTTGATTTTAATTTTAATGTTGTTTTTGGTGGCTGCTCTATAGGGGCAAGCCTGATTTTTCTCCACTCTCAACACACACTGACTGAACGGCGAGGGTGCTCCCCAAAGCGTACCCTCCCGGGACAAACAATCAGCCACAACATTATCAGTGCCCTTAGCATGCCACACATCCAACTTGTGTTCAGGCAGCAAAACAACACCTGGCACTGATAAACTGCCCAGTTCATCACAAGACTGGCATTTCTCTTCGCTCTTTCCGGCAACGAGACCTGCCAAAAGCCTTTCACTAGTTCTACCTTCGTGATAGGCGATGCAGCCCGATGCGGTCTATGGTGTCGTCAACTCTCGATAAGGTACAGGCGTCTGTCAGGGATAATGCACACACACTCTCGCAATCAACACACACACTGATCTTGCCACTTAACACAGGTTGCAAAGTTACAGGCAACGACCACTCACGACATTCCTTATCCCTCAGACCCTTCGTCAACACGTAATCCAGCTCTGTTTTCACCACAGGCTGTCGAGCAGGATTTATACGGTAGGGAGCCAATTTGAACCTTGCACTGTCTCCAGCCTCCATGTCGGATTCTACCCCGTACATCAGGCCTGGAGAATGAACAAACATGCGAATGTACTGCCATAGCCTAGTAAACAACTGCCTGGCACTGTCTCCAGCCTCCATGTCGGATTCTACCCCATACATCAGGCCTGGAGAATGAACAAACAGGCGGATGCACTGCCACAGCCTAGTAAACAACTTATCTCACAGAACAACATGCTTAGTGCCCTCCCACAACCCAGCCGAGACCGCAGCTTCTAACCTGTAGTCTCCCTCCTTCTCCACCTTCGTCCCCAGAACAGCCAGGTCATGAGAGGGACAATCTGTATCACCTGTGCAGTCACTCTCATGGTTCATAATTGCTAAGGCCTCCCCGCCGATACCGTACATGCGCACCCCCGCATTCCTTTCGACTACATCTGCCTGCGCAGCATCACCGCTTTTAGCGACATGGCCAGAAATAGTCGGTCTATGGTAGGGCTGTTGCATTCGACTAGAGCAGCATTGGGAGGCTATGCGACGACCGGGCACATCCACTCCACAGCCAACCTCACCAATCTGCTCAATGTCCTCCTTCTGACCACCACCCTTGGCAGCCATGGGTCGACCTTGACCTGACAACCATGTCCAAGCCTCGTCGCCCACCTTGAACCACCGAAACAACGAGGCTAACGGTCTGCAACCATTCAAGTGACCTTCCCGCGGAACATCTTGCACCGCCTGAGTTGTGAGGCTCGGGTGCTCAGCACGACCAGTGGGGTATGAACCGAGCTGGTGCTGGAGCGCTGCACACTGCTATACTCAGGCAGGTGCTCTAGCGCTTCCACAGCCACCAGACTCGTGTCCCCCGCCCACTGCTCCGCCGAGGCATGACAGTCCCAACTCTCCTCCACCTGTGCCCTACTGCCCCCCTCTCCTTCTCCACCTTGGCCGCTGCAGACCAACGCAGGGACAGTAGGCTGCTCAGGTGGTTGCCTCACAAATTCCTCCAACAGGTTCACATGACATGTTTCCCCGTCCTCGTGTTTGATAGCCACGTTCCCACAACTCCCCTCCAACTGGGAACTACTAAGTCGCGGAGTGCCATCACGCCCAACCATGTCACTAGGGGTGACAGGTTCTGGGGCCACTCCGGAGCTCACCTCTGGGTCAAGTACTAAGTCGCTAAGGAGAGCCGCTAGAGCAAAACTCACAAAACTCCTAACTTTAGCTTGCTCCTTCCGACCGTTCCTCCGCTGGTCTAGAGACTGAGGAATAGGCTGTGACACTTTGGATGCAAGAGATCTTGTAACAACGCATGCCATAGGTTGTACTTGACACTTCTCTACCCACTCCTGTTCCTCCCTACTCACGTCGGCCGGCTTCTCGGCAACGACTAAGGGTGAAACCTCAGTAGGCACCGCAAAGTCGTTGCCGAGAAGGAGGTCGACGCCCCCACAGTGGCGTCATTTCAGCTTTTCTTTGGGGGGGGGGGGGGCAAAGGCTGTTTATGAGGCCATACCTAATTACCTAATCCCCTCTTGAAAGGGATCTTGAGAGCAAGGGTGATACCTCGGAGACATTGCCCAGAGACGTTCCCGTAGTGGCAAATACAAATGGCCGTCCTGTTGACGACCAAAGTGGACGTCCGCGTCGACAGGTGGCTCAAGCCTCCTCCCAATTATGGCGAGATAAGTTAGCCAACTCCGGGCTGTTGTAAATGTTGTATAAACTCGGTGGCGGGAATATATCCATACTTTTATTTCCATAAGTATTGGACAGTCTAAATGTAAGTGTAATCTTAAGTAATAAGTTTGTAGGAATAAGAATCATATTAATATGATTTAGTATAAATGGGAAGGATATTGAATTATGTTCTGTATTAGATACAGTGGCGTCATTTCAGCTTTTCTTTGGGGGGGGGGGGGGGCAAAGGCTGTTTTTGAGGCCATACCTAATTACAATGGGGGGGGGGGGGGGTGACGAGCGAAGCGAGCCTAAGCAGCTGGGGGGTTCGGGGGTTCGTTATAAGCCCCCATGAGAAAAATTTCGAAATGTGTGCATTGCTAGGAGCATTTTGAAGCTATATATGCCAAGCTATATTGAGGAAAATAAAGCAATATATAATAGGTAAAGCTAAGTATATTGTGTTACGTTAAATATGCCTATTTTGAGCTTAGTTACTAAACCAGATATAACTCACCTAACCAAACGTAACCAAATAAATATTTTTCATTTTTCCCAAAAGTGGATGTCAAGAAAACAAAAGATTCATTAATTTTATGTTTTGTTAATTTCATAATATGGTTATACATTAATGTAAAAGATTTATTTCTTGACCCTTTTGTTCATAATAAAGATAACAGATTTACATTATACTCTAGTCTCTTCTGATTTTATCTACATTCATATTGTATTTCATATGCACCAATAGTTCTCAATCCCCACCCTCTCATTCTCTAGTTCTCGTTCGTTTTGTACCAGATTTCGCCCCCACGCCTCCCCCCCCCCCCATTCAAACACTTGAAGGGGCTTTTGGGCCATGTACGTGTGTGTGTTTGGGGGGGGGGGGGGGTACATCTGTTAGACTGAATGATATATCCATGCAGTATTTCTTTAGTAAGATAGACACAGTAAAATAGTTTCCTTTTTTCCAAAATGATGCTATAGCAAAAATACCAGTTTTGTTCAATTACATGGGGTTAATGGACTTTATCATTCTTGAGCTGTCCTTTCATATATTATTAATTCATGTAGTTAGCTTCAAACAACCTCGTTAGGATCAGCGGATGTTGTTTCCTTTCCTTCGTACATACATAATGTCGTATTAATAGGCGTTATGAAATATTTATCTAGACAAAGTTATAACCAACTCTTAGAAGTCTGATGAGTTATTTCATAACGAAGTTGGGACATGTGGGGGATGGGGCTGGGGGGGCAAGCCAGACCTTGGGGGGGGGCCAGCTGAGTCTTGGGGGGGGCAAGTGCCCCCCCCAGCCCCCCCCAAATGACGCCCCTGCGCCCCCAACAGGCAAGTTCTCCACAATTCCAACATCCAACTCTCGTGTCACACCTTTTACCTCCAGCTCGACTCGGACCAACGGGTATGACTTTGTAGCATTGATACCCTGCACCACAACTACCCGTGTCGCGTTTATAGGTTTGCCTGTAAAGTTTTTCATCAATGTCAAGGAAGCACCCGTATCATGCAAAAATTCGACTCCATGCTTGCAACCATCCCACTTCACGCAGCCACGCCCTCGATGGTCGCAAAAGACATCGCGGACATGGTTCGAGCCTTCCGGATTCTTCTCCACTGGCTGTGTCCCAGCCTCTGACGTTATACCCCGGGCAAACTCAGACGACTTCGGGGACACCCCAATGTTGTGAGCCAAAGACACGACTGCTGTAGGTAGCTTGCTAGGACAGGATCGTGCAAAATGCCCCTTCTCGTGACAATGAAAACACTCTAACTCCCACTTGGGCTTCCCTTGAGGTGGGGAAGGGCCCTGACCCTTCTTAAACGGGACGGTATTAGGTTTATGGTCAGACTTAATATCGTTGCTCTTGTTGTTATGGTTATATGGGGTATCACTGACTCGGGGGGGGGTGGAGTGTTGCGCCCCTTGTTACCTGCATCGTTCCGTTGTGCAGACCCGCACCCACGAATCAGTGACATCCTAAGGTCAGCCATCTCTGCTGCCTCCTGTAGAGTTTTCGGGGTTTTTTCTTTAAGATTCAACGTCAGATCACCGCCCATACACTTGAAAAATTGTTCTAGAAGCATCAGCTGTTTCAACTCCTCAAACGTCGATGCCTTCTCAGAACGCAGCCAGTTTCTAAATGCATCGGACAGATCCCGGGCATGCTCAAGAAAGGTGCACTCACGACCCTTCGTTACACCCCGGAACTTCAATCTGTACGTTTCTGGTTGTAACTCGTACGCCCGCAGAACAGCCTCCTTCAATACCTCATAATCGACGCAAGACTCCAAGGCCAACGCATCATATGCCTCGAGTCCTTTGCCAATCAACCTAGAGGAAACAAGGGCTGCCCACTTAACCTCGGGCCATTGGTGCTCCCGGCACTTCTTCTCAAAACGCATGAAAAATTCGGTGACACCCGACTCATCAAATACAGGGACCAACTTGAGCAGGTGCGATAAAGACTGATCAAGACCTCGATTCCCAGAACCGAGACGCTGCCCTGTCGACTCCACCCGAGACTTCTCAAAATCTCTGTCTGCACAATACCTCGTAGCCTCAACCCTAAGCTCAGATTCCCGCTGCTGCTGCTGAATCTTAGCCATCTCAATCTCAGATTAATGCTTTCGTTGCTCAAGCTCAGCGTCATGCCTTCGTTGCTCAGCCTGCATTTTAGCCATCTCAAGCTGGAAGATCATATCTGCAGTTAAACCTTGAGGAGGAGGTGCTACTATTGGGGACCCACCCCGTGAATCACCTAGAGGCATGCCCAACCGCCAGCGGGCATCGGTCTGCGGGAACGTACCCGGCTCCGGAGCCCGAGGGGGCGCCATGGTAGGAGTCGAGTGGAATGGGGGCTGGGCAGGTGCCCCAGCTCCCGCTCCACCCGAAGCCCCACGCACCCCACCGAGCACACAGGTAACCAGCTCACCTCTCGACAAACTTCTAGTACCGGGAAACCCTAAGACCGTGGCTACACACTGTAGTCCGTACCGGTCTAGCCCCGACACATGATCCATTGACACCGGCTCCTCCAAAAATATCCGAGCATCCTCCTCACTGTTTACCACCCGAGCGCCGCTAGGCAACTCCACCTTCTCCACCTCCTCGCCTGTGCTCTAACTATGTACTGATCCGTCGTCCGACATAATGTCCACCGAAAATTCTCAACGTTTATAAAAAAAAAGTACCTAAACTCTCATGTAGCACTATTCACTCAAAAATGCTTGAAGACTCTTAAGTGTTATACTACTTGCCAAAAAAAATCTGTGTCCACTATATTCCTTTAAACAAAACAAAAAAACAAATGACCACAACACTCCTGCAATATTTCTCTAAGTTCACAAAATCCTGAGCAGGGTCGCTATTTGTTACGACCGGGACTCGTATAAAACAAGGGCTCTTAATCATTGGACTAGGAAAGCACACAGCCACAACGGTAACACTAGATCCAACCCTCAAACTTATAATGCCGGCGCACAAAAACACCTATACCCTCCAGAGTTAAATCTGCGATAACGGGGTATCCTATAACTCAGTATAAGTGCACTACTACTACAGGCTGATGATCTCTGATACAGCCTGATCACAACAACATACAATTACGTTAATAAGGTATACTAGGAAAAGATAGAGATCTTAATTAAATCACTGCAATGATTTAATGCAAACTAGAAGAAGGTATATTTAAAGTTACTCTAAACAATAATGAACTGTCACTCCTATACTAAAGAAAGTGAACGAAAGTCCCAAAGCATCGAGCAGGAATCTTCTGAAGAAAGTCTGATGCTGGGGTAAGATGATCGTATCAGACTTTGAACTGTTATATAAAGCAGGGTCAATATAGGACAAGTGTAGAGACAGACAGTGTCAACTGACACGGGAATAACGATAAATGCACACTAGTATTATCTCCAACAACAAAAGAAATCCTTCGTCAGGCAACTCAAAAACCCTGCTCAGGTTGTGCAACTCAACAACAACCAAGGCTTACGGTCAACGTGAATAAGAATGCTGCATACATAACATAAGAGTTTATAATTCTAAACGGGTGTCTGCTAGGCTAATAAAGTCTAGCTGGGATATCGTAGGCTAGGAAACAATGGCTGAGCAAGCGGCTCGTAGCCTAGCGAGGTCCTTAACCCGTCCAGCCCCGGCTAGTTTTGTAATGTTTGATCACCAGAACCCGGCCAGTTTTCAAAATATGGTTTTATTCCAGAAACAATAGCGAATGGGTTAGGAATGAAGGAAAAACCACGAAAAACCACTCAAAAAGCTTAAAGAATGGTCCTACAGAGCCCCCGAAAACGTATTTTACAAGAGTAAATAATTGAAGGCAATTACCCCAAAAACACAGGTTATTGCGCGCTCACGCGCACGCACGTGGACTTTGAGAGTTTTCAACCATCGGCACGGTTGCGTGGGATACGTACACAGTTCCCATACAAATCTGAGCCCTCTTGAGTGGCTACACCTGAGGTTACGGTCGGCGCAATTAGGGTGACGCGTCAGACGCGTCTCTGGGGCTGTGCGTTACATACATCACCGACGCGTCAGACGCGTCGCTGGGGCTGTACGGGTTAATATACATTATGATATAGGTTTTATAATGTTCATATAATATGCTTAGGCCTATACTTTTATGATAAATTAATAAGCTATATACTGTATATATTTATTCACACACACGCAACTTTATTAAGTTTTAATTGCAATGTCGGAATCGATTCCATGTGATTTCTGCCATTTTATATATGCATGCGTGATTTTCCGAGAGAATTCACTGGACTTCCTCATCCAATTATACATATGATTTTCATAACTAGATTTCAATATGGAAATTACATATATATCTGGTGATACCAGGTGTACACGAGATTTCACAAAATGTTGATGGGGAAAAGATGTGGAAATCATGACCTGTGCCCACTGGCCCTCAGGCAAAGGAAGTGGTAATAATCAGAAATTAATGGAGAATGCTTGTGAATAGATGAATGTAAACGCGGTCGTTTGGGAGAGATCGATGGTCATGCGCCAGTTGGACTAGATAGTAGTCCATCAGGCGCCTGGCCCGGGGAGCCGGTGGTAATGAAGGGTGCGCCTGGAAACATGGTGGGTGGGCTTGTGGTGGTAAAGCTTCGCTGCGGGTCTGCCTACGGAAATTGGCGCCTCTCTGGGGGATCTGGGACCTGGGAATCTTTTGCTGGGGACCCCAAATGGGCCTGGGTCTCTGGGTATTTCTCCTGGGCGACCTAGATGTGTGTAAGATTTTGTTTTGTTTTTCTGATATGTTGTGCTGTCCCTGTTCGGGCTCTGTCTCGAGTCGGCCACCCCCACAAAAAAAAAAAAAAAAAAAAAAAAGTGCCAGAGTATATACATACATACATACATAGAGGGATAATTTATTGACGACGGATAATGTCGCACGTATAATGCAGCAACAGATAATTTAGAGATTACTGTATGCATGAAAAACTCACAATTGAGATAAGAGTGTCAGATGGGGTATTGGGTTTGAGTTCAAGGTCTAGGTATTAACCCAGGGACTACAGCCAGACTCTTAAGAGGTTCTACTGGGTGAATGCGGCCAGACTCTTAACACCTTAAGAGCGGCCTATGCGGTTTATTTATATGTACCGCCCAGCGGGGTGTTTTTAGCCAAAATAGGGCTGTTTACGTGATCATTTTCATGCCTAAATAAGACCCAGAACGTAAAACAAGTATCTATCCCTGAAAGGGCATAAACAGAGCTTTCGAATTACACCATAACGATCCTTTTATGATGGCTAGTTTTCTTGCAATAACCGTGCAACACGAGTGCAAAAAGCATGTAATTAGCCACTTTCCCGATACAATTCCGTATATAGCGAGTGAGAGAGGGAGGAGGGAGGTGGGATTCGTGTCAGTAGGTTCGCCGCGGTGGTCTGGAGCAGTCATACACTCGCTACTCTCCTGCCACCACTTGTCTCTCTCTCTCAGCAACATTACGTGCTGAAATTGCCACTCGACCTATGTCGAGCGCCGCCACATAGTCCAGCTTTATTTAACTCGACTTATGTTGCTCGCCGACATTTAGGGGTTAAGATCCAATTAAGGCATAACAAAATTCTTTCAAAACATTCCAGTGGCACTCAAAACAAAGTAATTTGGGATTAGGTGAGATATTTCCCCTCCATTACTTTCTACCACTCCTACACATGTGTCCCAAGCCCCTTCTTCCCCTCCTATTTCCCCCCTCCTCAATTATCCGGTATTTTCCCTATTATTCCCGATATTTATCGATTAGTTTTGTGCGAGGACGACTGGGAGAGAGGGGGGAGGATGGAGGAGTGTATCTCCGACCCTCTAAGCCAGTCTGAGAGTTCCCCTTGTCTCTCAGTACCATGCCAGACACGAGAGAGGGAGGGTGTCTTAGGCTACTCTCGCCGGTTAAGGTCAGGTTACGACCGTGGGGCTAAATTATACGATTTTCACCAGCCATTTGTTTTATTGCTTTCCAATGTTCATATGTTCATATTAAAAGTAAAATAGGCGCATATGGATAAGTATTATTTATGTGATGATTTTAGTAAAAAATTAATCAAATACCTTCGTATAGCGGGCACTTTCAAATACCATAGCTGCGCAGCTTATGAGTTAAATATATATAAATTATTCTGATCAAAGATTGACCAGTATTATTAAGTTATGTTTTATACAAGACGTACAGATAGAGTGTGTGTTTTGTTTTTCCTAAAGGGAAAGTTGGCTGGTAATCAAGAAGGGACTCCAAAACACGAGACTGAATTTTACGCTAGATTCGCAAGGGTTTTTCCGGGTGTAAGGGGAGGACTCAATGATTCTCTGAGATTACGGGAATTTAGGAGGGACTACTGCTTGTTCTTATTGGCTGGTCCTTCGGTGATTTTGCGGGAGGTGTAGGCATCTGGGGACTCGGATTTCGCCGTTGTCTGGGAAGTCTTCTTGCTTCTGCAGCTTATTTTGTTTTTAGGTAGCATCGAGCCTACGTTGGTCAGTCTCGAACCTGGTTGTGCTTTTGGTAGCATCAAGCCTACCTCTACCACTCTCTTGGTGAGGGTTGTATCAAAGGTAGATAATAGACGCTGGTTTGTCAAAAGGTCAACACCAGCGGTTGTCCATGATTATAGGACCTTCCTATACCAATGGAGTTGATGTCTCTCTCCAAGTCAATGTTAACTCATAAACTGCGAACCTATGGTGGTTCAAACCCTCCCGCCAAGCGAAGGTATTTGGTTCTATTCTGACGAAAATTGTCATATGTAACATATATATAATTATTACTTATCCATATGCGCCTATTTTGCTTTTAATATGAGCATATGAACATTTAAGAGAAATACAAGAAGTGGGAATAGCATTTGGAGGGTAAAAAACACGTATTATTGCCGCAAGGTCGTATCATGAGGCGAGAGTTGGGGGGACGTATAATTACTCTCTCTGAGCTGTAGAGCGGCAATGACGGGTCTGAGTAGAAGTCTCTGTGTTGCAAGGATCTCTAGCTGCCTCACCCGTGTTAAAGAGACCAGGAGGGGGAAATTCGCGCCAAAAATTACCTGATAAAAGGGGGAATAAGAGGTAAAATAGATTATAATTGAGGAGGGGGGAAAAGTTCGGGATGGGGATGGGGAACACATATGTAGGAGTGGTAGCAAGTAATGGCAAGGAATTATCTCACCTAATCACAAATTGCCTTGTTTTGAGTGCCAATGGGTGTGTTTTCTAAGCATTTTTTTATGCTCTGGATCTATTGAGGACAGTCGCAGTGCACCAGAAAAAACCTCTATTGAGGACGGTTGCCGTATTTGGGTTAAGCGTTCATTAAGTTTTGCAACTAGTTAACCTAAGACATGCGCATGGGGGGTATGAGACACCACACGCCTGTGCGCACGTATTTGAGCTGTTCCCATCACTAACATCGTTATTTTACCATAAATAGCATTAATACTTATCCATATGCGCCTATTTTAGGTTGATTATAAAGGTATTAACCTGTTACAGCAATAAAACAAGTGGAAACAGCGTTTGGATGGTCAAAATCGGCGATACAGGCCGGGAGTTACATAATGTATGGCTGAGGCAACCTCCCTCCCCTCTTCCCCTCCCCTTGTCTGGAGAGACACTGTTACGCAATAGTCTCTCTCTCGCTCTTTTCCACGCTTGGTAACAGTGATGACAACGCCCTGCTACCAACTCGCTAATGTTAGCATGAAAATAGACCACAGAATAAGGGAATAACAGGGAAAATAGGTGATAACTGAAGGAGGGGAGGAAAGTGGGGAAGGAGGGGATGTGGAGGAGTGATATTTGGCATGGCCCAGGGGCAAACAAATTTTTTTTTGGGGGGGTGTTTTAAATGGATTTTTTTAGGCCCAGAATCTTAAGAGTCTTCCCGCAGTCGCCCGGGGAAACTCTTAAGAGTCTTCCAGCACTTGCCGGGTTAACAAGACAAAGAACCACTAGTGTCTTGAAGATGTATAACTGTAGGCCTATCCTGCCATATCAAAGATTCTCATTTATAACATTATTCACAAACAGTATGTATAATATATAGTATGCAATACTAGTTAATAATGGTTTATATTGATTTTCACCCCAAAACAGGGCTACAAAAAAAAAAATCGAACTTGCAAAAAATTATTATCAGAGTGAGGAACTATAAATGTTGTCCCAGGTGAGGGTACTATTTAGTAGTTGACATATCTGTAGCTGAGGTAGAAATTACATCACTAACCAGATACTTGGTTACTGAGGAGACCAGATAACATATCTTACAAGTGTTCATCTGATAAACTGATAACAGTGTCCTACCAATGATAACCATTGTTAATGTCAATTATGTAATCAAGAGGCCGAGTACAGTCGCGCTAATAAGTGATGTCTCGGCACCAAGTATGTTTTGATCAATAATTGGTATCAGCAATATCTAAGCTTGATTTCTTCATATCGAGTGAAATATACAAACATGTTCCTACACTTACCCACCCTATTCAACATCTGACAAACATTAATACAGCACAGAGCAAGCCAAACGTAATGACAGCTAGGACATGACTTATTAGCGCGACCGTACCTGGGCCTATTGTGTGCCTTTATAATTAATGCTTTAGTAAGTGCATAAGAAGCATTTCAAATATCTCTCTTTGATATTTGTTGCACTCCAGAACATTTCTATGCTGAACATAAAGTACCAGAATCCAGATTTACCTCCACCCTAGACTGTTGTACCCACCCACATACTTAGACATTTCATATTTCATTTTTTACAGAAAACAAAATAAAAAAATAGCTCGGTCCCAGGGTTATCAAAACGAACAACATAATACCACTAGATCCATTCTGAAAGGTTGCTAGAATGTCGCTAGATAGTAAATAAATGGCAAAAATCATTAGAAGAATTCAAGAATACCATGATCTTTATTGTTATACCAGATTTTTACTGGGGTTGTATTGACTTATTAGGTAGGTTCTTACTTGACTGGAGAAGATGCGAACACACAAGAACACAAACACGAAGGTAATAGAGGATAATATAACACAATATAGTACAAACACAGGTTATTCTTATTCACACAAAATCATATGGTTAGAGGTGCAATGTTACATAAGACAGGGATAGGTTTTCAAAAGCAGCACGATCGAGGATCCTCTAGGCGTCTCAAGGGGACGATACAGGCAGGTTCTGAAGATCTCTGAAGACGTTGCTGCCTGGTATTCCCTACGACGTCCTGGTCCGTGGGGTGGTACTGTCGTGTGACGGTGACAGAAGTTAGGGGAAGACTTCCTTGTAGATCCGCTAAAGACTTTAGAGGTGAGGGTCTTACATGAAAAACGAGCCGTTACACCAGTGTCTTACACTCTCGTATCATGGGATAAAAGTAAGGAGCCGTTTCACCGGTGTCTTACGCTCTCTCTTACAATCCAGACCTAGACTTCAGCAGGTGAGTGAAGACTTCCTTGTAGATCTCTGAAGACTGTAGAGGTGAGGGTCTTACATGAAAACGAGCCGTTACACCAGTGTCTTACGCTCTTGTATCATGGGATTAAAGTAAGGAGCCGTTTCACCAGTGTCTTACGCTCTCTCTTAAAATCCAGACCTAGACTTCTATGTGAGTCTCTAGAGGAACTTATATGTTGGAATCTTGGGATTGTTACAAATACGAGCCGTTACACCAGCGTCTTACGCTCTCGTATTGTAAGGACTAAGTAGGGAGTTGCCTACTACAAGTCCTGACTGAGAAGGAAGCCGTTACACCAGTATCTTACGCTCTTCCAACCAGCCTTCCTATGTTTGTGGGTTTACTAGAACTAGAGCGCTTACTCCGTGTTGCATACTCTAATATTATTATAGTAAAGTCCCGTACCAAGGCAATGTAAAAATGTTAGGTGGTCACCAGTGTGGTCTAACAAAAGTACGAGCAAATCCAAGGTACCTTCGAGAAATACGTTGAGTAGTTCCACCAGTGTCTTACTCCCTCAAGGTAATTTCTCGGTATAGATAATCCCAAGTCTTCCAGATACCTATCAGCCAGTGCCTTTCAGATATCTTTCCAACTGTACTGGTTATGGATTTGGCTGGAGAGGTCTTACCAGTTCTGTCATTCTTCCTGGCTGCGCATCTCGGGTCTAGAAGGGCGGTTGTGCTTAGAGGAAGGTCTATGTTGATGGTTGTAGCCCTTCTCAGAATTCACGCCACGGCGGTGGTGCTTCTCCGGGCAAGATGGGCGCGTGGTGGTTTGGGTTTTATGGAAGATTTCTCTTCCCTGACATTGGTAGTGGACTTCTCTGTTTTTCCTGGTGGTGTTGGTTGTTAACCTTTAAAAGGCGAGCTGTATGTAGTGAACACCCTACTACTGGGCGGCCATATTAGGCTTCATTCCCGCTTAAAATCGTCATTTTACGATAAATATCGTTATTACTTATTCATATGCGCCTAATTTACGTTAAATATGAAGATATTAACATGTAACAGCAATAAAACACGTGCGAATAGTGTTTGGAGGATGAAAATCTCGAATTATTGCCGACCGTTCATTCATGAAATGTGAGGCAGACGCGACGTACACCCTCCCTCCCCCAAGCCTAGAGGCAGACTGAGTCTCTCTCTCTCACAACAACGCACTCGGTAGGTGCATGACCACGTCTTAGAACCGGATTGGAGATGTTGGCGCGGTAAATAAACCAATAAACAAGGGAACAAGAGGAAAAATAGGTGATAATTGAAGGGGGGGGGAAAGGAGGGTGTTTTGTCACATGTGGAGGAGTGATAGAAGGTATGGAGGGGAATTATCTCACTTAATCACCTATTTTTTTGTTTTAAGTGCTACTGGGGCCTTTTAAAAAAATGTTTTTTAACCCTTGTCTATCGGGGCCCGACTTAAGTCTGTTAGAGAACCAAGGGCCCGACTTAAGTCCAATGCAATTTTGAGCACATAATCAGCTCTGAGAGAGAGTTCGAGCGGTGGGAGGAGCGCGGGTGGGCTCTGACCGTTCGGCATGGACGTTGTCCCGCCACTGACGGTTTCATCACATCCCACCACATCCCTGGTCCCGCAATACAGGGTAAAAACTGACAAAATTACTGTATTTTAGGGATTTTCCCTTCGTGTTGCACGATCGTTGCAAGACAACCCGTGGTCGTACAAGGATGGTTCAGGTGTCATTGGAAAGCTCAATTATCGCCCTTTCACGGATACATAATTGTATTACGCTCTGGCTCTTGTTTATGCATGAAAAAGAGCATGGAATGATGCTCGTTTAGGGTAAATCTGCCCGCTTGGCAGGTAGTAGATGTAACAAACGGCCCCGCTCTTTGGGCGTTAAGGCCTTACCTCATAAGAGGATCGTCGCCTTTGCCCACCAAAACCTCTTAAGAGTGTTCTTGCCGTTCCCGGGTTAACCTCACGGTTATGTATTTTCCTGGTGTCGGGGAAAGTGGTGAGGTGATGGTAGCGACCCGGGCCTGATGTGGTGAGAAGGCTCTCATGTCCTTTTGCCTTGGCAGGGTGGTGACAGGAGTTTTTTTTTATGCTGGTGCTTCCATCTCCAATTTTCCTTTTATCCCCCATCTCATCTCTAATGTTGTTTCATATGGCCAAAATTCCTAAGCTATTGCTAGAATTCGTCACTAGATGTACAAAAAATGCTACTATGTCGAAGTAAATACCACTAGATCTAGCGGTAAGTTACGTAAATTGGCAACACTGTTTGGTCACACGAGAAGCCCATCATAAAGCTATAAATGGGTGCATAATATTGTAGGGTTCCCTCAAAGTTAGCATAGACGTCATCTTGACTCTGCTGTAGCTGCTCTGTATTTATTAGTGGCCCCTCCATCATTGACGATGCGCCTTACTAATGTTATGGCCAATCTTTGAACTCGTGGCTCGCCGTTCAAACGACTTGCCTAGGAGAGTAAAATATCAAGATTGCCAATCTTCGTGAGCGAACGCTCATTAAAACACTCACGGACTCGTCCTTATGATGTGGATACCACTACTACAAAAAACAGTAAAAAATAAAAAAATAAAAGTATTAAACATGATCTAGCAGGTTGCGCTTCTCATGCGTCTGCTGTTATTTTGCGCGTCATCCAGCTCTTATCTGGGCGCTTAAGTCCTTCTTCTCCTAAGCGTCGTGGTGTCCGGAGGTGTGCCAGCCTTCGCTTCATTCTTCTCCTGCCTCCGACTTGTGAATCTTTTCTCATTTGTCCATGCTATATGCTGAGGTCAGCGTAGCTTATAGATTAGCTAGGCTGTGTACACCTTTTCCCACTCGCCCTAGGAGACTGTTCCATGGGTGTTTGGCAAGGTTTTTGTCAGGAGTCCTTGTTGTGCTAAGGCAAGGCTTCCACGTGTTTTTTCCCCTAGGTTATTTCTATTTTAGCTCTTATAGACATGACGCTTCTTTTAGGGGATCCAGTGCCCGCTCTTCGGCTACCCAATTGGGTGGGTTAAGTGGTTTTCTTCTCTTCTTGAGGAACTTGTGCATTTCTGATTCCCTCACTTAGTGAGGAGCTTGGCACTTGTTCATTTCGTTTTTCAGCCTACGTTCCTGTTTCTTCACGATGGGTGTTGGAGTGCTGCGCTAGGCTATCAGGTTTGTGCTTTTCAAGTGATTTTCGTCTGCCTTTCCCCGTCTAGTTGGCCTCCTGTAGGTTTGTTTTTTATGGCTAGGCTGTATTATTTATTATTTATTAATTAATGCTATCTATGCCATAATGTGCTAATTTTTTTATCTGGTAGCTAGAAGGGTTGGTCCCTTCCGGCGGGATTTAGGAAGTGAGACTTGATACAACGTACCTCTAGTTTCTTTGGAGATGGCAAACAAGCAGATCATTGTCCCAATATCATCCAATCAGCCCGTGTTCATTTCCCGAATATTCTTGGTGCCCAAAAGGGACAGCGTTCAGATGAGGCCGGTCATAGACCTGTCTGCTCTGAATCGCTATATTCACAATCAGTCGTTCAGGATGCTGACGGTGAATCAGATCAGGCTACCACTGCCGCCGCAAAGTTGGATGTGTTCCATCGATCTGACAAGCATATGTCCCTATAAACAGACGGTTTCAAAAGTACCTGGCTTTGCGCCAAGGGAATCAGACGTTTGTTTTTCAAAGAATGCCCTTTGGTCTAAATCTTGCACCTCGTATTTTAACAAAACTAGTCCGACAGGCTCTGCTACCATTGCTGCAACGGGGGTGTCATGGTGTTATGGTACCTCGATGACTGGCTAATGGTAGCAGATTCCAAAATGGAATGCCTTCAAAATGTACAACAGGTCATTTCTCATATCACCGCCCTGGGGTTCAAAGTGAACTTGGCAAAGTCCAACTTGACTCCGACGAGGGCCATCCAATGGGTGGGCCGGCTATGGGACACCGAACTTCTTACTTTGAGTCAGGGTGCAGACAATTGTCAGAGATTCCACAAGAAGCTCATTCGGTTGTTGCATTCTCTGGCCACCACGAGGAGGTTTTGGGAGTCTCTGGTGGGTTCACTCAACTGGATCAGGTTGACGGTTCCGTTAGGTCGTCTATGGGTGAAAAGGCTCATTTTGGAGGGAAACGAGTGCTTTTCGTTGTTGCCGGTGGAAACAGTATGGCGATACCCGAAATTAATCAACAACCAGCTGGCGGCTTGGGCGAAGCCAGAAGTGTTACACTCCTCTTTGTCGTGGACATCTCCGCCGACGGTCTGGATCGACACAGACACATCAGGTACCCTGGGATGGGGGTATCAGTCGAACCTGGGCCATCAAGGTCAGGGTGTATGGTCCAGGTACAAAGAACTTCTCATACATGCCAAAGAGTTATTAGTCCCCCTGTTTTTCTTAAAGGAGCTCGGCTCAACTTTAGCGGGAAAGTCCTTAGCTTTCAGGATGGACAATCAGACAGAAGCAAGGGTCAGCAAGATCTTGAGTGTTACAAAGGTTGTCGGAAAAGATATTTCTGCTGGCTGCAGGGCTAGAGATTTATCTTAATGCAACATATCTTCCCGGCGTGGCAAATGTCTGGGCAGATGCTATATCTTCAAGACAGAGCACCCTAGTAAAATGGTCTCTACAGCAAAACGTTTTTCAAAAGTTGATTGCCGAGCCATACCTTCCACAAGTGGACTTGTTCGTGTCGGAGTCAACCCACAAGTTTCCTCAGTTCCTACCACACCGGAGTCAAACCCCAGCGGGAGGACCAGACGCTTTTCTGGTGGACTGGAACAAATGGAGCTCCATTTATCTGTTTCCGCCTCCAGACACATCCTTAATGTGCAGAGTAGTTCACAAACTACGTGATTATCGGGGCATGGTCTCAATGATTGCGCCGCTGTGGCCGGCCCAAGTGTGGTACAACCAATTGTAAACGTGGTGCGAGAACTCGGTATCACTCCCGATCTCGTACTCCTATTTAGACACAATTGGAAACCTCAAGACCGCGCTGTCTTTTGCCTTGAGGACATTCAGAAGGCTAAGTGGTTCCCTAATTTTGGGGAGAGCGTGACTCACAAGTTGATTAATGTAGGATCTTCCAATAAAGCTAGGGGAACTCCATGAATAAGACACAGGATGATGTAGCTTAACAAGTGGGCGGTGATCAGTGACAATTGTGAGGTTAGGGCACCCAAGGAGAAATAGCCGGGCCTTCTGGAGACACCACACAACTCCTAGGGCTTCCCCTTCCACTGCTGCATACCCCACCTCTGCAGGAGTAAGGTGACGACTACCACATAAGGCGAGACGCCAGCCGCCCTTGCAGCAGAAGGGTGACTCGGCAGAAGTGCACATACAGTATTGCTGTAGAACAACGAATCCAATCCCTTCCTTGCTCCAGTCTGTAATGGCTGCCGTAGGTCTAGTCTTG
Source organism: Paralithodes platypus (assembly GCA_032716605.1). Lineage (NCBI taxonomy): Eukaryota > Metazoa > Arthropoda > Malacostraca > Decapoda > Lithodidae > Paralithodes > Paralithodes platypus. The sequence continues at coordinate 6,002,151 of CM064525.1, read as the reverse complement.
TCGTATTATGCCAAGCCATCCTTGGCCAGCTGGTATATGGTGTCCTGGGCTTCGCGGAGCTTGGCACGTAGTTGGTCATCCCAGTATACCCGTTTTCCTGATGGTTTCTTGAGTAGTTCCCTAAATGGATCCATGATTGGGGCTGTGGCAAGGAAAGGAGCCAACTGGTTGACGAAGCCATACCAGGAGCGTATGTCAGTGATGGTGGGCTCAACTGGCATGGGGAAGTTCCTTATTGCTGCCAGTCGGTCATCTGATGGTTTATAGTGGTCCCAGCCGAGGTGAAAACCCACAAACTCAACCTCTTTCCTACCAAACTGAAATGTCTGTGGTTGAAGTGTTATACCCTTAGATGCACATGATGTTAGGAATTCATGTGTGCCAGAATGCGTCTTCCACACTTATATCATAAAGAAGGGTGTCATCTACACACTTGTATTTTCTTAAGATGTCTTGAATTGCGTCATCAAAGCGTCGAGTGTAGGCATCTGAGGCTGAACAGTGGCCCATGGTGTAAAGTCAGTGAAAGTAGGCTAGCCTAAACAGACCTCGGATGCGGAAATACCCTGAGCCGAACAGGCCAAGTGGGATATCTCTATTGGTCTAACTGGTAAGGTGTCTGCCTCACACCCAAGGGTCGAGAGTTCATGCCCCCACCAGGGCATGATATTTTCGTGAGGCTATTTCCGCATTTAACGAAGTTTAGGTGTGTTGGAAAATTGTTCAGATGGTTGAGAGTAAGATCGGAGCTCCATAAATCCTCTTTCGGGTAAGGTGTAAAAACCGATCCCCACAGGACAAGGAAGGGGAGAGGAGAGACCAGGGAGTGTATGTGAGACGCGCTTGGGTTGGGTTGTGGAGTTGCCAGCCGCCCAAGCGAGTTGCCAACTGGGCAGTTAGTAGGTGCGTGTATGCATCGCTCAGTGAAGTTGACTCACCATTCCCGTTGATCTCTCTGACGGACTCTCGGTCGATTCGGCTCAAGCTTGTTCCTCTCTGTTCGTTCCTCTCTGTTCGGAGCTTTCGCTTCCCGGAAGGTGAAGTAGTGTAAAGTTAGTGAAAGTAGGCTAGCCTAAACAGACCTCGGATGCGGAAATACCCTGAGCCGAACAGGCCAAGTGGGATATCTCTATTGGTCTAACTGGTAAGGTGTCTGCCTCACACCCAAGGGTCGAGAGTTTGTGCCCCCACCAGGGCATGATATTTTCGTGAGGCTATTTCTGCCCACCATCCTTGCACACCTTTCTGTGGGTTATCCTGCAGGAACAGGCTGGATGACACCTCTCCTGACATCGTCATCGAGTTGTCTTTTGACTTCATCTTGCCAGTGCTTAGGGACAGATGCTGGTGTGTGGCAGGCATGTGGAGTAGTACCAGGTAGTAGATGGATGTGGTGAGGTTCACCGGCCATTACTGGAAGGGGTTCCCTGTTAGTATTGAAAGTGGTTGATGAGAAGTGTTGCAGCAGCCACTCTTCTAGCCTCAGAACATTTTCATCTGAAGGTGCCAGTGGAATGGTTAGTGGCCTAGGTGGTAAAGTTGTGGATGTGGGTGGCAGTGGCGTGTAAATCATCTCCCCAGCTTGAACTGGAGCTACCAAGGGGATATGGTGAGGAAAAGTGGCAGGGACCAGTCCCAGTTGCTTGCAGGCACCCAAGGAAAGGTAAAAATTCTTAGCAGACTGGATGAAGTAGATATTTTGAAGTGTCGATTGTCCTCCTAGGTTTATCCTGCAAGGAGCTGAACCCAGGCACTTGAGATGCAGGTCTGCCACATCTCGTAAGCCAGCCTGTTGACGAAGAAGTGAAGGCTTGATGTGTAGAGCAGACAGCAAGGAGGGGCCAGCAACACATACCTGCGCTCCTGTGTCAGCCACTGCTGATGTTGACGAGGCCTTGTCCTCTCCATGGGTGACGACGACTTCAATCTTGGGCTGTGTGGAGAGGTGAGACTTGGCAATAACGACCCCTGAAGCTTCTGAAGGGGAAGTGCTTGTTGCTGTAAAGGCACTCACACGTGCCTTTGTGCTCCTACAATATCTTCTGAAATGGCCAATCCTCTGGCAGCCATGGCAAGTGACTGATTTGGCTGGGCATGAAGCTTTGTCGGGGGCGTGGTGGCCACCACAATTACCACAGGGCCGGTTGGAGGAGCGCTTGACAGCCCCGTCTTGGCGTGCTGCTGCTATATCAGGTCTGAAGTCATCCATGGTGTCTGTACCAGCTGCCTGAGCAGTATCACGCCAACATTGTCCACCTAATGCATCTTGACGTGCCACTTAATTCATATGTACAGCAAACCCCTCTAAGGGCATCAACATCATCAAAAGAATCACACATTTGAAATATATGCCTCTTTAATGCTGGATCACGGAGGCCAACCATTAACTTGCGTAGCAGCATGTACTCGGATAAATTACAATTACATTTAGGGCATTGGAACTCACAATCAGTAGCTTTCTGAGAACTTCTGATAAAAATATTCACTGACTGACTCACTTTGGCCCTGCGACACACTGAAGAATTCTGACCACTGTACTGCTTGGTTTGAAGCACGAAGGACTATCTTGGCAATGGCATCAAGGGCTGCTTCTGATGTGAGGGCACTCCACTGGGCGTTGGAGAACCTGGCGTCGACAGCTCGCTGAAGGGCCGGAACACAGTTAAGTCTGATGTGTTGGACAGCCTCCAGGGGGGACCACTTGCAGAGTTGTAGCCAGCAAGCCATTGACCGCCTCCAAGACCTAAAGGCAGAAGATGACATTTCCAACTCACACTTTTCAGGGGCAGCTGACACTGAGCTTCTTGATCTGGTTCCATGGCCCTGTGTGGCAAGGTTGACCATGTTGGCTTGGAGGGATTCTATGGCACGCTGCTGGGCCGCAATTACCGCCTGTGCTTGAGTCATGGTGGTTGCTAGGTCGTGAGGCACTGCAGGACCCATGGTAGGAGCTGACCTGTGTCCCCTGGGGGTGCTGGGGAATATCCTGTGAGACTGAGACATTGTTAAAGGTCATAGGCCTTGGTCAAACACACTGCGCCATGTAGGATCTTCCAATAAAGCTAGGGGAACTCCATGAATAAGACACAGGATGATGTAGCTCTTGTTTACTTCTCAAGCGGTAGTGGTACCTAGTTGCCAGATCGGTATTACAGTGGTGCCAAATCCTACAATTAAGCAGTATACTAAATCAACCCCAAGACAGTACAAATCACATTGAAAGGAATTTACTACTTGGATCACAGAAACTGTCCAAAAACAGTCCTCAGTGGCTTTAGTTTTTAAATATTTGAACTATCTTTTCGAAAGTAGGTCATTGTCAGTTATTAAATTAAGGAATCGCCTCACAGCTATTAGGAAGCCATTTTTTTTATTTAACTAGCCTTTACATACCTGAGGCGGAGGAGAAGGGGTTCATGCATGCATGCTTACGTCTTCGTCCCCCACCGCGCCAACTCATGTCCACCTGGTCACTTGATTTAGCCCTCACTTTACTTCACTCTCCTAGGTATTGTAAAAATCCTCCATTTGAGTTAAAGTTAAAGAAGGTTGTTTTTCTTATGGCCCTGGCTGCGATGAGTTCTGACCCATCTTGCCTTAGGTTCTCCAGGCTTGATATGAGTGGACATATGGCTCCTATACCTCATTTTGTGGAGAAGAACGACCATGCTGACCATGTCTTTATTGAATTTGAGGTACCAGCCCTCAAGCACGGCGATAAGCACCACCTTTTATGTCTGGTGACATCGTTGATCCTATTGATGCAGGAATCTCGACCAACTCAGGCCCTCTGGGTTTCTCGGGCAGGTACACGCCTCCAAAAGCAGCAGTAGGCAGCTTTATTGGTGGAAGTCATACGAGAGAGTAATCCGAGTACTCTTGGGTGAGCACACGATATCCGTAAATGAGCACCTATGCTCCAATTCTTAACGAACTACTCTCTAAATTACATGCAACGGACTAACTTATGGTCTTCTAATCATACCTTCATTACGCGGTACCTGTACGTAAATCTCACAAAACCTAACTTACAATGTATAGCTCTTATGCAGAAATTCTAGTTTTAAGCTATTACCTAAAGAAGGGGGGGGGGGAGTGTTTCAGCTGAGACCTGTCTGCCTCCTATGTTGTATACATGTATGTGTACAGTTAAGGTTTCACGTGACACCCATTCCCTAATACTTAACCAGTCTAGTCAGGAGCATATTTTTATTTTAAGTACATCCTATTTTGGTAATGGAGTACCTGATTAGTACTTATTATTTTGGGAATAATTATAAGTACATTTATTTTAATGTTAAGTACAAACTATTTTTGTAATAGAGTACCAGATTAGTATGTGTGGTTTATCTAATTATCAGTACATTTATTTTGTATCTTTATTTTTGTGATAAAAATATTGTACATATTATACCATATTTTATATGTATAGTTTATGCGTGTTGAAATCTACTGTTCTATCAAACGTAAGGATTACAACACCACAGGCTCTATTTTAAGAAACGCCACCTGTATCTTTATACTTATTTAATTAAACGTTGATCTCATTTTGTGTGTTTTGTTTAGACCTCAGTAATTTGTTAGTGGTTCTGATATTCTTGATGAATGTCCCCCTCCAGACTTGTGACATCAGGCGCATCGTCAATGATGGAGGGGCCATTAATAAATTCAGGTTTGAGTCCCGAAGGGAAGAAGGAAAACCTAATATTTAGTAGTGGCCCCGTAATCATTGACAATAGAAGCGTTCAATCTGTATACAAGCTTGCCGTATGTCACCAGATTCGCCAATTATCGTAATAAAATGTGAACAAGACTAAGAAGGGTTTCAGTTTCTAAATTATTTGTCGATTATTCCTGAAGTTAATAGAGTCTTATGACAAGTGGTTTTAATCTTATATATTCTTCATATATATTATAATAATCTCATATATATTTTAGCTCACTACTTTATTGTATATTTAAAATAAGAGAGCAGGAAAACATATTGTGTTGTGAAATAAATCCATTACAAACTGGTAAATACTGGTTGCAAAAAATAAATAGTATATGATTTACCTTCTTTTGTATGCTAATGATGTATTTATAATAGTGGTATCTAAATCAAACAACGCTTTTATGATTAAATTGACATTTCATTCAGTTACTTATTTTTCTCTGAACAGAACTGCTGGACTTGAGAAGCAGCTAATTTTTGATAGAGGCTGTTGATTGGCTAATGGATAGGAGCATGATTAGTAAATCAAGATATCTTCATTATTTCATATCTAAATTTAAATATTATAATTACGAGCAATTTCAACAATTGAGTCATGTTCTAGAGTAATCCGCGAACACCATGGTATAAAATATGTCACATAAAATACACTATTAACGTAAATATTATATAGTGAACACAGATAAAATAAAAACATATGCGAAAAATCACTAAGCGAGAGAGGAGATTGCCTGCTGAGACGGCTGAGTTCTTGAAGCTATCAGCCAATCAGGGGATGATATCCTAACTTGCTAACACCGTAGTGACTTACCCTGGTGTTAGGAAGTCACTGCATATGTTAAAAATGCAGAGGCTAGTGATTGGCTAAGGCAGGTGATATGTAAGCCGAGACTCAGTCAGTCTACAAATTTTGCTTACTTTTTTTTTTTTTTTTTCTATATTCCAACTACTCCCTCTCGGGCATATAGCCTTTACACTCTACCGCTGAACACTTGTTCGAGTCTAGGGAGTGAGACATGCGAAGCACCTATTCACGGCTCGAACCCAACTCCATCTCTGAAGCTGCTTCGCTTCTACGCTTCACAGTCTCACTCCCCAGGCTCGGACCCTCACTCCCAGAACGCCACCTATTGAGCAATTAACTCACTAGGCATGTCCCCCTGTAGCATATTTTTAATATGGGAATATTCATACAGTGCTATTTAATCAGGGAACAATGAGGGTATTTTGTTTTGGCATTTCGGTGTGCTGTGGTAATGCACTGAAACTAGGTACAGCACAAATTCCATCCCAATAATATCTTCCCATTGACATATTGGGATTCGAACCCAGGTCCATTGGATTACCAGACCAGTGGCAAGACCACTCTGCCACACCTCCCCTTGTTGGCTTATCAATTTTTCTTTCGCTTGTGTTCACTTTATAATATCTATGTTATTAATGTTTTATATGTTATATATTTTAGCTCTCAGGGTTCGTATATCACTTTAGATTATCACATTATCATTAAAATTGCTTACAGTTTTAGAGTTTCAATAATATACATGGAATAATGAAGATATCTCACTTTATCAACACAAATCAATCAACAACCAATCAGCAGCTTCTGTATACAATATTTTACTCTACAATGAAAAATAGAAATGTACTTGATAACATATATATCCAATAGATGTATCTGTTAACCCTTATTTAGCGGTCTAGGCGGTATATTTGACCGTGCCGCCTAGCGTTTTTTTTTTACCATAAATGGGGTTGTTTCCGTGCTATTTTTCATGCATAAAAAAGACCCAGAGCGTAATACAAGTATGTATCCCTGAAAGGGCGTAAATTGAGCTTTCCAATGACACCCGAACCATCCTTCTACGATCACTGGTTGTCTTGCAACGATCGTGCAACCGAAGGGCAAAAACGGTAAAATACGGCAATTTCTTTATATAATTACGTATGTAGCGAGGGAGTGAGGGTGGATGTAAGTGGAGTAAATCTCATTAGGTCCACGGCGGCCGTGGCGAGTGGTCAGGAGGTAATCTACGCTCCTCCCACCGCTCCGCTCTCTCTCAGAGCACATTATGTGCTCAAAATTGCACTCGACAATAGCCGTGACCCGCCACATAGGCCACATTTATTTAACTCAACAATAGCCGGGTGCCGCCAGTTAAGGGTTAAACTCCATAATGTAGGAAAAATGAATCTAAAATTATACTTGATGTTTTGAAATCACAACTAAAATGCCACAGGAACGAAAGGACCGGCGTCACAGGCCAGGATATCTATAAGGATCATCACACCAACTTCGTTGTCTCCCTTTCACATAACTCCACATATGTATACGTCTCTCCAATCACAGCCTTCTAGTATACAACCCACATTACTTTATTCCTTAACATTTGTATGTACCAACTAGGTATGTATTTAATTAAGGTACCAACCATGCATGCAGACTATAATATTTTCATTGTGTAGGTACGACGGCGATCTGAAGACACCTCATTAAACCTATGTTCTGGAGTCCACCACGACTGTCCGGTAATACGAACCTCAGCCGTGTGACTCGCCTAGTCATTCTGGGCAATTATTTGTTTCAATACTCCCCAGGTCTCTCAACTTGAGATATTAATTGTTTCTTTGTTGTTAATCCGTCACTTAAGACACTCGACTCATATCGATTGTTATTAATACTGGCGATTAATACTATGTTCATGTTTCACCTTTGTTGCCAGTAATTCACTGAGATTCTTAACCACATTTGTGTAGGATTTATCCTCAACCTATTATGTACCCTATCCCTTGTGTGTTACTATTACTATTGCTTCAGATGAGAAAACATCCCCGACTACGAATCTATATTCGAGAGTTGGAGATCGAAATGATTATGTTGAGACGATTCTATAACTCCTCAAGATAGACGTTACCTGAATTAATATACCATCTACATGTCTATCTGATTACGTCAGCCCTGTACTGTACTTAGTTATATAACAATTATATGTTCCCAACCTTCCTAATGCAACCTCCATTTCACTAGACAAGATACCTAGGAGTAGTTCCGAGATTTAATTAGGCAATTACTCATTGATTTGGAAAGCCCATAGACCATCCCCAATTTCGTATGCGGGTCTGTGGTTAGGAAATTGTCGTGCCGGACAATATCGTCGTATTAATTTCGCGTGAGTTTGGCTACGGGTCAAACTCGGTACAACCGCCTCAAAATTGTTACCCCATGAAAACCCGTTTTTCTATGTATGCCACCGATCCACAGAAAACTAACCTAACCCTGTGCTTGTACTAATCCATATCTGTTGATTTATATAATTAATAATATCCAATTTGCATACGATCATCTCCAGAGAAGTGCAGGAAAACTACCTAGTCTCTCTCTCTCCATTATGAGATAGATCGATGTCACTCATGCATGTACCCATTCCTAAGTTAAAGAAAAAGTTTTATCCACAATACTCTGCTTAGTGACCGCGTGCCCAGTGGTAAACTTTTGAGCCACCCTGTCCTTTTGTCCTCTCCCCGTAGGCCTACCAACCCAACTTCACAAACCTTCCCCTCGCATGACGCCCATCAGGATGTTTTTATATTCCGTGCCGAGTCAGTTCCGACTCGAACCCCAGTATACAGAGAGTGCAAACCTATTCTGGTATCTCTTTCACGATCCTCTAACCTAAGTAAACCACGCTCCCCACCTGAACCGTAGGGGTAGAACGCGCGAGGCTATGCCCCCCTCCCACCCCCTTGAAAGAGGGTATATAGGCCATAAAAATGTCACATCCACCGACCCCAAGCTCAGCTGTTTCGTTTTAGTGCCTAGGATATTATATGAACCAGAAATTGCCTGATCGATATGGATCTGACACAGAGGCACTGCCCATGTCGAATCGTATTCCGTGCATTTCAACCAGGGTTCATTCACTTTATATTAACGACTAATACCGTCACTTTATGTACACATTTCGTTTTCGTAAGTTAAGTATTTCTTTTTCCTTCACCATTGTGTTCCTCCTTTTCCGTCTCTTTCCACACCTATTATACATCTAATCAGTCATCCCTTCTAGTCTCACTTCTAGTCTCGTCCACACTACTCTGTTTTCGTATCTCTGTTGTTTTATATAAGATTAATTATGACAAATCTGAATATAATCCTCTCCAGAGAGCTCTAGGGAAGCCACCTAGTTTTTCTCTCCATTTAAGAAGATAAACGTATATTACCCCATGCTCCGGGATTCGTTCTAGCACCTAAGTAGTTATACAATTGAACTTGAGTTATTCAACCAGGTTCTATACTTTTATATTAACGACGGCAAAATACCGTCCAATTCATGCATGTAATTTTTTCCTAAGTTAACTCTCACTAATCCACCAATACTTTGCGTAGTAACAAGCATGCTCAGGTAACCTTTTTTCCACCCTGTCGTTTTCCATACCAACCCGAGCTTAATAACTCGCTCTAAAAAGGATGCCATCAGGATGTTAATTTCTGCCGAGCAAGTCATTTTCTCAAGCTTCCGTAAGCAGAGAGTACAAACCTATTTTGGTACCTCCTTTAACTATCCCCTAACCTAACTAACCACCCCTACAACCTGGGGCAGTGAATTAATGCGCGCGAGGCTAATCCCCCCTTTCCTCCCCTCAAAGAGGCCCAGCATCTCCCCCTCGCGTAGGACTACCGACATCCTCATGCCGCCAAATTCTTGCTAGAAACTCCGGGTATTTACAACCCATACCAACCTCCAAGTTTTCGATTCCAGCCTAAATCCTATTCCTATCCCGTTCCTATCTAACCCCCAAGTCCCTCTTAACCCATCTTAGACTCCTAATAACATTTCAGCTAACTCAGAGGAGGATCCTAGAGATAATATTAACGTAGGCTGCCTTACCGCTTGAGTCCAAAGGCGCTGGACAAACTATATAGTTTTTTGTTTCCCCAACATCCTCCTCTCAACTCATATTAATAATTTGTCTTAGAGTAAATGTCAGAAAAAAGTAAATCATCTTGCGGCCTACATGCTAACTTTATAATAGACCTTTAATGCTACCCTCTTCCACCAAGGGATTAAATTAACTTGTATTCCCCTCCGACATCCAAAAGTTAGACAAAGGAACCCCCTCTGCCCGCCCTCCATATATATAGTCCCGCGCCAAAAACAAGCCAGTTCGAGAGGATATAAACTATGTAACGGAAGTGCCGCAGTCGTGGATATATTACCCAGCTCCACCCTCAGGATATACAGTGATTTGCGGTGTTCGCGATCCAAGTGCCTCTGTAAGGGACCGAATCAATCCTTGACAAATATATTGTTGCAACTGAGAAACCAGGGGCAAGATTATATCTTTCAACAACCGATTCATAAATTCTTTTTGATTGTCTCATAAACGTATTGTCAGCCGGTTCGCCACTACTTTGGGTTTAAGAGCAATCATAACTCATAACCGGTCCCAGGTAGAAAGATCTGGTTATGTTAGAAGGGATTACGCGAGTTTAGGAGAAGCCTCGACGAGAAGATTCCTGGGCAAACAATTGTCTGTTTGACCGAAAGGCGAGAAGCCGTTTCCACATCTGAACCTCCTCATAAGGCCAGAATTAGTAAGAAAAGTCGTTCTCCCGACTGTCTTACGTTACTTCGATCCACTGTTTTCTCTGGCTATGCTGATGACAGAGGCATTTAAGGCTTTCAGTAGGAGTCCCATAACGACGTGTCATCAACGGCTAGACAAATTAGCCCAACTGTACACTTCTCTACACTCCCGGACAACTTGGACGGCAAAAGAGTCGCTGTTAGCCCCTAACACACCAACTCAAGATAACGAGATGCCTAACCTTGTGATTTAAGTAATCTACGTATCGTTGAGTAATGTGATCAGAAGAATCATTCCTGAACGTTGGAAGTAGGAAGCGAAAGAACTCTATTCAAATTCGCGAGCAGTGCTAAGAGACGATACAAACGCCACTACCTGAACCGAGTGCTCCAACATCTATTGTTCGTGCGAATCCTATTACTGTACGTACTCTATACCCGAGTGTTTAACAGTTTAAATAAAGCTGTATTACAAACCATTTATCCACGATTATTTTTGTCCTCTGTTGATTTCCTTTATGTACTTTGCAATATATCCAATAGCCCAGTCTTGCAGAACTCACCTATACCAAGTTAAACCTGTATAAAATCAGGGCATAACAACAACAAAAGAGATATAGTAAGTATTAGCAATGTTCACATTTTATTATTTTATTCGTGATAGATTAAAGAATCTGGTGACATCTGGCAACCGTGTCCACAGATTGAACACTCCTATTCCGGCCCTCCCCCTCCCATTCATCTACTGTATTGATAGAGATTCTTGATATATCAGTGAAGGACTTAAGGGGAGGTTTTTAGTTTGTTACCTAGTCCTCCATCAAGCTTAAAATTACACCCCCTAGGCTCCCTTTCTAGATAAATTTGTACATTTTTCGGTAGAAAAATGTCCCGGCCTGTTATGCCCTGTTTTTCTACAGGATTAACTTGGGTAATGTGAGTTCTAAATGACTGGGTATATAAGGCTGCATGCACAATACAAGGTATGAGGAATAGAGAACACAAAATAAACACACGGTAACACGACACACGATCACTTTTATTTAAGTAGATGAATAAAGAGCATAGACATATAGTAATTCTCGTACAAAACAAATAATAGAAGGGAACTGCTAGCATTAGCGGATCTGGATGGAGCCTAGTCTCCCACTTCCAACGTTCAGGTATACTCTTCTGATCACGGGTTTAGTTAGCAAGTTTTATTATACTGGAAGACCTCAATATATTCATGTAATTCAATTTCACTGATTTGATCTCTTACTGGCTGGTCGCGTGCCCAAGTAGCAGCTCACAGTTAGGATTAGACATGCGTATATTGTAGAACACGGAATCTCTAGTAACCTCATGGGGGTACTGATCTAAGGTTTATATTATGGCAGAAATACGTAGAACACAAATCAGTGGGCGAACGTTAGATATCACTAGGGTTTTAATATCTGAATAAGGTAATTACGAGAGTCAATGTCGCCTGTTAATTAATGAATACTGATACGCTTAGTACATCCCAAATGGAATGGTTAAATATGAGTTACACTGGGCAAGGTTATAGCCACTTCATAGAAAGTTAATAAGTGAGTGTCAAACTGGTACTATAACAGTTAGTACTAGTAACATGAATCTTGAATAGTATTTGTAGGTCTGGTCCTGGTTATCTTGCTTCCGGTGATGTTGGGGGCTAACGACTGGTTCCTCGGCCGTCCAGGTGGTCCAAAATGTAGGAAGTTCTCAAGTCGGATCTCTTGACGATCGGTGCTGGCTACACACTTATATACCCACGAATTTGTGTGAAGGTTATAAGGTGCACGTTAGGACTTGTACATGGACAGCTCTTCTATTTAACTTCTGCCATGGAGTCTGCTGGCTCGGGAATCTCTCAACTCAGGAACAACACAAGGGCAGAGCTAGAGGTTAACTTCAGGGTAGTGACCACTGGTGGGTGTCTAACTTTCAACTGATTTGACTGGGGGCGGGAGCTAGGTTTATAGGCTCGGTTCTGGACCCTGTAGACAATAGGGATCTCGAGTCTTATGGACTTATTTGAGCTCTCAATAGATATGGGGACTGGGTAAGATGGTGATTACTGTTGTGGCACATGGCTATAGGAAGCCTTCAATTTGTGATATAACTGAGCCTTAGTAAAAGGTACTATTTTGGCTATACTGGAAGTATTTATGGAAGGGAGACTGGATCTACTTTGTGGGGAGGACTGGGACAGCTGTGATAGGGGCGTCTCTCTTATATTGCTCAGTCTTTGTTCTATTGCATAGCTGAGGTGCTAATTTGACTATCCGAGTATGCAAAACAGGTGGATGGGTTATTGTGGGTATAGAGAAGTGAGTAAGGGGGTTAGACATGCATGGTTAGTTCATTGATAGGAAGAATTCCTAGGCTACCTGGCAATGACCCGGAAGTCAAAACAGGGGTCAGGTATACCTCCGCGGGGATGGGGGTCTCCCTCCTCGGGTGGGTAAAAAGGGGTAGCCGGGCGCTCTCCCTCTGGGATGGTCGTCCGGCGGCTGTGGCTAGGGGCTTGCCATATCACCAGTGTTTGTAATAACCCTCTGTTTATGAGACAGATGTGGGTGTTCTTAATATCAAAACCGAAGGTGCCTTGGCTAGCTGGGTGTACTCGGTTGGCTGTTAATTGCATGGCTTGCTGGATGTGGTGGAGACTGGTTGTTAACTCTGTCACATTTATCTGGAAGTATGGCAATAGAAATTAGTTACTGGCGGGGCGGCGAGCCTCGCACCGACGACCATGGGGTGCAGGGTTGTGAATGGGTTGTAAGAGAATAGATGGCATGCAAGGGGTTAGTAAAGTTCTAATGTTGTTCTGGCCTACTAAGTGAAGGTAGGCTGGATAGGAGTATATATATAAAAGGTTGGAGAGCGTTAGCAACGGAAAATTCAAGGTTCTTCAAGAGGTATGAGAGAGAGGCTAGGTCGGACAAGAGTCGAGAAGCGCGGGTGTCTTAATGAGATGGGGGGAAGCTCAGGGGCTACAGGGAAATTTGCCCCTAAGGTCCCTGGGCGTGGGGGTGGCATTAGGCTACAATTGATATTGGAGTTTGAAAAGACAGTGAAAGTACGTTAGTCAAATGCTACCGGGGGATGCAAATACGGGGTGGTATATGAGTCTGGAAAAGATAGAATCATGTGGACTGTGGGGCGGTGGGGGAGAAGGAGGTTAACTGTAGGTATGTGCGTGGCTTGTGAATAAAGTAAGGTAAAACATGGTGTATTATTTCTCGTACATACGAGGGGTTATGGACCTATTATTTGACACGCTTTTTGTGTACGTCTAGGTGTCCCTGGGAACTGCATTTTCTATGAAATATAGACCCAAGGAAAGCGGCAGTTCGTAGGGGTACTGCGTTATTGTTTCGAGGTACTATGATAGATACTGGTAACAAAGGTTATCTATACAATCTCTGGTTGGGGTAAGGATTACGTTACAGCATGGTGGCTAACATCTTTAGTCATGGCTGTCTAAGTCTTATGGGGGCAATGGTTCTATATCTTGGTGTACCCGTGGGTATCTTTAATTTCTTATGAGTTTGGACATGTGGTTTCTTTTTCACATCTACTCGGATGTAAGAACATACATAGATTATAGGTTTGACTCCTGTAAGGAGATTAGGAAAACCTAATATTTAGTAGTGGCCCCGTAATCATTGACGAACATGCCTATTACATAAGGCATCCTCTTCAAACACTAATCCGCCGTAGTTTGAATCTACCGCGCAGAGCATTTAAAAACTGAGGAGCCTTCATCATGAGCGCACGCGACCTCACTCATGGCTTCAGTCATTATGAATTGGGTTCTCACTACGAAAAAACTTCGTAAAAAATAAAAACAAAAAGAAAATAAGAATAACTATCCAATAAGCTTTCCATCATATCGTGGATGTACTTGTGTGGATTTCTGACCAGACGCTGAATCAGGCGTCATTCCTCCTTCACTGACATATCAAGTAAACCAAAATCCTTAATACATCAACGAATGGGAAGGGGACGGTCGGGAGGGCCCCAGTCGTCAATGATTACGGGGCCACTACTAAATATTATTTCCTAATCTCCTTACAGGAGTCAAACCTATAATTTATTAGTGGCCCCTCCATCATTGACGAACATGCCTGATATCTAAGACTGGAGGGGGACATTCGTAATCATATCATAACTCTAGAAAAGCAGATAATAAAACAACCACATAGTATTCTTACTTTTGAAAATGTATTTAATACGGCGTAGGCCGGAAATATACAAGAAAAAGGGGTTCAGGCAGGTGCGTGCTTCAAAGAAGCCTGCCTGACAAAATAGGTAACCCTGAAGATTCTGAACACAGATCTGTAGTTACAAAAGGCACCCCACTCAACGAGTGGTGACAAATAATAAGTTATAAGTTTATATGTGCACATCATAAACCCCAAAATACATGTGGAGATCAATTGCTAATGAACTCCATTGAACTAATGTTACATTGCTTTCGCAGCTAAAACTACTATAACAACACCGTTGTTTTGTACTAAACTTTGTACTAGCACAAATTCTCTCAGAGAAATTTTCATATCACATTTCAACCTTAAATTGTATCACAGTTCTCATACTCCGGCGGGGTCTAGGGTGTCCTATGTCAACTGACTGCACCCCCCCCCCCCCCCCCCCTTTCCTTGAAAATAAACATAAGTGACTGCAGGGCCACCTAGACCCTCTGCCTTAAAGCTATACATGGTAAGGAAGGTTTGTCTAGAGCAACTGACAAGTATCTAGAGAGAAACGTATGATTAGACGCCCACAACTGTGTGGACGCAATATCTTCAACTGAAAAGTTTTTCAGGAAACGTAAAGAGGCCGCCCACTTGCGTAAATCGTGGGCCCTACCCACAACGCCGGGATTACTCTCTTTAATGACTTCTACTAGAAGAGAGGCTAATCGCCGTTTAAGTAAGCGTTTACCCGTACTCGCTACCCATAAAGCACCTTGGGGGTTATGAGGAGCTATTCTTAAATATTTGGTTAGAGCTTGCACTGGACATAAATTATGATGCACCTTTCCCCTTTTTAACGCCGGCACCGTGAATTCAGAAAACACGTGTGCACTATGCTCATTCTTGGCTACAAACGCCGGGGAGGGTGCAATGGAAATTGAATCATTAAGTCTACCAAACCTAAGACAATTAGGTGTGTTGCTCATCGCCGCCAGCTCAGACACTCTGTTTCCGGTGGCCAAAGCCAAAAGGAAAACTGCCTTCTTTAAGATTAAAGCAAAGTCTGCAGTATTTTGATACAGACGAGAATGAAGTAAAGACAAAGCTTTGTCCAGAGACCAAGTAGGCATGAGCTGACGGGGAGGTGGGCGGAGTTTAAAACACGCTCTCATAAATCCTGTTTCCTCCGCCACCGGTATGGATAGACCTGTAAGGTCGAAAAAGGGCACTCTAATCGCAGTTAAGTGATTCTTCAAAGTAACCACAGATAAACGTTTCTGCTCAAACAGATAGTTCAAGTAATTAAAAACCAATGCCACTGAGGGTACAGTTTGTTCCGTTCTAACAAATCCAAGAAGTAAAAGCTTTCCAATGAGATTGATATTGTCGCTTAGTAGACTGAGTATATTGATTGAGCAATTTATTGGTCACATCCCTACCGTATGGTGCTAGCCACTTGGCCTCCTGAATGTCCATAATGCAAAAGTCAGCGAGGTCTCTAGGTTGCCAATCGTGTCTAAGTGGAAGTACCCGACCGGGAGCGATACCGGGTCCGGGCACCACATTATTAACTGCTGGCACCACACCTGCGCTGGCCACAGGGGCGCGATTAGCGAGACTAAGCCTCGATAAACTCGTAGTTTGTTCACTACGTGGCACATTAGTGACGCATCTGGCGGTGGAAACAGATAGATGGAGCTCCATCTGTTCCAGTCTGTCACTAGGGCGTCTGGCCCCCCTGCCGGCGTTATCGTCCGGCGGGTGAGGTATAGAGGGAGCTTGTGAGTCTCCTCGGACGCAAAAAGATCCACTTGTGGATGGGAGAGCTCCGCAATCATTAGGTCGAAAATGGGTTGCTTGAGCTCCCATTCTACTGTCGTGCTCTGTCTCCGGGACAGAGCGTCTGCCCAGACGTTCGCTACGCCTGGGAGATAAGATGCGTGAAGATAAATATCTAGACTGGTGGCTAGAACAAAAATCTCTTCCGACACGAGTAGCAACTTCCTTGACCTCGTTGACCCTTGTTTCTGAATACAGTGAACTGCATTCAGATTGTCCATTCTGAAGGCCACTGACTTGCCCCGTAACGCCGGGCCGTGAGCCTGAAGGAAATACAATGGGACTAGTAACTCTTTGACATTTATGTGAGAGATTTCTAAGTGGGACCAAAGTCCCTGACCCTGGTGCCCCTGATTTGACTGAAATCCCCACCCTATGGTGCCTGACGCATCCGTGTCTACCCATACCGTTGGAGGAGGAGAGGTCCATGACATGATTGAGTGCAATGTTTCCCTCTTCGCCCAGACCGCTAGTAAGGTGTGGATTAATTTTGGTATGGGCCATAATTTTCCCGCCGGTAAGAGTGGGAAATATTTGTTGCCCTCCAATATTAATCGTTTTACTTTCAACCGGCCCAACTTGACAGTTAGCTGAATCCAGTTGAGAGAGCCGACCAGAGACTCCCAGACTCTTCGTGTCGTAGTCAGACTGTGAAGAAACCTGAAAAGTTTCCTGCGAAACCTGTTGCGATTGTCCACACTCTGACTCAGAGTGAGAGCGGCGGTGTCCCAGACCAGCCCTATCCACTGAATTACTCTTGAGGGAACAAGGTTTGACTTTACCAGATTTACCTTGAAGCCTAGAGTTTTGACATGATTTAAAATGATATTGACATGTTCTTAGCCTGTGCGGGACTGTGCTTCACGGCCTGTGCCATGTTAAACACTGTTCGCCATACATCAGGGGACATTAAAGAAGGTGTAAGTACTGGGGACATTACCACCTGGTTAGCAATGCGATCAGGCAGCTTGCGAACTAATGACATTCTAAGATCCTGTCGTGCTCGCACCGCCTCAAGTAAGGCTGTGCGTATGTCACCTAAGGATTGAATTGACGACTGAAGAATCAGACGCCGGGATAATTCAACTGCTCTTCGAGCATCCGCGTCTGCGATTGCCTGAGTAGACCTGAGTAAAGACTTAGCCACCTGTTGAGAAACTATGTACTGTGAAAACAGGCGGAAAGCTTTTCCCCTTAGCCTAAATTCTCTGTCTAGGTGAGAAGGGGTAGGGGTAATGAATGGTTCCTTTAGTTCACAAAGATTAATCTTAGGGGCAGCTAAAAAGGAAAATAAAGCTGACGGAACTCCGCCGGCAGAACCTACCGGCATTGAGAACCATGAATGTGTATCCTGAGGGATCTGGTGGGAAGATTTAGAAGTGAAAGTGGTTGCAAAGTTTTGAGCCTCTACCTCCCAATCCACCCAAGGTCCTGGTCCTAACTGTCCCACCTTCAACACTGGATTAGCTGTCTCGTCTGTGACGGTCTGTAAATCTAGTTCAGGAGTAATAGCCAACAGAGCCTTAATATCATTAAACCCATCCAGCTTAGACCAGTCTGAAAAAAGTTTTGAAGCTGAGGCAGGGGGTAAAGCAGGCTTAGATGCATAAACAAAATAATCCTGATAATAATAACTAGGTATAGCCTTGATATTTACGTCCAAAACATTACCCAAGGCATCCAATGCCCTTAATTTCTTAGACTTATTTCCCTGGATAAACCACTCACGTGGTACCGGGAGTTCCCCTGACAAGGTAGGCTGGGCAAGCTCTGGCTTAGAGGGGTTCAAAGGGACCCATGACTCGTCTGGCCCATAAAGCAGGGGCATAGCTACCTTTCTAAGAGGCGCTTTGTCTAGAGGGGGTGGATTAACATCCGTAATGACCCTGACATTTGACGTAGTGAATGCCGCCGTAGCTGGCTTAGAGCTCCCTGCCGGTGACAGAGTAGGAGGGTTAGGAATCTTAGATAAATCGATTGACGTTATCAGAGGCCGTACCGCAGAACCTGTCAAGGGAGCCCCCAAGTCCATTGTGGGGTTTTCTCGTTGTTGATTAAAGAATTTTGATAGAGCATGAGTAAGTAACCCATCAATTTCTTGTGCTGTAACAAACTGGTTAGGTGCAGAACTTTCAGGTGAATTAGTATTATCATGGGCGGCGTCCAGGCCTGAGCCTGACCCTTGTCCTTCCCTATCTGAAATTAATGACACTTCATCTTGTTCCTCCCGATCCTCCTGAGAAGACCCCGCCGAGGCAGGGGCACCTTGTTTCCAAGATAAATCAGGGATAGAGGATGGGGTCGCCGCGTCCCTGTGGACATCGGCTACTGTGTGACTCGTATGAGTCGGACGTGGATGGACAGACCCTGGCTGAGCAAATCGCCAAACACCGAGGCTCTGGCCTACGCTCTCTTGAGAGTCTGAAACATTCTCAATTATTGAATATCCTGAACTCTCCATTTCTAGGGTTAAAATATCAATAGGTAAATCTTGTTTAGGGACAGGCGCTTCACTATACTCTGAGGCTGTAACAGAAACATTGTCAGGTGTAGAGGTACGATGAGTTGCACTAGACTTAGAAGAATGTCGAGAGGACTTCTTATGGGAATCCTTTTTGGAGGATTTGTGGCTACGGTGTGACCGCGAACTGGACCTAGGTTTGGAAGAATCACCACCATTGCCCCTGGGGGAAGCTTCAGTCTTGCACTTCTTACTAGCCGGGGAAGAGGCCCGACTTGAAGACCGTTGTCTGAGGGGTGACCTTGACCTCGATCTCGCCTGCGACGAGGAGGTGGCTGCCGGGGGAGTAGGCTCTCTCGGGCGTTTAAACGTCTCCACAGACGATACAGAAACCCGGCTAGTCTCTGTCGGCTTAAAACCCCTTACTCTAGAGGTACGTTTAGGGGGAGGGTGCTCTGACAGCAACTTATCCCAAAGTGGGACGTTGTCACATTGAAGTGACTTATGTGCGACAATGGTAGTGTAGGCCGACATTTGTTGTCTGACCTCTCTCAACGCTACCGCCGCGGTCTTGTCATTGTCACACAGGACTTTATTGGTTAATTGGGAGCAAAAAGAACAATTACGTGTAACCCAGAGACCCCTTGAACGGTCTAGACATCTAACACACCTTATGCAAAGGGTATGTGCAAAAATTGGGATACCCGCGCAAGTAGGGGTAATGCACAGGGCAAAAACTGGGGTCACATTAGCCATGACAGAGACTGGTGAGAGGAACTACCGCCGGGTCTGTATTGGTCCGCCGGAGCTCAGCTCTGGAAAAATAAAGAAAATTTCCAGGAATTAATGCTCATAAGGTTAACCCAAGTGTTCGCATACAAGTGTTAATAACCCGCCGGGTAACGGGATGCAAAGACACAGCTAACACATCTCGCCACGCGGCTGGGTATAAAGAGGCTAAACAAGTCTTCTTAGCTAAGAACATGAAGAATACCCTCTGATATAATGGTCCAGTATGGCACTAATAGTCTGTAGGAGGTGGTGACTGTCTCAAGATTCAATTTTGTAACAAAGCCCCCCCTCATAAAGACGCCGGCCCTTGAAATATTTTAGTAGAATAGCCCAGGGCAGGAATATACGAGATCTGATTTTTTAACGAATTGTCCCAAACGATCGTCGTAAAATTAGAAGGCGGCGATACTGAAAGTATCACCCAATTAAGGTTAATCGAAATTGAATTTGTTTATAAATTCCTTAGTTCCTTTACTTAGGGACACCCGCCGGGTGTGGAAATCGATTTGGTTAAACCTCACTGATCCTTCAAATGCCGTAAGAGTAAAGGCAGCGATACACAGAGTATCACTCACATGGATTGGTTAACTATAAGAGACCTAAGTCGTTTTATCCCACCCTGCTAAGGTGCACCCGCCGGGTGAGAAGTCTAAAAGTTAACCCCACAAGTTCCTGACCCCACTACTTTGTAAAAGATCGCCGGGGAGGAACGCCTAAACAACAGCTAGGTTTTCCCCGTGGTTTGTCGTAAACCAGGTAGAAAAACCTATAAAAAACGAGTGTTCTCACGAACGTCGTTTCTTTATATATAACTAAATATATATGTAAGGATGGGTACAGCCATCCCGCCGGGAATTATATAGGAGGCCTGAAACCAGGCACCCACAGATACGCAGTCCTGGAGAGCCACAGACACCTCCCCTCGCCGGGGAACCAGCCAGTGTTAACAACCACGTGTGGCCCTAACACTGCTCATCGGTCAGGATTTTTCACGGTGAAACCGAGAAAAACCCGCCGGAAGGCAAACCCCACCCTGAACAGACACCATCTGAACAAAACGACACGAGGAGAGACACGCACGACTAACCAAGGTCACAACATAATCCGTGGAATTAGCCAATACACAACTAAACCAGGAAACAAATATAGTCCGAGGAATTAGCCAATACACAACTAAAACCCGGATACACATGACACAGTAGGGCATATTTATAAAATAAATAATAACACTAGACATGTGGCAAAGCTACGAGCGGCTGGCTAGGCCTAGGTAGACGGCATGAAAATAGTTGAAATATAAACACACACTGGAATATCACAACAGGAACCACCGCCAACACACCACCGAAGCGATAACTTCCCAACCCCGGGAAGCCTGACACGGACCCAGAAAAAACTTCACTAAGTGAAGAAAAATACGCTGGGAACGTCAGCAAACACACAGCTCACCTCATCAGAAGGATAAAAGGCAGCAATTATTAACGCGTAATGAAAGCCGCCTGCATCACCAACTAAACCAAACTGTGAAAAGTTCACGTGTCCACAACAGGACCACGAGGGTACATCCGAAATAGATGCCCCATACATACGACCCAAAATACATTGCACTGCGGGCAACCAGCCCAGGACACTCCTGCTACGCCTATCCTAACCTTACTCGATACATCCCAGAGTAAACAAATGAGAAAAAACTCACTAGGGACGCCACGAATGCGGAACCAGCGGAGCCTGAAAGGAACGTCCGGGCAGGCTGAGCGCAGAGCAAAGAAGGAGGAATGACGCCTGATTCAGCGTCTGGTCAGAAATCCACACAAGTACATCCACGATATGATGGAAAGCTTATTGGATAGTTATTCTTATTTTTTTTGTTTTTATTTTTTACGAAGTTTTTTCGTAGTGAGAACCCAATTCATAATGACTGAAGCCATGAGTGAGGTCGCGTGCGCTCATGATGAAGGCTCCTCAGTTTTTAAATGCTCTGCGCGGTAGATTCAAACTACGGCGGATTAGTGTTTGAAGAGGATGCCTTATGTAATAGGCATGTTCGTCAATGATGGAGGGGCCACTAATAAATATAGGGCTGTCGGATGGGTTGGCGTTGGCTCAACTCAGGGACAGGGCATGGATGTTTTTAATATGAATGTATATTCTTGTTCATCATCGTGTAGGTAGAATCGGGCGGGTAAGGGTGTAGGACACGAAGTAATATGCGTAGTGTGGACTGTGGATACGAAGGAGGTAAGTGGAAGACGTATGACAATTATGGAAAGTAAATGGAAAACGGTGAACACAATGGCGGATAAAGATACTTAACCTAAGGATTGAATACATAGATTTTATGGGCGATGAGTCTTCAGAAACTTAGTCTGGCAAGACAAGATATGTTAGGGAATGTTAACATTAATACTTAAACTAAGGATTAAATACATAGATTTTATGTGGGGGGATGGGTCTTCAGAAACTTAGTCTGGCAAGACAAGATATGTTAGGGAATGTTCATATTAATACTTAACCTAAGGATTGAATACATAGATTTTATGGGGGCGATGGGTCTTCAGAAACTTAGTCTGGCAAGACAAGGTATGTTAGGGTATGTTAATATGAATATCTTAAACCTAGGGACAGCATGGGTGTATTAACTTCTAAGGTATATAACATCTACTTCTCGGATGTAAGAACATACATAGATATAATTATGGCTGTCTGATGTGTTGGCATTGGCTCAACGTAGGGACAGGGTATGGGTGTTTTTAATATGAATGTATATTCCTGTTCATCATCTTTGTAGTTAGAAGTGTAGGACACGAGGGGGTAGTGTATGTGAGGTGTGGAAAATGGTCAGTTTAGAAGGGGTATGTAGGCAAAAGGAAATTAGGAGGCAGAGGTATCAGGAAGGGAAGCGAGTGGTGGAATGATACGGTGAGAAAGGCAGTTGAGGAGAAGAGACAGTGTTTTGAGAGGATTTTACAGGATGGTAGTGTTGAGGTATGGGAGAGGTACAAGGAGAAAAGGAGAGAGGCAAAACGGAAAATTAGAGAAGCGAAAAAAGATGCAAACGAAAGGTGGGGCCAAAGGCTGAGTGAGAATTTTGAAGAACGAAAGAAGATGTTCTGGAAGGAGGTAAATAAAGTAAGGAAAGGAGGACAAAAGAGGGAAGAGTCAGTGAAAGATGAAAATGAAGAATTACTAGTGGAACCAGTTGAAGTGAGGAAAAGATATGCCGAGTATTTTGAATCTTTGTTAAATACAAGAGATGGAAGAGAAGCAGTGATTGAAGAGGTGGATGGAGATAGGTTACCCAGCCACCCAGGTGGCAGGGAATGAATGAAAGGATTGAGGAAAATGAGGTGAAAGAAGCAGTGAAACAAATGGAGAGCGGGAAAAGCAGAAGGTTTGGATGGTATTGCTGTGGAGTGTATATAAGAAGGGTGGAGATGTGATAATAGATTGGTTGGTGAGACTTTTCAATGTGTGCTTTGCTGTGTCAATGGTACCAATAGAATGGAAGAGTGCATGTATTGTGCCGTTGTACAAGGGGAAGGGAGATCGGCAGGAGTGTTCAAGTTATAGAGGTATTAGTTTATTGTCAGTGGTTGGAAAGCTGTATGGCAGGGTGTTGATAGAGAGGATAATAAAGTGTACGGAAGTTGCAATAGGAGAAGAACAGTGCGGTTTTAGGAGGGGAAGAGGGTGCGTGGATCAGATGTTTGCAGTAAGACAGTTATGCGAGAAGTATTTAGAGAAGCATAAGGAGATATTTTGGGCTTTTATGGACTTGGAAAAAGCGTATGATCGTGTGGACTGTGAAGCAATGTGGAAGGTGTTAAGGATTTATGAAATAGGAGGAAATTTGTTAGAAGCAGTTAAGAGTTTTTATGAAGGGAGCAGAGCATGTGTGAGAGTAGGAAATGGTGAGCTGAGTGAATGGTTTGAGGTAAAGGTAGGTTTGCGACAGGGTTGTGTAATGTCACCATGGCTGTTTAATATGTTTATGGATGGTGTGATGAGGGAGGTGAAAAGGAGAACTATGGGAAGAGGATTGGGTTTAGTAGGAAAGAATGGTAGAGATTGGGAGTTGAATCAGTTGCTGTTCGCTGATGACACAGCATTGGTGGCGGATTCTGATGAGAAACTGCAGCGGGTAGTCAAAGAGTTTGGTGTGGTTTGTGGAAGGAGGAAACTGAAGGTGAATGTCAATAAAAGTAAAGTAATGGTGTGTAATAGGGGAGAGCATAGGGTGAATCTAGATGTGAGGCTGGATTGGGAAATATTGGAACAAGTAGAGTGTTTTAAATATCTAGGAGGAACGATAAGCAGGAGTGGAGGTATGGAAGTGGAGGTAAAACAGAGAGTGTGTGAAGGAAGGAAGGTTTTCGGAGCAATGGGAAGTATGTGGAAGACGAGAAATCTCGGAGTGAAAGTAAAAAGTGCACTGTATCAAGGAATTGTTGTGCCAACAGTGATGTATGGGGCTGAGACATGGGCTCTGAAGAAAAAGGAGAAAAAAGGGCTGGATGTGATGGAGATGAGCTGCTTGAGGAGTATGTGTGGAGTTACTCGTAGAGACAGATTGAGGAATGAAGAGATACGTAGGAGAGTGGGGCAGCAGGAACATTTGTCAGCCAGAGTGGACAGAAGGGTGCTGAGCTGGTATGGTCATGTTGAACGAATGGGAGATGAAAGGCTTACAAAGAGAATATGTGAGTCAGGTACAAGGGGAGATAGAAGGGCAGGAAGACCCCCATTGAGATGGAGATACTGTGTAAGAAAGTCTTTGGATGATAGAGGAATGACTATAGATCAGGCAGGGGAAGTGGTGGTGGACAGGAGTGAATGGAGAATGCTTGTGAATAGTTGAGTGAACACGTGGTCATTTGGAGTAAGGGGTCGGGCGCAAGTTGGACTAGATAATAGTCCATCAGGCGCCTGGCCTGGGGAGACGATTAATATGAAGGGTGTGCCTGGAAGTGTGGTGGGAGGGCTTGTGGCTTTGGCTCTGCTGCATGTCTGCCTGCCAAGATCGGAACCTCTCCGGGTGGTCAGGGGCTGGGGGAGTGCTGGAGCGACCCTGGTCTCTGGGTCTTCTCCTGGGCGACCTGGATATGTGTGAGTTTGTGTTTTTTATCTGTGTTTATTTTTTGTTTTATGTTGTTTTTGTGTTTTCCCTGTTCTTGCTCTGTCTTGAGTCGGCTACCCCCAAAATGGGGATTGGGCCTGAGCATATAGATAGATAGATAGATAGATGTAGGTGCGGCCTGGAGCTGCTTAGCCCTGCGGGCTTGGGCCTGTCTGAATTGGCTGGCTCGGTCAGCTGGTCCTTTCGTTCTGTGGACCTTTCTTTCGGGTGTTTCTGTGTGGTGTTCGCTCGTGGCTTCTGTGGTGGGCTTCTTGTTCTGGGGCATTTTACTTCCCTCTCCTTCATTATAGGCTCGTCCTCGAGCCTCAAGGGTGAAGTAAAAAGAAGCATAGTCATGGTGGGTCATTTTAAGGGTATTTAGAAGGTTCCACAAAGCAAGAGAGCGACGGTCAGATTTCTTTTGCAGGTCAATGTATACCTGTAAGAATGTGTCCTCTGTGTTGTGGCGGGCGGCTGCCCGGGCTTGATGTGGGCGTGGTACACGGGCCAAGTGTCCAGTGGGGGTTTTTACTTTAACCTTCCGTATGAATGGTTTGTAGCTTTACCCCGTGGGGGTCGGAGTGAGGTGTGTTGGATTGACAGGAGGTCTGTTTAGTGTGGTGAATGGGTTACTAACCGAAGGGGGATTCATGCGTTACAACAGAGCTGGGGATGAAGGGGGAATGTGAGTGGGTTTTGTTTGGTTTTCTTGGGCGGTGTTGTAGGTTGGGAAAATATAGTGAGGCAATGTTCAAGATCGGTTTAGGTAAGGTGGGTGAAGGAGGTGTGTGGGAAGGAGGGGGTGTGTGTGTTGTGTGGCTTGGGTCCTGAGTGTCAGAACGGGGTGTTATTTTTGTATCGCTGTCTTTAAATCTGATGGGTCTGTTGATTATTCTACCTCTGGCGGTCCTGGTGGGAAGGTAGATGTTTGTCGTGGGACTTGAGTCGCTCGACGATGTTTTATATTGAGGGGAAGAACGTTTTACAGGTAAAGGACATGTGGGGGTTCTCTCAGGGGTGACTTTGTGGGGGAGATTCCTTAGGGGTTGGTTGGTTGGGGGTTCGGTGAGATGAGGAGGTTGGTCGATGTGTGGGTGGGGTGGTGGGGATCGTGGAGGGGAAAGGGGCGGATGCGGGGGGGGGGGCTAGACGGGTGGGTAAGGAGTGTAGATTTAAGTTGGAGGGTTGGGGGTAGGGACGTGTGTGGGGTGTGTCGTTTGATGAGGTTGGTGATTTGCTGGTGGTGGCAGTGGGCGGTTTTATGGGTGTTTGGTGGAGGTTGAGAGGGGATGAGGTTGAAGAGGAAGGCATGTGTTTTGTTGCGGGGGTGGGGGTGGTTACTTCTGGGCTATAGTTAGAGGGTTTATGGTGTTTAAGGGTGATTATTAGTCTTCTTTCCCTTTGTGGAGGAGAAGTCGACGAAGAAGAAGAGGAGGAGGTTAGTGGTCTGGCACCCCTACGGAATTTGGTTAGCAGGGTGTGTTTTCCTGGAGGTTTTAAACAGTTTGTGTCGTGGGCGTAGGTTGTAGCGTGAGGTTACTGAGGTAGATTGTGTGGTGTGTTTGGGTGTGTACTTGGTTTTGGGTGGGGTGTGTGGTTTTCTTAGTGTGGTGCTTGGGGAAGGTATGTCAGGGCTAAACGGCAGAGTCTCTGTTGTGGGGGGAGGCTTTCGTATTTGGATAAGCGGGGGAGGTACTTGATTATCAGAAGTGAACGAAGGTGTCATGGTGGAGGAGGGTGTGATAGTGGGGGCTTGGGGTTTGTGGAGGTTAGTTCGGGGGGTATGTTGAGGAATGGTCTGTCTGTTCGGTGTCGGAGGGCTTAGGTCTTTAGGGGTTTGTGTGGGGATTTTCATAGCTGGAGTGTATGGCGTAATAGGGGTGTTTAATTCTGGTTCAGCCGTGTGGGGTGGGGGATTGTCTTGTGGTTGGAGTGGTTTAAACGCTCGGACGAATCTAGTTCGGAACGTGCGAGTCACGCCGTGATAGTCGATGGTGACTTGATAGGCGTTTAGGACTTGTGTGATGGTGTAGGGCCCGACATAGCGAGGGCCTAACTTGTTGGTGATAGGGAGGTTGGCTACCATTACGGTGTCATGGATGGCGAAAGGATTTTTGTCATCGATGTTATCAGTTTTGGTGTCCTGACAGATCTGGGCGGTATGGAGGGTGTTTTGCAGATGTTGCAGTGGGTCAATTGTGGAGGTGGTGGAGGGAAGGTGAGCGTGGTGGTGGAATGGCAGTAACAGGGGGGGTACACCGTAAACACGTTCATGAGGGGAAATACCGTCTTCTCGGGGACAGGTGTTCATGCCCCATTGTATCATTTTTTAGTTGTGATGGCCAGTCTGTGGTGCTAAACGCAATCATTTTTGTTCGCAACTGATTGTTGATGGTGCGATGGCTGCGTTCGCATATAGCATTTCCTTGAGGCCAGTATGGGGATGAGTGTTTAATCTTAATGCCACATTGTTGGGTGAACTGTTGCCAAACGTGTCCACTAAACTCGGGGGCATTGTCGGATAGAAGAGCAAGGGGCAGACCGAATATAGGGAATACTTCTGTGGCAAGCAGTGTGGCGACTGTGGTGGCTGTGTGGTCTTTAGCTGGGCAGGCGATTAAAAATTTGGAATAGACGTCCACAAATGTGACGATATAGCGCTTGCCAGCGTAAGGAGGAAACGGGCCCATGATGTCGAGGGATAGGACTTGGAATGGTTTGGTAGCCGACAAGGTACCAGCTGGGCCTGGGGTACGTGATCTATCCTTTCCCAATAAACACGGTTTGCAGGATTCTGTCACTCGTTGTGCAATTTTGGAGGGGTTGGGGGTCCAGTATTGGTCTGTGAAGATTTTTAACATCTTCTTTTGTCCCAGGTGTATGCCGTTTCCCTCGTGGATGGCAATCATGTAGTCATGGGCAATGGTGGGGTCCAAGATTATGTGACCAGTGTCTGTGGCAAGTTGATCTCCCCAGCGAGTCAGTCCCCGGAAGATATTTAACGGTATCCAGGGGGGTCTGATTCTTGCTTCCCAAGATTGAATTAGGGAGGGGGCTGGGGGGGCATTCTGTCGGGGGGTGGGGGTAGATACCAACTGAGTGTTTTGTAAGGTGGCTAGGTTGGTGGGGGGGTCTTTTGGTACTGGCAAACGTGACAGGGCGTCTGCATTAGTATGGAGTTTGCCTGGACGATATTGTATGGTAAAGTCGTAGTCCTCTAGTGTCTCCCTCCAACGTACCAAAAATGGCTGAGTTGGTTTCGCACCTACGCAGCCATTGTAAAGATTGATGGTCGGTAATTATTTCGAGTTTTGCGCCCAACACAAATGACCGGAAGTGGCTGAGTGCCCAAATGATCCCTAAGCACTCTCTCTTGGTGGCTGCGTAATTCTGTTGTGGTTGGGTGAGGGTGGAGCTGGCATACGCTATCACATGTTCCTCTCCGTCTCTGACTTGAGCTAAAACTGCACCCATGGCGTACAGAGATACGTCGGTATAAAGACGGAAAGGTTTTTGGTAGTCAGGGAAAGCGACAATAGGGGCTTGGATTAGCTTTTGCTTCAAAGTGTTAAACGCGAGGTCTCTTTCAGGTGTCCAGGTGAACGGGGTGTCTTTATGGGTAAGTTGGTGGAGGGGTCTGGCTATGGTGGCAAAGTGGGGGACGAAACGTCTGTAGTATGTGGCTAAACCTAGAAACGAACGTATTCCTTTAACAGTGGTGGGTGGGGTTTGGTTTTGTATGGCTTGAAGTTTCTTTGGGTCTGGCGCAATACCATGTTCAGATATCACGTGTCCGAGGAAATCTACCTTATTCCGGGCAATCACGCACTTTGAGGGTTTTAATTTCAACCCGGCGGCTCGGATTCTTTGAAGGACTTGTCTCAACCTGAGGAGGTGTTCTTCCCAGGTTGGAGAGTACACAATAATATCGTCCAGATAGGCTAGGCAGGTTTCCCAGGTTAGGCCATGTAATACCGCTTCCATCAAACGGGAGAAAGTGGCGGGTCCGTTACAGAGGCCAAAAGGTAGGACGTTAAATTCATAGTGATGGCCACCACTAGTGGAAAATGCTGTTTTCTTTTGGTCCTCGGCCTTGATAGGCACTTGCCAATACCCTGCTTGCAAGTCGAGGGTAGTGAACCATTTGGATCCGTGTAGGGAGTCAAGGGAATCGTCTATTCGGGGTAAGGGCGTAGCGTCTTTAATGGTTACGTCATTTAACCTCCTGTAATCGACGCAAAAACGGGTTGTCCCATCTTTCTTTTTGACTAAGACAACAGGGGAAGACCAGGGGCTAATGGACGGGGTGGCAATCCCGGCCTCTAACATTTCCTGGACTTGGCGTTCCTCTTCCTGACGTTGTATGGGGTTCTTTCTACGGGATGGTTGTCGTATGGGGGGCCTGTGGTGTTAATAATGTGTTGTTCTATATCAGTCTGTCCGATTTCGGTGGGTTGTTGGGCAAACACGTCACTGAATTCCAGCAGTAGGTCGTACATGCCGTTCTTTTGGTGGTCAGATAATGTCTCAGGGAGAGGGGGCAATTGGAGGCTGGTAGGGGTGTCGTTAAAATCTATGGGGAGGTCATCGAAAGTTTCGAGGTCTCCTATAATGAGACCTTTTGGTAGTGTCAGGGATTCTTCTGAGATATTTGCCACGAGAATGTGGTTGATGCAAGCGGAAATGATGGCGGGTTGTAAGAGGCAACGATGGGGGTTGGGGGACGTGGTAGTGGGGGAAAATATCATGTGCGTTTGGGGTATGCTATTCCAGGGCGACTAAACCAAGTAAGATTTATAATTACCCGGCCTGGACTTTTCTATGCAGGTTCACCCATTTTTGATGGTGGGGGGAAATTTGGCATTTATCCTGAACTACAGCTGGGCTAATGATGGTGGGGGATTGACTGGCGAGCAGGTGCTTGCTACTTATAAGGGGGGCAAGGTCGCTTTGGTGGGGGTCACGCGTGAGGGGGGGATTAACGGCGCGTGTGGGAGGATCAGTGGGGCGTGGTGTGAGGGGGTTAGAAAACGGGAGTTGTTGGAGGGACTGCGGAGGGTTGGTGGGGGAAGCGTGAGATATAGAAGATGGGTTATTGTTGGAGGACTGATGTAAGGACATGTGGTGGTTAGAAGGAATTTGGGGAGCGTTGTCGGTGGCAGTGACGGTTTGTTTGGAGTTTATATGGATTTGGTGGTTTTGTTCGTCATGAGAGGGCGAGTCAAGTGTGGGGTTGTGAAGTTTTCTAGGGGTGTGAATTGTGTGGGGGTGGAAGGGAGCTACTGACGGAAAACTGTCACAAGGGGAATCGGGGTGGGGGTGGACTAGCTGGGCATTTCTGGGGGCATGGTGGGAACATGGTTGTGTCTCTCGGTCGGCACGCGTGAGGGGGGGATTAACGGCGCGTGCGGGTGGTTCAGAGTGGTGAGAGGTGAGCGAGTTAGAAAACGGAATTTGGGGGGGGGGACTGTGGAGGGTTGGTGGGGAAAAAGTTAGGTGTAGAACATGGGTTATTGGTGGAGGACTGGTGTATTGATGTGGTGTTGTTCACAGGACGAACGTGGGGAACTTTTTTGGTGGCAGTCAAGGTCTGGTTAAAAGTGATGTGGGGCGGGTGGGTTTGTTTGTCATGAGAGGGTGAGTCAAGTGTGGGGTTGTGAATTTTTCTAGGGGTGTGAATTGTGTGGGGGGGCAAGGGAGCTATTGACGGAAAATTGTCACAAGGGAATTGTTGTGGGTTGTGGGATAGCTGAACATTTCTGGGGGCATGGGGGAAATTTTGTTGGGTACATTGATCGGCATTTTTCCTGGAAACATGTGTACATAAACATTGGATGGAATGATGGTTACATATATCAGAGTCTGCCCTGAAAACATGGGAGGACTTATCCGGGACAGCATGAAGAGAATGGAGGGAATTACCGAGAGGGAGTTGCTTGGACTTGTCTTCTTTCGTTTGTTGAGGCATTTGTTTACTGAATGGGGTGAGATTTGGAGGGGAGTCAGGGCAAGGGGAGGGTTTAGGGGTCACCTTAGTGCTAGCTGCGATTTGGTAATCCTGACTCAGGGTTTGTTGAGGGGGAGGGTGTTTTTTTTTTTTTTTGAATGGGTTTCTGCGTGATGGGTTTGTCAGAGGCTTTGGGTTGGAATTTTTTGAATGATATCAGTCTTTGGCCGCAGTCGACCTGGGCCTGGAGTTTTTGAAGGAGGTCAAGTCCAAGGAAACCATCATAATGTTTACAGTTGGAGGAAAATACTGTGAATGTGTGATAACAACGAGCATGGGGGGCAGGAGTAGTTACTGATAGGGGTAAAGTGTCTCCTAGGAGATTTAAGTAAGTATCAGCAGCTGAGATTAGTTCTGTTTTGGTGTTTAACAAAGGGCCAAATAGTCGGTGATGTTTTTCATAGTAAGATTTGAACAAACATGACTTGGCAGCTCCCGTGTCGATTAGCAAGCAGACAGGAATGTCCTTGATTTTGGCCAGGTAATAAATGGGGGCAGTGCGGTCAGTTATGGCGTCCCCCGCCGAGGACATCTTGGGCGGGGGGTACTTTAAAAATCCTGGGAATCGGTATCTACCTCCTCCAGGGTTTCCTCGGTATCTTCTGAGGTCATGTTAGGGGCTATTTCTCCCGTGTGTCTTTCTTCCATCTCTTCCTCTTGTCCCAACTCCTCTTCATTTACAGAAATGCGAGGAGTAAAGGGGCGAGGTTTGGCAGAGTTACGAATTTGATGGAAAGCACACTGAGCATTACAGGCAGGGAAATCATAGGGGTTGATAATGACTAAGGTAGGGTTTTTACTTTGGTAGGTGTTGTAGTTCCTGTTCCGGTTGAAGATTCTGCGTGGCTGGGTAGGTTGGAACCGGGGTCTACTGGGTTGGGGCTTGCCGGAAGGGTAGGTGGGTCTGTTGTTGAAGGATGAGGCTGGGTAGGCATTCTTGGAGTTTTGGTGGTCGGGTTGCTGCAGGTGTGTGGGAAACTTCTTGATTGCAGCGATTTGGGTGGGTGCTTCTGTGCGCATGGCCAAAATACGTCGGATCTTGATGAGATCTTTTTTGTATCCGACGAAATCGTGCACACGGAAATGGTCTTTTACTGCTGAGGGCAATATCGACACAAGGTTGACCAGAATTTGCTGTTCTTGTTGGATTCTGGTCAACGTGGGGAAAGAAATTTTTATGTGTTGGGCAATCTTATTCACTGTGGCATCTAAATCGCCTTCGAATTTAGTGTCTTGGATACGGGTGTGGGCCACGAAAACGCCCAACGAAGGCTTAATGGCTTCTATCACTATTGGGCGAAATTCGTCCCAGGTGAGAGCAGGGTGCACTTGATAGGCAACCAGGGAAACGGCTTTTCCCAGGTGCGTTAATGTTACGGCTATTTTTTCTGCGTCCGTGGTATAAACTAGGTCAAGTACGGGTTTCATTATGTCCATGAATGTTTCGATCTCATAAGTTTCTCCATCATAATGTGGGATGGGAATGTGAGAACGGTGCGCCATGATGTTCTCGTGTTCTGGCTGTTCCAAATTTGCAATGTAATGCAACCTTTTATCCGAATCAAGAACCACCGCCGCCGCCAATGTTATGCCCTGTTTTTCTACAGGATTAACTTGGGTAATGTGAGTTCTAAATGACTGGGTATATAAGGCTGCATGCACAATACAAGGTATGAGGAATAGAGAACACAAAATAAACACACGGTAACACGACACACGATCACTTTTATTTAAGTAGATGAATAAAGAGCATAGACAAATAGTAATTCTCGTACAAAACAAATAATAGAAGGGAACTGCTAGCATTAGCGGATCTGGATGGAGCCTAGTCTCCCACTTCCAACGTTCAGGTATACTCTTCTGATCACGGGTTTAGTTAGCAAGTTTTATTATACTGGAAGACCTCAATATATTCATGTAATTCAATTTCACTGATTTGATCTCTTACTGGCTGGTCGCGTGCCCAAGTAGCAGCTCACAGTTAGGATTAGACACGCGTATATTGTAGAACACGGAATCTCTAGTAACCTCATGGGGGTACTGATCTAAGGATTATATTCTTATGGCAGAAATACGTAGAACACAAATCAGTGGGCGAACGTTAGATATCACTAGGGTTTTAATATCTGAATAAGGTAATTACGAGTCAATGTCGCCTGTTAATTAATGAACACTGATACGCTTAGTACGTCCCAAATGGAATGGTTAAATATGAGTTACACTGGGCAAGGTTATAGCCACTTCATAGAAAGTTAATAAGTGAGTGTCAAACTGGTACTATAACAGTTAGTACTAGTAACATGAATCTTGAATAGTATTTGTAGGTCTGGTCCTGGTTATCTTGCTTCCGGTAATGTTGGGGGCTAACGACTGGTTCCTCGGCCGTCCAGGTGGTCCAAAATGTAGGAAGTTCTCAAGTCGGATCTCTTGACGATCGGTGCTGGCTACACACTTATATACCCACGAATTGTGTGAAGGTTATAAGGTGCACGTTAGGACTTGTACATGGACAGCTCTTCTATTTAACTTCTGCCATGGAGTCTGCCGGCTCGGGAATCTCTCAACTCAGGAACAACACAAGGGCAGAGCTAGAGGTTAACTTCAGGGTAGTGACCACTGGTTGGTGTCTAACTTTCAACTGATTTGACTGGGGGCGGGAGCTAGGTTTATAGGCTCGGTTCTGGACCCTGTAGACAATAGGGATCTCGAGTCTTATGGACTTATTTGAGCTCTCAATAGATATGGGGACTGGGTAAGATGGTGATTACTGTTGTGGCACATGGCTATAGGAAGCCTTCAATTTGTGATATAACTGAGCCTTAGTAAAAGGTACTATTTTGGCTATACTGGAAGTATTTATGGAAGGGAGACTGGATCTACTTTGCGGGGAGGACTGGGACAGCTGTGATAGGGGCGTCTCTTATATTGCTCAGTCTTTGTTCTATTGCATAGCTGAGGTGCTAATTTGACTATCCGAGTATGCAAAACA
The DNA here is from genome assembly GCA_032716605.1 of Paralithodes platypus. Taxonomy (NCBI): domain Eukaryota; kingdom Metazoa; phylum Arthropoda; class Malacostraca; order Decapoda; family Lithodidae; genus Paralithodes; species Paralithodes platypus. Next base: position 5,968,440 of record CM064525.1, on the reverse strand, counting down.
GGTGGATGGGTTATTGTGGGTATAGAGAAGTGAGTAAGGGGGTTAGACATGCATGGTTAGTTCATTGATAGGAAGAATTCCTAGGCTACCTGGCAATGACCCGGAAGTCAAAACAGGGGTCAGGTATACCTCCGCGGGGGTGGGGGTCTCCCTCCTCGGGTGGGTAAAAAGGGGTAGCCGGGCGCTCTCCCTCTGGGATGGTCGTCCGGCGGCTGTGGCTAGGGGCTTGCCATATCACCAGTGTTTGTAATAACCCTCTGTTTATGAGACAGATGTGGGTGTTCTTAATATCAAAACCGAAGGTGCCTTGGCTAGCTGGGTGTACTCGGTTGGCTGTTAATTGCATGGCTTGCTGGATGTGGTGGAGACTGGTTGTTAACTCTGCCACATTTATCTGGAAGTATGGCAATAGAAATTAGTTACTGGCGAGGCGGCGAGCCTCGCACCGACGACCATGGGGTGCAGTATTGTGAATGGGTTGTAAGAGAATAGATGGCATGCAAGGGGTTAGTAAAGTTCTAATGTTGTTCTGGCCTACTAAGTGAAGGTAGGCTGGATAGGAGTATATATATAAAAGGTTGGAGAGCGTTAGCAACGGAAAATTCAAGGATCTTCAAGAGGTATGAGAGAGAGGCTAGGTCGGACAAGAGTCGAGAAGCGCGGGTGTCTTAATGAGAGGGGGGGGGGAAGCTCAGGGGCTACAGGGAAATTTGCCCCTAAGGTCCCTGGGCGTGGGGGTGGCAGTAGGCTACAATTGATATTGGAGTTTGAAAAGACAGTGAAAGTACGTTAGTCAAATGCTACCGGGGGATGCAAATACGGGGTGGTATATGAGTCTGGAAAAGATAGAATCATGTGGACTGTGGGGCGGTGGGGGAGAAGGAGGTTAACTGTAGGTGTGTGCGTGACTTGTGGATAAAGTAAGGAAAAACATGGTGTATTATTTCTCGTACATACGAGGGGTTATGGACCTATTATTTGACACGCTTTTTGTGTACGTCTAGGTGTCCCTGGGAACTGCGTTTTCTATGAAATATAGACCCAAGGAAAGCGGCAGTTCGTAGGGGTACTGCGTTATTGTTTCGAGGTACTATGATAGATACTGGTAACAAAGGTTATCTATACAATCTCTGGTTGGGGTAAGGATTACGTTACAGCATGGTGGCTAACATCTGTAGTCATGGCTGTCTAAGTCTTATGGGGGCAATGGTTCTATATCTTGGTGTACCCGTGGGTATCTTTAATTTCTTATGAGTTTGGACATGTGGTTTCTTTTTCACATCTACTTCTCGGATGTAAGAACATACATAGATATATAGGGCTGTCGGATGGGTTGGCGTTGGCTCAACTCAGGGACAGGGCATGGATGTTTTTAATATGAATGTATATTCTTGTTCATCATCGTGTAGGTAGAATCGGGCGGGTAAGGGGTGTAGGACACGAAGTAATATGGCGTAGTGTGGACTGTGGATACGAAGGAGGTAAGTGGAAGACGTATGACAATTATGGAAAAGTAAATGGAAAACGGTGAACACAATGGCGGATAAAGATACTTAACCTAAGGATTGAATACATAGATTTTATGGGCGATGAGTCTTCAGAAACTTAGTCTGGCAAGACAAGATATGTTAGGGAATGTTAACATTAATACTTAAACTAAGGATTAAATACATAGATTTTATGGGGGGATGGGTCTTCAGAAACTTAGTCTGGCAAGACAAGATATGTTAGGGAATGTTCATATTAATACTTAACCTAAGGATTGAATACATAGATTTTATGGGGGCGATGGGTCTTCAGAAACTTAGTCTGGCAAGACAAGGTATGTTAGGGTATGTTAATATGAATATCTTAAACCTAGGGACAGCATGGGTGTATTAACTTCTAAGGTATATAACATCTACTTCTCGGATGTAAGAACATACATAGATATAATTATGGCTGTCTGATGTGTTGGCATTGGCTCAACGTAGGGACAGGGCATGGGTGTTTTTAATATGAATGTATATTCCTGTTCATCATCTTTGTAGTTAGAAGTGTAGGACACGAGGGGGTAGTGTACGTGAGGTGTGGAAAATGGTCAGTTTAGAAGGGGTATGTAGGTGCGGCCTGGAGCTGCTTAGCCCTGCGGGCTTCGGCCTGTCTGAATTGGCTGGCTCGGTCAGCTGGTCCTTTCGTTCTGTGGACCTTTCTTTCGGGTGTTTCTGTGTGGTGTTCGCTCGTGGCTTCTGTGGTGGGCTTCTTGTTCTGGGGCATTTTACGGCCAAAGGCCGGTTCCTCTTAAATTACAGGCTCGCTATCGCTCGCCAGGAAAAAATTGACACCTAAATGGGATGAAAGGTCTTAAAATGGGGCAAAAATTATTAAAATCGCCAAACTAATGGGGCGAACATCTTTTAATCTCAAAAGCAATGGGGTTAAACATGAGGGAGAAAGGGGTCCAGAAAATAATCCCTCAAGTAGAAATCTCCCTTAAGCTCCCAGATAAGAGCTGGGTGATGCGCAAAATAACAGCAGACGCATGAGAAGCGCAACCTGCTAGATCATGTTTAATACATTTATTTATTTTTTATTTTTTACTGTTTTTTTTTCTAGTAGTGGTACCCACATCATAAGGAGGAGTCAGTGAGTGTTTTATTGAGGCATTCGCTCACGAAGATTGGCAATCTTGATATTTTACTCTCTGGCTCACTGGTGTAGTGACTAGCGTCTTGGACTTCCACCCAGAAGGCTCAGGATCGCGCCCACGCTCGGCGCATTAAAGGTTTTTCACAAGCACTGAGTCGTTACCGTCCCTCATGAGCAAGGGGATGGGGTAGTAGTACAGGACCCCAATGGAAATACGCCTAATCGGCCTTTTTGGGTTATCCCTAGCTGGTGCATGCGCTAGCTTTAAGAACTATTATTATTATTATTATTATAGACGGGTCGTTTGAACGGCGAGCCATGAGTTCAAAGATTGGCCATAACATTAGTAAGGCGCATCCTCAATGATGGAGGGGCCACTGCTTAATATTAGGTTTTCCTTCTTCCCTTTGGGACTCAAACCTATATCATAATACTGTACATTAGTCTTTGTAAACTTAATTACTAAGGTTATGCTACTAAGACAATATAGACTCTCTTTTTCTCTTACTATTTAATTGCATCGAGTATATCACAGCTTTGATCACAACTAAGTGTTAAAGAAAATTGTTGCTCTTACAATAAGTTATCTATTATAGCACATTAAATGCTATACTTGTGTAAATTGTTGCTCTTACAATAAGTTATGTATTATTGCACATTAAATGCTATACTTGTGTAAATTGTTGCTCTTACAATAAGTTATCTATTATTGCACATTAAATGCTATACTTGTGTAAATTGTTGCTCTTACAATAAGTTATCTATTATTGCACATTAAATGCTATACTTGTGTAAATTGTTGCTCTTACAATAAGTTATCTATTATTGCACATTAAATGTTATACTTGTGTAAATTGTTGCTCTTACAATAAGTTATCTATTATTGCACATTAAATGCTATACTTGTGTAAATTGTTGCTCTTACAATAAGTTATCTATTATTGCACATTAAATGCTATACTTGTGTAAATTGTGCTCTTACAATAAGTTATCTATTATTGCACATTAAATGCTATACTTGTGTAAATTGTTGCTCTTACAATAAGTTATCTATTATTGCACATTAAATGCTATACTTGTGTAAATTGTTGCTCTTACAATAAGTTATCTATTATTGCACATTATACTTGTGTAAATTGTTGCTCTTACAATAAGTTATGTATTATTGCACATTAAATGCTATACTTGTGTAAATTGTTGCTCTTACAATAAGTTATCTATTATTGCACATTAAATGCTATACTTGTGTAAATTGTTGCTCTTACAATAAGTTATCTATTATTGCACATTAAATGCTATACTTGTCCAAATTGTTGCTCTTACAATAAGTTATCTATTATTGCACATTAAATGCTATACTTGTGTAAATTGTTGCTCTTACAATAAGTTATCTATTATTGCACATTAAATGCTATACTTGTGTAAATTGTTGCTCTTACAATAAGTTATCTATTATTGCACATTAAATGCTATACTTGTGTAAATTGTTGCTCTTACAATAAGTTATCTATTATTGCACATTAAATGCTATACTTGTGTAAATTGTTGCTCTTACAATAAGTTATCTATTATTGCACATTAAATGCTATACTTGTGTAAATTGTTGCTCTTACAATGTTATCTATTATTGCACATTAAATGCTATACTTGTTAAAATGCCCCAGAACAAGAAGCCCACCACAGAAGCCACGAGCGAACACCACACAGAAACACCTGGAAGAAAGGTCCACAGAACGAAAGGACCAGCTGACCGAGCCAGCCATTTCAGACAGGCCCAAGCCCGCAGGGCTAAACAGCTCCAGGACGCACCCATTTACCTTTTCTAAACTGACCATTTTCCACACCTCACGTACACTAACCCCCTCGTGTCCTACACTCCTAACTACAAAGATGATGAACAGGAATATACATTCATATTAAAAACACCCATGCCCTGTCCCGACGTTGAGCCAATGCCAACACATCAGACAGCCATAATTATATCTATATATGTTCTTACATCCGAGAAGTAGATGTTATATATCTTAGAAGTTAAAACACCCACGTTTGTCCCTAGACCTCGTATATCATTTTCCATGACGAGTATAGATATATGTAACCCATGCTCAGTCGCCCCTTGCATTGTTCCTCTAGTAACTAAGTCTATAATATTAACTGCCACCAGCATTGATACGACATAGCGGCACTGTCCTTGCTACAAAGATGATGAACAGGAATATACATTCATATTAAAAACACCCATGCCCTGTCCCGACGTTGAGCCAATGCCAACACATCAGACAGCCATAATTATATCTATGTATGTTCTTACATCCGAGAAGTAGTTGTTGTATATCTTAGAAGTTAAACACCCACGCTTGTCCCTAGACCTCGTATATCATTTTCCATGACGAGTATAGATATATGTAACCCGTGCTCAGTCGCCCCTTGCATTGTTCCTCTAGTAACTAAGTCTATAATATTAACTGCCACCAGCATTGATGCGACATAGCGGCACTGTCCTTGTGTCGTATTGTGCCAAGTACAGATCAACCAGGTTTCATCACCTTATTAGGACGACGACTATAATGTCATCGTTCATCGATGTATGCAATCCTTAGGTTAAGTATTTTTATCCGCCATTGTGTTCACCTTTTTCCATTTACTTTCCACAATTGTCATACGTCTTCCCCTTGCCTCCTTCGTATCCACAGCCCACACTACGCCAATTTACTTCGTGTCTTACACCTCTTACCCCAACCAGAGATTGTATAAGATAACCTGGTTACCAGTATCTGTCATAAGTACCCCGAAACAATAACTAAGTACCCCTACGAACTGCCGCTGTTGTTGGTATTTATATTTAATAGAAAACGCAGTTCCCAGGGCCAACTAATAGTATCCATAACCCTCGGACTGATCACATAACTCTATCTTTTCCAGACTCATATACCACCCCATAGTTGCATTCCCCGGTAGCATTTGGCTAACGTATTCTACTGCCTTTTCAAACTTCCATATCAATTGTAGCCTAATGCCACCCCCACGCCCAGGGACCTTAGGGGCAAAATTTCCCTGTAGCCCTTGAACTCTCCCCCCCCCTCTCATTAAGACACCCGCGCTTCTCGACTATTGTCCGACCTAGCCTCTCTCTCATACCTCTTGAAGATCCTTGAATTGTCCGTTGCTAACGCTCTCCAACCTTTTATATATATACTCCTATTCAGCCTACCTTCAATTAGTAGGCCAGAACAACATTAGAACTTTACTAGCCCCTTGCATGCCATCTATTCTCTTACAACACATTCACAACCCTGCACCCAATGGTCATCGGTGCGAGGCTAGCCGCCCCGCCAGTAACTAACTTCTATTGCCATACTTCCAGATAAATGTGGCAGAGTTAGCAACCCAGTCTCCACCACATCCAGCAAACCCTACAATTAACAACCAGCCGAGTAAAACCAGCTAGCTAAGGCACCTTCGGTTTTGGTATTAAGGACACACCCACATCTGTCTCATACACAGAGGGTTATTACAAACACTGGTGATATGGCAAGCCCCTAGCCACAGCCGCCGGACGACTATCACAGAGAGAGGGCGCCCAGCTCCCCCTTTTTGCCCACCCGAGGAGGGAGACCCCCACCCCCGCGGAGGTATACCTGGCCCCTGTTTTGACTTTCGAGTCATTGCCAGGTAGCACAGGAATTCTTCCTATCAATGAACTAACCATGCATGACTAACACTTTTACTAACCTCTATTAACTCACAATAAACCATTTACCTTTCTTGCATGCTCTGATCACTAAATTAGCACCTCAGCTATACCATAGAATGAAGATTGAACAATCTAGAGAGACGCTCCTATCACAGCTGTCCCCATCCTCCTCGCAAAGTAGATCCAGTCTCTCTCCCCTAAATACGTCCAGTATAGCCAAAATAGTAGCTCTTACTAAGGCTCAGTTATATGAAAATATAAAGGCTTCCTATAGCCCTGTGCCACAACAGTAAATACCATCTTACCTAGTCCCCATATCTATTGAGAGCTCAATTAAGTCCATAAGACTCGAGATCCCTACTGTCTACAGGGTCCAGAACCGAGCCTATAAATCTAACTCCCGCCCCCAGTCAAATCAGTTGAAAGCTAGACACCAACCAGTGGTCACTACCCTGCAGTTTACCTCTAGCTCTGCCCTTGTGTTGTTCCGGAGTTGAGAGATTCCAGATCCGGCAGACTCCGTGGCAGAGAAGACTGATAGAAGCATCTGTCCATGTACAAGTCCTAACGTGCACCTTATAACCTTCACACAAATTCGTGGGTATATAAGTGTGTAGCCAGCAACGATCGTCAAGAGATCCGACTTGAGAACTTCCTACATTTTGGACCATCTGGACGGCCGAGGAACCAGTCGTTAGCCCCCAACATCACCGGAAGCAAGATAACCAGGACCAGATCTACAAATACTATTCAAGATTCATGTTGCTAGTACTAAGTGTTATAGTACTAGCTTGATACTCACTTATTAACTTTCTATAAAGTGGCTAAGACCTTGCCCAGTGTACTTCATATTTAACCATTCCATTTGGGACGTACTAAGCGATCAGTGCTCTTTAATTAACAGGCGACCTTGACTCTCGTTATTACCTTATTCAGATATTAAAACTCTAGTGATATCTAACGTTCGCCCACTGATTTGTGTTCTACGTATTTCTGCCTTAAAAATATAAAACTTAGTTCAGTACCCCCATGAGGTTACTAGAGATTTCCGTGTTCTACAATATACGCGTGTCTAATCCTAACTGTGAGCTGCTACTTGGGCACGCGACCAGCCAGCAAGAGGTCAAATCAGTGACATTGAATTATACGAATATATTGAGGTCTTCCAGTAAAATAAAAACTTGCTAATTAAACCCGTGATCAGAAGAATATACCTGAACGTTGGAAGTGGGAGACTAGGCTCCATCCAGATCCGCTAATGCTAGCAGTTCCCTTCTATCATTTGTTTTGTGCGAATATAACTATCTTTCTATGCTCTTTATTTCTTTACTTCAATAAACGTGAACTTGTGTCGTGTTACCGTGTGTTTATTTTGTGTTCTCTATTCCTCATACCTTGTATTGTGCATGCAGCCTTCTATACCCAGTCATTCAGAATTCACATTACCCAAGTTAAACCTGTAGAAAAACAGGGCATAACATTGGCGGCAGCGGTGGTTCTTGATTCGGATAAAAGGTTGCATTACATTGTAAGTTTGGAACAGCTAGAACACAAGAACATCATGGCGCAACCTACCCACACTTCCATCCCAAATTATGATGAAACAAGTTATGGGATCGAAGTATTCATGGACGTAGTGAAACCCTTACTTGACGTTACTTATACCACGGACGCACACAAAATAGCCGTAACATTACCACACCTGGGAAAAGCCGTTTCCCTGGTGGCCTATCAAGTGCACCCTGACCTCACCTGGAACGAATTTCGCACAATAGTGATAGAAGCCATTAAACCTTCGTTGGGCGTTTTCGTGGCCCACACCCGTATCCTAGACACGAAATTCGAAGGCGATCTAGATACCACAGTGAGTAAGCTTGCGCAACACATAAAACATTCTTTCCCCACGTTGACCAAAATCCAACAAGAACAGCAAATTCTGGTCAACCTTGTGTCGATATTGCCCTCAGCAGTAAAAGACCATTTCCAGGTGCACGATTTCGTCGGATACAAAAAAGACCTCATCACGATCCGACGTATTTTGGCCGTGCGCACAGAAGCACCCACCCAAATCGCTGCAATCAAGAGGTTTCCCACGCACCCGCAGCAAACCAACCACCAAAACCCCAACAATGCCTACCCAGCCTCATCTTTCAACAACAGACCCACCTACCCTTCCGGCAAGCCCCAACCCAGTAGACCCCGGTTCCAACCGTCCCAGCCACGCAGAATCTTTAACCGGAACAGCAACTACAACACCTACCAAAGTAAAAACCCTACCTTAGTCATTATCAACGCCTATGATTTCCCTGCCTGTAATGCTCAGTGTGCCCTCCACCAAATTCGTGACTCTGCCAAACCTCGCCCCTCTACTCCTCGCATTTCTGTAAATGAAGAGGAGTGGGGACAAGAGGAAGAAATTGCCCCCCATACCATGACCTCAGACGATACCGAGGAAATCCTGGAAGAGGTAGATACCGACCCCCAGGATTTTTAAAGTATCCCCCGCCCACGATGGGCTCGGCGGGGGACGCCATAACTAGTCGCACAGCCCCCATTTATTACATGGCCAAAATCAAGGACATTCCTGTCCGCTTGCTAATCGACACGGGAGCTGCCAAGTCATGTTTGTTCAAATCTTACTATGAAAAACATTCCCGACGATTTGGCCCTTTGTTAAACACCAAAACAGAACTCATCTCAGCTGCTGATACTTACTTAAATCTCCTAGGAGACACTTTACCCCTATCAGTAACCACTCCTGGCCCCCATGCTCGTTGTTATCACACATTTACAGTATTTTCCTCCAACTGTAAACATTATGATGGTTTCCTTGGACTTGACCTCCTTCAAAAACTAGAGGCCCAGATTGACTGCGGCCAAAGGCTGATCTCATTCAAAAACAAATTCCAGCCCAAAGCCTCTGACAAACCAATCACGCAGAAACCCATTCCCAAAAAGAAAAAACAACCTCCCCCTCAACAAACCCTGATTCAGGGTTACCAAGTTGCAGCTAGCACTAAGGTGACTCCTAGAACCTCCCCTTGCCCCGAGATCTCTCAAAACCTCACTCAATTCAGTAAAAAAATGCCTCAACAAACGAAAGAAGACAAGTCCAAGCAACTCCCCCCTCGGTAATCCCCTCAATTCTCGTAACTCTGTCCAGAATAAATCCTCCCATGTTTTCAGGACAGACTCTGATATATGTAACCCTAATTCTATCCAATGTTTATGTACACATGTTTCCAGAGAAAATGCCGACCGATGTACCCAACAATGTTTCCCCCATGCCCCCAGAAATGTTAACAACCCCAAATCAATACACCAGTCCTACACCAATAACCCATGTTCTACACCTAACTTTTTCCCCACCAACCCTCCGCAGTCCCCCCAGCAAATCCCGTTTTCTAACTCGCTCACCTCGCACCCTTCCCAACCGCCCGCACGCGCCGTTAATCCCCCCCTCACGCGTGCCGACCGAGGGACACAACCATGTTCCCACCATGCCCCCAGAAATGCCCAGCTATTCCACCACCCCCCCAATCCCCCTTGTGACAGTTTTTCGTCAGTAGCTCCCTTCCACCCCCACACAATTCACACCCCTAATAAACTTCAAAACCCCACACTTGACTCACCCACTTATGACAGACGAACCCACCAACCCCAGATAACCTCTAAACAAACCGTTACTGCCACCGACAACGCTCCCCCCACCAACCCTCCGCAGTCCCTCCAACAAATCCCGTTTTCTAACCCCCTCACACCGCGCCCCACTGATCCTCTCACACGCGCCGTTAATCCCCTCCTCACGCGTGACCCCCACCAAAGTGACCTTGCCCCCCTTATAAGTACCAAGCACCTGCTCGCCAGTCAATCCCCCACCATCATTAGCCCAGCGGTAGTTCAGGATAAATGCCAAATTCCCCCCCACCATCAAAAATTGGTGAACCTGCGGCCCATAACCCAAACTCACATGGTATTTTCCCCCACTAACACATCCCCCAACCCCCATCGCTGCCTCTTACAACCCGCCATCATTCCCGCTCGTATCAACCACATTCTCGTGGCTAATATCTCAGAGGAACCCCTGACATTACCGAAAGGTCTCATTATAGGAGACCTCGAAACTTTCGATGACCTCCCCATACATTGTAACGACACCCCTACCAGCCTCCAATTGCCCCCTCTTCCTGAGACACTATCTGACCACCAAAAGAACGGCATGTACGACCTACTGCTGGAATTCAGTGACGTCTTTGCCCAACAACCCACCGAAATCGGACAGACGGATGTAGAACAACACATCATTAACACCACAGGCCCCCCCATACGACAACCATCCCGTAGAAAGAACCCCATACAACGTCAGGAAGAGGAACGCCAAGTCCAGGAAATGTTAGAGGCCGGGATTGCCACGCCGTCCATTAGCCCCTGGTCTTCCCCTGTTGTCTTAGTCAAAAAGAAAGATGGGACAACCCGTTTTTGCGTCGATTACAGGAGGTTAAATGACATAACCATTAAAGACGCTACGCCCTTACCCCGAATAGACGATTCCCTTGACTCCCTATACGGATCCAAATGGTTCACTACCCTCGACTTGCAAGCATGGTATTGGCAAGTGCCTATCAAGGCCGAGGACCAAAAGAAAACAGCATTTTCCACTAGTGGTGGCCATCACTATGAATTTAACGTCCTACCTTTTGGCCTCTGTAACGGACCCGCCACTTTCTCCCGTTTGATGGACACGGTATTACATGGCCTAACCTGGGAAACCTGCCTAGCCTATCTGGACGATATTATTGTGTACTCTCCAACCTGGGAAGAACACCTCCTCAGGTTGAGACAAGTCCTGCAAAGAATCCGAGCCGCCGGGTTGAAATTAAAACCCTCAAAGTGCGTGATTGCCCGAAATAAAGTAGATTTTCTCGGACACGTGATATCTGAACATGGTATTGCGCCAGACCCAAAGAAACTTCAAGCCATACAAAACCAAACCCCACCCACCACGGTTAAAGGAATACGTTCGTTTCTAGGTTTAGCCACGTACTACAGACGTTTCGTCCCCCACTTTGCCACCATAGCCAGACCCCTACACCAACTTACCCACAAAGACACCCCGTTCGCCTGGACACCTGAAAGAGACCTCGCGTTTAACACTTTGAAGCAAAAGCTAATCCAAGCCCCTATTGTCGTTTTCCCTGACTACCAGAAACCTTTCCGTCTTTATACCGACGTATCTCTGTACGCCATAGGTGCAGTATTAGCTCAATTCAGAGATGGAAAGGAACATGTGATAGCGTATGCCAGCTACACACTCACCCCACCTCAACAGAATTACGCAGCCACCAAGAGAGAGTGCTTAGGGATCATTTGGGCACTCAGCCACTTCCGGTCATTTGTGTTGGGCGCAAAACTCGAAATAATTACCGACCATCAATCTTTACAATGGCTGCGTAGGTGCGAAACCAACTCAGCCATTTTGGTACGTTGGAGGGAGACACTAGAGGACTACGACTTTACCATACAATATCGTCCCGGCAAACTCCATACTAATGCAGACGCCCTGTCACGTTTGCCAGTACCAAAAGACCCCCCCACCAACCTAGCCGCCTTACAAAACACTCAATTGGTATCTACCCCCACCTCCCGACAGAATGCCCCCCCAACCCCCTCCCTAATTCAATCTTGGGAAGCACGAATCAGACCCCCCTGGATACCGTTAAACGTCTTCAGGAGACTGACTCGCTGGGGAGATCAACTTGCCACAGACACTGGTCACATAATCTTGGACCCCACCATAGCCCACGACTACATGATTGCCATCCACGAGGGAAACGGCATACACCTTGGACAAAAGAAAATGTTAAAGATCTTCACAGACCAATGCTGGACCCCCAACCCCTCCAAAATTGCACAACGAGTGACAGAATCCTGCAAACCGTGTTTATTGGGAAAGGATAAATCACGCACCCCAGGCCCAGCTGGTACCATTTCTGCCAACAAACCGTTCCAAGTCCTATCCCTCGACATCATGGGCCCGTTCCCTTCTTACGCTGGCAACCGCTATATCGTCACATTTGTAGACGTATATTCAAAATTTCTAATAGCCTGCCCAGTTAAAGACCACACAGCCACCACAGTCGCCACACTGCTTGCCACCGAAGTGTTCCCTATATTCGGCCTTCCCCTTGCTCTTCTATCGGACAATGCCCCCGAGTTTAGTGGACACGTTTGGCAACAATTCACCCAATAATGCGGTATCAAGATTAAACACTCATCCCCGTACTGGCCTCAAGGAAATGCTATCTGCGAACGCAGCCATCGCACCATCAACAACCAGTTACGTACAAGAATGATTGCTCTTAATACCTCAGACTGGCCATCACAACTAAAGATGATACAGTGGGGTATGAACACCTGTCCTCGGGAAGACGGTATTTTCCCTCATGAACGTGTTTACGGTGTACCCCCCCTGTTACTGCCATTCCACCACCACGCTCACCTTCCCTCCACCACCTCCACAATTGACCCATTGCAACATCTGCAAAACACCCTCCATACCGCCCAGATCTGTCAAGACACCAAAACTGATAACATCGATGACAAAAACCCTTTCGCCATCCATGACACCGTAATGGTAGCCAACCTCCCTATCACCAACAAGTTAGGCCCTCGCTATGTCGGACCCTACACCGTAATACAAGTCCCAAAAAAAGTGAGTGAGAGCACAGTGAGAGCACACGGGTCGGTTGAGCTCCTCAAAGGAGGGGATTTTCGGAGGGGTATCGTGGGACTGAGTGACCCATATACGTATCAGAAGATCGGCGATGATACGGTGTTTCGGCACATAGTAAACAGAACTGGTTTCTTGTTTAAACATCGCCCACAAAGCATATTTAGTTTAATCTTGAGAGTGTTATTACCAGTATCAGTGAGGGGACAAGGAGCCGTCAGGCACTAGCCCAGCCCTGCCCAGACACCATAAACCTCCAGCAGTGACCACAAGGTGAGTGAGGTGACCGTTTATAGGGCAGGCAGTTTCACCCTTATGGTTCCCCACCATAGGCCTCATCTTCCATCTACCCCAAGGACCTGACCCTCGGTCCTTCAACTTCTCAAACAATTCTAACCTTTATGAAGTATTTGCTATAAGGTCCATTTTCATTTCCCTCTCTCTAACCATTTAGGAAATACTTGCTACAAGGTCCATTTTCATTTATCTCTCTCTCTCTCTCTCTCTCCTTTTTATCCTTAACATCTTTCCATCCACTTTCAATCACCGCACTTAACCGCCTCATTGCTATTATTTTTTTGGTTATCTATAACTTCAGATCGCTTTTTATCATTTTAGTTATTTGTTTTCCTCTAACATCTTTCATACCCAACCAGGCCAGCCCCCTCTCCAGCTCTCTCTCTCTCTCTCTCTCTCTCTCTCTCTTTCTCTCTCCTTTTTATCCTTAACATCTTTCCATCCACTTTCATTCACCGCACTTAACCGCCTCATTGCCATTATTTTTTTGGTTATCTATAACTTCAGATCGCTTTTTATGATTTTAGTTATTTGTTTTCCTCTAACATCTTTCATACCCAACCAGGCCAGCCCCCTCTCCAGCTCGCTTTCTTTCTCCCTCGCCCCCGCCCCTGCTCTCTCTCTCTCTCTCTCTCTCTCTTAACATTTTGTACAATTTAATAATTTTTCCATAACTGCTGCCTTAGATCCGGTTACCCACTCAGATCCTGGCTCTCGCTCACTCTCTGGCTCTCTCCCTATCTTGATGTTGACAGCATTATTAATATCCTAAGCATTCATTAATACTCAACATCAGGGTGGCGTCGCCAGTGTAAGTAATCATAGGATATAATTGGCGTGCTTCCTTTCAATCAGTTAGATCTTTTAGTTGTACCGGTGCCCAATGCCGAGGATTTATACATTTAACCACTTAGCTTTAGGAGAAGCAGGCCAATTGCCCATCAGAAAGGTTGACTATGATATGTGATTTTTTTTTTTTTTTTTTTTTTTTTTTTTTACATATCCCATCAGAAAGGTCGACTATGATAAGTGAATTGTTATGCATCCAGCCAATTATACATTAATAACAACAGCAATAATCTAGATATGTGCCAGGAGAGATTTCCCGGGGTTTCTGAAACAAGGGAGACATGGTAGAGATGGAAGCACCACGGGAAGATCAGGAGGACGGCTTGGTAGAGGCAGAGGAACGGATAATCTTGGAAGACTATGGCCTAGCAGATACTAAGTGTCTTAAGTGCGGAACAACCAATGCAAGAAAGAATTCGCGAAAATGTTCCGGCTGTCTTAGATCTATTCATTTATCTTGTGCTAAGCTGACAAAGAAAACATCAGGAGAACAACCAAACTGGAAATGTCTCGCATGCCCAGGGCCCACTGCAGAGCCAACCGGGGCAACACCGGCAACACCGGTCGCCGGCTTGACCCAACTGGTGACCAAATGGAAAGCGCGGATCCAGGCCCTTGCCCGGGTACCTAAAGGAGCCAGAATCCAAGTGGCGGAGGCCCTTACAACCATCATAAAGCAGGCCCTACAGCTCAAGACACCCCTCGCATGGGCACGGCTCCTGGGTTTCTCCTATGGGGCCCTCCGAAAACCACCCAGAACCAACATGCAAGACCATCTTCAGGTTTCACTAGCCACCAGAGTGAAACGTCAAGTATCACAGTATATGGATGGAAACAAACTGGAGGAACCCCCCGAACAGCAACCAAACAGGGCCCAGAAGCACCAGGAGAAGGAAGAGGAAGAGGCTGAACAGCTACGTAAGAGGGTCGCTGCGAAGCTGGCGGATAGTGACATCAAAGGGGCCGTCAGACTGTTGTCCTCTTCAGAAGGTTTTGCTGGTCAAGGCACCGAAGTTGTTGAAGCCCTACAAGAAAAGCACCCACCTAGACCTAGGGACCTAAACCTCCCCCCTGCCCCAAATGACCAGATGCGCCAACCTTTAGTTGTCACGAAGGAGCAGGTGGTCGCCGCAGTGACTTCATTCCCAGCAGGCTCAGCCGCGGGCCCAGATGGTATTCGACCCGCCCACCTCAAAGGCTTCTTGGGTCAGGGATCAGGAGCTGCTGGGGAGGCACTCTTGGAAACCCTCACCAAATTCATCAACATGGTTTTAAGAGGGGAAGTACCCGACTGTGCCACACCCCTATTTTTTGGGGCATCACTCTGTGCACTGGCAAAAAAAGATGGCGGTGTGCGCCCAATAGCAGTAGGGAACACCTTCCGCCGCCTTGCCACAAAGGTGGGTTTGAAACCACTCTCGAATGGCCTAGGTCAACACTTAAGACCAGTTCAACTAGGTTTCGGAACTCCAGGGGGGTGTGAAGCTGCTGTACACGCAACCCGCACCTACCTCAGCCAAGCCCAAGAAAACGAGTGCTTCTAAAGATTGACATGCGGAACGCATTCAACAGCATTCGCAGGGATGTCTTCCTCCGTGCAGCTCAAGAACACATCCCCACTCTGTACCCCCTACTTTGGCAGGCTTATTCCAAACCTTCAATCCTGATTTTTGGCGAGACGGTAATCCCATCAGAGACCGGGTTACAGCAGGGAGATCCAGGTGGTCCTGCTCTTTTCTCAATAGGGGTGGATGCAGCAGCTAACAAAGTAAGGTCAGAGCTGAATGTATGGTACCTGGACGATGCAACCTTGGGTAGGTCAGTAGAGAACGTTCTAACCGACCTAAATAACATCATAACTGACCTCGGCCAGGCCGGGCTAGTGATAAATGACACCAAATGTGAACTTGTTCTCCTCAACCACACACGTGAACAAGGAGAAGAGACTCAGGCCCTGTTTCGAAACATATTGCCAGATGTAAAGATCCTTCAGGAGCACCAGCAAACCCTATTAGGTTCCCCACTAACTCTGGCAGCAATCCCACCAGCACTTCAAGTTAAAAAGGAGGAGCTTCAACGTCTCGTGAGTCGCCTGATACACATCGATGCCCACTCAGCTCTGGCCCTGCTCAAGAACTGTTTCTCCATCCCAAAACTCCAATACCTCCTGCGCACATCGATGACTTACACGAACAATGGTGGCCTCCAAGAATTAGACAGCATAATCCGAGAAGCAGTGACCAGCATCACCAACGTGGAATTTAAAGAACGGACCTGGACACAAGCCACCCTTCCTGTCCGCCTCGGGGGCTTGGGCATACGGAGAGCCTCGGATATTGCCTCCCCAGCCTTTATCTCTTCCCTCATCGCGACCAACGACCTCGTATTGTCCATCCTTTATTCTAAACCCGGAATGACACTTAATGGGGACGTAACAGCAGCGATTAACACCTGGAAGGGAAGTACAGGAGTAGAGGAGGAGCCTCAGGGTACCTCCAGGAGCAAGCAGAAAGCGTGGGATACCATCTCGGCGAAGAAAACTCAAGAAAATCTCCTAACCAATGCAGACCAGGTTGCAAAAGCACGCCTCCAGGCAGCCGCCCGTTCGGAGAGTGGCTTGTGGTTACACGCCATCCCCATCCCACCTCTTGGAACTCACTTGGATGCTGAAGCGCTCCGGGTCGCCATCGCGCTCAGAGTGGGTGCGGCAGTTTGTCACCCACACACTTGCAAGTGTGATGGGAGGATGGATGCTCAAGGTCACCATGCCTTGTCATGTAATTACAACGCAGGCCGCCTGCCAAGACACTCTGCACTAAATGATGTCATAAAACGGGCCCTGCAGAGTGCTAACTGTGCATCAATCCTCGAACCACATGGACTTCACAGAGAAGACGGCAAACGGCCAGAGGGGATGACCACTTTCTCTTACAAGAATGGCCGGTGCCTCGTGTGGGATGCCACATGTGTTGACACTTTCTCCACAACCAACGCCGCCAGAAACGCCGACGAAGCAGGTGAAGCCGCCCGGATAGCAGAAAATAAAAAGCGAGAAAAATATCAAGCCATCGCCAGAATTCATCAGTTCGAGCCCCTGGCATTCGAAACTTCAGGAGTCTTCGGCCCTACCACCCTTAAGATGGTGAATGAAATAGGCCGTAAAATCAGAGAAGTTTCAGGAGAACCCCGGAAAACCCTCTGGCTCAAGCAAAGACTAGGGATGGCTATCCTCCGGGGCAATGCCACCAGCGTCATGAGCTCAGTTCGACAGGACTGGGTCATGCCACTGCGTGAGGCCCCGGCAGGAGTGGTGTATCCGTAGTCTTTCCACAGTAGGATAAAACAAAACATAAACCTTATTTGTATGTAACATGTGTGATGCACATTAATAAAAGGGGATGTGCCGGATAGTTGAAAGCCACAGTTGCTCGCGCGTTTGGGGCTAGCAACACGTATTATGAAAAACATGCATCCTCCTTCATTCACTGTCCCCCCCCTTCACTCACTCAACCCCACAATTTGCCGGAGGATAACAGGTTTTTCACAATACGTAGACGGAGGTCTTTTAAAAAAAAAAAAAGTCCCAAATGCCTTTCAAGTCACCATCGACTATCACGGCGTAACTCGCACGCTCCGAACTAGATTCGTCCGAGCGTTTAAACCTCTAAAGCCACAAGACATTACCCCACCCCACACGTCCGACCCTAAATTAAACACCCCTACTCACCCCCTCACTCAGGCTACGAATATTCCCATACAAACCCCTAAGGACCTAAGCCCTCCAGCACCGAACCGACAAATCTTTTCTCACCATACCCCCCCAACTAACCTCCACAAACCCCAAGCCCCCAATATCACACCCTCTTCCACCATGACACCTTCCTTCACTTCTGATAGTCAAGTTCCTCCCCAACTTATCCAAGTACAAAAACCTCCACCCACAACCCCGACCACAACAGAAACCCTCCCGTCTAGCCCTGACATACCTCCACCAGGCACCACAGTGAGAAAACCACCACCCCCACCCCAAACCAAGTACACACCCAACCGCACCGCACAATCTACCTCAGTAACCTCACGCTACAACTTACGCCCACGACAAACATCGTTTAAAACCTCCAGAAAACACACCCTACTAACCAAGTTCCGTAGGGCTGCCAGACCACTACCCTCCTCCTCCTCCTCTTCTTCTTCTTCGTCGAATTCTCCCCCACAAAGGGAAAGAAGACGAATAATCACCATCAAATCACCAACCTCATCAAACAACACACGCCCCTACCCCCAACCCTCCAACTTAAATCTACACTCCTTACCAACCCGTCTAGCCCCCCCCGCATCCGCCCCTTTCCCCTCCACGATCCCCACCACCCCACCCACACACCGACCAACCTCCTCATCTCACCGAACCCCCAACCAACCAACCCCCAAAGTCACCCCCGAGAAAACCCCCACATGTCATTTACCTATAAAACGTGCTTCCCCTCACTATAAAACATCGTCGAGCGACTCAAGTCCCACGACAAACATCTACCTTCCCACCAGGACCGCCAGAGGTAGAATAATCAACAGACCCATCAGATTTAAAGACAGCGATACAAAAATAACACCCCGTTCTGACACTAAGGACCCAAGCCACACAACACACACACCCCCTCCTTCCCACATACCTCCTTCACCCACCTTACCTACACCAATTTTGCGCATTGCCTCACTATATATTCCCAACCTACAACACCGCCCAAGAAAACCAAATAAAACCCAGGCTCACATTCCCCCTTCATCCCCAGCCCTGTTGTCACGCGCGAATCCCCTTTCGGTTAGTAACCCATTCACCACACTAAACAGACTTCCTGTCAATCCCACCGCTGCCACCAATGAAATGCTGGGTGTGAAGGGAATTCATGGTCTCCTGAAATATCCCCAGGCTACCTTTAGGATCAACTTTTCCTGGTACCTGGCGCGGGGTACGAACCTCTGAAGGGAATTTAACCCCCCTAAAAACCCACAGGTTTTGAGATGCCTTGGGTGAGGTTCGAACCCTGGTTAGTGACCCAACCATCACCACCAGGCCCGCGCGCTAACCCACTGTACTACCACGGACGTACTAAAAGTATAGCAACCTTAGTCCGATTTTTAAGAACCAGGTGATAGTCTCGTGGTGTTATCACGTGATGAGTTTATTGGACTTACCATCTACGATTATTTTACGCTATACCTGACGTCAACTCGGGTTAGTATTATTGTGGGTGCGGGACATTTTCGAGGGCATTACAGAAATCATCACAACTGAACCAGTTGACCTAGAGAGCTCTACTCAACACCAGTTTACAGAAAAGAAACAGGGCTACACTTTGAGATGTGTGTGAATTCTCTAGCAGTTAAAATAACAAAGATAGGGCTAGCCTATTACGACTTTTTTCGGCCATATCCTCCGGGCTCTCAGTGCTGTCATTTAGAAAGGCTGCCCGGGCAGGATGGGTTAAGCTGAACAAAAAACCACCACCCAAGATCTTCCTTCAAGATAAATTTGTACATTTTTCGATAGAAATATGTCCTGGCCGAAGGCCGGTTCCTACTAAATTACAGGCTTGCTATCGCTCGCCAGGAAAATATCGACACCTAAATGGCCCGAGAAGTCTTAAAATTTACAGAAATGGGGCGAAAGCTCTTAAAATTGCCAAACTAATGAGGCGAATGTCTTAGAATCTCAAAAGCAATGGGGCTAAACATGAGGGAGAAAGGGATCCAGAAAAAAATCCCTCAAGTGGAAATCTCCCCTTAAAGTATTTGAGTGTAGATAAAGCCAACATTGGAGGCTGCATAACATGGTCGAGGGAGCTGGATATGACATGGAAAAGTCCTCATCAGATTAACCCGTACTGTACCGTAGGATACAGTAATAAAAGTCCCCAGCAGTCCCAAGCAATGTGGCCAAAATGACAGGAGAGACCACCTTTTCACCTCAAGAGATGAGGCAAGAATGGATCTATCTCTTTTTTTTTTTTTTTTAACAAGACTTAAAAAAAAAAAAAAAAAACTCGTACAGGCAGTTACAAGCCAAGTACTGTACATTACTGACGGCTATAACCGTCGCTGGGACAGGGGAGTTACTTATCTACTGATGGCTATAGCCGTCGCTGGGATTGGACGGGTTAACACTATCTGGGCTATTATGATACTGTTGTTTATAATTACTGAGAGTGTACGAGAGTGAGGTGGAAGGACAGAGAGGGAGAGGTAGACCGAGGGAGAGGTGGAAGAATGGAGTTAAGAAGTATATGAGCGAAGGCGGTGCTGGATGGGGACAGAGGTGTATGGAGGCGTTTCGTTCGTGGCCATCCCTTCGGGGATCACAGCGTCCGGCAATTAATAGATACAGTAGATAGGATTTTGCTTGTTATTGCCATTTTCGAGCAGTGTATGTTAGTTTGTCCCCTAGGCTAACAAAAATGCCTTCCCAGACTTCCCTTCACCCTCAATTTGTACGTTTTTCGATAATAAGTATTTTGGTCGAAGGCCAATTTCTTCTAAGTTTCAGGCTCGTTTTTGCTCGCCTCCCAAAAATCAACACCTGAATGGGGTGAAGCATCTTATTATTGCCAAACTAATGGGGTGAAGTGTCATATTATTGCCAAACTAATGGGGTGAAGTGTCTTTTTACTGCCAACAAATGGGGTGAAGCATCTTAAATCTCCAAACAAAGGGAGCAAAACTGGAAAAATCCAAAAAGATTCCTCTCGGGCCAAATAGAGTTAGAGACTGCCAAATTGTTTTGTTCTGCCCGTGAATCAAACCACGGTCCTCTTGGTTGTGGGCCCTTTCAACATCAGATGACGCATTTCTGTTCTGTTTTATGGCTATTATTAGACAATTTTGTACAGATTAGGAAGGGTATATGGAAGTCCGAGAGTGATCACTGTGATAGTCGTTACCCTTATCCTTCTCACAGATCCTTCCTAAACTGTGAAAAATCTTCCAATGATAGCCAGATATAAACAGTCCAAATGCATCATAATCTTTGCGGGGTTAAGCGTCCATTCTTACATTTTTTTTTTTTTTTTTTTTTTAAAGAGACAATGAACGGAGGAAGGAAAAACACAGATAAAACAAAAAAGGTCCATGTGCCTAAAGGCATCCTCCATTCATAAAATGTTTGTAACAACTGGATTTAAACATTTGTAGATTGTAAGTTTGTGGAAAGCAATTCGAGGGAAGTGAATTCCAAAGAGTAGTAGTTCTAGGGATAAATTAATTTTGATAAGCAGAAGTTCTGCTTTGTGGAGGAGAAAGTGTAAATTCATGGGCGCTCTCAGCTGCCCTAGTTCTACGGGGAAAGATGTGGAGAGGCGGCACAATTGAAGCAAGTTCCTCGGAACAATTGCTGTGAAAATATCTGTAGAATAATGCAAGGGATGCAACGTTTCTTCGTATGGATAATGTAGGAAGGTCCTGTGTGATTGCAGGGTTATTGATTAATCTAATAGCTTTATTTTGAATTCTGTCCAACTGCCTCAATGCAACCACTCCACTTCCACTCCACAGAGGTGAACAGTAATCTATCTGAGAACGCACATGACTTTTATATATTACGGCCAACTGCTCGCCAGTGAAGAATTCTCGAACTCTGTACAGGAGTCCCAGTTTTTTAGAGGCATTCTTAGCAATGCTTCTAACATAATGTGTCCAGCTCAAGTTAGTAGTTAATGTTACACCGAGAATGTCAATACTAGGGGAAGTGGGAATATTTACATCATTAAAAAATATATGGGAGTCAGTGAGATTCTGTCGGTTAGAAAATTGAATGTACTTGGTTTTCTGTGCATTAAAGGAAACTAGATTCTTTTGTCCCCATTCTTCAATTCTAGAAAGGTCCTGGTTCAGAGAAATTGCAGTGCTTATTTTTGAATTTATAAGATCGGGTTGGGTGAAAGAATTGGTAAATGTGAAGGAACGGTGGAGTGTTGAGTCATCTGCATAGGAATGTATTGGATTATGAGAGGTAGATATGAGATCATTGATATGAATGAGGAACAGAGTTGGGGCCAAAACTGATCCCTGGGGAACACCAGCATTTATTGAGTGAAATTGAGAATAAAGGCCATCTACCATTACACATATTTTTCTGTTATGAAGATAAGAAGAAATTAGTGGAACTAATGATGCAAGGCCGTAGTGTGACATCTTCGACAATAAGGATTGATGCCAGACTCTATCAAATGCCTTTGATATATCCAGTGCTATTGTATGTGTTTCACCATGTTGGTCTGTAGCTTGGTTGATTTGATGCGTAAGAAGGCAAAGAATGTCTGCAGTTGATCGACATCGTCTAAAACCATATTGCCTATCACTGATTAATTTATTATTCTCAAGATGCTTAATGTGATTATTTAATATAATTTCAAAGACTTTACCAAGAGTGGAAGTTATAGCTATTGGTCTGTAGTTTGATGGATCTGAAGAGGCACCTTTTTTAGGAACTATATATTTCCAACCTACAACACCGCCCAAGAAAACCAAATAAAACCCAGACTCACATTCCCCCTTCATCCCCAGCTCTGTTGTCACGCGCGAATCCCCTTTCGGTTAGTAACCCATTCACCACACTAAACAGACTTCCTTCCAATCCCACACACCTCACTCCAACCCCCACGGGGGAAAGCTACAAACCATTCATACGAAAGGTTAAAGTAAAGACCCCCACTGGACACTTGGCCCGTGTACCACACCCACACCAAGTCCGGGCAGCCGCCCGCCACAACACAGAGGACACATTCTTACAGGTATACATTGACCTGCAAAAGAAACCTGACCGTCGCTCTCGTGTTTGGTGGAACTTTCTAAATACCCTGAAAATGACCCACCATCACTATGCTTCTTTTAACTTCACCCTTGAGGCTCGAGGACGAGCCTATAATGAAGGAGAGGGAAGTAAAATGCCCCAGAACAAGAAGCCCACCACAGAAGCCACGAGCGAACACCACACAGAAACACCCGGAAGAAAGGTCCACAGAACGAAAGGACCAGCTGACCGAGCCAGCCATTTCAGACAGGCCCAAGCCCGCAGGGCTAAACAGCTCCAGGACGCACCCATTTACCTTTTCTAAACTGACCATTTTCCACACCTCACATACACTAACCCCCTCGTGTCCTACACTCCTAACTACAAAGATGATGAACAGGAATATACATTCATATTAAAAACACCCATGCCCTGTCCCGACGTTGAGCCAATGCCAACACATCAGACAGCCATAATTATATCTATGTATGTTCTTACATCCGAGAAGTAGATGTTATATATCTTAGAAGTTAAAACACCCACGTTTGTCCCTAAACCTCGTATATCATTTTCCATGACGAGTATAGATATATGTAACCCATGCTCAGTCGCCCCTTGCATTGTTCCTCTAGTAACTAAGTCTATAATATTAACTGCCACCAGCATTGATACGACATAGCGGCACTGTCCTTGCTACAAAGATGATGAACAGGAATATACGTTCATATTAAAAACACCCATGCCCTGTCCCGACGTTGAGCCAATGCCAACACATCAGACAGCCATAATTATATCTATGTATGTTCTTACATCCGAGAAGTAGTTGTTGTATATCTTAGAAGTTAAACACCCATGCTTGTCCCTAGACCTCGTATATCATTTTCCATGACGAGTATAGATATATGTAACCCGTGCTCAGTCGCCCCTTGCATTGTTCCTCTAGTAACTAAGTCTATAATATTAACTGCCACCAGCATTGATGCGACATAGCGGCACTGTCCTTGTGTCGTATTGTGCCAAGTACAGATCAACCAGGTTTCATCACCTTATTAGGACGACGACTATAATGTCATCGTTCATCGATGTATGCAATCCTTAGGTTAAGTATTTTTATCCGCCATTGTGTTCACCTTTTTCCATTTACTTTCCACAATTGTCATACGTCTTCCCCTTGCCTCCTTCGTATCCACAGCCCACACTACGCCAATTTACTTCGTGTCTTACACCTCTTACCCCAACCAGAGATTGTATAAGATAACCTGGTTACCAGTATCTGTCATAAGTACCCCGAAACAATAACTAAGTACCCCTACGAACTGCCGCTGTTGTTGGTATTTATATTTAATAGAAAACGCAGTTCCCAGGGCCAACTAATAGTATCCATAACCCTCGGACTGATCACATAACTCTATCTTTTCCAGACTCATATACCACCCCATAGTTGCATTCCCCGGTAGCATTTAGCTAACGTATTCTACTGCCTTTTCAAACTTCCATATCAATTGTAGCCTAATGCCACCCCCACGCCCAGGGACCTTAGGGGCAAAATTTCCCTGTAGCCCTTGAACTCTCCCCCCCCCTCTCATTAAGACCCGCGCTTCTCGACTCTTGTCCGACCTAGCCTCTCTCTCATACCTCTTGAAGATCCTTGAATTGTCCGTTGCTAACGCTCTCCAACCTTTTATATATATACTCCTATCCAGCCTACCTTCACTTAGTAGGCCAGAACAACATTAGAACTTTACTAGCCCCTTGCATGCCATCTATTCTCTTACAACACATTCACAACCCTGCACCCAATGGTCGTCGGTGCGAGGCTAGCCGCCCCGCCAGTAACTAACTTCTATTGCCATACTTCCAGATAAATGTGGCAGAGTTAGCAACCCAGTCTCCACCACATCCAGCAAACCCTACAATTAACAACCAGCCGAGTAAAACCAGCTAGCTAAGGCACCTTCGGTTTTGGTATTAAGGACACCCACATCTGTCTCATACACAGAGGGTTATTACAAACACTGGTGATATGGCAAGCCCCTAGCCACAGCCGCCGGACGACTATCACAGAGAGAGGGCGCCCAGCTCCCCCTTTTTGCCCACCCGAGGAGGGAGACCCCCACCCCCGCGGAGGTATACCTGGCCCCTGTTTTGACTTTCGAGTCATTGCCAGGTAGCACAGGAATTCTTCCTATCAATGAACTAACCATGCATGACTAACACCTTTACTAACCTCTATTAACTCACAATAAACCATTTACCTTTCTTGCATGCTCTGATCACTAAATTAGCACCTCAGCTATACCATAGAATGAAGATTGAACAATCTAGAGAGACGCTCCTATCACAGCTGTCCCCATCCTCCTCGCAAAGTAGATCCAGTCTCTCTCCCCTAAATACGTCCAGTATAGCCAAAATAGTACCTCTTACTAAGGCTCAGTTATATGAAAATATAAAGGCTTCCTATAGCCCTGTGCCACAACAGTAAATACCATCTTACCTAGTCCCCATATCTATTGAGAGCTCAATTAAGTCCATAAGACTCGAGATCCCTACTGTCTACAGGGTCCAGAACCGAGCCTATAAATCTAACTCCCGCCCCCAGTCAAATCAGTTGAAAGCTAGACACCAACCAGTGGTCACTACCCTGCAGTTTACCTCTAGCTCTGCCCTTGTGTTGTTCCGGAGTTGAGAGATTCCAGATCCGGCAGACTCCGTGGCAGAGAAGACTGATAGAAGCATCTGTCCATGTACAAGTCCTAACGTGCACCTTATAACCTTCACACAAATTCGTGGGTATATAAGTGTGTAGCCAGCAACGATCGTCAAGAGATCCGACTTGAGAACTTCCTACATTTTGGACCATCTGGACGGCCGAGGAACCAGTCGTTAGCCCCCAACATCACCGGAAGCAAGATAACCAGGACCAGATCTACCCATACTATTCAAGATTCATGTTGCTAGTACTAAGTGTTATAGTACTAGCTTGATACTCACTTATTAACTTTCTATAAAGTGGCTAAGACCTTGCCCAGTGTAATTCATATTTAACCATTCCATTTGGGACGTACTAAGCGATCAGTGCTCTTTAATTAACAGGCGACCTTGACTCTCGTAATTACCTTATTCAGATATTAACCCTTTATTAGCGGCTCACCACATAAGTCGTATTTAATAAAGCTGGACTATGTGGCGGCGCTCGACATAGGTCGAGTGGCAATTTCAGCACGTAATGTTGCTGAGAGAGAGAGACAAGTGGTGGCAGGAGAGTAGCGAGCGTATGACTGCTCCAGACCACCGCGGCGAACATACTGACACGAATCCCAGCTCCCTCCTCCCTCTCTCACTCGCTATATAAGGAATTGTATCGGGAAAGTGGCTAATTACATGCTTTTTGCACTCGCGTTGCACGGTTATTGCAAGAAAACTAGCCATCATAAAAGGATCGTTATGGTGTCATTCGAAAGCTCTGTTTATGCCCTTTCAGGGATAGGTACTTGTTTTACGTTCTGGGTCTTATTTAGGCATGAAAATGATCACGTAAACAGCCCTATTTTGGCTAAAAACATATCTAACGTTCGCCCACTGATTTGTGTTCTACGTATTTCTGCCTTAAGAATATAAAACTTAGTTCAGTACCCCCATGAGGTTACTAGAGATTTCCATGTTCTACAATATACGCGTGTCTAATCCTAACTGTGAGCTGCTACTTGGGCACGCGACCAGCCAGCAAGAGGTCAAATCAGTGACATTGAATTATACGAATATATTGAGGTCTTCCAGTAAAATAAAAACTTGCTAATTAAACCTGTGATCAGAAGAATATACCTGAACGTTGGAAGTGGGAGACTAGGCTCCATCCAGATCCGCTAATGCTAGCAGTTCCCTTCTATCATTTGTTTTGTGCGAATATAACTATCTTTCTATGCTCTTTATTTCTTTACTTCAATAAACGTGAACTTGTGTCGTGTTACCGTGTGTTTATTTTGTGTTCTCTATTCCTCATACCTTGTATTGTGCATGCAGCCTTCTATACCCAGTCATTCAGAACTCACATTACCCAAGTTAAACCTGTAGAAAAACAGGGCATAACACTTGTGTAAATTGTTGCTCTTACAATAAGTTATCTATTATTGCACATTAAATGCTATACTTGTGTAAATTGTTGCTCTTACAATAAGTTATCTATTATTGCACATTAAATGCTATACTTGTGTAAATTGTTGCTCCTACAATAAGTTATCTATTATTGCACATTAAATGCTATACTTGTGTAAATTGTTGCTCTTACAATAAGTTATCTATTATTGCACATTAAATGCTATACTTGGGTACAAATATCTAAAACTTTGTATGGCTCTACTAGCATTTTTTTTCCTATTTTGATGTTGTTATAGCACACCAAATAGTAATTGGCGTTTAGATAATATGATACATCTATGGACGAAGTTTTAATGGAGTATTCATGAATACCCGAGAATAAATTCGAGCCAAGTAAAAAAAAAAAAAAAAATGGCGGACGTTGGCAACTTGCTTTGGATTGACGAGACGAGTCCTAATTCCCAATTAAGAATTTATTTCAAGTGGTTATATGGATTACTTCTGGAAACTGCCAAATATTTAATTTTAGAAAACGGAAAGAAAGTGACTAATTAAAGTACTGCACATTTCTAACTCATCATTAGTCATTTCTCTTATCATAGTTTTAAGGGGGCCTATTATATCTCTAACCTTAGATTTATATAGTTGGTAAAAAGGATATTATCGTTAAAATTTGAGTCATTAGCTAACTTGATTTCATAATTTCTGTTTTCTTTCCTAATTTCCCTTTTTACTTATCTTGATAGATTCTGATAGTAATCAAGTTGGTGATTTTCGCCTTTTATATATGTTTGTATAATTATATTCCTCTTTTTTTCCTAAATGAACTATTATTCATCCATTTTGGTTGGTTCTGCATATATCTAAATCTTCTGTTGAGGTTATATACATTTTTGAGCATTGTGTGCCTGTAATAATTCTAAGCCGGGACATTTTTCTGCTGAAAAATGTACAAAATTTATCTTGGAGAGGGGTCTAGGGAGTGTGTTTTAAGCTTGAAGGAGTTCTAGCAAGTAAACTATAAAATAAATAGATATACAAATAGACCAAAAAATAACCACTTCCCTATTCTCACTCAAAATTAACTGAAAATCTATATATACACTGCATAAATAATACAATGCAGGAAAGTTGATTATTTTTATTATTTTTAAAGTTTTCTAATATACAATAAATTACACTCAGTATTCTATTTATGTTTTAACCCCTTCAGCACCATGACGCCTTTTTACATTTGATTCTGGCTAAAATTAGATGATTTTATGCAGTTTAAGAAGGGCTTATGTTATTAACCCGGTGCGCGCGCGCAGGGTGTAGTGAACACCACACTTCTGGGCGGCAATATTAAGCTCCATTCCTGCTCATGATCGTCATTTTACGATAAATATCGTTATTACTTATTCATATGCGCCTATTTTACGTTTAATATGAAGATAGTAACCTGTAACAACAATAAAACAAGTGGGAATATCGTTTGGATGGTCAAAATAGCGAATTATTACCGAGCGGTTCATTCATCAATTGTGAGCCAGCCGGCCGTACACCCTCTTCTCTCGAGGGCTGAAGCAGTACTGAGCTACTCCCTCACACTCTCCCAGTCTCTACCTTACATAACACACATGACCACACCATAGAACCGGCTTGGAGATGTTTACCCAAAAAAATACCAATGAATAAGGGAATAACAGGGAAAATAGGTGATAATTGAAGGGGGGGGGGGGAGGAAGGAGGGGATTTTGACAGATGTGGAGTAGTGATAGGAGGTATGGAGGGGAATTATCTCACTTAATAATCATTTCACTTGTTTTAAGTGCTACTGGGGCCTTTTAATTTTTTTTTTAGGCCTTACCTCTTAAGAGGGTCCTCGCCCTTGCCCACCAAAACCTCTTAAGAGTGTTCTTGCCATTCCCTGGTAAAGAAGACTTATTGAGATCGTATTTACCCATTTGAGTCGTAGGCTATAGGTAGATTACAATCTAAAGAATATCGTCTAATGGTAACCAGAATATGATGAAAATTACATAATGGTGACGAAGAGGTTAATCTATCTTAAAAATGCCACAGAACTTTGTTTGTAAACATTAACAACAAAGCTAATCAATTAGTTGGTTTCAAACATTCCAATAATATATACAATCAAATAATCACACACTTACACCTAAAGTTCTTAATATTAACAAGCAATTATAGTCAAAACCCCTCATACAGTCCAGAGATTAGTAATTTTAACACTTTCAGTACCGTTGATGTCTTGCTTATATTAATTTTGATTTCAGCTACATTTAGACGATTTGATAAAGCTTAGGAAAGATATATGGTAGCCCAAAAAATTAATTGTGATATTCTGTAAGCTTTTAATGGGTAGACGTCCTTCCTAACGTGACTAAAATCGTCTAATAGTTCCCAGAATAAATGAAAAGGATGCTACCGGTACTGAATGGGTTAAGGGGGGGAGAAAGATAATTGGAGACCTTGACAGTATGCTGAAAGCAAGAATGGTTAGCCAAGAAGTGAAAAAGTCACTGAGAAACAGTGTGTTACTCCCAACACTCTCGTATGGAAGTGAGACATGGACAGCAAGTTACAAGGACCTCTCCAAATTGAGAGCTGTGGAGACAAGTTTTTTTTAGAATGACAGCTAGCGTGAATAGGCTAGATGGGCCAAGTAATAGGGAAGTGTATGAGTCCTTTGGAATGGATGAGCAAGCTTTGGGCATTGATTGTGGTGTGGTTGAGTGGATAAAAAGAAGTACTTTGAGGTGTTATGGTCATGTTCAGAGAATGGATGAAGACAGAATAACAAGAAAGATATATGGAAGTCAGGTGAGTGTAACAGCTAATAGTGGAAGACCACCTATGGTGTGGGAAAAGAAAGTGGAAAAATATATTGAGGTGGTTTGAACATGTGCAGAGGAGGGATGAGTAGTATGTTGGGAGAAGGATGCTTGGGATGAAGCTACCAGGCAAAAGAAAAAGAGGAAAGCCAAAGAGGAGGTTCATGGATGCAGTGAGGGAGGACATGCGGGTGGTTGGTGTAATGGAGAAAGATGCAGGGACATGGTGAAATGGAGGTGAGTGATCCGCTGTGGCAACCTCTAAGAGGAACAGCCGAAAGAAGAAGAAGTTAAGTTTATTAAGGATGTTTGTTTTAAACTTGTAGGGAGGGAGATAACCAGAGTTAAAATTATGCAGGTAGAATGCAACATTTGACTCTGACTGTTCATCCAGTAATATTTTTATGGGGCAAAGGTTTAATGTTGAACGGTGAAAAGGGTGGCCCAAGCTTTATGTAGGTCCTGATACGCCAACGTCCAACTGATCACCATGTCCATCAGGTTAACGACAGTCCGGGGTTACTGGTTAGTGGCGGTCAAGTTGTGGCGAGGGAGTTGGTCTGGATCCTGCAGAAGCTGTGTTAGCCTTGGCCTGGTTCAAGGGCCTGTCCAGGGAGTCATGAGTACTGGGTAAGCCAGATGGTGAGGGGACAGGTTGAGACAGTGGCTGGAGGCGTGGCCGAGCGAATTTGTACAAGAATGTAGGTCCTGGTGATGACAACTGAGAGGTGGATTCAGACGGAATACTTTGTAGAGAATCAACTGCTTGGGATACATTGGACACAGATGTTGAAACAGGACGCTGGGCCACACGTGGAGGTGTTTGCAGTGGACTAGGCTGACCAGAAGTCGGAAGCGTATTATTATGCAATGCAGAATCAACAGCCTTTTGAGTACTCTGATTATCAGATTCAGATCCCACAGAATTCTTTGAAAATTTGAACAGGCTGAGGATCGATAACATCCTTAAAGTTTTGGTTGGACTGTTACTTGCACCCATGCTTTCAGATTTCTTGAGAGTGTTTGTTGTGACAGCTTCCTTTATTTTGTGCTTAAAGGAAACAACAGCAGATTTCTTGACAGGCTTAGGTGAGGTACGTCCCAGGACCTGATCATCCTTTTTCCGTGTGTGATGAACAGCAGCCATCTTGACTTGCTCAGGGTTGATTCGGGTCATACGACGATGTGTACGGCTGCGTTTGTGGCCATGACCGGAGTGCTTACAAGAACCAAGCAGCAACTCCCTGGTGGTGGCTGCGTTATCTGGAGGCTGATCTGCTGACAGGGTAAAGCTCAGATTTACCTGTGGAAGAAAGAGTATTGGGTGAGATACTTTTAAGGGGAGATGGGTCGTATTTCGAGATCCCCTTCTCCCTCATGTTTAGCCCCATTAGTTTTCAGATTTTAAGATGTTTGTCCCATTAGTTTGTCGATTTTAAGTCCTTTTGCCACATTTCTTTGTCAAAATTAAGACCTTTCGTGCCATTTAGGTGTCGATTTGTTTTCTTGGCGAACGATAGCGAGCCTGTAATTATGGAAGAACCGACCTTCGGCCGTGACATTTTTCTATCGAAAAATGCACAAATCATCTCGAAGGGTGATCTTATGGATATTTTTTTAAAAGTTTGATGGAGGTCTAGGGAAGAAATAAAAAAATAAATGAATATATAAATAAATAGACCCCCAAAATATTACCACTGTCCTCTTAATAAGCCAGTATCAGAATTTGCACATCATTAGTACTCACCAGTTAAACATCGACACCTAAATGGCACGAAATGTCTTAAAATGGACAGAAATGGGGTGAAATATTTTCAAATCGCCAAACTAATAGGGAAAAGGTCTTAAAATGTTAAAAACTAATGGGGCTAAACATAAAGAAGAAGTGGGTCCGGACAAACCAAATACCTCCCCTTAAGGGAGCCCATCTCGCTTTTGTTTTCTCTTTCTCTCCCTCTCTCTTTGGCTTGTATTCATTCGGCCCCATTCAGCCTACTGTTTTAAGACGTTTACCAGGTGTCAATATTTTCCTGGCGAGCGGTAGCGAGCCAGCATATGTATATTTTTGTTTTGACAGCAAGCTAAATTTGTAAATTTTTCGATAAAAAATTTCTCCGGCGAAGCCGGATTTCTCCATAGAATGCTGGCTCGCTATCGCTCGCCAGGAAGAAATCGACATCTGGATGGGGATAAACATCTTAAAACAGTTGGCTAAATGGGGCCGAATGGATACAAGCCAGGGAAAGAGAGAAAGGGAGAGAAAAAAATGCAGGTGACCCCCTTTAAGTTAGACTATCTCTTGGTCTACCTTGGCTAACTATAATGTGGCACAGAAGTACAGTCACTCATAAACATTCCTGGACCTCACCTATTTATAATTAAGGGGGGTCACCAGTTTTTGTTTTATCTTTCTCTCCTTTTCTCTCTTTCCCTGGCTTGTATCCATTCGGCCCCATTCAGCCAAATGTTTTAAGGCGCTTATCCCCATCCAGGTGTCGATTTTTTTTCCGGGCGAGCGATAGCGAGCCAGCATTGTATGAAGAAATCCGGCTTCGCCGGAGACGTTTTTCTATCGAAAATGTACAAATTCAGCTTGCTGTCAATGCAAAACCATATATATGCTGGCTTGATACCGCTCGCCAGGAAAATATTGACACCTGGATGGGGGTAAACGTCTTAAAACAGTAGGCTGAATGGGGCCGAATGGATACAAGCCAAAGAGAGAGGGTGAGAAAAAGAAAAAAGTGAGGTGGGCCCCCTTAAGGAAATGTATCTCTGGAAACTATTATAGGCCTATACTGTAATATAATATGCTACCCATCAACTACAAAACTATATACAGTATATTATTAATTGAAAAGCAAATTCCATCCAAAAATCAATCCAGATAGTTGTATTACCATAAACAATACATAAATAAATAAATAAATAAATAAATAAATAAATAAATAAATAACATATGGGGTTCACGAATTTCTATAAGTAACTGTACAGCCATCACAACAATATGGCTGCTGACTAATTAACCCTCTCAAGATCCAATACGCATTTGTTTATGGTTTCTGGCTATCATTAGAAGATTATGTTTAGATTAGCAAGGGAATATGGAAGTCAGAAGGTTAATTGAGATAGTCTTTACCCATATAATTTCCATAGATCCTTCTTAAACTGTATAAAATCCTCTAATGCTAGCCAGAATAAACTGTCAAAATGCGTCACAATATTCAATGGCTTAAGCAAACTGATTAATTAATTGTGTTCGAGGTCCACATATTTATTCAATCAACTATACTCTGTTCATTATAGGTAGGCCAAACATCGTGACCTCTATCCTCGGTAACTCAAAAAGAGCTTGAGCAAATGGGCTGTAAATTTCCACATTTTTCCAAAAGGTAGACATATTGGCTCGATTACTCTAGTCGTTCGTGAGTTATAGAGGTTTGTGTTGAAGTGTTTTGGCTTATTTATTTAGAACAGAGTATAGTGTTTAGTTCGTGACCAACCTAAATTAGTGAGCTGTGCAGTTTACATTCACGGAGCAACCAGAAATTATAACGTCCGCCATTTTAAGGATTCGGTAATACTGAAAATCAACACTAGAATGAACTAGATACAGAAAATTGCGAATTAAAGAAAATTAATATATTATAGAGCAATATGCAGAGCAATATGAAAAGCAATAGATAAATTAGCTTTAGTGAGGCTAGTTTTTAGTAAATGGAAAACTAGAACATACGAATATGACTCACTACACTAAATTATTCAACAATAAAATTACTAGATGAGGCTCTGTTAACATACTTAATACAGACACGCACACCTAATAACTTCTGCAAGAGTGTTGGGGCGTGTAAATATTACGTCAGAAATATAATCTCACCTGAGGTACTTCATCGAACTGCTCGCTGCTGTTATTGTTATCATTATCCAGACAGGTGGAAGACAGTGGTGGCGGAGGTGGCAGGTGCAACACTACTTCGTTATGTACGGAGGTGGAGTCATCTGTGGTCCTGGCCTGTTGTGGCAGTGATGGAAGGGCAGGACAGTCAGTGGTCGAGGTGATGGTGATGGTAGAAGATGAAGCAGGGCTGTTGGGGGGCGTGAAATGTGGGTTACAGGTGGGTAGTGTGTTGGTGGAGAAAGAAGTGTGGAAGCTAGCAGTTGGTGAGGCTGTGGTTGTGGCTACTGAAGAGTGGATGGAGGTGTTGGTGGAGGAAGAACGGGAACCAGCTGGGACAGACGAAGACAGATTGGTGACAGAGCTAAGGCAAGCATAGGGGTTCCTCGTACTACTAGACCTGGATAGGTGGATGGCTATGGTAGAACTAACAGACTGACGGAGAGGAGAGGCACTAAAAGCAGGACGTCCACTGTCGATGGTGTCATATGGTTGGTCGATGTAGTTGATGTTGTGAAGATTAATGAAGGAGGTGTCTTGGTTACAACCGTAGGCATGGTACCAGTCTCGTCTCCTGGCATTGTACGCTGCTTCGATCTCGTCTTCTCTACGTCTCTTTTCATGGCAACGAGCAGCATATTCCTTACACCGCTTGACGCAGAACTGGTGAAAAAGAAACATAGTTAGAAAATACACTAACTATAGTATGATATGAGACACAAACATATAATACCATAAACACTGATTGAAGAATCATCGCACTAAATAACATTGGATACCACATCATATTTACAAGCAATGAAAAATATACTCGTAGATATTTATTTATTTACTAATGTTCCTCCCAAAACCTCCATCAAGCTTAAAAAATAAACAAGACCTCTCTTCGAGATAAATTTACAAATTGTTCGTTTAGAAAAGTGTTCTGGCCGAAGGCTGGCTATCGCTGGGACCGTTTGTTGGTTCAGTACCCCCCACTTAAACGTCCTCCTTCCCGAAGTAAAGTCAATAAGTCGGCAGAGACTGGGCTGGGTAAAGGGCTTCTTCCCTCTCCCGGCACAGCTAAGAGACCGCGAGAGCCGTCTCCCCCGGCGACAGCTTCAGAGTCAAGATCTAGGTCCAGGTCACGGTCTCCTCTCAGAAAGCAGACACATGGTCACTCGACTTCACCTTCGCGGAAGAAGAGTAGGACAGACAAGACCAAGGACAGTTCTAGTGATACATCAAAGTCGAGGCGGAGTCACAAGTCTTCTAAGAAAGAGTCTCATGAACGAAAGTCCTCCCGGCGTTCTCCTCTCAGAAAGCAGACACATGGTCACTCGACTTCACCTTCGCGGAAGAAGAGTAGGACAGACAAGACCAAGGACAGTTCTAGTGATACATCAAAGTCGAGGCGGAGTCACAAGTCTTCTAAGAAAGTCTCATGAACGAAAGTCCTCCCGGCGTTCGCCGGAGCCTCGAACCTCACTTTCTGCCTCTACTCCCGACATGTCTCATGTCCAATCTGACAGGTCGGAAGTGGAGTCAGAGACTGTGGTGGGGGATATACCGGCGGACAGGTTGTCCCCAAACATTATTCCCAGTTCCAATATTCTCACTTTAGATTTAGGGGGTTCTCCCGGCAGTGATAACCCGCTAGAGGGCTCGAGTGAGGGCTCAGTCATTGGGGTGGGGCCTGGCTCACAAGTGAGTTCCGGCCAAGACCGGGGAGTTTGGAGGTACTCCCAGCCATGGAGGGACAGCTTACTTCCGTCTCAGGCAACGCAGGTAGTGGCTGAAGTCCACCGGGACGCGGAGATCCCGTCTTCCATCCCTGACTTAACATGGCAACATGAGGGGGTCCCAGCCTCGGCGGAATCCTCTCAGGAGGGACCGGAGGCAAGGGATGAGGGCTCTATTATTTCTGAGGTGGGAATTCACGAGTCTAGTTCAGTCGTAGATGACTCTCAGAATAGGGAGGCTTCACCTAGTAGTTCTTCCTCTGCTCAATTTGTCACGGCGGATGAGATTAATGGGTAATTAGCAAGTGCTTTAACTAAGTTTTTTGGCCAGCAACCAGAGCCTCCTATAGTTGGTCTGGGAGCTTCCACGCCAACATTGAATGTCCGACCTCTGGCTACTTCCATTGCTTTGACACAAATTCCGCTCACTCCGCTTGTATCACCTACTATTGTTACTAGGCCAACTTCAGCGGCACTAACTACTTCCAATGTACGAGTAGTAGCAGACGTAAATCCTTCCCCGTTAGACAAAGTCCCGATCAGAAAAGTGGCTATGCCTCTCTTATACGGACCAGACGAATCTTGGGTATCATTGGTACCAACAAAGCCAGAGGTAGCACAATCCACTATGTCAGGGGAGCTCCCGGTACCACGGGAGTGGGTAATCCAAGGGAATAAATCTAGGAAGTTAAGGGCTCTAGATATGCTGGGAAATGTACTTGATGTTAGTGTTAAGGCCATCCCCAACTATTATCATCATGATTATTTTGTATATTCTTCTACACCTGCCCTTCCCTCTGCGTCAGCTTCAAAACTGTTTTTGGACTGGACAAAGCATGATGGGTTCAATGATATCAAAGCGTTGTCGGCTCTAACACCTGAGTTGGGTTTAAAGACATTCACAGACTCAGCCGCGAATCCAGTTTTGCAGGTGGAGCAGTTGGGTCCGGGACCTTGGGTGGACTGGGAAGTCGAGGCTCAGAACTTTGCTACTACATTCACTTCTAAAGCTTCACACCAAATTCCACAAGAAAGCCATTTTTGGTTCTCTCTCCCAATATACTCTGCCGGCGGAGTTCCCTCTGCTCTATTTGCCTTTTTAGCTGCCCCTAAGATTAATCTATGCGAGCTTAAAGACCCCTTTTCTACACCTTCCACTGCTCACCTAGACCGGGAGTTTAGGCTACGGGGAAAGGCGTATAGACATTTTTCTCAGTATATAGTTACGCAACAGGTAACAAAGTCAATGCTAAGATCTGCTCAGGCTATCGCGGACACAGAAGTCCGAAAGGCGATCGAACTGTCTAGACGCTTGCTTCTCCAGACCTTTATTCAGTCTCTGGGAGATATACGCACGGCCTGGTTAGAGGCGGTGCGGGCAAGACAAGATCTAAGGATGTCTCTAGTCCGAAAGCTCCCGAATAGGATTGCTAATCAAGTAATAATGTCCCCAGTTCTAACTGCCTCTTTAATGTCCCCGGAGGTGTGGAGGACGGTGTTTAACATGGCTCAGGCCTTG
The DNA here is from genome assembly GCA_032716605.1 of Paralithodes platypus. Lineage (NCBI taxonomy): Eukaryota > Metazoa > Arthropoda > Malacostraca > Decapoda > Lithodidae > Paralithodes > Paralithodes platypus. Next base: position 5,931,396 of record CM064525.1, on the reverse strand, counting down.
AAGCACAGTCCTGCCCTGTCTAAGAAACCTGCTTTCACTTTTACCAAGCCCAAACCAGTCGCTAAAGCTTAGTCTGGTGGGGCAAAACCCTTTCATTTGCCTAAATCCTCTTCCACCCATGGTCAGTACAGATACAAGCAAGGAAAGTCTTCAGGTAATAATAAAGGACAGAGGTATCAAAGGCCGGGTCAGGCCCGTCTCCAGCCAAACCCGGCCAGTCGTCTAAACTTCCACCACCACCACCACCAAAAAACTAAGGTCTCTCTCACTCCCAGGGCCGATCTTCCGGCGGGTGGATCGGAGGGTAGTCCAGCCGGCAAACCCTTGTCTGCTAACTGGGTCGTTCCGGGCAAATCATCGCACATGGCCTTTAAACACATGGGCGAGGATGGTGGCACGCAAAGGCATCACCTGGCAGTGGCTCCGGCGACCTCGTTTACATCAGCCGACAAAGGCAAATTTTGTTTCATTAGAGGTGGAGTCACTGATCCAAGAGATGGTGGCCAAGAATGTTATCATCCCGGTTCCACAAAATTACCCAGTTTTTACATCCAAACTTTTTCTGGTGCCCAAAAGGGACAATGTTCAGATGCGGCCGGTCGTAGACCTGTCTTATCTGAACCTTCACATTCACAACGTGTCCTTCCGGATGCTGACAGTGAATCAGATCAGGCTAACACTTCCGCCGGAAGGGTGGATGTGTTCTTTAGACCTGACGGACGCGTATTGGCACGTTCTGGTAAACAAACGGTTTCAACGTTTTCTGGCCTTACGTATCATGCATCAGACTTACTGTATGTCTTTCAGAGGATGCCGTTCGGTTTAAACCTAGCACCTCGCATATTCACGAAATTAGTCCGGCAAGCCCTGATGCCCTTGTTGCAACAAGGGATCAGGATTTTGTGGTATCTAGACGACTGGCTGGTGGTGGCGGAGACAGAACAGTTATGCATAAATCATGTCAACATAACATTAAATCATGTAAAATCTCTAGGATTCAAGGTAAACCTGGTAAAGTCAAACCTTGTTCCCTCACGAGTGGTCCAGTGGATAGGGCTGGTCTGGGACACAGCCGCTCTCACTCTGAGTCAGAGTGTGGACAATCGGAACAGGTTTCGCAAGAAACTGTTTCTGTTTCTTCACAGTCTGACTACGACACGGAGAGTCTGGGAATCTCTGGTCGGCTCTCTCAACTGGATTCAACTAACTGTAAAGTTGGGCCGGTTGAAAGTCAAACGTTTAATTTTGGAGGGCAACAAATTTTGTCCACTATTGCCGGCGGAAACATTATGGCCCATCCCAAACTTAATACACAACTTACTAGCGGTCTGGGCGAAGAGGGAAACATTGCACTCAGTCATGTCATGGACCTCTCCTCCGCCGACGGTATGGGTGGACACGGATGCGTCAGGCATGATAGGTTAGGGCTTTCAGTCAAACCAAGGGCATCAGGGTCAAGGGCTTTGGTCCCATTCAGAATCCTCCCACATAAATGTCAAAGAATTACTAGTCCCCTTGTATTTCCTTCAGGCTCACGGCTTTTCTTTGCGGGGCAAGTCAGTGGCCTTCAGGATGGACAATCTGAATGCGGTTCACTGCATTCAGAAACAGGGGTCAACGCGATCTCGGAGGTTGCTAAACGTGTCAGAAAAGATTTTTGTACTAGCCAACAAGCTGGACATTCAGCTTCACGCTTCTTATCTCCCCGGCGTAGCGAACGTTTGGGCAGACGCTCTATCTCGGAGACAGAGCACAACAGTAGAATGGGCACTCAAGCAAAACATTTTCGACCTAATGATTGCGAAGCCTTACCGTCCACAAGTGGATTTATTTGCGTCCGTGGAGACTCACAAACTCCCGCTGTACATAACCCGCCGGACAACCACGCCGGCGGGAGGACCCGACGCACTGGTGACGGACTGGAACATGTGGAGTTCCATTTATCTGTTTCCGCCGCCAGACGCTTCTCTGATGTGCCACGTAGTAAACAAACTACAGGATTATCGGGGCGTAGTCTCGTTAATCGCGCCCCTGTGGCCGGCGCAGGCTTGGTACCAGCAATTAAAAACGTGGTGCCCGAACCCGGTGTCGCTCCCGGTCGGGTATTTCCACTTAGACACGATTGGCAACCTAAAGACCTCGCTGACTTTTGCATTATGGACATTCAGGAGGCCAAATGGCTAGCTCCGTATGGTAGAAACGTGACCGATAAATTCATGAATCAATACACACAATCTACTAAGCGACAGTATCAATCGCATTGGCAGTCTTTCACTTCTTGGATACTCAGACCAGAACAATCTGTGCTTTCGGTGGCTTTGGTTTTTAATTATTTAAACTATCTGTTTGAGCAGAAACGTCTATCTGTAGTAACGTTAAAGAATAACTTAACAGCAATTAGGATGCCATTTTTTGACCTTACAGGTCTAACCATACCACTAGCGGAGGAGACAGGTTTCATGAGGGCATGTTTTAAACTCCGCCCACCTCCCCGTCAGCTCATGCCTACCTGGTCTCTGGACAAAGCGTTGTCATTACTTCATTCCCGGCGGTACCAAAATACTGCAGATTTTTACTTACTTTTAAAAAAAAGGGCAGTATTCCTTATGGCTTTGGCTACCGGGAACAGGGTGTCTGAGCTGGCGGCGATGAGCAACACACCTAATTGCATCAGGTTTGGTAGGCTCAATGATTGTATTCATATTGCCCCTTCCCCGGGGTTCATCGCCAAGAATGAGCACAGTGATCACGTGTTTTCAGAGTTCACGGTGCCGGCGTTGAAAAGGGGAAAGGTGCACCATAATTTATGTCCAGTGCAAGCGCTAACCAAATATTTGAGTCGCACCTAGGAATCAACAAGGTGCTTTATGGGTATCAAGTACGGGTAAACGCGTAATGAAACATAAACTGGCTTCTCTCTTAGTTAACGTCATTCAGGAAAGTAATCCCGGCGTTGTGGGTAGAGCTCACGATTTACGCAAATGGGCGACCTCTTTACGTTTCCTTAAGAATTTTTCTGTTGAAGACATAGCAGCCACGCACCTCTGGTCCTCTAATCATACTTTTTTGACTCGATACCTTTCAGTAGCTTTAGACAGGCCTTCCATGCCATGTATAGCTTTATGGCAGAGGGTCTAGGTGGCTTCTGGGTCACTTAGTGTTTAGATGAAGAAAAGAGAGGGGGGGGGTGCAGTCAGTGTAACATAGGACACCCTAGACCCCGCCGGAGTGCGTGTGCGGAGCTTACGAGCTGTGATACAGGGTGTAGGTGCTGTGATATAAAATTTCTCTGTAGTATTCATTACAGGAAATTGTGCTAACGTACAATCATAGTAGAACGACAATGCTTGTTGTAAATAGTTTTGGCTGTGAAGCAATATAATTTTAAGTAATCTTAGTAGTTGCGGCCGCAACTTGTATGTGTAATGTAAGTACCTCTGCAGAAGTACAAGAGTTCAGTACTTCTGCGACAGTACACGAGTTCCTTTTATTTTTAGGGTATAATTTTAGATATATATCCACGAGTTAATGGGGTTTATATGTGCACATGTAAACTTTGATGATTTTTTTTGTCACCACTTACTTTAAGTGGGGTGCCTTCTTAACTACCAACTCTGTGTACAGAGTCTCGGAGTTAATTAACCCCCATTTTTGTCCAAGCAGGCTTCTTCGAAGCACGCTCCTGCTTGTCACCTTTTTTGTATATTTACAGTATATGCTGTATAAAGTTTATGCACACAAATATATCTTTTTTACAAAGTAAGAATACTATGTGGTTGTTTGATTATCTGCTTTTGCTAGAGTTATGATATGATTACGAATGTCCCCCTCCAGTCTTAGATATCAGGCATAATCGTCAATGATGGAGGGACCACTAATAAATTATAGGTTTGACTCCTGCAAGGAGATAAAGAAAACCTAATATTCAGTAGTGGCCCCGTAATCATTGACGACTGGGGCCCTCCCGACCATCCCCTTCCCATTCGTTGATGTATTAAGGATTTTGGTTTACTTGATATGTCAGTGAAGGAAGAATGACGCCTGAAGTCAGCGTCTGGTCAAAGATCCACACAAGTAGGCCTACATCCACGAAGTTATGGAAAGCTTATGATTAGTTATTCTTATTTTCTTTTTATTTGTTATTTTTTACAAAGTTTTTTCGTAGCGAGTACCCAATTTCATAATGACGAACCATGAGTGAGGTTGCGTGCGCTCATGATGAAGGCTCCTCAATTTTTTATGCTCTGCGCGGTAGATTCAAACTACGGTAAATGAGTGTTTGAAGAGGATGCCTTATGTAATAAGCATAATCGTCAATGATTACGGGGCCACTACTAAATATTAGGTTTTCTTTATCTCCTTGCAGGAGTCAAGCCTATAATATACACATATACAGTATATACATATATATATATATATATATATATATATATATATATATATATATATATATATATATATATATATATATATATAGAGGGTGGAGGATCAGAGGAGGCGGAAAACAGGGGGCAAAAGTCTGCTATTGGTGGAAGGGAAAACTAGGAGAGAAAAAGGGGGTAACCGCTTCACGCATGCGCACTGGATGCGGGATGGTGGTCGATAGGTGGGGTCGAAGCTGATTGGCTGCGTGTCGAGGGGCGTGGCCTAAGTTGTGTGGCGCCTGCAGAAGACGAAGCTGAAGGAGGTAGCGCGTGGGGCTGCGTCAAGGGCACCGGGGGGCGAGGAGGGGTGTTAGGTCCTGTAGGGTAGTGCCTTTTGGCAGAAGGAAGGATCTGAAGGTCCAGAGTTTGGTTGTTGATGTTGGGATGTAAGGCTTGGATATATAAAGCTTCGAGTATAGGTAATCTCCTTGGGTCACTTTCTTTATCGAGTATGGTGGTGTGTTTCTCTAACTCGTTGCGTGTGAGGTGAGGGTGGTTAGGGGTGAGATAGTGGTCTTTGATGGCTCCAGCCTGAAGGTGAAGAGTTAACCGACGTGAAAGACGAGTCTGCATCATACCAATATAGGAATGAGGTCCACAGTCCTCATAATTACAGGTATGTTGGTAAATGACGTGATCGTCGGTCATCGGGCTCTTTATCTTGGTGGAGGCTGGTTTGTTGCGGAGAACGAGGTTGGAGGTCTTGGGGGATTTGTAATAAATTATTAATTTGATTTTGTTTTCCGGGTTGGTTGGGTGGACATGCTTGGAGATTATTTCTTTTAAGACGGCCTCGTCATTTTTGTGTTCAGAGGACATGTAATTGCGGTAGAAGATCTTAATTTCATTGGGGGGGTCAATGTTGGGAGGGCTTTGGGTATATATATATATATATATATATATATATACAGTATATGAGTATACCGGCCCCTTCTCAGGCACCTGTCATCTTAAGTCAGGAAGAGACATCAACCTTGGTAGATACATACGATAATTTTATCGAGTCAGTATTCAATGCGCAAAATAAATATATCCCCAAAAGAAAATTTAGATCAACACAGAACCAACCCAAATGGATGAATAATAGACTATTAGATCTTCTAGGACAAAAGAGAGGAATATATAGAAAAATTAGAAAAGGCGAAATTCACCTACTTGCTTACTATCAGAATCTATCAAGACAGGTAAAAAAGGATATTAGGAAAGAAAAAAGAAATTATGAAATTAAGGTTGCCAATGACTCAAAAAATAATCCTAAAGCTTTTTACCAACTATATAAATCCAAGGTTAGAGATGTAATTGGTCCCCTTAAAACTTCGATAGGAGAAATGACAGAAAATTATTTAGAAATGTGCAGTACATTAAATAGTCAATTTCTTTCCGTTTTCACTAATGAAAATTTGGCAGTTTCCAGAACTCCGTAAGGTATATAGCGATAGTATAAAAAATAGGTTAAGTACGGTTACTATAAGTAGAAATTATGTGCTTAAGGAAATTGACAGACTGAAACCTCATAAATCGCCTGGTCCTGATGAGGTATATGCTAGAGTATTAAAAGAATGTAGAGATGAGTTAAGTTACCCATTAACATTTCTATTTAACAAGTCAATAGAGACAGGTATAGTTCCAGAAGCTTGCAAACGTAGTTCCGATCTTCAAAAAAGGTGATAAGTCAATAGCATCCAATTACCGTCCCATTAGTCTTACATCAATCATAGGAAAGCTACTAGAGTCAATTATTGCTAGTCAAATTAGAAACATCTCTAATATTGTCCACAAGGCTGGAGGACTCGCCCATAGTATCCTAAAGTCAACTGTCAACCGGGATGCCTCCTTTATGATGCCACTATTTATTTCCCATATTCGTCCCATATTAGAATATTCTTCCTCTCTGTGGAACCTTGGGTATTTGGGGGACCTAAGACTACTGGAGTCTGTTCAGAGACGCTGGACTAAATCTATTAGGGGTCTCGAGAATCTTGATTATAGTGAAAGATTGAGGATATTAAACCTATTTTCTATTAAGGGTAGACTTCATAGGCATGACATAATTAAGTACTGGCAAATATTTCACGGTCTCTGCTCAATTACTCCTGAAGATGTTTTTGGTCGTCCCCAATATTTTGCAACCAGGGGTCACCCATATAAAATTGCTCACTCGAGATGCCAGCTTGAAAAAAACAAAAAAAAATCTTAGATATGTCTCTGTGGAACTCTTTGCCCACAGATTTGGTATCCCTGATTAACCTGTTATCTTTCAAGGCTGCCCTTTCCAACTATCTTGCAGGAGTTGTATATGAATATTCATGATTTTGTTCTCGATGTCACACCTTCTGGCCTCCTCAACCACTTATACTTGTACCTTGTTTGTTAACTTAGCTGCTTATGATGCACTTTCCAGGCCATAGATCTCTATACTTTCCTGTTTTTGCTACAAACTATAAACTATCTTTGGGCTGGCGCATCAGCAGTGTGTGGCTTCCGTGGACCCTAATCTACTACTTAGCTCTGGGGTCTGGGAAGCCCACCAGGTAAGAATACCAGATAAGAACCACTTAGATACATTTAATTTAATAAATTCTTCTCAGCATGGATTTACTCAGGGACGTTCTTGCCTTACTAATTTGCTTATTTTTACTCAGAGGTATATGAAGCAGTAGATAATGACAAGTCATATGATATAATATATTTAGATTTCAGTAAAGCTTTCGACAGAGTCCCCCATGAGAGATTGATGAGAAAGGTTGAGGCGCATGGAATAGGTGGGGCGTTGTTGGGATGGATTAGGTCATGGCTAATTGGTAGGAAGCAGAGAGTCAGCATAAATGGTACGAAGTCAGAATGGGGAGCAGTCAAAAGTGGTGTACCCCAGGGATCTGTATTAGGTCCTCTGTTGTTTGTTATATACATAAATGACCTTGATTTAGGTATAACTAGTAGGATAAGTAAATTTGCAGACGATACCAAAATGGGGAGAACAATTGATTCAGATATAGATATAGAGTGCCTCCAAAGGTATCTAGATACCTTACACGATTGGTCAGTAAATTGGCAGATGAAGTTTAACATTGACAAATGCAAGGTATTAAAGATAGGGAAGATGCATACAAATGTTAAATATAAACTACCTAATGTGGAATTAGAAAACTCGAATAAGAACATAAGAACATAAGAAAATGGGAGTCTGCAGAAAGCCGATTGGCCTAAGCAAGGCAGATCCCTGTCCCACACAACCCCAATTACAAAGCCCAATTATAGGCTCAACACTCTAATACCCTGAGGATCATCTTACCAAAACGGTTAGAGATTAACGCAGGATTACGGGAGTCTGCAGAGCGCTGATTGGCCCAACCCTGCTGATCCCCCTTCACACCCAACCCTTTTCGTTCATATGATTATCCAATTTTATCTTAAAGCTCCCTATTGTTTTTAATCCCACTATAGCACTTGGTAGTCCATTCCACCCATCTACAACTCTGTTACCAAACCAATATTTGCCTATATCTTTTCTGAAACTAAATTTATCTAATTTGAAACCATTGGTACGAGTTCTTTCGCTATCACTGAGCTTTAGTACATTTGTCATGTCCCCTTTGTTAATCCCACTAACCCACTTGAACACCTCTATCATATCCCCTCTAACTCTGCGTCTCTCTAACGAATGTAAGCCTAATTTCTTCAACCTTTCTTTATACGGAAGATTTCTAATATTATGGATCATTTTTGTCATTCTACGTTGTACTCTCTCCAATGAATCTATGTCCATTCTGTAATAAGGACACCAAAATTGAACAGCATAATCCATATGGGGTCTCACTAATGACAAGTAAAGTTTTAAGATAACATCAGCAGTTCTGTTACTCACACTCCTTGAGATGAACCCGAGAATCCTGTTTGCCTTGTTTCGAACGCTTATACACTGTTGTCTAGGCTTCAAATCATTGCTAACAAACACACCTAGATCTTTCTCACAATTCGAGTTTTCTAATTCCACATTAGCTAGTTTATATTTAGCATTTGTATGCATCTTCCCTATCTTTAATACCTTGTATTTGTCAATGTTAAACTTCATCTGCCAATTTACTGACCATTCGTGTAAGGTATCTAGATACCTTTGGAGGCACTCTATATCTCTATCTGAATCAATTGTTCTCCCCATTTTGGTATCGTCTGCAAATTTACTTATCCTATAGATATCCTTATCTGAAGATATATGACACCCAATTGAATGATATTGGTCAACAATGAATTACGCAAATCCGTAATGAACAGTTCCAAAATACGTTAAGACTAGATTTGTATATGATTTATCTATATATAGCCTACTGTAGTCTCACTATATAATATCGTATTCAAAACACCTTTCATCATCCATGAAGCATCCATTGCTTTCGACAGAGTCCCTCATGAGAGATTGATGAGAAAGGTTGAGGCACATGGAATAGGAGGATCGTTGTTGGGATGGATTAGGTCATGGCTAATTGGTAGGAAACAGAGAGTCAGCATAAATGGTACCAAGTCAGAGTGGGGAGCAGTCAAAAGTGGTGTCCCCCAGGGATCGGTATTAGGTCCCCTGTTGTTTCTTATATACATAAATGACCTAGATTTAGGTATAACTAGTAGGATAAGTAAATTCGCAGACGATACTAAAATGGGGAGATCAATTGATTCAGATAGCGATATAGAGTGCCTCCAAAGGGATCTAGATACCTTACATGAATGGTCAGTAAATTGGCAGATGAAGTTTAACATTGACAAATGCAAGGTATTAAAGATAGGGAAGATGCAAAAAATGTTAAATATAAACTAGCTAATTTAGAATTAGAAAATTCAGACTGCGAGAAAGATCTAGGTGTGTTTGTTAGCAATGATTTGAAGCCTAGAAAACAGTGTATAAGCGTTCGTAATAAGGCAAACAGGATTCTCGGGTTCATCTCTAGGAGTGTGAGTAACAGAACTGCTGATGTTATCTTAAAACTTAACTTGTCATTAGTGAGACCCCATATGGATTATGCTGTCCAATTTTGGTGTCCTTATTACAGAATGGACATAGATTCATTGGAGAGAGTACAGCGTAGAATGACAAAAATTATCCATAATATTAGAAATCTTCCGTATGAAGAAAGGTTGAAGAAATTAGGCTTACATTCGTTAGAGAGACGCAGAGTTAGAGGGGATATGATAGAGGTGTTCAAGTGGGTTAGTGGGATTAACAAAGGGGACATGACAAATGTACTAAAGCTCAGTGATAGCGAAAGAACTCGTACCATGGTTTCAAATTAGATAAATTTCGTTTCAAGAAAGATATAGGCAAATATTGGTTTGGTAACAGAGTTGTAGATTGGTGGAATAGGCTACCAAGTGCTATAGTGGGATCAAGAACGATAGGGAGCTTTAAGATGCAATTAGATAGGCATATGGACGAGAAGGGTTGGGTGTGAGGGTGATCTGTCAGGTGTGGGAATCTGCAGATCCCCGTTTTTTTTACCTCTGACCGTTTCGGTGAGGTAAGTCCTAATGGTGTTTTTAAGCTGGGCTTATAATTAGGGTTGGGTGTGACAGGGATCTGGCTTGTGTAGGCCAATCGGCTTTCTGCAGACTCCCATTTTCTTATGTTCTTATAATTGGGCTTTGTAATTGGGGTTGTGTGGGACAGGGATCTGCCTTGCTTAGGCCAATCGGCTTTCTGCAGACTCCCATTTTCTTATGTTCTCATCAACTCTTCGAGCAGCGGACCTGTAGTGATTATTGGTAGCCTTCTCTCGAACATTCTTTACTACTTTGTCTACTGTAGCTGCTCCAATGCTGGGTAGATCCCCCTCACACCCAACCCATCTCGTCCATATGCCTATCTAGTTTTATCTTAAGAACATAAGAAAATGGGAGTCTGCAAAAAGCCGATCGGCCCATACAAGGCAGATCCCTGTCACACCCAACCCCAATTACTAGGCCCAACTCACTAATACCTTGAGTACTGCCCCCACCAAAATGGTCAGGGATTAACACAATATTACGGTGGTCTGCTGAGCGCCGATTGGCCCACACCTGGTAGATCCCCCTCACACCCAACCCATCTCGTCCATATGCATATCTAATTTTATTCTTAAAGCTCCCTATCGTTCTTGATTCCACTATATCACTAGGTAGCCTATTCCACCCATCTACAACTCTGTTACCAAACCAATATTTGCCTATATCTTTTTTGAAACGAAATTTATCTAATTTGAAACCATTTGTACGAGTTCTTTCGCTATCACTGAGCTTTAGTACATTTGTCATGTCCCCTTTATTAATCCCACTAACCCACTTGAATACCTCTATCATATCCCCTCTAACTCTGCGTCTCTCTAACGAATGGGTTGGATGTGAGAGGGATCTGTCTTGTGTAGGCCAATCGGCTTTCTTCAAACTTCCATTTTCTTATGATGTAGCCTACTGTAGGTAAGCACTGGTTTTGGTAACAGAGTTGTAGATGTGTGGAATAGAATTCCATGTGTAGTGATTAGCTCAAGAATGGTAGAATTTTGTAAGTACAAACTGGATTGCATAGTCATATAAATTATATGGGGTGTGTGAATGGAAACTGCCTCGTGACGATATGGGTTGGGTTTGAAAGGTATCTGCCGTGTGTGGGCCAACCGGTTGGTCTTATAAGAACATAAGAACATAAGAAAATGGGAGTCTGCAGAAAGCCGATTGGCCTAAGCAAGGCAGATCCCTGTCCCACACAACCCCAATTCATTACAAAGCCCAATTATAGGCTTCACACTCTAATACCCTGAGGATCATCTTACCAAAACGGTTAGAGATTGCAGAGTGATATGCAGAGTTCCGATTTATTATGTCCTTATGACATTTCATGAACCGGTATGCTCATAGAATGCTGTACAATAATTGGAACTGTTGACAATTATAAGGCTACATCTGCTGTGTATGGACATTGGACATTCCTTGACTACCATGCAAACAATATATAGTAGGTATTGGAGATATTACAAAATACAATATGCACAGTGGGTGATTAAAGAAAATACTAGCACATTTAATAGACGAAATTAGTGTGAAAATAGGGTGCCGATATACGAGACGACTCGCATAGTTTTGTTGTGGCTTCGATTTACTTTACAACTCAACAACAATAAGAATATAAGAAAATGGGAGTCTACAAAAAGCCGATCGGCTCACACAAGGCAGATCCCTGTCACACCCAACCCCACTTACATAAGAACTTAAGATCGCGGGAAACTGCATATGACCATGCGGCCCACATGATCTACATGAATATACAGTACCTGTATCCACGGTCTATGTTACTATACCGTGGCTGTATCCTTGGTAGGGAGAATTGGAAAGTAGTATTAGTTGGGTGAGACTTACGGATGGAATTATTTAAAGGGAGGAAGACCGTTTTTCTGGACCCCCTTCTCCCTAATATCTAGCTCCACTAGTTTTGAGATTATAAGACGTTCGGTCCTAGTTTGGCGATTTTAACACCTTTAAGAACATAAGAAAATGGGAGTCTGCAGAAAGCCGATTGGCCTAAGCAAGGCAGATCCCTGTCCCACACAACCCCAATTACAAAGCCCAATTATAGGCTCAACACTCTAATACCCTGAGGATCATCTTACCAAAACGGTTAGAGATTAACGCAGGATTACGGGGGTCTGCAGAGCGCTGATTGGCCCAACCCGGCTGATCCCCCTTCACACCCAACCCTTCTCGTCCATATGCTTATCCAATTTTTTTCTTAAAGCTCCCTATCGTTCTTGATCCCACTATATCACTTGGTAGCCTATTCCACCCATCTACAACTCTGTTACCAAACCAATATTTGCCTATATCTTTTCTGAAACGAAATTTATCTAATTTGAAACCATTGGTACGAGTTCTTTCGCTATCACTGAGCTTTAGTACATTTGTCATGTCCCCTTTGTTAATCCCACTAACCCACTTGAACACCTCTATCATATCCCCTCTAACTCTGCGTCTCTCTAACGAATGTAAACCTAATTTCTTCAACCTTTCTTCATACGGAAAATTTCTAATATTATGGATCATTTTTGTCATTCTACGCTGAATTCTCTCCAATGAATCTATGTCCATTCTGTAATAAGGACACCAAAATTGGACAGCATAATCCATATGGGGTCTCACTAATGACAAGTAAAGTTTTAAGATAACATCAGCAGTTCTGTTACTCACACTCCTAGAGATGAACCCGAGAATCCTGTTTGCCTTATTACGAACGCTTATACACTGTTTTCTAGGCTTCAAATCATTGCTAACAAACACACCTAGATCTTTCTCGCAGTCTGAATTTTCTAATTCTAAATTAGCTAGTTTATATTTAACATTTGTTTGCATCTTCCCTATCTTTAATACCTTGCATTTGTCAATGTTAAACTTCATCTGCCAATTTACTGACCATTCATGTAAGGTATCTAGATCCCTTTGGAGGCACTCTATATCGCTATCTGAATCAATTGATCTCCCCATTTTAGTATCGTCTGCGAATTTACTTATCCTACTAGTTATACCTAAATCTAGGTCATTTATGTATATAAGAAACAACAGGGGACCTAATACCGATCCCTGGGGGACACCACTTTTGACTGCTCCCCACTCTGACTTGGTACCATTTATGCTGACTCTCTGTTTCCTACCAATTAGCCATGACCTAATCCATCCCAACAATGACCCTCCTATTCCATGTGCCTCAACCTTTCTCATCAATCTCTCATGAGGGACTCTGTCGAAAGCTTTACTGAAATCTAAATATATAATATCATATGACTTGTCACTATCTACTGCTTCATATACCTCTGAGAAAAAGCTAAGCAAATTAGTAAGGCACGAACGTCCCTGAGTGAATCCATGCTGAGAAGAATTTATTAAGTTAAATTTTACTAAGTGGCTTCTAATTTTCCTAGCAATAATAGACTCTAGCAACTTTCCTATGATTGATGTGAGACTAATGGGACGGTAATTGGATGCTATCGATTTATCACCTTTTTTGAAGATCGGAACTACATTTGCAAGCTTCCAAGCTTCTGGAACTAAACCTGTTTCTAATGACTTGTTAAATATAAATGCTAATGGACTACTTAACTCATCTCTGCATTCTTTTAATACTCTAGCATATACCTCGTCAGGACCAGGCGATTTTTGAGGTTTCAGTCTGTCAATTTCCTTAAGCACATCATTTCTACTTATACTAACTGTACTTAACATATTTTCTATACTATCACTATATACCATATTGACTTCTGGAATCTGTGCCAAATTTTCATTAGTGAAAACGGAAAGAAACTGACTATTTAATGTACTGCACATTTCTAAATCATTTTCTGTTATTTCTCCTATTGAAGTTTTTAGGGGGCCTATTACATCTCTAACTTTAGATTTATATAGTTGGTAAAAAGCTTTAGGGTTATTTTTGAGTCGCTGGCTATCCTTATTTCATAATTTCTTTTTGCTTTCCTGATTTCCTTTTTGACCTGTCTTGATAGAGTCTGATAGTATATATGTAAATGATTTTCACCTTTCTTTATTTTTCGATATATTCCTTTCTTTTTTCCTATAAGATCTATTAGCTTATTAGTCATCCATTTTGGTTGGTTCTGCGTCGATCTAAATCTTCTTTTAGGGATATATTTATTTTGAGCATTGTGGAGTGAAGCAATAAACTGGTTATATGTAGGTGGCAAGTTTAACTCTGGCATATCCTGACTTAATCGCTTAACAATAGGGTCCACCCTTAAGTCTCTTCTTAGCCCACCATAATCGGCTTTTCTGAAATCTGGGATAAGTGTCGTATTCTCTTTAGCATTCCCTGTCCATTGTATATTAAAATAAATATACTATGAAATATATTATGATCGCTATTTCCTAGGTGGTCACCAATCTCTACATTATTTATCATATGTTCATTGTTACTGAAAACTAAATCAAGAATATTAATACCTCTAGTCGGCGTATCTATGAATTGAAATAAAAAACTATCTTGTACTACCTCTATAAACTCTACTGAATTCATTCACCCCATTTTGGTGCCAATGTTAAAGCCTTTCGTGCCATTTAGGTGTCGATTATTTCCTGGCGAGCGATAGCGAGCCTGCATTTTTAAGAGGAAGCGGCCTTCGGCCGGGACATTTTCTACCGAAAAATTTATAAATTTATCTTGAAGGGGGGTCTAGGTGTTTTTCTAAGCTTGATGGAAGTCTAGGGAGGAAACTAAACAAATATCTGAATAAATTAATTAATAGACCAAACAAACGGCCAGTCTCCCCTTAAGAGTTGATGGGAAGGTCATACACTGTACTGTATATAGTGATACAAACGTATCTAGGGTAAATTGAAAAGAAAAAGATAAATATATAGTAAACATAGAGCGTCAACACTTACCCGAATTAAATAGAAGATATGGTAAAATAAGAAGAAGCCGAAAAGCGAGACAATCACGGCGTAGTAAACCACATCATATTGGTGCATATTGCCGTGGCCGGGATCAACACGGGAACAACTTGATAACACTATAGTCACGATGGGAGAGCCGATTATACTGTACACGGTGGCTATCAACACCGTTCTGCACAAGATTAATGCACTACACTATAGGAAGTCCATTCGCTATGGAATTGGCACATAATAATATTATATTGAAAGTGAAAATATTGCAATCACAGCAAAAATCTCTAGAATTCCACACTCGACGTCTTGCTCCAACCGAGGATGACTGGTCACTGAAGTACGGAAATTTGGAAATAAAGTAAGAAGTGATCTACAAAATATCTTTGGTTCCTCCCCCTTGCCTGGTATCGCCCCCAACATCATGCCGACCAGTCAGTCAAACATGTAGTTGCCGCCCCTTACTTGTGATTGGCCAAAGAGTAACCAAAACCACGCCCAAACGTTCCACGCTTTGCAGGCACCATTGTTACCTAATCTTGCCGCATGTTTATCTTCTAAAATGGCAGAACTCGCATATAAATTTGTATTGATATATTTGCAGAAACATGATATTCCACATGGAAAGCAAAATTAAGAGGCTTAGCATATAAAAACACCATAGGAAACACAATTAATATTAAGGCTAGGTAGTCAAAATCGAACCACAATGTCAACAGGATTCCCTATCATGATACCAATGTCAACTAGAGTTATGGGGGCCACATCAAATATTTAAACATATAGAAGGAAATTACATGTCAACTACTAATATTAATTCAATATTAATTGAAAAATGACTCTGCAACATATCCTTGGTTTCAATCTACAACTTAATGCCTCCGAAAAATAAAACACATAACAAAACAAAAACTAATGTATATAAAAATACGTTGACTTAATACAAATCAGTAAATTAGAGTTGAAGAAAAAATAAGGAAAAGAGAAAAATATACAAATAACTGAAGAAGCAGCAAATAACAAATCAAACAAAAAAAGAACTAAGAAATGTGAAAGAACATAAGAAAACGGGAGTTTGCAGAAGCCGATTGGCCCACATAAGGCAGATCCCTTTCACACCTAACCCATCTCGTCCATGTGACTATCTAATTTTATCTTGGCAGCCGATTCCATATACAGTATACACAAATAAGTTACCAACCTCCATTTGCCTGTATTCTTTCTAAAACAAATGTTATCCATTTTGAAACCATTCATTGGAGTTTTCTCGTATTAGGTATTAGGTCCCCTGTTGTTTCTTATATACATAAATGACCTAGATTTAGGTATAACTAGTAGGATAAGTAAATTCGCAGACGATACTAAAATGGGGAGATCAATTGATTCAGATAGCGATATAGAGTGCCTCCAAAGGGATCTAGATACCTTACATGAATGGTCAGTAAATTGGCAGATGATGTTTAACATTGACAAATGCAAGGTATTAAAGATAGGGAAGATGCAAACAAATGTTAAATATAAACTAGCTAATTTAGAATTAGAAAATTCAGACTGCGAGAAAGATCTAGGTGTGTTTGTTAGCAATGATTTGAAGCCTAGAAAACAGTGTATAAGCGTTCGTAATAAGGCAAACAGGATTCTCGGGTTCATCTCTAGGAGTGTGAGTAACAGAACTGCTGATGTTATCTTAAAACTTTACTTGTCATTAGTGAGACCCCATATGGATTATGCTGTCCAATTTTGGTGTCCTTATTACAGAATGGACATAGATTCATTAGAGAGAATTCAGCGTAGAATGACAAAAATTATCCATAATATTAGAAATTTTCCGTATGAAGAAAGGTTGAAGAAATTAGGTTTACATTCGTTAGAGAGACACAGAGTTAGAGGGGATATGATAGAGGTGTTCAAGTGGGTTAGTGGGATTAACAAAGGGGACATGACAAATGTACTAAAGCTCAGTGATAGCGAAAGAACTCGTACCAATGGTTTCAAATTAGATAAATTTCGTTTCAGAAAAGATATAGGCAAATATTGGTTTGGTAACAGAGTTGTAGATGGGTGGAATAGGCTACCAAGTGATATAGTGGGATCAAGAACGATAGGGAGCTTTAAGAAAAAATTGGATAAGCATATGGACGAGAAGGGTTGGGTGTGAAGGGGGATCAGCCGGGTTGGGCCAATCAGCGCTCTGCAGACCCCCGTAATCCTGCGTTAATCTCTAACCAGTTTGGTAAGATGATCCTCAGGGTATTAGAGTGTTGAGCCTATAATTGGGCTTTGTAATTGGGGTTGTGTGGGACAGGGATCTGCCTTGCTTAGGCCAATCGGCTTTCTGCAGACTCCCATTTTCTTATGTTCTTATGTTCTTATGTTATCACTGAGCTTCAAATACATCTTCCATGCCCCCTTTGTTATTCCCACTTACCCACTTGAATACCTCATCATATCTCATCTAACCCTGCGTGTCTCTAACAAATGTAAACCTATTTTCTTACACCTCTCCTCATATGAATGATATGGGTTGGATGTGAATGGGATCTGCTTCTTGTGGGCCGGTCGGCCTTATGCAAATTTCCGATTTCTTATGTTCTGATATAGAAGATTTTTAGTATTATGGATATTTATTTTTTTAATTTTTCGTTGCGCTCTCTTGAAGGAATCTATGTCTATTCTGTAACAAGAGTACCAAATTAAACAGGATAATCCATATGTGGCCTCACTAACGCTAGATAAAGTTTCAAGAAAACGTCTGCTGTTTTCATTATCAGAATTAATCACTCATCCTATTTTAGTGTCATCCGCAAATGTACTGATCTTGCTAGTTATTCCTACATCAATTTCGTTGATATAAATGACCAGCAGAGGGCCTATAACAGACCCTTGTGGAACTCTACTCTTAACTACACCCCAGTTTGATTGAATGAAAGCACATCACTTATATTACTGAACAAGGACCCCAATGGAAATACGCCTAACGGCCTTATTGGGCTATCCTTAGTTGGAATTATGCAAGGCTGGTACATGTCATATTAGTAACAAACTATGTGGTACCAACTCTGTAAATTGCTGACTGAATAAATATAATTATTATTATTATTATTATGATCACAGTGTAAAGTAAAAGAGTATGACAAAAGGGAGGCGCCATTGTAAAGGCCTAGCTTCCCTCTCAACACCTTAACTAGGACAGTAGGACAGACTCTGAGGATTGCCAGTTTTGAACGAAGATTAGAATCACTCACACCATCACGGAGTTACCACCAACAGCGAGGGAATACAAACCCAAACACTGAAGGAACATGGCAAACACAGCAAACACAAGTTCAACTAGTCCGGTAAATGATTTTTTACTCGTTCTAATTTAACCCCTTTCTATGCGGTACTGTAAAAAATATGATATTGAATTGGTAGATGAATTTTAACATTGACAAATGCAAGGTATTAAAGATAGGGAAGATGAATATAAATGCAAGATATAAACTAGCTAATACGAAATTAGAAAACTCAGACTGTGAGAAAGATTTGGATGTGTTTGTTAGCAATGATTTGAAACCTAGAAAACAATGTATAAGCGTTCGCAACAAGGCAAACAGGATTCTCGGGTTCAACTCTAGGAGTGTGAGTAACAGAACTGCTGATGTTATTTTAAAACTTTACTTGTCATTAGTGAGACCCCATATGGATTATGCTGTTCAATTTTGGTGTCCTTATTACAGAATGGACATAGATTCGTTGGAGAGAGTACAGCGAAGAATGACAAACATTATTTATAATATTAGAAATCTACCATATGAAGAAAGGTTGAACAAATTAGGCTTACATTCGTTAGAAAGACGCAGAGTTAGAGGGGACATGATAGAGGTGTTCAATTGGGTTGGTGGGATAAAGAAAGGAGACATGAAAAAAGTACTGAAGCTCAGTGATAGCGAAAGAACTCGAACAAATGGTTTCAAATTAGATACATTTCGTTTCAGAAAAGATATAGGCAAATATTGGTTTGGTAACAGAGTTGTAGATGGGTGGAATAGGCTACCAAGTGATATAAGAACATAAGAACATAAGAAAATGGGAGTCTGCAGAAAGCCGATTGGCCTAAGCAAGGCAGATCCCTGTCCCACACAACCCCAGTTCAATTACAAAGCCCAATTATAGGCTCAACACTCTAATACCCTGAGGATCATCTTACCAAAATGGTTAGAGATTAACGCAGGATTATGGGGGTATGCAGAGTGCTGATTGGCCCAACCCGGCTGATCCCCCTTCACACCCAACCCTTCTCGTCCATATGCTTATCCAATTTTATCTTAAAGCTCCCTACCGTTTTAGACCCCATTATAGCACTTGGTAGTCCATTCCACCCATCTACAACTCTGTTACCAAACCAATATTTGCCTATATCTTTTCTGAAACGAAATTTATCTAATTTGAAACCATTGGTACGAGTTCTTTCGCTATCACTGAGCTTTAGTACATTTGTCATGTCCCCTTTGTTAATCCCACTAACCCACTTGAACACCTCTATCATATCCCCTCTAACTCTGCGTCTCTCTAACGAATGTAAACCTAATTTCTTCAACCTTTCTTCATACGAAAGATTTCTAATATTATGGATCATTTTTGTCATTCTACGCTGTACTACTCTATAGTGGGATCAAGAACGATAGGGAGCTTTAAGATAAAATTAGATATGCATATGGACGAGATGGGTTGGGTGTGGGCCAATCAGCGCTCAGCAGCCCCCGTAATCTTGTGTTAATCTCTGATCGATTAGGGGGGGTCAGTACTTAAGGTATTAGTGAGTTGGGCCTTGTAATTGGGGTTGGGTGTGACGGGGATCTGCCTTGTATGGACAGATCGGCTTTTTGTAGACTCCCACTTTCTTATGTTCTTCTTACCGAACCATTCCCATAGAGAAAGACCATTACACATTTCGGTGAGGCCAGTCCTCAAGGTATTAGTGATTTGGGTGTATAATTAGGCCTTGTAATTGGGGTTGAGTGTGACAGGGACCTGCCTTGTGTGGGCCGATTGGCTTTCTGCAGAGTCCCATTTTCTTGTGTTCTTATTTGTTGTTGTTGTAGTGAGTCGTCTAAATTGCTCAGTCTTCTCGCGGGTGAACAAAAACGGGATATTACCGCACACAGGTAACCCTTTCAGAATTTACCTTCTTTTAACCCATACAGTACCGATGACTTCCTATTAATCATATTCCGGCAATGAATAAATGATTGTATTCAGCTTAGGAAGGACCTCTAGTAATACAAAGGCTACAAACTATCTCCACCAACCCTTTGAAGTATCACAGAGCCTTCTTAAGCTGCATAATATCGTCTAAATATACCTAGAATAAACATATAATACACGTCGCTGGTACTGAAAGGGTTAAAATACCCTAGTACAGGTCGCGGTTATCACTCTAATAATTATTTGTTGTGATAATATGCATATCCTTGCTATTATTACCTTATGAATTTTTTCGTAAATAGTGTGAAAACATGCCAAGCAATTATGCACTTGCGAGTTTCAGACTATAAGGAAGTTGGAGCCATAAACATCGATATTTAACAGAAAATCAATAATACTGTAGGCTTATGATGGCTAAAATGTACGTTGAATTGAGTTTATGTATTTATAATTGCATTACAACTATTTTTAGCTGGTAATTCTGCTAAATATCGATGTATACAGCTCCAACTTCCTTATAGAACGAAACTCGCAAGTGGTCAATTGTGCAATGTTTATCTGCTTTTCAAACAGTACAAAATGAGTGATAAGAATAATTCCTTTCACGCCTTTCCCAAGAATGAGGAACAGAGAAGGAAATGGATTTAAGGGGGGATGGCCCGGTTTTCTGGACCACTTTCTCCCTCATGTTTAGCCCCATTAGTTTTTAGATGTTAAGAAGTTTGCCCCATTAGTTAGTCGATTTTAAGACCTTTCGACCCATTTCTTCGTCAATATTTAGACCTTTCGTGCTATGTATGTGTCAATTTTTTCCCTGGCGAACGATAGTGAGCCTGTAACGTTGGAAGAACCGGCCTTCGGCCGGGAAATTTTTCTACCGAAAAATGTACAAATTAATCTAGAAGGGGGATCTAATGTATGTTTCTTTAAATTTGATGGAGGTCTAGGGAGGAAACTAGAAAAATAATGAATACATGCAAAAATCGCGTAAGAGGACAGACACAATTAATCATGACACGGCAAAGACATGCAGCATTAATTTTAAACCTTTGAATGGAAAATGTAGCAATATCATATTTAATTATTGACACCAATATATGTTTAATGGATACTTTGAATTGGCTTGAGTACCTTGAACTTAAATAACACATTTTATAACTTTTGTACGGTACATGTGTGTGTGTGTGTGAGGGTGTGTGACTGTGTGTGTGTGTGAGTGTGTGTAACTATGTGTGTGTCTCTGTGTGTATGTGTGTGACTTTGTGTGAGGGTGTGTGTGTGTAACTATGTGTGTGTCTGTGTGTATGTGTGTGACTGTTTGTGAGGGTGTGTGTGTGTGAGAGGGTGTGTGTGTGTAACTATGTGTGTGTCTGTGTGTATGTGTGTGACTGTTTGTGAGGGTGTGTGTGTGTGAGTGTGTGTAACTATGTGTGTGTATGTGTGTGACTGTTTGTGTGTGTGTGTGTGAGGGTGTGTGACTGTGTGTGTGTGTGAGTGTGTGTAACTGTGTGTGTCTCTGTGTGTATGTGTGTGACTGTTTGTGTGTGTGTGTGTGTGTGTGTTAGACAGTGGGTTAAAAAGGGATAATCCTGAGTGGTATAATTGGTGTCAGGGGATTATAGTATAGTAAACCTTTGCAGCTGGGTTCCTTAAGGGGGGTGACCTGCTTTGCAGCTGGGATCCTTAAGGGGGGTGACCTGCTTTGCAGCTGGGATCCTTAAGGGGGGTGACCTGCTTTGCAGCTGGGATCCTTAAGGGGGGTGACCTGCTTTTTGTTATATCTGTCCTTTTCTCTCTTTCTCTGGCTTGTATCCATTTGGCCCCATTCAGCCTATTGTTTTAAGACGTTTATCCCCATCCAGGTGTCAATTTCCTACTGGTGAGCGGTAGCGAGCCAGCATATTTTTTGTTTTTGTTAGACAGCAGGCTAAATTTGTACATTTTTCGATAGAAAAAATTCTCCGGCGAAGCCGGATTTCTTCATATAATGCTGGCTCGCTATCGCTCGCCAGGAAGAAATCGACACCTAGATGGGGATAAACGTCTTAAAATAGTTGGCTGAATGGGGCCGAATGGATACAAGCCAGAGAAAGAAAGAAAAGGAGAGAAACAAAAAACAGGTCACCCCCCTTAAGGCGGAATGGTTCACTTTTTGGTAGATGTTTTCATTTATTTAGTATTTTTGTTTAGTTTCCTCCCTAGACCTCCAACAAACTTTAAAAAAACATCCATCAGATCCCCCTTCTAGATTAATTTGTACATGTTTCGGTAGAAAAATGTCCCGGCCGAAGACCGGGAGGAACCGGCATTTTTCTATCGAAAAACGTACAAATTAATCTCGAAGGGGGATCTTGTGGGTACTGTACTTGCTTACTATCAGAATCTATCAAGACAGGTAAAAAAGGATATTAGGAAAGAAAAAATAAATTATGAAATTAAGGTTGCCAATGACTCAAAAAATAATCCTAAAGCTTTTTACCAACTATATAAATCCAAGGTTAGAGATGTAATTGGTCCCCTTAAAACTTCGATAGGAGAAATGACAGAAAATGATTTAGAAATGTGCAGTACATTAAATAGAAAATTTCTTTCCGTTTTCACTAATAAAAATTTGGCACAGTTTCCAGAAGTCCGTAAGGTATATAGCGATAGTATAGAAAATAGGTTAAGTACGGTTACTATAAGTAGAAATGATGTGCTTAAGGAAATTGACAGACTGAAACCTCATAAATCGCCTGGTCCTGATGAGGTATATGCTAGAGTATTAAAAGAATGTAGGGATGAGTTAAGTTACCCATTAACATTTTTATTTAACAAGTCATTGGAGACAGGTATAGTTCCAGAAGCTTGGAAGCTTGCAAACGTAGTTCCGATCTTCAAAAAAGGTGACAATTCAATAGCATCCAATTACCGTCCCATTAGTCTTTCATCAATCATAGGAAAGCTACTAGTCAATTATTGCTAGTAAAATTAGAAACCACTTAGATACATTTAATTTAATAAATTCTTCTCAGCATGGATTCACTCAGGGACGTTCTTGCCTTACTAATTTGCTTAGTTTTTTCTCAGAGGTATATGAAGC
Source organism: Paralithodes platypus (assembly GCA_032716605.1). Taxonomy (NCBI): domain Eukaryota; kingdom Metazoa; phylum Arthropoda; class Malacostraca; order Decapoda; family Lithodidae; genus Paralithodes; species Paralithodes platypus. The sequence continues at coordinate 5,908,296 of CM064525.1, read as the reverse complement.
AGTAGATAATGACAAGTCATATGATATAATATATTTAGATTTCAGTAAAGCTTTCGACAGAGTCCCCCATGAGAGATTGATGAGAAAGGTTGAGGCGCATGGAATAGGTGGGGCGTTGTTGGGATGGATTAGGTCATGGCTAATTGGTAGGAAGCAGAGAGTCAGCATAAATGGTACGAAGTCAGAATGGGGAGCAGTCAAAAGTGGTGTCCCCCAGGGATCTGTATTAGGTCCTCTGTTGTTTGTTATATACATAAATGACCTTGATTTAGGTATAACTAGTAGGATAAGTAAATTTGCAGACGATACCAAAATGGGGAGAACAATTGATTCAGATAGAGATATAGAGTGCCTCCAAAGGGATCTAGATACCTTACACGAATGGTCAGTAAATTGGCAGATGAAGTTTAACATTGACAAATGCAAGGTATTAAAGATAGGGAAGATGCATACAAATGTTAAATATAAACTAGCTAATGTGGAATTAGAAAACTCGAATTGTGAGAAAGATCTAGGTGTGTTTGTTAGCAATGATTTGAAGCCTAGACAACAGTGTATAAGCGTTCGAAACAAGGCAAACAGGATTCTCGGGTTCATCTCAAGGAGTGTGAGTAACAGAACTGCTGATGTTATCTTAAAACTTTACTTGTCTTTAGTGAGACCCCATATGGATTATGCTGTTCAATTTTTGGTGTCCTTATTACAGAATGGACATAGATTCATTGGAGAGAGTACAACGTAGAATGACAAAAATGATCCATAATATTAGAAATCTTCCGTATAAAGAAAGATTGAAGAAATTAGGCTTACATTCGTTAGAGAGACGCAGAGTTAGAGGGGATATGATAGAGGTGTTCAAGTGGGTTAGTGGGATTAACAAAGGGGACATGACAAATGTACTAAAGCTCAGTGATAGCGAAAGAACTCTTACCAATGGTTTCAAATTAGATAAATTTCGTTTCAGAAAAGATATAGGCAAATATTGGTTTGGTAACAGAGTTGTAGATGGGTGGAATGGACCAAGTGCTATAGTGGGATTAAAAACTATAGGGAGCTTTAAGATAAAATTGGATAAGCATATGGACGAGAAGGGTTGGGTGTGAAGGGGGATCAGCAGGGTTGGGCCAATCAGCGCTCTGCAGACCCCCGTAATCCTGCGTTAATCTCTAACCGTTTTGGTAAGATGATCCTCAGGGTATTAGAGTGTTGAGCCTATAATTGGGCTTTGTAATTGGGGTTGTGTGGGACAGGGATCTGCCTTGCTTAGGCCAATCGGCTTTCTGCAGACTCCCATTTTCTTATGTTCTTATGTTCTTATAAAACAAAAACATTATAGACCAACCTCTTGACAGACAGACAGACATCCGGTCAGTAAGGGTAATTAAGGGGAGTGACCTGCTTTTTGTTATTTCTGTCCTTTTCTCTCTTTCTCTGACATGTATCCATTCGGCCCCATTCAACCTACTGTTTTAAAACGTTTATCCCCATCTAGGTGTCGATTTCTTCCTGGCGAGCGCTAGCGAGCGATAGTATTATATGAAGAAATCCGGCTTCGCCGGAGAATTTTTTCTATCGAAAAATTTACAAATTTAGCCTGCTGTCAAACAAAAATAAAAAATATGCTGGCTCGTTACCGCTCACCAGTAAAAAATTGACACCTGGATGGGGATAAACGTCTTAAAACAGTAGGGTGAATGGGGCCAAATGGATACAAGCCAGAGAAAGATAGAAAAGGACAGAACAAAAACAGGTGACCCCCCTTTAGGCTGGGGATAAAGAAGGTGAGGGGAGGGCCGGCAAATCCTCCTCCTCCTCCTCCTCCTGTATATATCCTTTACCGGCCCCATGGCGGTTGGGCCGCATCCCAATACCAGTATGCCGCGGCCCAACCATACCGAGACTGTACATGTACCCCGCCTTAAGGGGAGATATGGCGCTTTTCTAGACCACCTTCTCCCTCATCTTTAGCCCCATTATTTTGGCGATTTTATGAACTTTCGCCCCATTTCTGTCAATTTTAAGACCTATCCTGCCATTTAGGTGTCGATTTTTTCCTGGCGAGCGATAGCGAGCCTATATTTTAAGAGGAATCGGCCATCGGCCGGGACATTTTTCTACCGAAAAATGTACAAATTTGTCTTGAAAGGAGGTCTAGGGGGCGTCTTTTTAAGCTTGATGGAGGTCTAGCGAGGAAACTAGAACAATAATAAATAAATGAAAAACTCGACAAAAAGTGAAGGATCTGCCCTTAAGTCGGTATCACACGAGCGTTTTTTCCCTCAACATTTATCCTCAACACCGGTCTGGCAGCTCATGAGGTCAACATTTATAATATTTTGATCACCTAAATTAATCAATCATTAGTTTAGTTTCCGATACCAGAGCAACATAAACCAGAAATGTTACCAGAAAAACGTTGATTATAGAATGTTCACTATAAAAGCTCTCGTGTGATACCGGCTTTAAGGGGGAAGACCGTACTTTTTTATCCATTTCTTTGTTTTCATTTACAGGGTATTTTTTTTTTCTTTTCTTTTAGTTCCCTCCCAAGGCCTCCATCAAATTTTAAAATAGCCTACACCCCCAAGATCCCGCTTCAAGATATATTTATACATTTTAAAATAGCCTACACCCCCAAGATCCCGCTTCAAGATATATTTATACATTTTAAAATAGCCTACATCCCAAGATCCCGCTTCAAGATATATTTATACATTTTAAAATAGCTATCCAAGATCCCGCTTCAAGATATATTTATACATTTTAAAATAGCCTACATCCCAAGATCCCGCTTCAAGATATATTTATACATTTTAAAATAGCCTACACCCCAAGATCCCGCTTCAAGATATATTTATACATAAGAACATAAGAACATAAGAACATAAGAAAATGGGAGTCTGCAGAAAGCCGATTGGCCTAAGCAAGGCAGATCCCTGTCCCACACAACCCCAATTACAAAGCCCAATTATAGGCTCAACACTCTAATACCCTGAGGATCATCTTACCAAAACGGTTAGAGATTAACGCAGGATTACGGGGGTCTGCAGAGCGCTGATTGGCCCAACCCTGCTGATCCCCCTTCACACCCAACCCTTCTCGTCCATATGCTTATCCAATTTTATCTTAAAGCTCCCTATCGTTTTTAATCCCACTATAGCACTTGGTAGTCCATTCCACCCATCTACAACTCTGTTACCAAACCAATATTTGCCTATATCTTTTCTGAAACGAAATTTATCTAATTTGAAACCATTGGTACGAGTTCTTTCGCTATCACTGAGCTTTAGTACATTTGTCATGTCCCCTTTGTTAATCCCACTAACCCACTTGAACACCTCTATCATATCCCCTCTAACTCTGCGTCTCTCTAACGAATGTAAGCCTAATTTCTTCAACCTTTCTTTATACGGAAGATTTCTAATATTATGGATCATTTTTGTCATTCTACGTTGTACTCTCTCCAATGAATCTATGTCCATTCTGTAATAAGGACACCAAAATTGAACAGCATAATCCATATGGGGTCTCACTAATGACAAGTAAAGTTTTAAGATAACATCAGCAGTTCTGTTACTCACACTCCTTGAGATGAACCCGAGAATCCTGTTTGCCTTGTTTCGAACGCTTATACACTGTTGTCTAGGCTTCAAATCATTGCTAACAAACACACCTAGATCTTTCTCACAATTCGAGTTTTCTAATTCCACATTAGCTAGTTTATATTTAACATTTGTATGCATCTTCCCTATCTTTAATACCTTGCATTTGTCAATGTTAAACTTCATCTGCCAATTTACTGACCATTCGTGTAAGGTATCTAGATCCCTTTGGAGGCACTCTATATCTCTATCTGAATCAATTGTTCTCCCCATCTTGGTATCGTCTGCAAATTTACTTATCCTACTAGTTATACCTAAATCAAGGTCATTTATGTATATAACAAACAACAGAGGACCTAATACAGATCCCTGGGGGACACCACTTTTGACTGCTCCCCATTCTGACTTCGTACCATTTATGCTGACTCTCTGCTTCCTACCAATTAGCCATGACCTAATCCATCCCAACAACGCCCCACCTATTCCATGCGCCTCAACCTTTCTCATCAATCTCTCGTGGGGGACTCTGTCGAAAGCTTTACTGAAATCTAAATATATTATATCATATGACTTGTCATTATCTACTGCTTCATATACCTCTGAGAAAAAACTAAGCAAATTAGTAAGGCAAGAACGTCCCTGAGTGAATCCATGCTGAGAAGAATTTATTAAATTAAATGTATCTAAGTGGTTTCTAATTTTACTAGCAATAATTGACTCTAGTAGCTTTCCTATGATTGATGTAAGACTAATGGGACGGTAATTGGATGCTATTGATTTGTCACCTTTTTTGAAGATCGGAACTACGTTTGCAAGCTTCCAAGCTTCTGGAACTATACCTGTCTCCAATGACTTGTTAAATAAAAATGTTAATGGGTAACTTAACTCATCCCTACATTCTTTTAATACTCTAGCATATACCTCATCAGGACCAGGCGATTTATGAGGTTTCAGTCTGTCAATTTCCTTAAGCACATCATTTCTACTTATAGTAACCGTACTTAACCTATTTTCTATACTATCGCTATATACCTTACGGACTTCTGGAAACTGTGCCAAATTTTCATTAGTGAAAACGGAAAGAAATTGACCATTTAATGTACTGCACATTTCTAAATCATTTTCTGTCATTTCTCCTATCGAAGTTTTAAGGGGACCAATTACATCTCTAACCTTGGATTTATATAGTTGGTAAAAAGCTTTAGGATTATTTTTTGAGTCATTGGCAACCTTAATTTCATAATTTCTTTTTTCTTTCCTAATATCCTTTTTTACCTGTCTTGATAGATTCTGATAGTAAGCAAGTAGGTGAATTTCGCCTTTTCTAATTTTTCTATATATTCCTCTCTTTTGTCCTAGAAGATCTAATAGTCTATTATTCATCCATTTGGGTTGGTTCTGTGTTGATCTAAATTTTCTTTTGGGGATGTATTTATTTTGTGCATTGAATACTGACTTGATAAAATTATCGTATGTATCTACCAAGGTTGACGTCTCTTCCTGACTTAAGATGACAGGTGCCTGAGAAGGGGTACACTCATTTGGACACCTGGATCGACTTAATTTTTTGACCATAGGGTCCGCTAATAGGGCTCTTCTTAACCCACCATAATTGGCTTTTCTAAAGTCAGGTATTAATGTTGTATTCTCTCTGGTATTACCTTTCCATTGTATATTAAAATACACAGAATTGTGGTCACTATTTCCTAGGTGGTCCCCTATCTCTACATTATTTACCATATGTTCATTGTTACTGAAAACTAAATCGAGAATATTATTACCTCTAGTCGGCGTATCTATGAATTGAAATAAAAAACTATCTTGTACTACCTCTATAAACTCCTCAGAATCAGAGTCACCTATTTGATGCTGCCAATCTATATTCGGAAAATTAAAATCCCCCATAATGCACACATTGCTAAACCTTGATGCCATTTTAATTTCCTCCCATAATGACGTTCCGTCATTTTTTCTACTCATATTTGGTGGTCTATACATAACTCCAATAACTATGGTCTCACTACCTTCGTTAACCTCTACCCAAACACTTTCATTATCGTTATTTAGTCTAATACCTGATTTAATACAGCTTTTTAATGTACTCCTGACAAACACTGCTATACCGCCACCCCTCTTACTTGTTCGGTCATATTTAAACAAACTATATCCTGGTATATCAAATTCTGCTAAAAAATGCCTGGTTTCTGTATTAATCCACGTTTCAGTTAGCGCTATTATGTCTATATTTTCTTTGCTAACAAGGGCTCTAAGTTCGTTCATTTTGTTACATAGACTCCTACAGTTTGTGTAATATACTCTCAATTTACTTCTTTTCTTTATACCTAATTTACCTTTGTTTTTAGCGACATTTCCATCTTCTGTTGCACCATCACTACTATTATTTGCATTATAGTCATCATTTTTAGCATGAGACTGAATATCCTTATCGCTTTCGCCTGACGCTAAAATTGTTCCAATTAACCTCTCATTTACACTCTCAATATTTCTGTTCAATTTTTTTCATTTTTTCAACATTTTTTTCGGTAGACAAATGTCACGGCATCTACAATATAGATCTTGGCCGGTCCGTCCTAAAGGACAAGTTCGTTGTTGCTCCCCAGGAAACAATCGACACCTAAATGTCACGAATATTCCGAATATTGCCAAAGAAAATGGGCGAAAGGTCTGAAAGTTGACTAACAAATGTGCCGAACGTCTTAAAATCTGAAAACAAATGGGGTTAAGCATGAAGGAGAAGGGGGTCCCGCAAAACCAACCATCCCTTTCCTCCTTAAGGGGGGTGACCTGTTTTTGTTCTGTCCTTTTCTATCTTTCTCTGGCTTGTATCCATTTGGCCCCATTCAGCCTACTGTTTTAAGACGTTTATCCCCATCCAGGTGTCAATTGTTTACTGGTGAGCGGTAGCGAGCCAGCATATTTTTTATTTTTGTTTTACAGCAGGCTAAATTTGTACATTTTTCGATAGAATAATGTCTCCGGCGAAGCCGGATTTCTTCATATAATGCTGGCTCGCTATCGCTCGCCAGGAAGAAATCGACACCTAGATGGGGATAAACGTCTTAAAATAGTTGGCTGAATGGGGCCGAATGGATACAAGCCAAAGAAAGAGAGAAAAGGACATAAATAACAAAACCCAACCCTCCCCCTTTAAGCTGTTTCCTGAGACCGTCTTGACTTATAAATCCTTGGGGCCAATTAAAGTCTTTAGAGTCTCGAGTGTTGGTGGAATGGCCTCTCTTAAATCCTATGTAGAAGTGACTCTTAAGGGGGGTCACCGGCTTTTTTGTTTTATCTTTCTCGCCTGTTCTCTCTTCCTTTGTCTTGTATCCATTCGGCCCCATTCAGCCAACTGTTTTAAGACGTTTATCCCCATCCAGGTGTCGAATTCTTCCTGGCGAGCGATAGCGAGCAAGCATTGTTTGGATAACTCCGGCTTCGCCGGAGAAAATGTTCTATCGAAAAATGTAAAGATTTAGCTTGCTGTCAAAAGTATTTATTATTATTTAATATACTGTATATATATGCTGGCTCGCTACCGCTCGCCAGGAAAATATTGACACCTGGATGGGGGTAAATGTCTTAAAACAGTAGGCTGAATGGGGCCAAAGGGATACAAGGAAAAGAGAGAGGAGAGAAAGAGACAAAAAACGAGGTGGGCTCCCTTAAGGGGAGATGGGCGTATTTATTGGCTTATTGTTTTATCTTGTTATTATGTGTGTGTTTTTAGAGTCCTCCCCAGACCTCCATCAACTTGTAAAAAACACAACCTAGATCCCTCTTCAAGATAAATGTGTAAATTTTTCCGTAGAAAAATAACCTGTCCGTTTCCCCTTAAAATTACAGGCTCGCTCTCGCTCGCCAGGAAAAGTTCGACACCTAAATGGCGTCAAACTAAGTCATAAGAACATAAGAAAAGGGGAGTCTGCAGAGCGCCGATTGGCCCACACCCGGCAGATCCCCCTCACACCCAACCCCTCTCGTGATTGTAGAAGTCTTATATCCTGGGGCCTAGTAAAGTTTTTACAGTTTCCAGTTTTGATAGAATGTCCTCTCTTAAGGGGGGTCACCGTTTTTTTTTATCTTTCCTTCCTTTTCTCTCTTTCCCTGGCTTGTGTCCATTCGGCCCCATTCAGCCAATTGTTTTAAGACGTTTATCCCCATCCAGGTGTCGATTTATTCCTGGCGAGCGATAGCGAGCCAGCTTTGTATGGAGAAATCCGGCTTCGCCGGAGAAATTTTTCTATCGAAAAATGTACAAATTTAGCTTGGTGTCAAAACAAACATATATATATGCTGGCTTGCTGGCGCTCGCCGGGAAAATATTGACACCTGGATGGGGGTAAACGTCTTAAAACAGTAGGCTGAATGGGGCCGAATGGATAAAAGCCAAAGGGAGAGGGAGAGAAAGAGAAAAAAATGAGGTGGGCTCCCTTAAGGGGAATTTTTGTTTGTTTTAGACTTTAAGAACATAAGAACATAAGAACATAAGAAAATGGGAGTCTGCAGAAAGCCGATTGGCCTAAGCAAGGCAGATCCCTGTCCCACACAACCCCAATTACAAAGCCCAATTATAGGCTCAACACTCTAATACCCTGAGGATCATCTTACCAAAACGGTTAGAGATTAACGCAGGATTACGGGGGTCTGCAGAGCGTTGATGGGCCCAACCCTGCTGATCCCCCTTCACACCCAACCCTTCTCGTCCATATGCTTATCCAATTTTATCTTAAAGCTCCCTATCGTTTTTAATCCCACTATAGCACTTGGTAGTCCATTCCACCCATCTACAACTCTGTTACCAAACCAATATTTGCCTATATCTTTTCTGAAACGAAATTTATCTAATTTGAAACCATTGGTACGAGTTCTTTCGCTATCACTGAGCTTTAGTACATTTGTCATGTCCCCTTTGTTAATCCCACTAACCCACTTGAACACCTCTATCATATCCCCTCTAACTCTGGTCTCTCTAACGAATGTAAGCCTAATTTCTTCAACCTTTCTTTATACGGAAGATTTCTAATATTATGGATCATTTTTGTCATTCTACGTTGTACTCTCTCCAATGAATCTATGTCCATTCTGTAATAAGGACACCAAAATTGAACAGCATAATCCATATGGGGTCTCACTAATGACAAGTAAATTTTCAAGATAACATCAGCAGTTCTGTTACTCACACTCCTTGAGATGAACCCGAGAATCCTGTTTGCCTTGTTTCGAACGCTTATACACTGTTGTCTAGGCTTCAAATCATTGCTAACAAACACACCTAGATCTTTCTCACAATTCGAGTTTTCTAATTCCACATTAGCTAGTTTATATTTAACATTTGTATGCATCTTCCCTATCTTTAATACCTTGCATTTGTCAATGTTAAACTTCATCTGCCAATTTACTGACCATTCGTGTAAGGTATCTAGATCCCTTTGGAGGCACTCTATATCTCTATCTGAATCAATTGTTCTCCCCATTTTGGTATCGTCTGCATTTTTACTTATCCTACTAGTTATACCTAAATCAAGGTCATTTATGTATATAACAAACAACAGAGGACCTAATACAGATCCCTGGGGGACACCACTTTTGACTGCTCCCCATTCTGACTTCGTACCATTTATGCTGACTCTCTGCTTCCTACCAATTAGCCATGACCTAATCCATCCCAACAACGCCCCACCTATTCCATGCGCCTCAACCTTTCTCATCAATCTCTCATGGGGGACTCTGTCGAAAGCTTTACTGAAATCTAAATATATTATATCATATGACTTGTCATTATCTACTGCTTCATATACCTCTGAGAAAAAACTAAGCAAATTAGTAAGGCAAGAACGTCCCTGAGTGAATCCATGCTGAGAAGAATTTATTAAATTAAATGTATCTAAGTGGTTTCTAATTTTACTAGCAATAATTGACTCTAGTAGCTTTCCTATGATTGATGTAAGACTAATGGGACGGTAATTGGATGCTATTGATTTGTCACCTTTTTTGAAGATCGGAACTACGTTTGCAAGCTTCCAAGCTTCTGGAACTATACCTGTCTCCAATGACTTGTTAAATAAAAATGTTAATGGGTAACTTAACTCATCCCTACATTCTTTTAATACTCTAGCATATACCTCATCAGGACCAGGTGATTTATGAGGTTTCAGTCTGTCAATTTCCTTAAGCACATCATTTCTACTTATAGTAACCGTACTTAACCTATTTTCTATACTATCGCTATATACCTTACGGACTTCTGGAAACTGTGCCAAATTTTCATTAGTGAAAACGGAAAGAAATTGACTATTTAATGTACTGCACATTTCTAAATCATTTTCTGTCATTTCTCCTATCGAAGTTTTAAGGGGACCAATTACATCTCTAACCTTGGATTTATATAGTTAGTAAAAAGCTTTAGGATTATTTTTTGAGTCATTGGCAACCTTAATTTCATAATTTCTTTTTTCTTTCCTAATATCCTTTTTTACCTGTCTTGATAGATTCTGATAGTAAGCAAGTAGGTGAATTTCGCCTTTTCTAATTGTTCTATATATTCCTCTCTTTTGTCCTAGAAGATCTAATAGTCTATTATTCATCCATTTGGGTTGGTTCTGTGTTGATCTAAATTTTCTTTTGGGGATGTATTTATTTTGTGCATTGAATACTGACTTGATAAAATTATCGTATGTATCTACCAAGGTTGACGTCTCTTCCTGACTTAAGATGACAGGTGCCTGAGAAGGGGTACACTCATTTGGACACCTGGATCGACTTAATTTTTTGACCATAGGGTCAGCTAATAGGGCTCTTCTTAACCCACCATAATTGGCTTTTTTGAAGTCAGGTATTAATGTTGTATTCTCTCTGGTATTACCTTTCCATTGGATATTAAAATACACAGAATTGTGGTCACTATTTCCTAGGTGGTCCCCTATCTCTACATTATTTACCATATGTTCATTGTTACTGAAAACTAAATCGAGAATATTATTACCTCTAGTCGGCGTATCTATGAATTGAAATAAAAAAATATCTTGTACTACCTCTATAAACTCCTCAGAATCAGAGTCTCCTATTTGATGCTGCCAATCTATATTCGGAAAATTAAAATCCCCCATAATGCACACATTGCTAAACCTTGATGCCATTTTAATTTCCTCCCATAATGACGTTCCGTCATTTCTACTCATATTTGGCGGTCTATACATAACTTCAATAACTATGGTCTCACTACCTTCGTTAACCTCTACCCAAACACTTTCATTATCGTTATTTAGTCTAATACCTGATTTAATACAGCTTTTTAATGTACTCCTGACAAACACTGCTATACCGCCACCCCTCTTACTTGTTCGGTCATATTTAAACAAACTATATCCTGGTATATCAAATTCTGCTAAAAAATGCCTGGTTTCTGTATTAATCCACGTTTCAGTTAGCGCTATTATGTCTATATTTTCTTTGCTAACAAGGGCTCTAAGTTCGTTCATTTTGTTACATAGACTCCTACAGTTTGTGTAATATACTCTCAATTTACTTCTTTTCTTTATACCTAATTTACCTTTGTTTCTAACGACATTTCCATCTTCCGTTGCACCATCACTACTATCATTTGCATTATAGTCATCATTTTTAGCATGAGACTGAATATCCTTATCGCTTTCGCCTGACGCTAAAATTGTTCCATTTAACCTCTCATTTACACTCTCAATATTTCTGTTCAAAACCCCACAACCACCCTATCTAAAGAACTAGCTAATGTTGAAACCCCTAACCGTGAAAGATGAACCCCATCCCTTGCGTACATCCCATCTCTCCCATAGAAACTATCCCAGTTATCAATGAATGGTATTGCTTTTTCTTTGCAATATTTCTCCAAACGGCAATTGACACCAATCGCCCTGGATGTCCATTCCTTGGGAACTCATCTTCTGGGTAGGATACAATGTACTACAGGGATCCCTCCCTTCATCCTAACTTTATCTAACACATCCCGATACTGCTGCAGCAGTTCCTCACTTCTACCCGTACCAACATCATCGTTACTCCCGGCACTGAGACAGATAATGGGGTTATCTCCACTATCTTCCAAGATGTGGTCCATCTTCTCTAAAACCCTCCCAACTCCATGGCCAGGCAGACACACAACCTTCCTAAGTTTAGTGCGGGTAGCCCTAACTAAATGTCTTACCATGGAGGCGCCCACAATCGACACAGACTTACCTTCTCGGGACACAGACTTACCTTTCCCTCGGGAGGATCCAGCAGCTGCAGTTGGAGAACCCCCGGTGGTGGCAGAAGCTCCCTTGGTGGTGGTGGTGGTGGGGTAGTGGTGGTGGTAGGTAGCACAGCGTCAGAGGTTGGAGCTGAGTCGGCGGCAGGCACTTCGGTTATCCCTCCCTTATCCTGACTATCTTTTCCCTCACATTCGTCTCGCAAAGGAGAGAATGTATTTGTCACACTCATACCTATTCTACTATCCTGCTTCTTGAGTGTGACTTTCCCACCCGTATTTTTAACAACCTGCCATGAATACAAATTTTCATCAACTTCCTCCCTTTTCCCCTTACTTGACTCTATTTCCTCTTGGCTAAGCTTGAAAGCTAGATTTTCGTCTTTAATCAAATCCACTTCCCTCTGAATTTTAACATTAACCTCCCTTAGAGCCAAGACCTCTTCCTTCACCACAACCATCTCCTCTCTTACCTGGAGAATAAGATGATGCAGATCAGTTAGAGACTCGCACTCCATACCTGCCATGATCCCAATAAGCTTAGCGAGGAGCAAGAAACTAAGTACAGAAAAACAAAAACAAGTAAACTAACAGCTAAAAACTGAGCTATAACACTTTTATATAACACGAGTGCACTGCCCCCAAACACAGGTAGGTGTAATGGTCACTAAAGGTCACTGGTAAGTGGTCCGGGCAGGAGCTCAGAGTAACACAACCTTCTCCTGTCACTGACTGAACTAGACCTGTCACTGACTGAACTAGACTTTAATATATTTGTTTATTTATCTTTTAGTTTCCTATCTAGATCTCCTTCAAGCTTTAACAATAACACCACCTAGACCTCCTTTCAAGATAAATTTATAAATTTTTCGGTAGAAACATGCCTCGGACGAAGACCGGGTCCTCTTAAATTACCGGCTTGCTATCGCTGGCCTGTAAACAATCGACACCTATATGGTACGATAGGTCTTAATGGTGAAAATAATGGGGCGAAAATTCTTAAAACCGCCAAACTAATGGGCCGAACGTCGTAAAATCTGAAACTAATGGGGCTAACCATCATTCAGCTCTGAGCTCCCATCCTGAGCACACCTACCTCACCTCTCTCTCTCACAACCAACCATTCACCATGAGTTCAGCAACTCCCATCCTTGCTGGACTTGTAAAATGGTTCAATGTGAAGAAGGGGTAAGGCTTCATTACCCCTGACGACGGCACCAAGGACATCTTCACCCACAAGGGCGCCATCAAGAAAAACAACCCCCTTAAGGCTGTGCCCTCCCTTGGTGATGGAGAAAGGGTGGAATTTGTGGCAGTGGCTGCTCCCAGAGGTCCTGAAGCCAGACAGGTGACGGGACCAAAGGGCGCCGCTGTCAAGGGCTCCACTCACGCCAGGGACCTCCTGAAGGAGGGGCAGAAGGAGTCAACCAGCAGGAGACCCACCAGGCCGAGCCCAAAATCCAATACCACATCTTTTTCCATCATAGATGTGGTTATTAGGACGGCTATGGCTCTGGCTGGAGACGACACCTCCCTCCTGCAGCAGATTCTGCCCGCCCTCCTGAAGGAGAACAACCTCCCTATAATATTCATCCCAGCCAACCTTCCAGGGAGCCACCAGAGAACACCGAGGCAGAGGAACACACCGGCTCCAAAACTTCTCCTGCCTCGCCCTCTGAATAGGAAAAACTGCCCACCACCACCTTCAGAGGGGCCTGCACCATCACCACCAGCACCCACCAAGCCGAAGGTCCTGACTCTGACTCCCTTCATCGACCTTTTCACTGGAGAATGCAACCCTGAAGAGGACAAGACTCCAGCACCACCTATGGAGGTCGAGGAAGCCCTCCCACCACCACCACCACCACCTTCAGAAATCACGGCTTTGACTGCAACCACTACACCACCACCTGAGTTAGCACAACATGCAGAAGCAGCCTCCATGCCCACCATTGAGATGGCGAGCCCCAAAGCCAAAAGAATGAAGAAGAAGAAAACACCAGCAGTAGCAAAGGAGACCTTACCAGCTGCAACTTCCAAGCCCCAGCCACCAACACCACAATCAGCAAAAACTCCAAAAACTCCTCAGCAACTGTTCAAGGAAATCTGTTATCCACACCTCGAAACAGACTTCAACATGTCCATGAGCTATGCATACAAGGACTGCATAATACCTGAATTCCACGGATTCCTGTCCTACTGTATGGAGAATTGGAAAAGAGACGGCTGCAACTGCTACTTCCACACGAAGGACCCCAAGACCAACTACGTGACCTGCATGGTAACAGTGGAGGAAGCTCTAAAACGCGGCTTCCCAGACCTCCCAAGGAAATAAAAACTCACCACCACCACCACCACCACCCATCACCTTCACCACCATCACCCCAGCCTCACACGCCCCCGACCAGACATGGCAGATGATACCCGTGCCAGCGAGGAGCCTCCCCGAACGCGCCCCTGTCGACCTTGCCCTGGCCAGTCTCTTCAGCAGCTAAAATCAGAAAAACCCTCAGGCAGTTCCAGTCAAGCCTGGAAACCTTTTTCTCCTGCTACAATTCACTTCATCCAACTATTTCTTGTCCTATCCCCACTTCCCCCTAACCCCCTGTCACTACTCAATTTGAAAATTGAATGGGGCTAACCATGAAGGAGAAGGGGGCCCAGAAAAAACAACTAGCTTCACGATTTCCACCTCCCCATCTTGTTACGATTATTTCGCTTGGTTCACTTTTTGGGCGACTTTTGCATGTATTCATTATTTTACTAGTTTCCTCCCTAGACTTCCATCAAATAAAAAAAAAACCATCCATTAGATTAATTTGTACATTTTTCGGTAGAAAAATTTCCCGGCAAAAGGCCGGTTCTTCAAACATTACAGGCTCACTATCGTTCGCCAGGAAAAAAATCGACACCTAAATAGCACGAAAGGTCTAATGGGGCAAACATCTTATAATCTGGGGGGGGCTAAACTAATGGGGTTAAACTTGAGGGAGAAAGTGGTCCAGAAAACCGGCCCATCCCCCTTTAACCCCTTCTGTACCGACGCCGTCTTATTCATTTGATTTGTTCTATATGTAGGCGATTGTGTGCAGTTTAAGAAGGCTCTGTGGCAGTAAAAAGGGTTAAGTGAGATAGTTCGAAGCCTGTTAATTACTGGAGGCCATTTTGAAACTGAATAAAATCGTCAAATAGTAGCCAAAATAAAGTTAATAGGACGCTGCAGGTACAGAATATGTCGTCAATTATAAGAAGTTGGTATATATGATGCAGAGACGAAGTAGTTTCACATTTGTCCATCAAGCATCGAGGATTCTCAGGTTCATCTCAAGGAGTGTGAGTAACAGAACTGCCGATGTTATCTTAAAACTTTACTTGTCATTAGTGAGACCCCATATGGATTATGCTGTCCAATTTTGGTGTCCTTTTTACAGAATGGACATAGATTCGTTGGAGAGAGTACAGCGAAGAATGACAAAAATGATTCATAACATTAGAAATGAAGAAAGGTTGAACAAATTAGGCTTACATTCGTTTACATTCTAACGTAGAGTTAGATGTACTATGATAGAAGTGTTCAAGTGGGTTAGTGGGATTAAGAAAGGGGACATTAAAAATGTACTGAAACTCAGTGATAGCGAAAACACTCGAACAAATGGTTTCAAATTAGATAAATTTCGTTTCAGAAAAGATATAGGCAAATTTTGGTTTGGTAACAAGAGTTGTAGACATGTGAAATAGGCTACCGAGTGATATGGTAGGATCAAGAACGATAGGGAGCTTTAAGATAACATTAGATAGGCATATGGATGAGATGGGTTGGGTATGAGGGGGGATCTGCCGGTTGTGGGCCAATCAACGCTCTGCAGACCCCGTAATCTAGTGTTGATCTCTGACCGTTTTGGTGGGGTCAGTCCTCAGGGTATTGGTAAGTTAGGTCTATAATTAGGCCTTGTAATTGGGGTTGGGTGTGACAGGGATCTGCCTTGTGTAGGCCGATCGGCTTCCTGCAGACTCCCATTTTCTTATGTTCTAAATATCTATTTATCTATCTATCTATCTATCAATCTATCTATCTATCTATCTACCTACCTATTTATCTACCTATATATCTATCTATTATTATTATTATTATTATTATTATTATTATTATTATTCTTTCAGGTTGTTGAAGTAGAGCAGCAGTTAAAGTGCCATGGTTGCAGCAAGGGCTACGACGTCTCCTTTAGGTTACCATCTACGCTGCCTTGTGGACATGATGTGTGTCTGGCGTGTGTGTTGAGCCGCCAGCAGCCACTTGAACAAGGGGTCCTGCCCCTACAGTGCCCTCACTGCAAACTGGAACACTCTGTTGGAGGATTTCTGCCATTTAACATGACTTGTAGCCAAAATTCGGTGTGCCAAGAAGACTCCCACCACTGCAGTTCACCAGCAAGGTAATATTTGTGTGTCTCCTTTTTCAGTGGTGGGCGGGGAGAGAGCCTTCTGCTTTGCTAGCCTTACCTTCCACTTAGTAGCATTTTTTTCTAGAATTATGACCGGACTGCCTAGTAGGGGCCGCAAAGTCTGTGCAGTCTGTGTATATTTATGTAACTATAGGTAACTCTCAAATACACACACTAGCAAGCAAACATCAGTAATATTTGTGTCTCATTTTACTTCTCCAACTCTGATCTCTCAAGTACACATGCACTTAACAAACTAACATCATACATTTATGCCTTCTTTAACCTCTGTCATGTACACACACACTCACAAGCTAACATCAGTAACGTTTGTCTGTCTAATTTTTTCCTCTGTCATGTACACACACACTAACAAGCTAACATCAGTAATCAACTACATCAATCACTCCACTACATAAGGACATAAGAACATAAGATTGGCCGATTGGCCCACACAAGGCATTTCTCTCTCACACCCAATCCTAATTTTAAGGCCTAATTATAGGCCCAACACACTAACACCATGAGGACCAACCTCACCAAAACGGTCAGAGGGCATCATAAGCCGATCAGTCTTCACCCTGCTGATCCCCCTCACACCCAACCCATCTCGTCCATATGCCTACCTAATTTAATCTTAAAGCTCTCTATCGTTCTTGATCCCACTATAGTACTCGGTAGCCTATTCCACCTATCTACAACTCTGTTACCAAACCAATATTTGCCTATATATTTTCTGAAATGAAATGTATCTAATTTGAAACCATTTGTTCGAGTTCTTTCGCTATCACTGAGCTTTAGTACATTTTTCATGTCCCCTTTATTTATCCCACTAACCCACTTGAACACCTCTATCATATCACCTTTAACTCTGTATACGTCTCTCCAACGGATGTAAGCCTAATTTCCTCAACCTTTCTTCATATGGAAGATTTCTAATATTATGGATAATTTTTTCATTCTTTGCTATACCCTCTCCAAAGAATATATGTCCATTCTGTAATATGGACACCAAAATTGGACAGCGTAATCCATAATTATGTGGTCTTACTAACGCTAGATAAAGTTTTAAGATTACGTCTGTAGTTCTATTACTCATACTTCTAGATACAAATCCGAGAACTCTATCTGCCTTATTTCGAGCGCTAATGCATTGATTTCTAGGTTTCAAATCACAGTTTACGATGACTCCCAAATCTGTTTCATTCTCCGAGTTTCTTATATTCACGTTATCCAATCTATATCCTGCTTTTTCTATCAATTTTCAAAATTTGACTACACTGCATTTATCTACATTGAACTTCATCTGCCAGTTTACTGCCCACTCGTGAAGTGTATCCAGATCTCTTTGGAGAGCCTGAATATCATGATCAGAATTTATCACTCTTCCTATTTTAGTGTCATCTGCAAATTTACTGATTTCGCAGGTTATTACTACATCGAGGTCGTTAATATACATGATGAATAGCAGAGGGCCTAAAACAGATCCTTGTGGGACTCCACTCTTAACTATACCCCAGTCTGAGTGTATACCATTTATGCTAACTCTTTGCTTCCTACCAATTAACCATGACCTAATCCAACTTAATAGTTCTCCCTATTCCATGAGCTTCTATTTTCCTCAGCAATCTTTCGTGGGGGACTTTATCAAACGCTTTACTGAAATCTAAATATATTACATCATATTCTTTGTCATTGTCAACTTCTTTGTATACTTGGGAAAAGAATGTCAATACATTAGTGAGGCAGGACCGACCCTTCGTGAATCCATACTGAGATTCTTTAATTAATTGGTGACGTTCTAGGTGCTCTCTGGTTTTGCGAGCAATAAATGACTAATAGTTTACCTACACCTGATGTCAAACTAATTGGACGATAATTTGAAGCAATAGATTTGTCACCTTTTTTAAATATTGGTACCACATTTGCAATTTTCCATTCATCAGGGACTAGACCCGAATTAAGATCATTATTAACCCGTACAGCCCCAGCGACGCGTCTGACGCGTCGGCGATGTATGTAACGCACAGCCCCAGAGACGCGCCTGACGCGTCACCCTAATTGCACCGACCGTAACCTCAGGTGTAGCCACTCAAGAGGGCTCAGATTTGTATGGGAACTGTGTACGTATCCCGCGCAACCGTGCCGATGGTTGAAAACTCTCAAAGTCCACGTGCGTGCGTGCGAGCGCGCAATAACCTGTTTTTTTGGGATAATTGCCTTCAATTTTTTACTCTTGTAAAATCCGTTTTCGTGGGCTCTGTAGGACCATTTTTTAAGCTTTTTGAGCAGTTTTTCATGGTTTTTCCTTCATTCCTAACCCATTCGCTATTGTTTCTGGAATAAAATTTGTTTTTGAAAACCGGCCGGGTTCTGGTGCGCAAACATTACAAAACTAGCCGGGGCTCCACGGGTTATGTAATGCTGTTAACACCTTACGAGCGGCCTATGCGGTTTATTTATATGTACCGCCCAGCGGGGTGTTTTTAGCCAAAATAGGGCTGTTTACGTGATAATTTTCATGCCTAAATAAGACCCAGAACGTAAAACAAGTACCTATCCCTGAAAGGGCATAAACAGAGCTTTCGAATGACACCATAACGATCCTTTTATGATGGCTAGTTTTCTTGCAATAACCGTGCAACGCGAGTGCAAAAAGCATGTAATTCGGTACTTTCTCCATATAATTCAGTATGTAGCGAGTGAGAGAGGGAGGAGGGAGCTGAGATTCATGTCAGTAGGTTCGCCGTGGTGGTCTGGAGCAGTCATACGCTCGCTAGTCTCCTGCCACCACTTGTCTCTCTCTCTCAGCAACATTACGTGCTGAAATTGCCACTCGAGTTATGTCGAGCGCCGCCACATAGTCCAGCTTTATTTAACTCGACTTATGTGGTGAGCCGCTAATTAAGGGTTAAAGAGTAACTAATTTCTTCCTTACATTCTTTTAATACTCTAGGATATATGGAGTCGGGCCCAGGTAACTTTTGCGGTTTTAGATTGTCTAACTGCTCAAGTACATAATTTCTACCTATGTTTATTTTACTTACAATATTATCTATACTTCCATCATAAATTGGATGGACCTCCGGTATCAGCGCTAAGTCCTCGTTCGTGAATACAGACAGAAAATAATTGTTTAGGTTTTTACATATATCTACCTCGTTATCTATGAGAATTCCTGTCTCTGTTTTAGGAGGGCCTATTTTGTCTCTTACTTTGGTTTTATATAACTGGAAAAATCCCTTGGGGTTCATTTTCGATTCCCTAGCAATTTTTAATTCGTAATTACGCGTAGCTTTCCTAACATCAGGTTTAACTTTTCTACTAAGATTTGCATAATAATTTCTTAAATGTTCATCACCTCTCTTTATTTTCCTATATATACCTTTCTTTAACCCTAGTGTACGTTTGATCGTATTATTCATCCATCTAGGATCGTTATTTTGAAATCTGAATCGCTTTGTAAGGATAAATATACCTTGGGCATCTTTCATGGTCTTATTCAATATTTATGTTCATAAACAAATACCTTGGGCTGACTGATTTGTGCCTAAGTCGATAATCTGATTCCCTGCTACCCTTAATCCTCCATTGTCCTGAGATTCGGGTCGCATTTCTCCAAACACACCTGCCAGGTGTTCCCTTAACCCGTGAAAGTTTGCTAATCTAAAATTAGGAACAAGAGTCGAATTTATTATTAATTCATTTTTCCATTCCAGATTGAATCTAATTTCATTATGGTCACTATGTCCAAGGCTTCCTCCGATAACTAAATTAGATTTTCTTTATTACTGAAGACTAAATCAAGTATATTAGTTCCTCTAGTTGGCTCAGTTACATGTTTCGTCAAGAAACAGTCATGAACTAATTCTAGAAATTCATTTGATTCTACGTCTCCTGTATTATCTCCCTAATTCATTTGATTCTACGTCTCCTGTATTATCTCCCTAATTTATTTTGCTAAAATTAATATCTCCTACAATACAAACTTTACTAGGCTGACAGTCTTGGGCAATTTTATCTCAGAGTATTTTAGCATCTATTCTACTTAGATTTGGTGGTCTGTATATGAGGCCTATTACAACACTGTCATGGCTGTCATTGATGTCTAACCATACACTTGCACTTTTCCTTTCTAAGTTTATATCTGACCTAGTGCAGCAGTTTATCGAATTGGAGACATAAATTACTACACCTCCGCCTTTATTCCCTTGACGATATATGTTATACATTGTAAATCCGTTTATTTTATACTCTGCAATTAAATCTCGTGTTTCCGTGTTCATCCACGTTTCTGTAATCATGATAATATCAATATTTTCAGTAGAAACTATTGCTTTCAATTCATCTATTTTATTCCGTAAACTCCTACTATTTGTGTAGTAAATTCGGAGTTTCGTATGTAGAGCCTTGTTCACTACCGCAATATTCTCGTTTCTAATATGATGACCTGAATTGTTTCGCCTTAGATTGGGACTAACACATATATTGTAGGCATACCATCTGTTAATTCGCTATTGTTATTGGTACCTTCAATATTTCTACTATCAGTATTGATACTATCATCAATTCTTTTACTAGCAACGCTGATATAATTACAATCCTGTGACTGATATATATACTGTATATATGTATTTCTAGCTGATGTAATGGTACGACAATTAACCCTATCACAGAATGGCTGTACACCTCCACACATAAGGAATGCAAAAACCTGTTATCCTCCGGCAAATTGTGGGGTTGAGTGAGTGAAGGGGGGGACAGTGAATGAAGGAGGATGCATGTTTTTCATAATACGTGTTGCTAGCCCCAA
The DNA here is from genome assembly GCA_032716605.1 of Paralithodes platypus. Lineage (NCBI taxonomy): Eukaryota > Metazoa > Arthropoda > Malacostraca > Decapoda > Lithodidae > Paralithodes > Paralithodes platypus. The sequence continues at coordinate 5,887,197 of CM064525.1, read as the reverse complement.
ACGCGCGAGCAACTGTGGCTTTCAACCATCCGACACATCCCCTTTTATTTATGTGCATCACACATGTTATATACAAATAAAGTTTATGTTTTGTTTTACCCTACTGTGGAAAGACTACGGATACACCACTCCTGCCCGGGCCTCACACAGTGGCATGACCCAGTCCTGTCGAACTGAGCTCATGACGCTGGTGGCATTGCCCCGGAGGATAGCCATCTCTAGTCTTTGCTTGAGCCAGAGGGTTTCCCGGGGTTCTCCTGAAACTTCTCTGATTTTACGGCCTATTTCATTCACCATCTTAAGGGTGGTAGGGCCGAAGACTCCTGAAGTTTCGAATGCCAGGGGCTCGAACTGATGATTTCTGGCGATGGCTTGATATTTTTCTCGCTTTTTATTTTCTGCTATCCGGGCGGCTTCACCTACTTCGTCGGCGTTTCTGGCGATGTTGGTTGTGGAGAAAGTGTCAACACATGTGGCATCCCACACGAGGCACCGGCCATTCTTGTAAGGGAAAGTGGTCATCCCATCTGGCCGTTTGCCGTCTTCTCTGTGAAGTCCATGTGGTTCGAGGATTGATGCACGGTTAGCACTCTGCAGGGCCCGTTTTATGACATCATTTAGTGCAGAGTGTCTTGGCAGGCGGCCTGCGTTGTAATTACATGACAAGGCATGGTGACCTTGAGCATCCATCCTCCCACCACACTTGCAAGTGTGTGGGTGACAAACTGCCGCACCCACTCTGAGCGCGATGGCAACCCGGAGCGCTTCAGCATCCAAGTGAGTTCCAAGAGGTGGGATGGGGATGGCGTGTAACCACAAGCCACTCTCCGAACGGCCGGCTGCCTGGAGGCGTGCTTTTGCAACCTGGTCTGCATTGGTTAGGAGATTTTCTTGAGTTTTCTTCGCCGAGATGGTATCCCACGCTTTCTGCTTGCTCCTGGAGGTACCCTGAGGCTCCTCCTCTACTCCTGTACTTCCCTTCCAGGTGTTAATCGCTGCTGTTACGTCCCCATTAAGTGTCATTCCGGGTTGAGAATAAAGGATGGACAATACGAGGTCGTTGGTCGCGATGAGGGAAGAGATAAAGGCTGGGGAGGCAATATCCGAGGCTCTCCGTATGCCCAAGCCCCCGAGGCGGACAGGAAGGGTGCCTTGTGTCCAGGCCCGTTCTTTAAATTCCACGTTGGTGATGCTGGTCACTGCTTCTCGGATTATGCTGTCTAATTCTTGGAGGCCACCATTGTTCGTGTAAGTCATCGATGTGCGCAGGAGGTATTGGAGTTTTGGGATGGAGAAACAGTTCTTGAGCAGGGCCAGAGCTGAGTGGGCATCGATGTGTATCAGGCGACTCACGAGACGTTGAAGCTCCTCCTTTTTAACTTGAAGTGCTGGTGGGATTGCTGCCAGAGTTAGTGGGGAACCTAATAGGGTTTGCTGGTGCTCCTGAAGGATCTTTACATCTGGCAATATGTTTCGAAACAGGGCCTGAGTCTCTTCTCCTTGTTCATGTTCGTGGTTGAGGAGGACAAGTTCACATTTGGTGTCATTTATCACTAGCCCGGCCTGGCCGAGGTCAGTTACGATGTTATTTAGGTCGGTTAGAACGTTCTCTACTGACCCACCCAAGGTTGCATCGTCCAGGTACCATACATTCAGTTCTGACCTTACTTTGTTAGCTGCTGCATCCACCCCTATTGAGAAAAGAGCAGGACCACCTGGATCTCCCTGCTGTAACCCGGTCTCTGATGGGATTACCGTCTCGCCAAAAATCAGGATTGAAGGTTTGGAATAAGCCTGCCAAAGTAGGGGGTACAGAGTGGGGATGTGTTCTTGAGCTGCACGGAGGAAGACATCCCTGCGAATGCTGTTGAATGCGTTCCGCATGTCAATCTTTAGAAGCACTCGTTTTTCTTGGGCTTGGCTGAGGTAGGTGCGGGTTGCGTGTACAGCAGCTTCACACCCCCCTGGAGTTCCGAAACCTAGTTGAACTGGTCTTAAGTGTTGACCTAGGCCATTCGAGAGTGGTTTCAAACCCACCTTTGTGGCAAGGCGGCGGAAGGTGTTCCCTACTGCTATTGGGCGCACACCGCCATCTTTTTTTGCTAGTGCACAAAGTGATGCCCCCAAAATAGGGGTGTGGCACAGTCGGGTACTTCCCCTCTTAAAACCATGTTGATGAATTTGGTGAGGGTTTCCAAGAGTGCCTCCCCAGCAGCTCCTGATCCCTGACCCAAGAGGCCTTTGAGGTGGGCGGGTCGGATACCATCTGGGCCCGCGGCTGAGCCTGCTGGGAATGAAGTCACTGCGGCAACCACCTGCTCCTTCGTGCCAACTAAAGGTTGGCACATCTGGTCATTTGGGGCAGGGGGGAGGTTTAGGTCCCTAGGTGTAGGTGGGTGCTTTTCTTGTAGGGCTTCAACAACTTCGGTGCCTTGACCAGCAAAACCTTCTGAAGAGGACAACAGTCTGACGGCCCCTTTGATGTCACTATCCGCCAGCTTCGCCGCGACCCTCTTACGTAGCTGTTCAGCCTCTTCCTCTTCCTTGTCCTGGTGCTTCTGGGCCCTGTTTGGTTGCTGTTCGGGGGGTTCCACCAGTTTGTTTCCATCCATATACTGTGCTACTTGACGTTTCACTCTGGTGGCTAGTGAAACCTGAAGATGGTCTTGTATGTTGGTTCTGGGTGGTTTTCGGAGGGCCCCATAGGAGAAACCCAGGAGCCGTGCCCATGCGAGGGGTGTCTTGAGCTGTAGGGCCTGCTTTATGATGGTTGTAAGGGCCTCCGCCACTTGGATTCTGGCTCCTTTAGGTACCCGGGCAAGGACCTGGATCCGCGCTTTCCATTTGGTCACCAGTTGGGTCAAGTTGGCGACCGGTGTTGCCGGTGTTGCCCCGGTTGGCTCTGCAGTGGGCCCTGGGCATGCGAGACATTTCCAGTTTGGTTGTTCTCCTGATGTTTTCTTTGTCAGCTTAGCACAAGATAAATGAATTGATCTAAGACAGCCGGAACATTTTCGCGAATTCTTTCTTGCATTGGTTGTTCCGCACTTAAAACACTTAGTATCTGCTAGGCCATAGTCTTCCAAGATTATCCGTTCCTCTGCCTCTACCAAGCCGTCCTCCTGATCTTCCCGTGGTGCTTCCATCTCTACCATGTCTCCCTTGTTTCAGAAACCCCGGGAAATCTCTCCTGGCACATATCTAGATTATTGCTGTTGTTATTAATGTATAATTGGCTGGACGCATAAAAATTCACTTATCATAGTCAACCTTTCTGATGGGATATGTAAAAAAAAAAAGCTAAGTGGTTAAATGTATAAATCTTCGGCATTGGGCACCGGTACAACTAAAAGATCTAACTGATTGAAAGGAAGCACGCCAATTATATCCTATGATTACTTACACTGGCGACGCCACCCTGATGTTGAGTATTAATAAATGCTTAGGATATTAATAATGCTGTCAACATCAAGATAGGGAGAGAGCCAGAGAGTGAGTGAGAGCCAGGATCTGAGTGGGTAACCGAATCTAGGGCAGCAGTTATGGAAAAATGCTTAAATTGTACAAAATGTTAAGAGAGAGAGAGAGAGAGAGAGGGAGAGAGAGCAGGGGCGGGGGCGAGGGAGAAAGAAAGCGAGCTGGAGAGGGGGCTGGCCTGGTTGGGTATGAATCTGAAGTTATAGAAAACCAAACAAATAATAACAAGGAGGCGGTTAAGTGCGGTGATTGCAAGTGGATGGAAAGATGTTAAGGATAAAAAGGAGAGAGAGAGAGAGAGAGAGAGAGAGAGAGAGAGAGAGAGAGAGAGAGAGAGAGAGAGAGAGAGAGAGAGAGAGAGAGAGAGAGAGAGAGAGAGAGAGAGAGAGAGATAAATGAAAATGGACCTTGTAGCAAGTATTTCCTAAATGGTTAGAGAGAGGGAAATGAAAATGGACCTTATAGCAAGTACTTCATAATGGTTAGAATTGTTTGAGAAGTTGAAAGACCGAGGGTCAGGTCCTTGGGGTAGATGGAAGATGAGGCCTATGGTGGGGAACCATAAGGGTGAAACTGCCTGCCCTATAAACGGTTACTTCACTCACCTTGTGGTTACTGCTGGAGGTTTATGGTGCCTGGGCAGGGCTGGGCTAGTGCCTGACGGCTCCTTGTCCCTTCACTGATACTGATAATAACACTCTCAAGATTAAACTAAATATGCTTTGTGGGCGATGTTTAAACAAGAAACCACGTTCTGTTTACTATGTGCCGAAACACTGTATCATCGCCGATCTTCTGATACGTATATGGGTCACTTAGCCCCACGATACCCCTCCGAAAATCCCCTCTTTTGAGGAGCTCAACCGACCCGTGTGCTCTCACTGTGCTCTCACTCACTCGTGTGAGCCTGGTATGTCCAATGTGGAGGCGAGCCAGAGCGGTCTCCAATTTGCAAGGCATGGTAGGGAAAACTCTTGGAGAGAGTGGTAACTTCTCTGAGCTTGTTGACAGTACCATAATCCCCCCATGACTGCCAACAAGCACGAACAGCAACTTGGTCAAATGCTGTATAATAATCAGCAGCCACGAGTAGGCAAGAGTTAGCTACGAGTAGGTAGTCCCTGCAGATGTCGATTATTTAGGACTTCTTTAGTTTTCTGGGTAACACAAAATCTGATTATTATGATCTGTAGTTTATATTTACATTTCTCATTATGATGTAATATGTGCCTATTACACTAACTCATTTGAACACTTATCATATCCTCTGTGCAAATACATCTATTTAATTAATGTAAGCCCAAAACGGAAAAATTTGATTTGCATTCGTTAGGTAGTTGTATGGATGGGATTATCTAGGTGTGAGTCACTCGACTCTTTCATAGTGTCATGCATCTATTTTGAACCTTATTCTGAATATTATTAGGAATTGTTATTAACTTTGAAAAGACCTGTGAGAGGCTTCTTCATACACCCATGTTCTTATGTTCTTAAATACGTCAACAGTTAATGTGCGCAAACAGTGACTAAACACTTATGATTATTAGTTATGGTTACGTATATCTTTATTTATAGTTATATATGTATACCACATAAACTTCTGTAACTAATTCCAAGAGTTCCTTCTTAATGTCAACAGAGTCGCCCAATATAGCCAGAATCAAAGTATAATTACTCCATTGTATACTGAAGGGGCTAATAATGTTTCAGGTCGGCTAAGACTACCTGGAGGCGGGTCTGTGAGATACCCCCGATGCTTCTCTCAGACCAGGCCCCACTGCCCTCCAGGAGAGCAGATGCCACCACCATGGAATAGCAACAGGCACTCGCCCCAGACCTGGACCCCGCGCCCTCCTGGTTTTCAGGGTTAACCACCATTGAACGGCGATAGTCACCCCTCCCAAACTTTGGCCATGTTCCCTCCTGGTTTTCAGGGTCCACCATCATGGAACAGCTACAGTCACCTCTCCCAGACCTGGCCCCTGAGCCCTCCATATTTTCAAGTACCTTCACCATGCAACAGCTACAGTCAACCAGCCCAGATGTGGCCCCTGTTCCCTCATTATTCTCTGGTTCCACTTCCACGGAACTACTACAGTCACCCCTCCCAGACATCACACCTGCACCCTGGTTTGCAGATGCCACCAACAGAGGGCCACGACCAATGAAGCCACTGCCAAAAAAGTGGTCCCACTCAGTTGGAGAAGGATTTTGTTGGTCTCAACATTGAGGATGACTAAACTTGCTATGTTAGCTTACCTTATACTGTGCATTTTGTAAACTTTCCAAACAGTCAGATAAACTGTTAAGATATCCCAACCTATTAGACCGTTTCATACTTATATGTTTACAATTATTTAAAAAAATAAGTATATGCAATTTTATATATATGTGTAGGCCTATATTTTTCCGATTACTCATTGCTTAGATTTGTACGTATGACTCGGGTGTTTAAGCTGAAGGCGTGGTCACAAAGATATCCACTAACAATTTACAGGGTACCTGACCAACTCCAGATATTTCCTTGAAGATTGAGAGACCAAAACATTTATAAGCAATATAACAGAATGATCTCTCAAAAACAGTGGCAATGCGCCATAATATTACCACCTTCAAATAAAAATGTGACAGCCGCATTGAGCTTTCGAAAGTCCAATAATAGTGAAATTGGAGTAGAGGACCGATAAACAGATTTCTTCTTACTCCACTAATAAGAGCCATTTGCTGATTGGGGTTCGGAATGGTCCTAACCAGCCCCGAATCGAGCGCCAATCCTAACGTTTGTTTTCAGAATCACCTTTCGCCATGTTTTCCATCACTCGTTACCTCAATTTGTGAGACTGAGGCTGTCCCCATGAACATTATGGACCATTGTACGGTGGTAAGGAACAAGATCAAAAGCCAGGATATAATGAACTGTAACGAAATACATATTAACAATATTTCAATAGTAGGAGCGACATATATTATTTATACAATATTGTTCCATCTGGTTTCAAAATATACGTTTAAAGATATATTTTATGACAAGATACCTACTGTACACATTTTGAAAGAGAGCCTACGAGGTTGTAAGGATCGAGCTATCCTTCTGATGTATATTTTAGGTTAATATAATTTATTTTTGCATTAAGTTATTATTATTTCTTCCTGGTTTTACTATTCTCGCAGCATTAATACCATGTTATGTGTTATGCCTTGTTTTTCTACAGGATTAACTTGGGTAATGTGGGTTCTATCTGACTGGGTATATAAGGCTGCATGCACAATACAAGGTATGAGGAATAGAGAACACAAAATAAACACACGGTAATACGACACACGATCACTTTTATTTAAGTAGATGAATAAAGAGCATAGACAAATAGTAATTCTCGTACAAAACAAATAATAGAAGGGAACTGCTAGCATTAGCGGATCTGGATGGAGCCTAGTCTCCCACTTCCAACGTTCAGGTATACTCTTCTGATCACGGGTTTAGTTAGCAAGGTTTATTATACTGGAAGACCTCAATATATTTATGTATTCAATTTCACTGATTTGATCTCTTACTGGCTGGTCGCGTGCCCAAGTAGCAGCTCACAGTTAGGATTAGACACGCGTCTATTTTAGAACACGGAATCTCTAGTAACCTCATGGGGGTACTGATCTAAGGTTTATATTCTTATGGCAGAAATACGTAGAACACAAATCAGTGGGCGAACGTTAGATATCACTAGGGTTTTAATATCTGAATAAGGTAATTACGAGAGTCAATGTCGCCTGTTAATTAATGAACACTGATACGCTTAGTACGTCCCAAATGGAATGGTTAGATATGAGTTACATTGGGCAAGGTTATAGCCACTTCATAGAAAGTTAATAAGTGAGTGTCAACTGGTACTATAACACTTAGTACTAGTAACATGAATCTTGAATAGTATTTGTAGGTCTGGTCCTGGTTATCTTGCTTCCGGTGATGTTGGGGGCTAACGACTGGTTCCTCGGCCGTCCAGGTGGTCCAAAATGTAGGAAGTTCTCAAGTCGGATCTCTTGACGATCGGTGCTGGCTACACACTTATATACACACGAATTTGTGTGAAGGTTATAAGGTGCACGTTAGGACTTGTACATGGACAGCTCTTCTATTTAACTTCTGCCATGGAGTCTGCCGGCTCGGGAATCTCTCAACTCAGGAACAACACAAGGGCAGAGCTAGAGGTTAACTTCAGGGTAGTGACCACTGGTTGGTGTCTAACTTTCAACTGATTTGACTGGGGGCGGGAGCTAGGTTTATAGGCTCGGTTCTGGACCCTGTAGACAATAGGGATCTCGAGTCTTATGGACTTATTTGAGCTCTCAATAGATATGGGGACTGGGTAAGATGGTGATTACTGTTGTGGCACATGGCTATAGGAAGCCTTCAATTTGTGATATAACTGAGCCTTAGTAAAAGGTACTATTTTGGCTATACTGGAAGTATTTATGGAAGGGAGACTGGATCTACTTTGCGGGGAGGACTGGGACAGCTGTGATAGGGGCGTCTCTCTTATATTGCTCAGTCTTTGTTCTATTGCATAGCTGAGGTGCTAATTTGACTATCCGAGTATGCAAAACAGGTGGATGGGTTATTGTGGGTATAGAGAAGTGAGTAAGGGGGTTAGACATGCATGGTTAGTTCTTTGATAGGAAGAATTCCTAGGCTACCTGGCAATGACCCGGAAGTCAAAACAGGGGTCAGGTATACCTCCGCGGGGGTGGGGGTCTCCCTCCTTGGGTGGGTAAAAAGGGGTAGCCGGGCGCTCTCCCTCTGGGATGGTCGTCCGGCAGCTGTGGCTAGGGCTTGCCATATCACCAGTGTTTGTAATAACCCTCTGTTTATGAGACAGATGTGGGTGTTCTTAATATCAAAACCGAAGGTGCCTTGGCTAGCTGGGTGTACTCGGTTGGCTGTTAATTGCATGGCTTGCTGGATGTGGTGGAGACTGGTTGCTAACTCTGCCACATTTATCTGGAAGTATGGCAATAGAAATTAGTTACTGGCGAGGCGGCGAGCCTCGCACCGACGACCATGGGGTGCAGGGTTGTGAATGGGTTGTAAGAGAATAGATGGCATGCAATGGGTTAGTAAAGTTCTAATGTTGTTCTGGCCTACTAAGTGAAGGTAGGCTGGATAGGAGTATATATAAAAAGGTTGGAGAGCGTTAGCAACGGAAAAATCAAGGATCTTCAAGAGGTATGAGAGAGAGGCTAGGTCGGACAAGAGTCGAGAAGCGCGGGTATCTTAATGAGAGGGGGGGGAAGCTCAGGGGCTACAGGGAAATTTGCCCCTAGGGTCCCTGGGCATGGGGGTGGCATTAGGCTACAATTGATATTGGAGTTTGAAAAGACAGTGAAAGTACGTTAGTCAAATGCTACCGGGGGATGCAAATACGGGGTGGTATATGAGTCTGGAAAAGATAGAATCATGTGGACTGTGGGGCGGTGGGGGAGAAGGAGGTTAACTGTAGGTGTGTGCGTGACTTGTGGATAAAGTAAGGAAAACATGGTGCATTATTTCTCGTACATACGAGGGGTTATGGACCTATTATTTGACACGCTTTTTTGTACGTCTAGGTGTCCCTGGGAACTGCGTTTTCTATGAAATATAGACCCAAGGAAAGTGGCAGTTCGTAGGGGTACTGCGTTATTGTTTCGAGGTACTATGATAGATACTGGTAACAAAGGTTGTCCATACAATCTCTGGTTGGGGTAAGGATTACGTTACAGCATGGTGGCTAACATCTGTAGTCATGGCTGTCTAAGTCTTATGGGGGCAATGGTTCTATATCTTGGTGTACCCGTGGGTATCTTTAATTTCTTATGAGTTTGGACATGTGGTTTCTTTTTTTACATCTACTTCTCGGATGTAAGAACATACATAGATATAGGGCTGTCGGATTGGTTGGCGTTGGCTCAACTCAGGGACAGGGCATGGATGTTTTTAATATGAATGTATATTCTTGTTCATCATCGTGTAGGTAGAATCGGGCGGGTAAGAGGTGTAGGACATGAAGTAATATGGCGTAGTGTGGACTGTGGATACGAAGGAGGTAAGTGGAAGACGTATGACAATTGTGGAAAAGTAAATGGAAAACGGTGAACACAATGGCGGATAAAGATACTTAACCTAAGGATTGAATACATAGATTTTATGGGCGATGAGTCTTCAGAAACTTAGTCTGGCAAGACAAAATATGTTAGGGAATGTTAACATTAATACTTAAACTAAGGATTAAATACATAGATTTTATGGGGCGATGGGTCTTCAGAAACTTAGTCTGGCAAGACAAGGTATGTTAGGGTATGTTAATATGAATATCTTAAACCTAGGGACAGCATGGGTGTATTAACTTCTAAGGTATATAACATCTACTTCTCGGATGTAAGAACATACATAGATATAATTATGGCTGTCTGATGTGTTGGCATTGGCTCAACGTAGGGACAGGGCATGGGTGTTTTTAATATGAATGTATATGCCTGTTCATCATCTTTGTAGTTAGAAGTGTAGGACACGAGGGGGTAGTGTACGTGAGGTGTGGAAAATGGTCAGTTTAGAAGGGGTATGTAGGTGCGGCCTGGAGCTGCTTAGCCCTGCGGGCTTGGGCCTGTCTGAATTGGCTGGCTCGGTCAGCTGGTCCTTTCGTTCTGTGGACCTTTCTTTCGGGTGTTTCTGTGTGGTGTTCGCTCGTGGCTTCTGTGGTGGGCTTCTTGTTCTGGGGCATTTTACTTCCCTCTCCTTCATTATAGGCTCGTCCTCGAGCCTCAAGGGTGAAGTAAAAAGAAGCATAGTCATGGTGGGTCATTTTAAGGGTATTTAGAAGGTTCCACCAAGCAAGAGAGCGACGGTCAGGTTTCTTTTGCAGGTCAATGTATACCTGTAAGAATGTGTCCTCTGTGTTGTGGTGGGCGGCTGCCCGGGCTTGATGTGGGCGTGGTACACGGGCCAAGTGTCCAGTGGGGGTTTTTACTTTAACCTTCCGTATGAATGGTTTGTAGCTTTCCCCCGTGGGGGTCGGAGTGAGGTGTGTGGGATTGACAGGAGGTCTGTTTAGTGTGGTGAATGGGTTACTAACCGAAGGGGGATTCACGCGTGACAACAGAGCTGGGGATGAAGGGGGAATGTGAGTCTGTTTTTTTTTTGGTTTTCTTGGGCGGTGTTGTAGGTTGGGAAAATATAGTGAGGCAATGCGCAAGATCGGTTTAGGTAAGGTGGGTGAAGGAGGTGTGTGGGAAGGAGGGGGTGTGTGTGTTGTGTGGCTTGGGTCCTGAGTGTCAGAACGGGGTGTTATTTTTGTATCGCTGTCTTTAAATCTGATGGGTCTGTTGATTATTTGACCTCTGGTGGTCCTGGTGGGAAGGTAGATGTTTGTCGTGGGACTTGAGTCGCTCGACGATGTTTTATATTGAGGGGAAGAACGTTTTACAGGTAAAGGACATGTGGGGGTTCTCTCAGGGGTGACTTTGGGGGGGATTCCTTAGGGGGTTGGTTGGTTGGGGGTTCGGTGAGATGAGGAGGTTGGTCGATGTGTGGGTGGGGTGGTGGGGATCGTGGAGGGGAAATGGGCGGATGCGGGGGGGGGTCTAGACGGGTGGGTAAGGAGTGTAGGTTTAAGTTGGAAGGTTCGGGGTAGGGACGTGTGTGGGGTGTGTCGTTTGGTGAGGTTGGTGATTTGCTGGTGGTGGCAGTGGGCGGTTTTATGGGTGTTTGGTGGAGGTTGAGAGGGGATGAGGTTGAAGAGGAAGGCATGTGTTTTGTTGCGGGGGTGGGGGTGGTTACTTCTGGGCTATAGTTAGAGGGTTTATGGTGTTTAAGGGTGATTATTAGTCTTCTTTCCCTTTGTGGAGGAGAAGTCGACGAAGAAGAAGAGGAGGAGGTTAGTGGTCTGGCACCCCTACGGAATTTGGTTAGCAGGGTGTGTTTCCTGGAGGTTTTAAACAGTTTGTGTCGTGGGCTTAGGTTGTAGCGTGAGGTTACTGAGGCAGATTGTGTGGTGTGTTTGGGTGTGCACTTGGTTTTGGGTGGGGTGTGTGGTTTTCTTAGTGTGATGCTTGGGGAAGGTATGTCAGGGCTAGACGGCAGAGTCTCTGTTGTGGTAGGGGTTGTGGGGGGAGGCTTTCGTATTTGGATAAGCGGGGGAGGTACTTGATTATCAGAAGTGAACGAAGGTGTCATGGTGGAGGAGGGTGTGATAGTGGGGGCTTGGGGTTTGTGGAGGTTAGTTCGGGGGGTATGTTGAGGAATGGTCTGTCTGTTCGGTGTCGGAGGGCTTAGGTCTTTAGGGGTTTGTGTGGGGATTTTCATAGCTGGAGTGTATGGCGTAATAGGGGTGTTTAATTCTGGTTCAGCCGTGTAGGGTGGGGATTGTCTTGTGGTTGGAGTGGTTTAAACGCTCGGACGAATCTAGTTCGGAACGTGCGAGTCACGCCGTGATAGTCGATGGTGACTTGATAGGCGTTTGGGACTTGTGTGATGGTGTAGAGCCCGACATAGCGAGGGCCTAACTTGTTGGTGATAGGGAGGTTGGCTACCATTACGGTGTCATGGATGGCGAAGGTTTTTTTGTCATCGATGTTATCAGTTTTGGTGTCCTGACAGATCTGGGCGGTATGGAGGGTGTTTTGCAGATGTTGCAGTGGGTCAATTGTGGAGGTGGTGGAGGGAAGGTGAGCGTGGTGGTGGAATGGCAGTAACAGGGGGGGTACGCCGTAAACACGTTCATGAGGGGAAATACTGTCTTCTCGGGGACAGGTGTTCATGCCCCATTGTATCATTTTTAGTTGTGATGGCCAGTCTGTGGTGTTAAAAGCAATCATTTTTGTTCGCAACTGATTGTTGATGGTGCGATGGCTGCGTTCGCATATATCATTTCCTTGAGGCCAGTATGGGGATGAGTGTTTTATCTTAATGCCACATCGTTGGGTGAACTGTTGCCAAACGTGTCCACTAAACTCGGGGGCATTGTCGGATAGAAGAGCAAGGGGCAGACCGAATATAGGGAATACTTCTGTGGCAAGCAGTGTGGCGACTGTGGTGGCTGTGTGGTCTTTAGCTGGGCAGGCGATTACAAATTTGGAATAGACGTCCACAAATGTGACGATATAGCGCTTTTTTTTTTTTTTTTTTTTTCTATGTGATTGAGGGAGGCAAAAGGCATAACTGCCTATAGCGAGTGCCTCCCCCATAGTTGAAAGAGTGACAGGGCCAAAATCAAGGGACGTTCGAGCCAAAATGCCTGGACACACGGAGTTTGAAGCAATTTAAGTCATAGGAAGAGGGAAAGACTGATTCTGGGAGAGAGTTCCAGAGCTCAGCTGTTGAGTAGAAGAAAGTTTGAGAGTAACGTTTCACTCTTGGGTTGGAGAGTTGCACAGAGTAGGGGTGGGATTGAGTTGCAAGACGGGTACCACGTGCCCTACGTAAAGGAGGTGGTATGCACTGGGATAGCTCTGAGGAACACTGATTATTATAGTAGCGATAGAATAGCGAGAGAGATGCAACATTGCGGCGGAGAGAGAGAGATTGCAGAGAGTTGGTGAGTGGACGGGAGTTAATGATACGAAAGGCCTTCCTTTCAACTTTGTCTAGGAGAGCGGTGTGAGAGGAACCTCCCCACACATGTGAACAATACTCAATACAAGGGCGCACTATGCCCCTGTACAGAGCAAGAAGCTGTGCAGGGGAAAAGAACCCCCTAAGGCGGTTGAGCACACCCAGCTTCTGGGAGGCTGCCTTAGCAAGACTGGTAATATGGTCCTTCCAAATGAGAGCAGAAGAAAAAGAGACACCAAGAATATTGAGAGAAGATGAAGGGTTGATTTATGTATTGTTGAAGAATAAGGGATAGTCCGCTGGGAGATCCTGACGGGTAGATAGATGGAGAAATTGGGTTTTGGAAGCATTAAAGTTAACAAGGTTTTCTCTGCCCCAATTGGAAATAGTATTTAGATCAGAATTTAAGAGTTCTATGGCTTCATTACGTTTGTCGTTGAGGGATTGCTGGCTGGGGCGTTCTGAAAAACTAATGGAGTAGTGTAAGGTTGAGTCGTCTGCGTATGAATGGATGGGAATTAAGGTACAGTTAGGAGATCATTTATAAAAATTAGAAAGAGAATAGGAGATAGGACAGAGCCCTGAGGAACACCGGAGTTTATAGGGTGAGGAAGTGAACAATGGCCGTCCACAACCGCGGCTATGGAACGGCCGGAAAGGAAATTAGAGACAAAGGCACAGATGGAGGGATAGAAACCGAAGGAGGGTAGTTTAGAAATTAAAGATTTATGCCAGACTCTATCGAAGGCTTTCGATATGTCTAGTGCAATAGAAAAAGTCTCACCGAAGTCCCGGAAGGAGGATGACCAAGAGTTCGTAAGATATGAAAGAAGATCACCAGTAGAGCGACCCTTAAGGAAGCCATACTGGCGATCTGAGAGCAGATTATGAGAAGAGAAATGCTTAAGAAATTGGAAGCAAGAATAGTTTCAAAAACTTTAGAAAGACAAGAGATAAGAGCAATTGGACGATAGTTGGAGGGTTGAGAGCGGTCACCCTTCTTTGGGACAGGTTGAATGTGAGCAAACTTCCAGCATGAAGGGAAGACGTTAGAGGATAGACAGAGACGAAAGAGTTTGCCTAGGCAGGGAGTCAGCACGGAAGCACAGTTTTTGAGAACAACAGGAGGAACACCGTCCGGACCGTACGCCTTATTAGTGTTAAGCCCAGAGAGGGTAGAAAGTACATCTTTAGAAGAGATTAGGATATTAGGCATAAGTAAGAGAGAGGAGGGCGGAGAGGGAGGAATACGCTTGCCAGCGTAAGGAGGAAACGGGCCCATGATGTCGAGGGATAGGACTTGGAATGGTTTGGTAGCCGACAAGGTACCAGCTGGGCCTGGGGTGCGTGATCTATCCTTTCCCAATAAACACGGTTTGCAGGATTCTGTCACTCGTTGTGCAATTTTGGAGGGGTTGGGGTCCAGTATTGGTCTGTGAAGATTTTTAACATCTTCTTTTGTCCCAGGTGTATGCCGTTTCCCTCGTGGATGGCAATCATGTAGTCATGGGCAATGGTGGGGTCCAAGATTATGTGACCAGTGTCTGTGGCAAGTTGATCTCCCCAACGAGTCAGTCCCCGGAAGATATTTAACGGTATCCAGGGGGGTCTGATTCTTGCTTCCCAAGATTGAATTAGGGAGGGGGCTGGGGGGGCATTCTGTCCGGGCGGGGGGGTAGATACCAACTGAGTGTTTTGTAAGGCGGCTAGGTTGGTGGGGGGGTCTTTTGGTACTGGCAAACGTGACAGGGCATCTGCTTTAGTATGGAGTTTGCCTGGACGATATTGTATGGTAAAGTCGTAGTCCTCTAGTGTCTCCCTCCAACGTACCAAAATGGCTGAGTAGGTTTCGCACCTACGCAGCCATTGTAAAGATTGATGGTCGGTAATTATTTCGAGTTTTGCGCCCAACACAAATGACCGGAAGTGGCTGAGTGCCCAAATGATCCCTAAGCACTCTCTCTTGGTGGCTGCGTAATTCTGTTGTGGTTGGGTGAGGGTGGAGCTGGCATACGCTATCACATGTTTCTTTCCGTCTCTGAATTGAGCTAAAACTGCACCCATGGCGTACAGAGATACGTCGGTATAAAGACGGAAAGGTTTCTGGTAGTCAGGGAAAACGACAATAGGGGCTTGGATTAGTTTTTGCTTCAAAGTGTTAAACGCGAGGTCTCTTTCAGGTGTCCAGGTGAACGGGGTGTCTTTGTTGGTAAGTTGGTGGAGGGGTCTGGCTATGGTGGCAAAGTGGGGGACGAAACGTCTGTAGTATGTGGCTAAACCTAGAAACGAACGTATTCCTTTAACAGTGGTGGGTGGGGTTTGGTTTTGTATGGCTTGAAGTTTCTTTGGGTCTGGCGCAATACCATGTTCAGATATCACGTGTCCGAGAAAATCTACCTTATTCCGGGCAATCACGCACGTTGAGGGTTTTAATTTCAACCCGGCGGCTCAGATTCTTTGTAGGACTTGTCTCAACCTGAGGAGGTGTTCTTCCCAGGTTGGAGAGTACACAATAATATCGTCCAGATAGGCTAGGCAGGTTTCCCAGGTTAGGCCATGTAATACCGTTTCCATCAAACGGGAGAAAGTGGCGGGTCCGTTACAGAGGCCAAAAGGTAGGACGTTAAATTCATAGTGATGGCCACCACTAGTGGAAAATGCTGTTTTCTTTTGGTCCTCGGCCTTGATAGGCACTTGCCAATACCCTGCTTGCAAGTCGAGGGTAGTGAACCATTTGGATCCGTGTAGGGAGTCAAGGGAATCGTCTATTCAGGGTAAGGGCGTAGCGTCTTTAATGGTTATGTCATTTAACCTCCTGTAATCGACGCAAAAACGGGTTGTCCCATCTTTCTTTTTGACTAAGACAACAGGGGAAGACCAGGGGCTAATGGACGGGGTGGCAATCCCGGCCTCTAACATTTCCTGGACTTGGCGTTCCTCTTCCTGACGTTGTATGGCGTTCTTTCTACGGGATGGTTGTCGTATGGGGGGGCCTGTGGTGTTAATGATGTGTTGTTCTACATCAGTCTGTCCGATTTCGGATGGTTGTTGGGCAAACACGTCACTGAATTCCAGCAGTAGGTCGTACATGCCGTTCTTTTGGTGGTCAGATAGTGTCTCAGGGAGAGGGGGCAATTGGAGGCTGGTAGGGGTGTCGTTACAATGTATGGGGAGGTCATCGAAAGTTTCGAGGTCTCCTATAATGAGACCTTTTGGTAATGTCAGGGGTTCCTCTGAGATATTTGCCACGAGAATGTGGTTGATGCGAGCGGAAATGATGGCGGGTTGTAAGAGGCAACGATGGGGATTGGGGGACGTGTTAGTGGGGTAAAATATCATGTGAGTTTGGGGTATGGGCCGCAGGTTCACCCATTTTTGATGGTGGGGGGGAATTTTGCATTTATCCTGAACTACCGCTGGGCTAATGATGGTGGGGGATTGACTGGCGAGCAGGTGCTTGGTACTTATAAGGGGGGCAAGGTCACTTTGGTGGGGGTCACGCGTGAGGGGGGGATTAGCGGCGCGTGTGGGAGGATCAGTGGGGCGCGGTGTGAGGGGGTTAGAAAACGGGATTTGTTGGAGGGACTGCGGAGGGTTGGTGGGGGGAGCGTTGTCGGTGGCAGTAACGGTTTGTTTGGAGTTTATGTGGATTTGGTGGTTTTGTTTGTCATGAAAGGGCGAGTCAAGTGTGGGGTTGTGAAGTTTTCTAGGGGTGTGAATTGTGTGGGGGTGGAAGGGAGCTACTGACGAAAAACTGTCACAAAGGGGATTGGGGTGGTGGTGGAATAGCTGGGCATTTCTGGGGGCATGGTGGGAACATGGTTGTGTCCCTCGGTCGGCACGCGTGAGGGGGGGATTAACGGCGCGTGCGGGCGGTTCAGAGGGGTGAGAGGTGAGCGAGTTAGAAAACGGGATTTGCTGGGGGGACTGCGGAGGGTTGGTGGGGAAAAAGTTAGGTGTAGAACATGGGTTATTGGTGTAGGACTGGTGTATTGATTTGGGGTTGTTAACAGGACGAAGGTGAGGATTTTTTTTGGTGGCAGTAACGGTCTGGTTACAGGTTATGTGGGACTGGTGAGTTTGTTGGTCATGAGAGGGCGAGTCAAGTGTGGGGTTGTGAAATTTTTCAGGGGTGTGAATGGTGTGGGGGGGAAAGGGAGCTACTGACGGAAAACTGTCACCAGGGAATTGTTGTTGGTTGTGGGATAGTTGAACATTTCTGGGGGCATGGGAAAAACATTTTTGGGTACATCAGTCGGCATTTTCTCTGGAAACATGTGTACATAAACATTGGATAGAATTATGGTTACATATATCAGAGTCTGTCCTGAAAACATGGGAGGATTTATTCTGGACAGAGTTACGAGAATTGAGGGGATTACCGAGAGGGAGTTGCTTGGACTTGTCTTCTTTCGTTTGTTGAGGCATTTTTTTACTGAATTGAGTGAGGTTTTGAGAGAACTCGGGGCAAGGGGAGGTTTTAGGAGTCACCTTAGTGCTAGCTGCAACTTGGTAACCCTGACTCAGGGTTTGTTGAGGGGGAGGTTGTTTTTTCTTTTTAGGAATGGGTTTCTGCGTGATTGGTTTGTCAGAGGCTTTGGGCTGGAATTTGTTTTTGAATGAGATCAGCCTTTGGCCGCAGTCAATCTGGGCCTGGAGTTTTTGAAGGAGGTCAAGTCCAAGGAAACCATCATAATGTTTACAGTTGGAGAAAAATACTGTGAATGTGTGATAACAACGAGCATGGGGGTCAGGAGTGGTTACTGATAGGGGTAAAGTGTCTCCTAGGAGGTTTAAGTAAGTATCAGCAGCCGAGATGAGTTCTGTTTTGGTGTTTAACAAAGGGCCAAATAGTTGGGGATGTTTTTCATAGTAAGATTTGATCAAACATGACTTGGCAGCTCCCGTGTCGATTAGCAAGCGGACAGGAATGTCCTTGATTTTGGCCATGTAATAAATGGGGGCAGTACGACTAGTTATGGCGTCCCCCGCCGAGCCCATCGTGGGCGGGGGATACTTTAAAAATCCTGGTGGTCGGTATCTACCTCCTCCAGGGTTTCTTCGGTATCGTCTGAGGTCATGATATGGGGGGCTATTTCTTCCTCTTGTCCCCACTCCTCTTCATTTACAGAAATGCGAGGAGTAGAGGGGTGAGGTTTGGCAGAGTCACGAATTTGATGGAGGGCACACTGAGCATTACAGGCAGGGAAATCATAGGGGTTGATAATGACTAAGGTAGGGTTTTTACTTTGGTAGGTGTTGTAGTTGCTGTTCCGGTTGAAGATTCTGCGTGGCTGGGTCGGTTGGAACCAGGGTCTACTGGGTTTGGGCTTGCCGGAAGGGTAGGTGGGTCTGTTGTTGAGGATGAGGCTGGGTAGGCATTCTTGGAGTTTTGGTGGTTGGTTTGCTGCGGGTGCGTGGGAAACCTCTTGATTGCAGCGATTTGGGTGGGTGCTTCTGCGCGCACGGCCAAAATACGTCGGATCGTGATGAGATCTTTTTTTGTATCCGACGAAATCGTGCACCCGGAAATAGTCTTTTACTGCTGAGGGCAATATCGATACAAGGTTGACCAGAATTTGCTGTTCTTGTTGGATTCTGGTCAACGTGGGGAAAGAAATTTTTATGTGTTGGGCAAGCTTATTCGCTGTGGCATCTACATCGCCTTCGAATTTAGTGTCTTGGATACGGGTGTGGGCCACGAAAACGCCCAACGAAGGCTTAAAGGCTTCTATCACTATTGGGCGAAATTCGTCCCAGGTGAGATCAGGGTGCACTTGATAGGCAACCAGGGAAACGGCTTTTCCCAGGTTCGTTAATGCTACGGCTATTTTTTGTGCGTCCGTGGTATAAGCTAGGTCAAGCAAGGGTTTCACTATGTCCATGAATGTTTCGATCCCATAATTTTCTTCATCATAATGTGGGATGGGAATGTGAGAACGGTGAGCCATGATGTTCTCGTGTTCTGGCTGTTCCAAACTTGCAATGTAATGCAACCTTTTATCCGAATCAAGAACCACCGCTGCCGCCAATGAAAGGTCCACAGAACGAAAGGACCAGCTGACCGAGCCAGCCATTTCAGACAGGCCCAAGCCCGCAGGGCTAAGCAGCTCCAGGCCGCACCTACCTACCTTTTCTAAACTGACCATTTTCCACACCTCACGTACACTACCCCCTCGTGTCCTACACTCCTATCTACAAAGATGATGAACAGGAATATACATTCATATTAAAAACACCCATGCCCTGTCCCGACGTTGAGCCAATGCCAACACATCAGACAGCCATAATTATATCTATGTATGTTCTTACATCCGAGAAGTAGATGTTATATATCTTAGAAGTTAAAACACCCACGCCTGTCCCTAGACCTCGTATATCATTTCCCATGACGAGTATAGATATATGTAACCCGTGCTCAGTCGCCCCCTTGCATTGTTCCTCTAGTAACTAAGTGTCTCTATAATATTAACTGCCACCAGTATTGATACGACATAGCAGCACTGTCCTTGTATCTATGTATTCAATCCTTAGGTTAAGTATCTTTATCCGCCATTGTGTTCACCTTTTTCCATTTACTTTTCCACAATTGTCATACGTCTTCCACTTGCCTCCTTCGTATCCTCAGTCCACACTACGCCAATTTGCTTCGTGTCATACACCTCTTACCCCAACCAGAGATTGTATAGATAACCTTGTTACCAGTATCTGTCATAAGTACCTCGAAACAATAACTAAGTACCCCTACGAACTGCCGCTTTTTGTGGTATATATATTTCATAGAAAACGCAGTTCCCAGGGCCAACTAATAGTATCCATAACCCCTCGGACTGACCACATAATTCTATCTTTTCCAGACTCATATACCACCCCATAGTTGCATTCCCCGGTAGCATTTGGCTAACGTACTTCCACTGCCTTTTCAAACTCCAATATCAACTGCAGCCTAATGCCACCCCCACGCCCAGAGACCTTAGGGTCAAATTCCCCTATAGCACCCCTGAACTCCTCCCCTCTCATTATAAGACCCCGCACTTCTCTACTCTTGTCCGACCTAGCCTCTCTCTCATACCTCTTGAAGATCCTTGAATTTTCCGTTGCTAACGCTCTCCAACCTTTTTTATATATACTCCTATCCAGCCTACCTTCACTTAGTAGGCCAGAACATTAGAACTTTACTAACCCCTTGCATGCCATCTATTCTTTTACAACCCATTCACAACCCTGCACCCAATGGTCGTCGGTGCGAGGCTAGCCGCCTCACCAGTAATAATAATAATAATAATAATAATATTTATTCAGTCAGCAATTTACAGAGTTGGTACCACATAGTTTGTTACAAATATGACATGTACCAGCCTTGCATAATTCCAACTAAGGATAGCCCAATAAGGCCGTTAGGCGTATTTCCATTGGGGTCCTTGTAACTAACTTCTATTGCCATACTTCCAGATAAATGTGGCAGAGTTAGCAACCCAGTCTCCACCACATCCAGCAAACCCTACAATTAACAACCAGCCGAGTAAAACCAGCTAGCCAAGGCACCTTCGGTTTTGGTATTAAGGACACCCACATCTGTCTCATACACAGAGGGTTATTACAAACACTGGTGATATGGCAAGCCCCTAGCCACAGCCGCCGGACGACTATCACAGAGAGAGGGCGCCCAGCTACCCCTTTTTACCCACCCGAGGAGGGAGACCCCCACCCCCGCGGAGGTATACCTGGCCCCTGTTTTGACTTCTGAGTCATTGCCAGGTAGCACAGGAATTCTTCCGATCAATGAACTAACCATGCATGACTAACACCTTTACTAACCTCTATTAACTCACAATAAACCATTTACCTTTCTTGCATACTCTGATCACTAAATTAGCACCTCAGCTATACCATAGAATGAAGATTGAACAATCTAAGAGAGACGCTCCTATCACAGCTGTCCCCATCCTCCTCGCAAAGTAGATCCAGTCTCTCTCCCCTAAATACTTCCAGTATAGCCAAAATAGTACCTCTTACTCAGTTATACTAAAATATAAAGGCTTCCTATAGCCATGTGCCACAACAGTAAATACCATCTTACCTAGTCCCAAATCTATTGAGAGCTCAAATAAGTCCATAAGACTCGAGATCCCTACTGTCTACAGGGTCCAGAAACGAGCCTATAAATCTAGCTCCCGCCCCCAGTCAAATCAGTTGAAAGCTAGACACCAACCAGTGGTCACTACCCTGAAGTTAACCTCTAGCTCTGCCCTTGTGTTGTTCCGGAGTTGAGAGATTCCAGAGCCGGCAGACTCCGTGGCAGAGAAGACTAATAGAAGCATCTGTCCATGTACAAGTCCTAACGTGCACCTTATAACCTTCACACAAATCCGTGGGTATATAAGTGTGTAGCCAGCAACGATCGTCAAGAGATCCGACTTGAGAACTTCCTACATTTTGGACCACCTGGACGGCCGAGGAACCAGTCGTTAGCCCCCAACATCACCGGAAGCAAGATAACCAGGACCAGATCTACAAATACTATTCAAGATTCATGTTGCTAGTGTTACGACCTGGCACTCGGGTACACAAGGGCTCTCAATCAGGACTCTAATACGGCTCGCTGCCACAACGGAAACACACGATCCCAACCCCTGAGTACTGCCAGCCGAACAAAAAACACCAATACCCTCCAGAGTTCAATCTGCTATAACGGGGTATACAAGAACTCGGTACTAGTGTTCAACAACAGACTAATAAAGAGACAGGAATTCTCTAGTCTGGTCAACAATCAAACAAAGAAGTAAGAAACAACAACACCAAAGAATAGTGTTGGCCGAAGCCGAAGTAATCCACCCTTGACTAAGAACTTAAGAAGTCCTCCACCCTCTACTTCGGATCGGCACTATTACGTTACGTTAATTAATAGTCCTTAAGCATCGAGCAAGGAATCTTCTGAAAAAAGTTAGATGCTTCTCGGATGCTCGTAAGAAGTACGTATCGGATTTTGAACAGTAATTCAATAAGAAAAACACTGGCAATTAAATACTATTACAGGTTTAAATTGGCATAAGAATAATTAAAAGAATATGCAATAGTAAATGGCAAACATTAAAAAGAAGTACTCCGCAAATGCAACGGCAATAGCCTACTCGGATTGTGCTCGTGGGCCACTAATCACTAAAGTAGCCAAGCTTGCAACACATGAAATCAATAGTGCATAAACAATATCATACATAAGGAAAGCTTCAATACTATTCTGTATCTACTAATCGAGTAAAGTCTAGCTGGGGTACTGTGGGCAAAAGGTAGCAGTGACTGAGCAAAAACGGCTCGTAGCCTAGCGAAGTCCTCACAACTGTTTAAAGTATTACGTTAACACTAACAAGTGCACTTTGAGAAATCCAGATCCCTTGTATCTGGTTTTCTCCCGGCTCCTTGACAAAGTAAAAACAAGCTGTTAATAAAATACAGGGTGGTTAGGCTCTTGCCCTCACGCACTGTAAATTATTAACTCAACACAGTCAGCCGCGAAGACAACCTAGGCTTCACTGAACCGAAACGAGTATGCAGGTTTATCGCTTAACCACTGCATCAAACAACAACTCGTAACACAGAAAAGCCTTACCCCAGTCTAGCATTTCCTAGACTAGCAGAAACCAGGAATAATAATAATAACACACAGGGAAATGCATAGACAAGTGCAACAAACATAAATCAATCCTATTCTAAGTTAACCCTTCCAAAATAGGCTATCTAATAGGCATGTATCTCATGAGAACTCAAGCGATAATACGTTGGCTGACTAGCTCTGCACCAACGGGACCATGGAAGTTAAAAAGGGTAGGGAAAAGAGGAGATAAGAATGTAAGGTAGTAGAGAAAGTTCACATCAGTCAGAAGAATATATATAGTTAGCAAGGGAAATGAGAAGTCGCTCTGCCTAATGAGTTCTGATCAAAAAATGGCTAGACTTCCCTTTTTATATTCGGCCCTCTAGTGAGCCCAACGTGAACTACTAAGGACCGCCCACTGACAATCATTACGTAATTTCTCTCTCTCCTCTGGGATAGACAAAGGCTTTCCTAGCACTGAGGGGAGGGGGGAGGGGGGGGGGAGTGCTAGTGAGTTAGGCCCACCTCCCGCATGGCGCACCCACTGACCCCCAACTGTGGCTGCCGCTTCTCCCATCATTACAAATAAGTTTTACACACAATACTTATAACTAATGATATAAAATAGAACTCGTTGACTCAGATGAAAACAAAATACATATTCATATTACTTATAGTACAACGGCTCACATGAACTAAGTTAGGAAACTCTACATAGACTACAGCCAAAGTTCCTGCCCTGACGATCCTAGCGAGAGTGGGGCATGACTAGGCGTTCTGTACAGCATGCTCACACTGGACATGCGTCACACCTCCCCCAAGATTTTACTTGCTCAACCCTGAGCTAAAATCTGACAAACACAGAACCCCATCAAGCCCCTCACACCCAGCGACCCAGCGACCGCATGGCACTAAAACAAAGCTGAGTTTATCACCAAAACGCATCTTATTAAACCAAAAATTCACATTTTATAACTCCTCCCAACAATAGCAAAAAGACACAATATCATGCTCCCAGAGCGAGCTTACAGCAGCTCAGCCGTTTGATAGTTTGTGGACTACTCAAACTCTATAGGCTATGACAAACTTATACGATTACCTATATCAAAAGAAAGAGTTTTTTATATGATTTTTATATTTTAATATGTTTTTCCCGGCTGCACTATAAGGGCAGCCTATTTTCCTCCACTCAAACCCACACACCTGTGATAGCCTACGACTGATCATCCACCCTTGATAAACAATCCGCGATCACATTGTCACATCCAGCAATATGACGGATGTCCAGGTTATACTCCTGCAACATCAAAGACCACCTGGTCAGTCTCATATTGTGATTGTGAAATTGATTCAGGAATCTCAAAGGGTGATGATCAGTGTAGATAACCACGACTGGGCCATAGGCTGGAACATACACCTCGAAGTGCCTGAGCGACAGCACAATCGCCAGTAATTCCTTTTCTATTGTAGAATAGTTCTTTTGTGCAGCATTGAACTTCTTAGAAAAGAAACTTACTGGGTGTTCCACACCTTCATTGTCTGTCTGTAGCAAGACGGCACCAGCCCCTACACCACTAGCATCTGTTGCCAGCTGAAAAGGCCTGTTAAAGTCTGGGGCCCTGAGTATCGGGTGAGTACATAGCAAATGTTTCACCAAAGTGAAAGCCTTTTCACACTCAGGTGCCCACAAAAACTTTTTGTCTTTAGATAACAAATCTGTGAGAGGTGCCAACACCGTTGAGTAACCTTTTATGAAGCGTCTGTAGTAGCCTATCATACCCAAGAATCTCATAATCTGCTTCTTGGTTGTTTGGTGCGGAAATTTATTGATAGCCTGTACCTTGTTCTGAGGAGGGCACACCTGTCCCCTTCCCACTACAAACCCAAGGTACTGCACAGTGGCTTTTACGAAGTCACACTTTGCCAAATTTACTACCAGACCTGCTTCACTAAGTTTCCGGAACAAGGTCTCAAGGTGCTCACAATGGCTCTCAAAGTCGTCATCATAAATGATTACATCGTCCAAATATACGGTGCAATTTGGAATGTCCTTTACAATTTCATTCATCAGGTTCTGAAACGTTGCTGGTGCATTCTTAAGCCCGTAAGGCATAACATTGCACCGGTAGGTACTCCCGTCCACAACAAAACCACATACCTCTTTAGCACGCTCGGACAAAGGTACTTGCCAGTAACCTTTTACTAAATCTACTTTAGACAAAAAACGAGCATTACCAATTTTGTCAACACTATCATCAACCCGAGGAAGAGGATATGGGTTAGTTGGAGTCAAACCGTTTAACCTACGGAAATCAATACAAAAGCGTACCTTGCCATCTGGCTTAGGCTGCAGTGTTACAGGGGAAGTCCACTTAACTGTGCCTTTCTCTATCAACCCTCTACCGAGCATATACTCCAACTCATCCCTCAGAGCTGGTAGTTTTATGGGGGGCACACGGTACGGGATTGACTTAAAGGGTAGATGGTCCCCCACGTCAACATCATGCATAGCCTGAGTAGTGAGGCCTGGGTGTTCAGCAAATACAGTGGGGTATGAACCGAACAACTGACGGATAGCATCAAACTGCGGCTCAGGCAAATGAGCTATAGCCTCGTCAGCCCTTAGGCTCGAGTTCCCCGCCCACTGATCCGCTGAAACATGTTGATCCCAGCTATCCTCCTCTGAAGCTTGACTGTCCCCCTCTCCTTCTCCACCACGGCCGCAACAAGCCAACACAGGGACAGTGAGAGGCTCAGAGGGGCGCCTCACATACTCTTTAATAAGGTTCACGTGACATAACTGGTTCTTTTTCCTCCTGTCTGGAGTGGCAACAAGGTAATCTAAGTCTGAAATTTTTTTCTACAATTTTATAAGGTCCAGTGTACTTCGCAGAGAGGGGGTTACCAACCAAAGGCAACAAAATTAATACCTCTTGTCCTACAGTGAACTTCCGGAGCCTCACTTTGCGATCATACCTGTCCTTCATCAAAGCTTGTGATTCTGTCAAATTTCTACCTGCCATCTCCAGACTCTTAAGCATGCGCTCACGGCTTTCAAGCACATACTTTAATAATGGACAAGGCTGCACAGTCCCCTCCCAAATTTCTTTCAGCATGTTAAGGGGGCCCCTGACACGGTGTCCAAAAATCAGCTCGTTTGGACTAAATCCCAGGCTCTCACCAGGTACCTCCCGAGCAGCAAACAGCACATAAGGCAATCCAAGATCCCAATCCATACCGTTGTCAGCACAATAACACCTGAGCATGCTTTTAAGTGTAGCATGCCACCGCTCAAGCACCCCTTGACTCTCAGGGTGATACGCTGACGATACTACTGCTCGTATCCCATGCTGTTGCATTGTTTGCTTGAACATGTTGGAGGTGAAATTAGATCCCTGATCAGACTGAATCTCCTCCGGGTACCCGTACCTTGAGAAGTACCACAACAAGTTACTGACTACCGTCTTAGCCATTCCATTTTTCATAGGGTATGCATCGGGGTATCTAGTGGCAACATCCATTATGGTTAACAAAAATTTATTTCCCGCCTTAGTGGGAGGGAGTGGACCAACCATGTCAACAATAATTTTACTAAAGGGTGGCCCAATCACAGGAATAGGGTGTAACGGAGCCTTAGGAATAACTTGGTTCGGTTTCCCGACACGTTGACAAATATCACAGGAGTTTATCCATGACTGCACATGAGACTTCATCCCCGGCCACCAAAACAATTTCCCCAAAGCCGCCACCGTTTTTCTCACCCCTAGATGTCCTGCCAGTGGTGTGTCATGCGCCAACCTCAGTAGGCTATCCCTGCACTCCCGTGGCACCACCAACTGGTCCACTACTCCGGACCCCTTTTGCCAACTACGTTTAGGGTCTTGAAAACGCCTATAAAGGATGCCTTCTAAATAAAAAAAATCTCCTGGCTGTGCATCGCCGTCCTCGTCGAGCTCTACAGCTCCATTAGCACACGTTTGGAGCTCAGGGTCCTCTAGTTGCAACCGACTTATATCTGAGGGTGCCAAGCGATCTAACTGCTCCCGGAGCAATGCATGACCTTCCCCGATACTGGGCTGCTCCCTCTGTCTCTCTCGATGTACATAACGTTGCTGTCGTGGAGACTCGTCATGCCCAGCCTCGTCACTCTCGATGACAGGCCCAGGGGCTACTCCAGAATTAAGTAATGGTGCTAATACTGAATCACCCAGGAGAGCCGCCGAGTCAAAACTCTTAAAACCAACTCCAGCTTTAGCCTCCTCCTGTTGATCGTTCCTCCGCTGGTCTGAAGGCGGAGGACTAGGCTGTGACACTTTAGCTGCCCGAGCTCGGGTGACAACACACGCCATGGGTTGTGTCTGGCACCGCTCGACCCACTCTTGCTCTTCCCTACTCACGTCGGCCGGCCTCTCGGCAACGACTAAGGGTAGAACCTCGGAAGCGGGCATTGCAAAGTCGTTGCCGAGAAGAAGGTCGACGCCCTCCACTGGCAGTTTCTCCACAATCCCGACATCCAATTCACGTGCCACACCATCCACCTCCAACTCCAACCGCACCAGCGGGTATGACCGAGTTGCATTAATACCCTGCACCACTACCACCCGAGCCGCGTTTATAGGGTAGCCAGTCAAGTTTTTCATCAGAGTCTGGGAAGCACCTGTATCACGCAAGACCTCTACTCCATGCTTGCGCCCCGCCCACATCACGCAACCCCGCCCTCTATGGTCGCAAAAAACATCCTGAGCAGGGTTCGAGCCTCCCAGGTGCTTCTGCATTGGCTGTGCCTCAGCCTCTGACGAACTGCCCCAGGCAAACTCAGATGACTTCGGAGACACACCAATGTTGCAGGCCAAAGACACAGCTGCTGTAGGTGGTTTGCTAGGACAGACTCTTGCAAAGTGCCCCTTTTTATGACAATGATAACACTCCACCTCCCCTTTGGGCTTCCCTTGGTACTGGGAAGGGCCCGGCCCCTTCTTAAATGGGACGGTGCTAGTCTTGTGGTCAGTCTTGGTATCATGGCTCTTGTACTTGTTTGCATAAGGTATATCACTAACTCGGGGGGGTGGGGCGTCACGCCCCTTGTTACCTGCCTCACTACGCTGGGCAGACCCGCACCCACGAATTAGTGATAGCCGGAGGTCAGCCATCTCAGCTGCCTCCTGTAGAGTTTTTGGGTTCTTTTCTTTAATAGTTAAAGTCATTTCTGCACCAGTACACTTATAAAACTGCTCGAGCAGAAACAGCTCAGTCAACTGTTCGGCCGTCTCAGCTTTCTCAGAACGTGTCCAGTTTTTAAGTGCATCTTTTAAGTCCCGGGCATGTTCAAGAAAGGTCACCTCCCTAGTCTTTGTAACACCCCGAAACTTCAATCGATATGTTTCCGGTTGCAACTCGTATGCCCGTAGGACAGCTCTCTTCAATTCTGGGTAGTCAATGCAAGACTCTAAAGGCAGTGCATCATAAGCCTTCAGACCCTTACCCGTAAGTCTTGAGGAGACTAGAGCTGCCCACTTCTCTTCAGGCCAATTATGCTCCCTACATTTCTTCTCAAAACGATTAAAAAATTCTGTGACTTCAGTTTCACTAAATACCGGCACCAATTTGACTAATTGGGCCAAGGACTGTTCTCTTACTTGGCCCTCACGGCCCATCCAAGTCCCTGTCGACTCTGCACGAGACTTATCTAAATCTAATTTAGCACAATATTTCTCCGAGTCGTACTTAAGCTCAGCCTCATGCCTCCTAACCTCAATCTCATGCCTCCTCGTCTCATCCTCCTGCCTCCTGGTCTCATTTTCATGCCTCCTGGTCTCATCCTCCTGCTTCCTAGCCTCAATCTTAGCAAGCTCAAGTCTAAATACCATATCTGGAGACAGACAGGAAGAGGGAGCTGCCACTACTGAAGGAGGGGGGGCAAAAACTGGGGAACCACCATGTGCACCACCCGAGGGCACTCCAATCTGCCAATTCTCATCCCTCTGTGGGAGAGTGCTAACCTCCGGTAACTGAGTGGACGGCACTGTGGGAGTCGAGTGAGAGGGGATCTGGGGAGGAACCCCCCCAAACGCCCTCTCCTCCGAAACCCCATGTCGCCCACGCAACACCCAGGAAATCAGCTCCCCCTTGGACATCCCTACTACATTGGAAATTCCCAAAACCTTGGCTATCAGGTGCAAGCCACAAACATCCACCCCAGTCAGCCTCTCCTCCGTCACGTGGTACCGCTTACTCACAAAAACTCTAGCATCCTCCTCACTGGTTACTAACGGCACACCTTCAAATGGCATCTCTCGCTCATCGTCAGTGCTAATGCACGACATACTGAAGTCCACAAAAAAATTCTCGAGACAAAAGTGTTTAACTTCCTATGCAAGCACTAATTACTAAATTAACTGGAGTCTCTTAAATGCTTTACTAATTGCCATACAAAAACAAATATTCTTCAATATGCACGCTAAAATACAAACAAACAAATGTTGTACAACTCTGCAAAAATTTATACTGTTCACAAAATCCTAAGCAAGGTCGCCATTTGTTACGACCTGGCACTCGGGTACACAAGGGCTCTCAATCAGGACTCTAATACGGCTCGCTGCCACAACGGAAACACACGATCCCAACCCCTGAGTACTGCCAGCCGAACAAAAAACACCAATACCCTCCAGAGTTCAATCTGCTATAACGGGGTATACAAGAACTCGGTACTAGTGTTCAACAACAGACTAATAAAGAGACAGGAATTCTCTAGTCTGGTCAACAATCAAACAAAGAAGTAAGAAACAACAACACCAAAGAATAGTGTTGGCCGAAGCCGAAGTAATCCACCCTTGACCGGCACTATTACGTTACGTTAATTAATAGTCCTTAAGCATCGATTCTGAAAAAAGTTAGATGCTTCTCGGATGCTCGTAAGAAGTACGTATCGGATTTTGAACAGTAATTCAATAAGAAAAACACTGGCAATTAAATACTATTAAAGGTTTAAATTGGCATAAGAATAATTAAAAGAATATGCAATAGTAAATGGCAAACATTAAGAAGTACTCCGCAAATGCAACGGCAATAGCCTACTCGGATTGTGCTCGTGGGCCACTAATCACTAAAGTAGCCAAGCTTGCAACACATGAAATCAATAGTGCATAAACAATATCATACATAAGGAAAGCTTCAATACTATTCTGTATCTACTAATCGAGTAAAGTCTAGCTGGGGTACTGTGGGCAAAAGGTAGCAGTGACTGAGCAAAAACGGCTCGTAGCCTAGCGAAGTCCTCACAACTGTTTAAAGTATTACGTTAACACTAACAAGTGCACTTTGAGAAATCCAGATCCCTTGTATCTGGTTTTCTCCCGGCTCCTTGACAAAGTAAAAACAAGCTGTTAATAAAATACAGGGTGGTTAGGCTCTTGCCCTCACGCACTGTAAATTATTAACTCAACACAGTCAGCCGCGAAGACAACCTAGGCTTCACTGAACCGAAACGAGTATGCAGGTTTATCGCTTAACCACTGCATCAAACAACAACTCGTAACACAGAAAAGCCTTACCCCAGTCTAGCATTACCTAGACTAGCAGAAACCAGGAATAATAATAATAACACACAGGGAAATGCATAGACAAGTGCAACAAACATAAATCAATCCTATTCTAAGTTAACCCTTCCAAAATAGGCTATCTAATAGGCATGTATCTCATGAGAACTCAAGCGATAATACGTTGGCTGACTAGCTCTGCACCAACGGGACCATGGAAGTTAAAAAGGGTAGGGAAAAGAGGAGATAAGAATGTAAGGTAGTAGAGAAAGTTCACATCAGTCAGAAGAATATATATAGTTAGCAAGGGAAATGAGAAGTCGCTCTGCCTAATGAGTTCTGATCAAACAAAATACATATTCATATTACTTATAGTACAACGGCTCACATGAACTAAGTTAGGAAACTCTACATAGACTACAGCCAAAGTTCCTGCCCTGACGATCCTAGCGAGAGTGGGGCATGACTAGGCGTTCTGTACAGCATGCTCACACTGGACATGCGTCACACTAGTACTAAGTGTTATAGTACTAGTTTGACACTCACTTATTAACTTTCTATAAAGTGGCTAAAACCTTGCCCAGTGAAACTCATATTTAACCATTCCATTTGGGACGTACTAAGCGTATCAGTGCTCATTAATTAACAGGCGACATTGACTCTCGTAATTACCTTATTCAGATATTAAAACTCTAGTGATATCTAACGTTCGCCCACTGATTTGTGTTCTACGTATTTCTGCCATAAGAATATAAAACCTAGATCAGTACCCCCATGAGGTTACTAGAGATTCCGTGTTCTACAATATACTCGTGTCTAATCCTAACTGTGAGCTGCTACTTGGGCACGCGACCAGCCAGTAAGAGATCAAATCAGTGAAATTGAATTACATGAATATATTGAGGTCTTCCAGTAAAATAAAACTTGCTAATTAAACCCGTGATCAGAAGAGTATACCTGAACGTTGGAAGTGGGAGACTAGGCTCCATCCAGATCCGCTAATGCTAGCAGTTCCCTTCTATTATTTGTTTTGTGCGAGAATTACTATCTTTCCATGTTCTTTATTTACTTACTTAAATAAACGTGAACTTGTGTCGTGTTACCGTGTGTTTATTTTGTGTTCTCTATTCCTCATACCTTGTATTGTGCATGCAGCCTTATATACCCAGTCATTTAGAACTCACATTACCCAAGTTAAACCTGTAGAAAAACAGGGCATAACATTGGTGGCAGACTGGCAGCGGTGGGATATGGGGACTAGGTAAGGTGCCAATGAAATGCTAGGTTTTTCCAGGGTTAAATAGGAAGGGCAATATCCCCAGGCTACCTTTAGGATCAACCTTTCCTGGTACCTGGCGCGGGGTACGAACCTCTGAAGGGAATTTAACCCCCCTAAAAACCCACAGATTTTGAGATGCCTTGGGTGGGGTTCGAACCCTGGTTAGTGACGCACCACCATCACCACCAGGCCTGCGCGCTAACCCACTGTACTACCACGGACGTACTAAAAGTATAGCAACCTTAGTCCGATTTTTAAGACCCAGGTGATAGTCTCGTGGTGTTATCACATGATGAGTTTATTGGACTTACCATCTACGACTATTTTACGCTATACCTGACGTCAACTCGGGTTAGTATTATTGTGGGTGCGGGACATTTTCGAGGGCATTACACAGAGTCTGCCCTGAAAACATGGGAGGATTTATCCGGGACAGCATGAAGAGAATGGGGGGAATTACCGAGAGGGAGTTGCTTGGACTTGTCTTCTTTCGTTTGTTTAGGCATTTGTTTACTGAATGGGGTGAGATTTGGAGGGGAGTCAGGGCAAGGGGAGGGTTTAGGGGTCACCTTAGTGCTAGCTGCAATTTGGTAACCCTGACTCAGGGTTTGTTGAGGGGGAGGGTGTTTTTTTTTTTTTGAATGGGTTTCTGCGTGATGGGTTTGTCAGAGGCTTTGGGTTGGAATTTTTTGAATGATATCAGTCTTTGGCCGCAGTCGACCTGGGCCTGGAGTTTTTGAAGGAGGTCAAGTCCAAGGAAACCATCATAATGTTTACAGTTGGAGGAAAATACTGTGAATGTGTGATAACAACAAGCATGGGGGGCAGGAGTGGTTACTGATAGGGGTTAAAGTGTCTCCTAGGAGATTTAAGTAAGTATCAGCAGCTGAGATTAGTTCTGTTTTGGTGTTTAACAAAGGGCCAAATAGTCGGTGATGTATTTCATAGTAAGATTTGAACAAACATGACTTGGCAGCTCCCGTGTCGATTAGCAAGCGGACAGGAATGTCCTTGATTTTGGCCAGGTAATAAATGGGGGCAGTGCGGTCAGTTATGGCGTCCCCCGCCGAGGCCATCTTGGGCGGGGGGTACTTTAAAAATCCTGGGAATCGGTATCTACCTCCTCCAGGGTTTCCTCGGTATCCTCTGAGGTCATGTTAGGGGCTATTTCTCCCGTGTGTCTTTCTTCCATCTCTTCCTCTTGTCCCAACTCCTCTTCATTTACAGAAATGCGAGGAGTAAAGGGGCGAGGTTTGGCAGAGTCACGAATTTGATGGAAAGCACACTGAGCATTACAGGCAGGGAAATCATAGGGGTTGATAATGACTAAGGTAGGGTTTTTACTTTGGTAGGTGTTGTAGTTCCTGCTCCGGTTGAAGATTCTGCGTGGCTGGGTAGGTTGGAACCGGGGTCTACTGGGTTGGGGTTTGCCGGAAGGGTAGGTGGGTCTGTTGTTGAAGGATGAGGCTGGGTAGGCATTCTTGGAGTTTTGGTGGTCGGGTTGCTGCGGGTGCGTGGGAAACTTCTTGATGGCAGCAATTTGGGTGGGTGCTTCTGTGCGCACGGCCAAAATACGTCGGATCGTGTTGAGATCATTTTTGTATCCGACGAAATCGTGCACATGGAAATGGTCTTTTACTGCTGAGGGCAATATCGACACAAGGTTGACCAGAATTTGCTGTTCTTGTTGGATTCTGGTCAAAGTGGGGAAAGAAATTTTTATGTGTTGGGTGTGACGCATGTCCAGTGTGAGCATGCTGTACAGAACGCCTAGTCATCCCCCACTCTCGCTAGGATCGTCAGGGCAGGAACTTTGGCTGTAGTCTATGTAGAGTTTCCTAACTTAGTTCATGTGAGCCGTTGTACTATAAGTATTATGAATATGTATTTTGTTTTCATCTGAGTCAACGAGTTCTATTTTTATATCATTAGTTATAAGTATTGTGTGTAAAACTTATTTGTAATGATGGGAAGAGAAACAGCCACAGTTGGGGGTCAGTGGGTGCGCCAGGCGGGAGGTGGGCCTAACTCACTAGCACTCCCCCCTCCCCCCTCCCCTCAGTGCTAGGGGAGCCTTTGTCTATCCCAGAGGAGAGAGAGAAATTACGTAATGGTTGTCAGTGGGCGGTCCTTAGTAGTTCACGTTGGGCTCACTAGAGGGCCGGGTATAAAAAGGGAAGTCTAGCCATTTTTTCATCAGAACTCATTAGGCAGAGCGACTTCTCATTTCCCTTGCTAACTATATATTCTTCTGACTGATGTGAACTTTCTCTACTACCTTACATTCTTATCTCCTCTTTTCCCTGCCTGTTTAACTTCCATGGTCCCGTTGGTGCAGAGCTAGTCAGCCAACGTATTATCGCTTGAGTTCTCACAAGATACTTGCCTATTAGATAGCCTATTTTGGAAGGGTTAACTTAGAATAGGATTGATTTATGTTTGTTGCACTTGTATATGCATTTCTCTGTGTGTTATTATTATTATTCCTGTTTTCTGCTAGTCTAGGTAATGCTAGACTGGGGTAAGGCTTTTCTGTGTTACGAGTTGTTGTTTGATGCAGTGGTTAAGCGATAAACCTGCATACTCGTTTCGGTTCAGTGAAGCCTAGGTTGTCTTCGCGGCTGACTGTGTTGAGTTAATAATTTACAGTGCGTGAGGGCAAGAGCCTAACCACCCTGTATTTTATTAACAGTTTGTTTTTACTTTGTCAAGGAGCCGGGAGAAAACCAGATACAAGGGATCTGGATTTCTCAAAGTGCACTTGTCAGTTTTAACGTAATACTTTAAACAGTTGTGAGGACTTCGCTAGGCTACGAGCCGTTTTTGCTCAGTCACTGCTACCTTTTGCCCACAGTACCCCAGCTAGACTTTACTCGATTAGTAGATACAGAATAGTATTGAAGCTTTCCTTATGTATGATATTGTTTATGCACTATTGATTTCATGTGTTGCAAGCTTGGCTACTTTAGTGATTAGTGGCCCACGAGCCCAATCCGAGTAGGCTATTCCCGTTGCATTTGCGGAGTACTTCTTTTTAATGTTTGCCATTTACTATTGCATATTCTTTTAATTATTCTTATGCCAATTTAAACCTTTAATAGTATTTAATTGCCAGTGTTTTGCTTATTGAATTACTGTTCAAAATCCGATACGTACTTCTTACGAGCATCCGAGAAGCATCTAACTTTTTTCAGAAGATTCCTTGCTCGATGCTTAAGGACTATTAATTAACGTAACGTAATAGTGCCGATCCGAAGTAGAGGGTGGAGGACTTCTTAAGTTCTTAGTCAAGGGTGGATTACTTCGGCTTCGGCCAACACTATTCTTTGGTGTTGTTGTTTTTTCTTCATTGTTTGATTGTTGACCAGACTAGATAATTCCTGTCTCTTTATTAGTCTGTTGTTGAACACTAGTACCGAGTTCTTGTATACCCCGTTATAGCAGATTGAACTCTGGAGGGTATTGGTGTTTTTTGTTCGGCTGGCAGTACTCAGGGGTTGGGATCGTGTGTTTCCGTTGTGGCAGCGAGCCGTATTCGAGTCCTGATTGAGAGCCCTTGTGTACCCGAGTGCCAGTTCGTAACAAATGGCGACCTTGCTTAGGATTTTGTGAACAGTATAAATTTTTGCAGAGTTGTACAACATTTGTTTGTTTGTATTTTAGCGTGCATATTGAAGAATATTTTTTTTGTATGGCAATTAGTAAAGCATTTAAGAGACTCCAGTTAATTTAGTAATTAGTGCTTGCATAGGAAGTTTAACACTTTTGTCTCGAGAATTTTTTTGTGGACTTCAGTATGTCGTGCATTAGCACTGACGATGAGCGAGAGATGTCACTTGAAGGTGTGCCGTTAGTAACCAGTGAGGAGGATGCTAGAGTTTTTGTGAGTAAGCGGTACCACGTGACGGAGGAGAGGCTGACAGGGGTGGATGTTTGTGGCTTGCACCTGATAGCCAAGGTTTTGGGCATTTCCAATGTAGTAGGGATGTCCAAGGGGGAGCTGATTTCCTGGGTGTTGCGTGGGCGACATGGGGTTTCGGAGGAGGGGGCGTTTGGGGGGGTTCCTCCCCAGATCCCCTCTCACTCGACTCCCACAGTGCCGTCCACTCAGTTACCGGAGGTTAGCACTCTCCCACAGAGAGATGAGAATTGGCAAATTGGAGTGCCCTCGGGTGGTGCACATGGTGGTTCCCCAGTTTTTGCCCCCCCTCCTTCAGTAGTGGCAGCTCCCTCTTCCTGCCTGTCTCCAGATATGGTATTTAGACTTGAGCTTGCTAAGATTGAGGCTAGGAAGCAGGAGAATGAGACTAGGAGGCATGAGATTGAGGTTAGGAGGCAAGAGAATGAGACCAAGAGGCAAGTGGATGAGACCAGGAGGCATGAGGCTGAGCTTAGGTACGACTCAGAGAAATATTGTGCTAAATTAGATTTAGATAAGACTCGTGCAGAGTCGACAGGGACTCGGATGGGCCGTGAGGGCCAAGTAAGAGAACAGTACTTGGCCCAATTAGTCAAATTGGTGCCGGTATTTAGTGAAACTGAAGTCACAGAATTTTTTAATCGTTTTGAGAAGAAGTGTAGGGAGCATAATTGGCCTGAAGAGAAGTGGGCAGCTCTAGTCTCCTCAAGACTTACGGGTAAGGGTCTGAAGGCTTATGATGCACTGCCTTTAGAGTCTTGCATTGACTACCCAGAATTGAAGAGAGCTGTCCTACGGGCATACGAGTTGCAACCGGAAACATATCGATTGAAGTTTCGGGGTGTTACAAAGACTAGGGAGGCGACCTTTCTTGAACATGCCCGGGACTTAAAAGATGCACTTAAAAACTGGACACGTTCTGAGAAAGCTGAGACGGCAGAACAGTTGACTGAGCTGTTTCTGCTCGAGCAGTTTTATAAGTGTACTGGTGCAGAAATGACTTTAACTATTAAAGAGAAGCAACCAAAAACCCTACAGGAGGCAGCTGAGATGGCTGACCTCCGGCTATCACTAATTCGTGGGTGCGGGTCTGCCCAGCGTAGTGAGGCAGGTAAAAAGGGGCGTGATGCCCCACCCCCCCGAGTTAGTGGTATACCTTATGCAAACAAGTACAAGAGCCATGATACCAAGACTGACCACAAGACTAGCACCGTCCCGTTTAAGAAGGGGCCGGGCCCTTCCCAGTACCAAGGGAAGCCCAAAGGGGAGTTGGAGTGTTATCATTGTCATAAAAAGGGGCACTTTGCAAGAGTCTGTCCTAGCAAACCACCTACAGCAGCTGTGTCTTTGGCCTGCAACATTGGTGTGTCTCCGAAGTCATCTGAGTTTGCCCGGGGCAGTTCGTCAGAGGCTGAGGCACAGCCAATGCAGAAGCACCTGGGAGGCTCGAACCCTGCTCAGGATGTTTTTTGCGACCATAGAGGGCGGGGTTGCGTGATGTGGGCGGGGCGCAAGCATGGAGTAGAGGTCTTGCGTGATACAGGTGCTTCCCAGACTCTGATGAAAAACTTGACTGGCTACCCTATAAACGCGGCTCGGGTGGTAGTGGTGCAGGGTATTAATGCAATTCGGTCATACCCGCTGGTGCGGTTGGAGTTGGAGGTGGATGGTGTGGCACGTGAATTGGATGTCGGGATTGTGGAGAAACTGCCAGTGGAGGGCGTCGACCTTCTTCTCGGCAATGACTTTGCAATGCCCGCTTCTGAGGTTCTACCCTTAGTCGTTGCCGAGAGGCCGGCCGACGTGAGTAGGGAAGAGCAAGAGTGGGTCGAGCGGTGCCAGACACAACCCATGGCGTGTGTTGTCACCCGAGCTCGGGCAGCTAAAGTGTCACAGCCTAGTCCTCCGTCTTCAGACCAGCGGAGGAACGATCAACAGGAGGAGGCTAAAGCTGGAGTTGGTTTTAAGAGTTTTGACTCGGCGGCTCTCCTGGGTGATTCAGTATTAGCACCATTACTTAATTCTGGAGTAGCCCTGGGCCTGTCATCGAGAGTGACGAGGCTGGGCATGACGAGTCTCCACGACAGCAACGTTATGTACATCGAGAGAGACAGAGGGAGCAGCCCAGTATCGGGGAAGGTCATGCATTGCTCCGGGAGCAGTTAGATCGCTTGGCACCCTCAGATATATGTCGGTTGCAACTAGAGGACCCTGAGCTCCAAACGTGTGCTAATGGAGCTGTAGAGCTCGACGAGGACGGCGATGCACAGCCAGGAGATTTTTTTTATTATTGGCATCCTCAGCGGGATCTTGGATTGCCTTATGTGCTGTTTGCTGCTCGGGAGGTACCTGGTGAGAGCCTGGGATTTAGTCCAAACGAGCTGATTTTTGGACACCGTGTCAGGGGCCCCCTTAACATGCTGAAAGAAATTTGGGAGGGGACTGTGCAGCCTTGTCCATTATTAAAGTATGTGCATGAAAGCCGTGAGCGCATGCTTAAGAGTCTGGAGATGGCAGGTAGAAATTTGACAGAATCACAAGCTTTGATGAAGGACAGGTATGATCGCAAAGTGAGGCTCCGGAAGTTCACTGTAGGACAAGAGGTATTAATTTTGTTGCCTTTGGTTGGTAACCCCCTCTCTGCGAAGTACACTGGACCTTATAAAATTGTAGAAATTTTTTCAGACTTAGATTACCTTGTTGCCACTCCAGACAGGAGGAAAAAGAACCAGTTATGTCACGTGAACCTTATTAAAGAGTATGTGAGGCGCCCCTCTGAGCCTCTCACTGTCCCTGTGTTGGCTTCTTGCGGCCGTGGTGGAGAAGGAGAGGGGGACAGTCAAGCTTCAGAGGAGGATAGCTGGGATCAACATGTTTCAGCGGATCAGTGGGCGGGAAACTCGAGCCTTAGGGCTGACGAGGCTATAGCTCATTTGCCTGAGCCGCAGTTTGATGCTATCCGTCAGTTGGTCGGTTCATACCCCACTGTATTTGCTGAACACCCAGGCCTCACTACTCAGGCTATGCATGATGTTGACGTGGGGGACCATCTACCCTTTAAGTCAATCCCGTACCGTGTGCCCCCCATAAAACTACCAGCTCTGAGGGATGAGTTGGAGTATATGCTCGGTAGAGGGTTGATAGAGAAAGGCACAGTTAAGTGGACTTCCCCCGTAACACTGCAGCCTAAGCCAGATGGCAAGGTACGCTTTTGTATTGATTTCCGTAGGTTAAACGGTTTGACTCCAACTAACCCATATCCTCTTCCTCGGGTTGATGATAGTGTTGACAAAATTGGTAATGCTCGTTTTTTGTCTAAAGTAGATTTAGTAAAAGGTTACTGGCAAGTACCTTTGTCTGAGCGTGCTAAAGAGGTATGTGGTTTTGTTGTGGACGGGAGTACCTACCGGTGCAATGTTATGCCTTACGGACTTAAGAATGCACCAGCAACGTTTCAGAACCTGATGAATGAAATTGTAAAGGACATTCCAAATTGCACCGTATATTTGGACGATGTAATCATTTATGATGACGACTTTGAGAGCCATTGTGAGCACCTTGAGACCTTGTTCCGGAAACTTAGTGAAGCAGGTCTGGTAGTAAATTTGGCAAAGTGTGACTTCGTAAAAGCCACTGTGCAGTACCTTGGGTTTGTAGTGGGAAGGTGACAGGTGTGCCCTCCTCAGAACAAGGTACAGGCTATCAATAAATTTCCGCACCCAACAACCAAGAAGCAGATTATGAGATTCTTGGGTATGATAGGCTACTACAGACGCTTCATAAAAGGTTACTCAACGGTGTTGGCACCTCTCACAGATTTGTTATCTAAAGACAAAAAGTTTTTGTGGGCACCTGAGTGTGAAAAGGCTTTCACTTTGGTGAAACATTTGCTATGTACTCACCCGATACTCAGGGCCCCAGACTTTAACAGGCCTTTTCAGCTGGCAACAGATGCTAGTAGTGTAGGGGCTGGTGCCGTCTTGCTACAGACAGACAATGAAGGTGTGGAACACCCAGTAAGTTTCTTTTTTAAGAAGTTCAATGCTGCAAAAAAGAACTATTCTACAATAGAAAAGGAATTACTGGCGATTGTGCTGTCGCTCAGGCACTTCGAGGTGTATGTTCCAGCCTATGGCCCAGTCGTGGTTATCTACACTGATCATCACCCTTTGAGATTCCTGAATCAATTTCACAATCGCAATATGAGACTGACCAGGTGGTCTTTGATGTTGCAGGAGTATAACCTGGACATCCGTCATATTGCTGGATGTGACAATGTGATCGCGGATTGTTTATCAAGGGTGGATAATCAGTCGTAGGCTATCACAGGTGTGTGGGTTTGAGTGGAGGAAAATAGGCTGCCCTTATAGTGCAGCCGGGAAAAACATATTAAAATATAAAAATCATATAAAAACTCTTTCTTTTGATATAGGTAATCGTATAAGTTTGTCATAGCCTATAGAGTTTGAGTAGTCCACGAACTATCAAACGGCTGAGCTGCTGTAAGCTCGCTCTGGGAGCATGATATTGTGTCTTTTTGCTATTGTTGGGAGGAGTTATAAAATGTGATTTTTTTTTTTAATAAGATGTGTTTTGGTGATAAACTCAGCTTTGTTTTAGTGCCATGCGGTCGCTGGGTGTGAGGGGCTTGATGGGGTTCTGTGTTTGTCAGATTTTAGCTCAGGGTTGAGCAAGTAAAATCTTGGGGGAGGTGTGACGCATGTCCAGTGTGAGCATGCTGTACAGAACGCCTAGTCATGCCCCACTCTCGCTAGAATCGTCAGGGCAGGAACTTTGGCTGTAGTCTATGTAGAGTTTCCTAACTTAGTTCATGTGAGCCGTTGTACTATAAGTATTATGAATATGTATTTTGTTTTCATCTGAGTCAACGAGTTCTATTTTTATATCATTAGTTATAAGTATTGTGTGTAAAACTTATTTGTAATGATGGGAAGAGAAACAGCCACAGTTGGGGGTCAGTGGGTGCGCCAGGCGGGAGGTGGGCCTAACTCACTAGCACTCCCCCCTCCCCCCTCCCCTCAGTGCTAGGGGAGCCTTTGTCTATCCCAGAGGAGAGAGAGAAATTACGTAATGGTTGTCAGTGGGCGGTCCTTAGTAGTTCACGTTGGGCTCACTAGAGGGCCGGGTATAAAAAGGGAAGTCTAGCCATTTTTTCATCAGAACTCATTAGGCAGAGCGACTTCTCATTTCCCTTGCTAACTATATATTCTTCTGACTGATGTGAACTTTCTCTACTACCTTACATTCTTATCTCCTCTTTTCCCTGCCTGTTTAACTTCCATGGTCCCGTTGGTGCAGAGCTAGTCAGCCAACGTATTATCGCTTGAGTTCTCACGAGATACTTGCCTATTAGATAGCCTATTTTGGAAGGGTTAACTTAGAATAGGATTGATTTATGTTTGTTGCACTTGTATATGCATTTCCCTGTGTGTTATTATTATTATTCCTGTTTTCTGCTAGTCTAGGTAATGCTAGACTAGGGTAAGGCTTTTCTGTGTTACGAGTTGTTGTTTGATGCAGTGGTTAAGCGATAAACCTGCATACTCGTTTCGGCTCAGTGAAGCCTAGGTTGTCTTCGCGGCTGACTGTGTTGAGTTAATAATTTACAGTGCGTGAGGGCAAGAG
This sequence comes from Paralithodes platypus, assembly GCA_032716605.1. Taxonomy (NCBI): domain Eukaryota; kingdom Metazoa; phylum Arthropoda; class Malacostraca; order Decapoda; family Lithodidae; genus Paralithodes; species Paralithodes platypus. The sequence goes on along the minus strand of CM064525.1, from coordinate 5,846,175 downwards.
CCTAACCACCCTGTATTTTATTAACAGTTTGTTTTTACTTTGTCAAGGAGCCGGGAGAAAACCAGATACAAGGGATTTGGATTTCTCAAAGTGCACTTGTCAGTTTTAACGTAATACTTTAAACAGTTGGTGAGGACTTCGCTAGGCTACGAGCCGTTTTTGCTCAGTCACTGCTACCTTTTGCCCACAGTACCCCAGCTAGACTTTACTCGATTAGTAGATACAGAATAGTATTGAAGCTTTCCTTATGTATGATATTGTTTATGCACTATTGATTTCATGTGTTGCAAGCTTGGCTACTTTAGTGATTAGTGGCCCACGAGCCCAATCCGAGTAGGCTATTGCCGTTGCATTTGCGGAGTACTTCTTTTTAATGTTTGCCATTTACTATTGCATATTCTTTTAATTATTCTTATGCCAATTTAAACCTTTAATAGTATTTAATTGCCAGTGTTTTGCTTATTGAATTACTGTTCAAAATCCGATACGTACTTCTTACGAGCATCCGAGAAGCATCTAACTTTTTTCAGAAGATTCCTTGCTCGATGCTTAAGGACTATTAATTAACGTAACGTAATAGTTCCGATCCGAAGTAGAGGGTGGAGGACTTCTTAAGTTCTTAATCAAGGGTGGATTACTTCGGCTTCGGCCAACACTATTCTTTGGTGTTGTTGTTTTTTCTTCATTGTTTGATTGTTGACCATACTAGATAATTCCTGTCTCTTTATTAGTCTGTTGTTGAACACTAGCACCGAGTTCTTGTATACCCCGTTATAGCAGATTGAACTCTGGAGGGTATTGGTGTTTTTTGTTCGGCTGGCAGTACTCAGGGGTTGGGATCGTGTGTTTCCGTTGTGGCAGCGAGCCGTATTCGAGTCCTGATTGAGAGCCCTTGTGTACCCGAGTGCCAGTTCGTAACATGGGCAATCTTATTCACTGTGGCATCTAAATCGCCTTCGAATTTAGTGTCTTGGATACGGGTGTGGGCCACAAAAATGCCCAACGAAGGCTTAATGGCTTCTATCACTATTGGGCGAAATTCGTCCCAGGTGAGAGCAGGGTGCACTTGATAGGCAACCAGGGTAACGGCTTTTTCCAGGTGCGTTAATGTTACGGCTATTTTTTCTGCATCCGTGGTATAAACTAGGTCAAGTACGGGTTTCACTATGTCCATGAATGTTTCGATCTCATAAGTTTCTCCATCATAATGTGGGATGGGAATGTGAGAACGGTGCGCCATGATGTTCTCGTGTTCTGGCTGTTCCAAACTTGCAATGTAATGCAACCTTTTATCCAAATCAAGAACCACCGCTGCCGCCAATGTTATGCCCTGTTTTTCTACAGGTAATGTGGGTTCTATCTGACTGGGTAATGTGGTAATGTGGGTTCTATCTGACTGGGTATATAAGGCTGCATGCACAATACAAGGTATGAGGAATAGAGAACACAAAATAAACACACGGTAACACGACACACGATCACTTTTATTTAAGTAGATGAATAAAGAGCATAGACAAATAGTAATTCTCGTACAAAACAAATAATAGAAGGGAACTGCTAGCATTAGCGGATCTGGATGGAGCCTAGTCTCCCACTTCCAACGTTCAGGTATACTCTTCTGATCACGGGTTTAGTTAGCAAGTTTTATTATACTGGAAGACCTCAAGGTATTTATGTATTCAATTTCACTGATTTGATCTCTTACTGGCTGGTCGCGTGCCCAAGTAGCAGCTCACAGTTAGGATTAGACACGCGTCTATTTTAGAACACGGAATCTCTAGTAACCTCATGAGGGTACTGATCTAAGGTTTATATTCTTATGGCAGAAATACGTAGAACACAAATCAGTGGGCGAACGTTAGATATCACTAGGGTTTGAATATCTGAATAAGGTAATTACGAGAGTCAAGGTCGCCTGTTAATTAATTAACACTGATACGCTTAGTACGTCCGAAATGGAATGGTTAGATATACTGGGCAAGGTTATAGCCACTTCATAGAAAGTTAATAAGTGAGTGTCAACTGGTACTATAACACTTAGTACTAGTAACATGAATCTTGAATAGTATTTGTAGGTCTGGTCCTGGTTATCTTGCTTCCGGTGATGTTGGGGGCTAACGACTGGTTCCTCGGCCGTCCAGGTGGTCCAAAATGTAGGAAGTTCTCAAGTCGGATCTCTTGACGATCGGTGCTGGCTACACACTTATATACCCACGAATTTGTGTGAAGGTTATAAGGTGCACGTTAGGACTCGTACATGGACAGCTCTTCTATTTAACTTCTGCCATGGAGTCTGCCGGCTCGGGAATCTCTCAACTCAGGAACAACACAAGGGCAGAGCTAGAGGTTAACTTCAGGGTAGTGACCACTGGTTGGTGTCTAACTTTCAACTGATTTGACTGGGGGCGGGAGCTAGGTTTATAGGCTCGGTTCTGGACCCTGTAGACAATAGGGATCTCGAGTCTTATGGACTTATTTTGAGCTCTCAATAGATATGGGGACTGGGTAAGATGGTGATTACTGTTGTGGCACATGGCTATAGGAAGCCTTCAATTTGTGATATAACTGAGCCTTAGTAAAGGTACTATTTTGGCTATACTGGAAGTATTTATGGAAGGGAGACTGGATCTACTTTGCGGGGAGGACTGGGACAGCTGTGATAGGGGCGTCTCTCTTATATTGCTCAGTCTTTGTTCTATTGCATAGCTGAGGTGCTAATTTGACTATCCGAGAATGCAAAACAGGTGGATGGGTTATTGTGGGTATAGAGAAGTGAGTAAGGGGGTTAGACATGCATGGTTAGTTCATTGATAGGAAGAATTCCTAGGCTACCTGGCAATGACCCGGAAGTCAAAACAGGGGTCAGGTATACCTCCACGGGAGTGGGGTTCTCCCTCCTCGGGTGGGTAAAAAGGGGTAGCCGGGCGCTCTCCCTCTGGGATGGTCATCCGGCGGCTGTGGCTAGGGGCTTGCCATATCACCAGTGTTTGTAATAACCCTCTGTTTATGAGACAGATGTGGGTGTTCTTAATATCAAAACCGAAGGTGTCTTGGCTAGCTGGGTGTACTCGGTTGGCTGTTAATTGCATGGCTTGCTGGATGTGATGGAGACTGGTTGCTAACTCTGCCACATTTATCTGGAAGTATGGCAATAGAAATTAGTTACTGGCGAGGCGGCGAGCCTCGCACCGACGACCATGGGGTGCAGGGTTGTGAATGGGTTGTAAGAGAATAGATGGCATGCAAGGGGTTAGTAAAGTTCTAATGTTGTTCTGGCCTACTAAGTGAAGGTAGGCTGGATAGGAGTATATATATAAAAGGTTGGAGAGCGTTAGCAACGGAAAAATCAAGGATCTTCAAGAGGTATGAGAGAGAGGCTAGGTCGGACAAGAGTCGAGAAGCGCGGGTATCTTAATGAGAGGGGGGGAAGCTCAGGGGCTACAGGGAAATTTGCCCCTAGGGTCCCTGGGCGTGGGGGTGGCATTAGGCTACAATTGATATTGGAGTTTGAAAAGACAGTGAAAGTACGTTAGTCAAATGCTACCGGGGGATGCAAATACGGGGTGGTATATGAGTCTGGAAAAGATAGAATCATGTGGACTGTGGGGCGGTGGGGGAGAAGGAGGTTAACTGTAGGTGTGTGCGTGACTTGTGGATTAAGTAAGGAAAACATGGTGAATTATTTCTCGTACATACGAGGGGTTATGGACCTATTATTTGACACGCTTTTTTGTACGTCTAGGTGTCCCTGGGAACTGCGTTTTCTATGAAATATAGACCCAAGGAAAGCGGCAGTTCGTAGGGGTACTGCGTTATTGTTTCGAGGTACTATGAAAGATACTGGTAACAAAGGTTATCTATACAATCTCTGGTTGGGGTAAGGATTACGTTACAGCATGGTGGCTAACATCTGTAGTCATGGCTGTCTAAGTCTTATGGGGGCAATGGTTCTATATCTTGGTGTACCCGTGGGTATCTTTAATTTCTTATGAGTTTGGACATGTGGTTTCTTTTTTTACATCTACTTCTCGGATGTAAGAACATACATAGATATAGGGCTGTCGGATTGGTTGGCGTTGGCTCAACTCAGGGACAGGGCATGGGTGTTTTTAATATGAATGTATATTCTTGTTCATCATCGTGTAGGTAGAATCGTGCGGGTAAGAGGTGTAGGACACGAAGTAATATGGCGTAGTGTGGACTGTGGATACGAAGGAGGTAAGTGGAAGACGTATGACAATTGTGGAAAAGTAAATGGAAAACGGTGAACACAATGGCGGATAAAGATACTTAACCTAAGGATTGAATACATAGATTTTATGGGCGATGAGTCTTCAGAAACTTAGTCTGGCAAGACAAGATATGTTAGGGAATGTTAACATTAATACTTAAACTAAGGATTAAATACATAGATTTTATGGGGCGATGGGTCTTCAGAAACTTAGTCTGGCAAGACAAGGTATGTTAGGGTATGTTAATATGAATATCTTAAACCTAGGGACAGCATGGGTGTATTAACTTCTAAGGTATATAACATCTACTTCTCGGATGTAAGAACATACATAGATATAATTATGGCTGTCTGATGTGTTGGCATTGGCTCAACGTAGGGACAGGGCATGGGTGTTTTTAATATGAATGTATATTCCTGTTCATCATCTTTGTAGTTAGAAGTGTAGGACACGAGGGGGTAGTGTACGTGAGGTGTGGAAAATGGTCAGTTTAGAAGGGGTATGTAGGTGCGGCCTGGAGCTGTTTAGCCCTGCGGGCTTGGGCCTGTCTGAATTGGCTGGCTCGGTCAGCTGGTCCTTTCGTTCTGTGGACCTTTCTTTCGGGTGTTTCTGTGTGGTGTTCGCTCGTGGCTTCTGTGGTGGGCTTCTTGTTCTGGGGCATTTTACTATGCATTACTACACTTTAAACATTAGGCTACCATAGCACAGTTGGAATATATGTACATATATGTGTTTCATCGTGAAACACATACAATAGCACTGGATATATCAAAGGCATTTGATAGAGTCTGGCATCAATCCTTATTGTCGAAGATGCCACACTACGGCCTTGCATCATTAGTTCCACTAATTTCTTCTTATCTTCATAACAGAAAAATATGTGTAATGGTAGATGGCCTTTATTCTCAATTTCACTCAATAAATGCTGGTGTTCCCGAGGGATCAGTTTTGGCCCCAACTCTGTTCCTCATTCATATCAATGATCTCATATCTACCACTCATAATCCAATACATTTCTACGCAGATGACTCAACACTCCACAGTTCCTTCACATTTACCAATTCTTTCACCCAACCCGATCTTATAATTCAAAAATAAACACTGCAATTTCTCTGAACCAGGACCTTTCTAGAATTAATGAATGGGGACAAAATAATCTAGTTTCCTTTAATGCACAGAAAACCAAGTACATTCAATTTTCTAACCGACAGAATCTCACTGACTCCCATATATTTTTTAATGATGAAAATATTCCCACTTCCCCTAGTATTGACATTCTCGGTGTAACATTAACTACTAACTTGAGCTGGACACATTATGTTAGAAGCATTGCTAAGAATGCCTCTAAAAAGCTGGGACTCCTGTACAGAGTTCGAGAATTCTTCACTGACGAGCAGTTGGCCGTAATATATAAAAGTCATGTGCGTTCTCAGATGGATTACTGTTCACCTCTGTGGAGTGGAAGTGGAGTGGTTGCCTTGAGGCAGTTGGACAAAATTCAAAATAAAGCTATTAGATTAATCAATAACCCTGCAATCACACAGGACCTTCATACATAATCCATGTTATGCCCTGTTTTTCTACAGGATTAACTTGGGTAATGTGGGTTCTATCTGACTGGGTATATAAGGCTGCATGCACAATACAAGGTATGAGGAATAGAGAACACAAAATAAACACACGGTAACACGACACACGATCACTTTTATTTAAGTAGATGAATAAAGAGCATAGAAAAATATTAAAACTCGTACAAAACAAATAATAGAAGGGAACTGCTAGCATTAGCGGATCTGGATGGAGCCTAGTCTCCCACTTCCAACGTTCAAGGTATACTCTTCTGATCACGGGTTTAGTTAGCAAGGTTTATTATACTGGAAGACCTCAAGGTATTTATGTATTCAATTTCACTAATTATATTTTCTACTGGTAGGTCGCGTGCCCAAGTAGCAGCTCACAGTTAGAATTAGACACGTGTATATTTCTGAACAGGGAATATTCTAGTAACCTCAAGGGGGTACTGATCTAAGATTTATATTCTTATGGCAGAAATACGTAGAACACAAATCAGTGGGCGAACGTTAGATATCACTAGGGTTTTGGATATCTGAATAAGGTAATTACGAGAGTCAATGTCACCTGTTAATTAATGAACACTGATACGCTTAGTACGTCCCAAATGGAATAGTTAAATATGAGTTACACTGGGCAAAGTTATAGCCACTTCATAGAAAAGTTAATAAGTGAATGTCGAACTGGTACTATAACACTTAGTACTAGTACCGTGAATCTTGAATAGCATTTGTTGGTCTGGTCCTGGTTATCTTGCTTCCGGTAATGTTGGGGGCTAACGACTGGTTCCTCGGCCGTCCAGGTGGTCCAAAATGTAGGAAGTTCTCAAGTCGGATCTCTTGACGATCGGTGCTGGCTACACACTTATATACCCACTAATTTGTGTGAAGGTTATAAGGTGCACGTTGGGACTTGTACATGGACAGCTCTTCTATTTAACTTCTGCCATGGAGTCTGCCGGCTCGGGAATCTCTCAACTCAGGAACAACACAAGGGCAGAGCTAGAGGTTAACTTCAGGGTAGTGACCACTGGTTGGTGTCTAACTTTCAACTGATTTGACTGGGGGCGGGAGCTAGGTTTATAGGCTCGGTTCTGGACCCTGTAGACAATAGGGATCTCGAGTCTTATGGACTTATTTGAGTTCTCAAATAGATATGGGGACTAGGTAAGATGGTGATTACTGTTGTGGCACATGGCTATAGGAAGCCTTCAATTTGTGATATAACTGAGCCTTAGTAAAAGGTACTATTTTAGCTATACTGGAAGTATTTATGGGAGGGAGACTGGATCTACTTTGCGGGGAGGACTGGGACAGCTGTGATAGGGGCGTCTCTCTTATATTGCTCAGTCTTCGTTCTATTGCCTAGCTGAGGTGCTAATTTGACTATCCGAGTATGCAAAACAGGTGAATTGGTTATTGTGGGTACAGAGAGGTGAGTAAGGGGGTTAGACATGCATGGTTAGTTCATTGATAGGAAGAATTCCTAGGCTACCTGGCAATGACCCGGAAGTCAAAACAGGGGTCAGGTATACCTCCGCGGGGGTGGGGGTCTCCCTCCTCAGGTGGGTAAAAAGGGGTAGCCGGGCGCTCTCCCTCTGGGATGGTCGTCCGGCGGCTGTGGCTAGGGGCTTGCCATATCACCAGTGTTTGTAATAACCCTCTGTTTATGAGACAGATGTGGGTGTTCTTAATATCAAAACCGAAGGTGCCTTGGCTAGCTGGGTGTAATCGGTTGGCTGTTAATTGCATGGCTTGCTGGATGTGGTGGAGACTGGTTGCTAACTCTGCCACATATATCTGGAAGTATGGCAATAGAAATTAATTACTGGCGAGGCGGCGAGCCTCGCACCGACGACCATGGGGTGCAGGGTTGTGAATGGGTTGTCAGAGAATAGATGGCATGCAAGGGGTTAGTAAAGTTCTAATGTTGTTCTGGCCTACTAAGTGAAGGTAGGCTGGATAGGAGTATAAAATTATAAAAGGTTGGAGAACGTTAGCAACGGAAAAATCAAGGATCTTCAAGAGGTATGAGAGAGAGGCTAGGTCGGACAAGAGTCGAGAAGCGCGGGTATCTTAATGAAAGGGGGGGAAGCTCAGGGGGCTACAGGGAAATTTGACCCTAAGGTCTCTGGGCGTGGGGGTGGCATTAGGCTACAATTGATATTGGAGTTTGAAAGGACAGTGAAAGTACGTTAGCCAAATGCTATCGGGGGATGCAAATACGGGGTGGTATATGAGTCTGGAAAAGATAGAATCATGTGGACTGTGGGGCGGTGGGGGAGAAGGAGGTTAACTTCAGGTGTGTGCTTGACTGTGGATAAAGTAGGGAAAAACATGGTGTATTATTATTCGTCAATACGAGGGGTTATGGACCTATTATTTGACACGATTTCTTGTACGTCTAGGTGTCCCTGGGAACTGCGTTTTCTATGAAATATAGACCAAAGAAAAACGGCAGTTCGTAGGGGTACTTCGTTATTGTTTAGGAATACTATGATAGATATTGGTAACAAAGGTTATCCATACAATCTCTGGTTGGGGTAAGAGGTGTAGGACACGAAGCAAATTGGCGTAGTGTGGACTGTGGATACGAAGGAGGTAAGTGGAAGACGTATGACAATTGTGGAAAAGTAAATGGAAAAAGGTGAACACAATGGCGGATAAAGATACTTAACCTAAGGATTGCATACATAGATTTGATGAGGCGATGGATCTTCAGAAACTTAGTCTGGCAAGACAAGATGTTAGGGAATGCTAATATTAATACTTAACCTAAGGATTGAATACATAGATTTTATGGGGGCGATGGGTCTTCAGAAACTTAGTCTGGCAAGACAAGATATGTTAGGGAATGTTAATATTGATACGTAACCTAAGGATTGAATATATCGATGAACGACGACATTATAGTCGTCGTCCTAATAAGGTGATGAAACCTGGTTGATCTGCACTTGGCACAATACGACACAAGGACAGTGCCGCTATGTCGTATCAATACTGGTGGCAGTTACTATTATAGAGACACTTAGTTACTAGAGGAACAATGCAAGGGGGCGACTGAGCACGGGTTACATATATCTATACTCGTCATGGGAAATGATATACGAGGTCTAGGGACAGGCGTGGGTGTTTTAACTTCTAAGATATATAACATCTACTTCTCGGATGTAAGAACATACATAGATATAATATGGCTGTCTGATTTGTTGGCTTTGGCTCAACCTAGGGACAGGGCATGGGTGTTTTTAATATGAATGTATATTCCTGTTCATCATCATTGTAGTTAGAAGTGTAGGACACGAGGGGGTAGTGTACGTGAGGTGTGGAAAGTGGTCAGTTTAGAAGGGGTAGGTAGGTGCGGCCTGGAGCTGCTTAGCCCTGCGGGCTTGGGCCTGTCTGAATTGGCTGGCTCGGTCAGCTGGTCCTTTCGTTCTGTGGACCTTTCTTTTGGGTGTTTCTGTGTGGTGTTCGCTCGTGGCTTCTGTGGTGGGCTTCTTGTTCTGGGGCATTTTACTTCCCTCTCCTTCATTATAGGCTCGTCCCCGAGCCTCAAGGGTGAAGTAAAAAGAAGCATAGTCATGGTGGGTCATTTTAAGGGTATTTAGAAGGTTCCACCAAGCAAGAGAACGACGGTCAGGTTTCTTTTGCAGGTCAATGTATACCTGTAAGAATGTGTCCTCTGTGTTGTGGCGGGCGGTTGCCCGGGCTTGATGTGGGCGTTGTATACGGGCTAAGTGTCCAGTGTTTTTTTTTACTTTAACCTTCCGTATGAATGGTTTGTAGCTTTCCCCCGTGGGGGTCGGAGTGAGGTGTGTGGGACTGACAGGAGGTCTGTTTAGTGTGGTGAATGGGTTACTAACCGAAGGGGGATTCACGCGTGACAACAGAGCTGGGGATGAAGGGGGAATATGAGTCTGGGTTTTTGGGGGTTTTCTTGGGCAGTGTTGTAGGTTGGGAAAATATAGTGAGGCAATGCGCAAGATCGGTTTAGGTAAGGTGGGTGAAGGAGGTGTGGGAAGGAGGGGGTGTGTGTGTTGTGTGGCTTGGGTCCTTAGTGTCAGAACGGGGTGATATTTTTGTATCACTGTCTTTAAATCTGATGGGTCTGTTGATTATTCGACCTCTGGCGGTCCTGGTGGGAAGGTAGATGTTTGTCGTGGGACTTGAGTCGCTCGACGATGTTTTATATTGAGGGGAAGAACGTTTTACAGGTGAAGGGTATCTACTGGGGGCGAGGTCGGGGTTTATTTGAGAGGTAGATGCGTGTGGGGGATTATGTTGGGTGAGGGTGGTAGGCGAAATGGAAGAGGGTTTGGTGGGGGTATTTGTGGGAGTTCTCTCAGGGGTGACCTGGTGGGGGGATTTTTTAGGGGGGGTTGGTTGGGGGTTCGATGAGATGAGGAGGTTGGTTGACGTGTGGGGGGGGGTTGCGGGGATAGTGGAGGGGAAAGGGGCGGATGCGGGGGGGCCTAAACGGGTGGGTAGGGAGTGGGGATTTAAGTTGGAGGGTTGTGGGTAGGGACGTGTGTGGGATGTGTTCTGTGGTGAGATCGGTGATTTGCTGGTGATTATTCGTCTTCTTTCCCTTTGTGGGGGAGAATTCGACGAAGAAGAAGAAGAGGAGGAGGAGGAGGAGGAGTAGGAGGGTAGTGGTCTGGCAGCCCTACGGAACTTGGTTAGCAGGGTGTGTTTTCTGGAGGTTTTAAACGATTTTTGTCGTGGGCGTAAGTTGTAGCGTGAGGTTACTGAGGTAGATTGTGTGGTGCGGTTGGGGGTGTACTTGGTTTGGGGTGGGGGTGGTGGTTTTCTCACTGTGGTGCCTGGTGGAGGTATGTCAGGGCTAGACGGGAGGGTTTCCGTTGTGGTCGGGGTTGTGGGTGGGGTTTTTCGTGCTTGGATAAGTTGGGGAGGTACTTGACTATCAGAAGTGAAGGAAGGTGTCATGGTGGAAGAGGGTGTGATAGTGGGGGCTTGGGGTTTGTGGAGGTTAGTTTGGGGGGTATGTTGAGGAATGATTTGTCAGTTCGGTGCTGGAGGGCTTAGGCCCTTAGGGGTTTGTATGGGAATATTCATAGCCTGAGTGGAAGGGTGAGTAGGGGTGTTTAATTCGGGGTCGGACGTGTGGCGTGGGGTAATGTCTTGTGGCTTTAGAGGTTTAAACGCTCGGACGAATCTAGTTCGGAACGTGCGAGTCACGCCGTGATAATCGATGGTGACTTGAAAGGCATTTGGGACTTGTATGACGGTGTAGGGCCCGACATAGCGAGGGCCTAATTTGTTGGTGACAGGGAGGTTGGCTACCATTACAGTGTCTGGCGATGGGCTGGTCTATCAGAGTGAGACCTGAGCGATCTCTGCCATACCCATAGCTTACTCTGACTGTTCCTTTTACTTATATATTTTCTAAATCTCAAGTGACGGCGTCTCTTCCGTGGATTGACCTCCCAATCTACCAAGATTGGAAGCTAAAGCGTCACATTATTCCTTTGCCCCTCAACTTTCTCTTCATAATTGCTGAGGGGCACAGGGCCCTGGGTGGGGCTTTGGTTTCCCGGGCGTTTACGCACCCTCTCAGCTCCCCGCCATGGAGTGGCTTCGGTCACCCAGGCTTTATTGTGGTCGGCAGGGAGGGTTCTGTGGGGGCGCTCGTTTATGGCCTTGGCCTTACTCGGGGCCTTGGGGCTGTTCGGCCAGGCAGCTTGGGGAACAGCAACAACAACAACAACCATTACGGTGTCATGGATGGCAATAGGGTTTTTATCCTATCATCCTATCATCCTATCATCCTATCATCGGGGTTATCCGTTTTGGTGTCTTGACAGGTTTGGGCGGTATGGAGGGTGTTTTGCAGATGTTGCAATGGGTCAATTGTGGAGGTGTTGGAGGGGAGGTGAACGTGATGATGGAACGGCAGTAACAGGGGGGGGTACGCCGTAAACACGTTCATGAGGGGAAATACCGTCTTCTCGGGGACAGGTGTTCATGCCCCATTGTATCATCTTTAGTTGTGATGGCCAGTCTGAGGTGTTAAGAGCAATCATTCTTGTACGTAACTGGTTGTTGATGGTGCGATGACTGCGTTCGCATATAGCATTTCCTTGAGGCCAGTACGGGGATGAGTGTTTAATCTTAATACCGCATTGTTGGGTGAATTGTTGCCAAACGTGTCCACTAAACTCGGGGGCAGCATTGTCCGATAGAAAGGCAAGGGACAGGTGGAACTTCTGTGGCAAGCAGTGGTGTGGTGGTGGTGGTGTGTGGTGCGATTGGTTTAAATTTTTGAATATACGTCAACAAATGTGACGATATAACGTTGCCAGCGTAAGAAGAAACGGGCCCATGATGTCGAGGGATAGGACTTGGAACGGTTTGTTGGCAGAAATGGTACCAGCTGGGCCTGGGGTGCGTGATCTATCCTTCCCCAATAAACAAGGTTTGCAGGATTCTGTCAGTCGTTGTGCAATTTTGGAGGGGTTTGGGGTCCAGTATTGGTCTGTGAAGATTTTTAACATCTTCTTTTGTCCAAGGTGTATGCCGTTTCCCTCGTGGATGGCAATCATATAGTCGTGGGCAATGGTGGGGTCTAAGACTATGTGACCGGAGTCTGTGGCAAGTTGATCTCCCCAGCGAGTCAGTTTCCTGAAGACATTTAACAGTATCCAGGGTGGTCTGATTCTCGTTTCCCAAGATTGAATTAGGGAGGGGGCTGAGGGGGACTGACTGGCGAGCAGGTGTTTGGTAAGCATAACGGGGGAAAGGTCACTTTGGTGGGGGTCACGCGTGAGGGGGGGATTAACGGCGCGTGTGGGAGGATCAGTGGGGCGCGGTGTGAGGGGGTTAGAAAACGGGATTTGTTGGAGGGACTGCGGAGGGTTGGTGGGGGAAGCGTGAGGTATAGAAGATGGGTTATTGGTGGAGGACTGATGTAAGGATTTGTGGTTGTTAGAAGGACGAATTTGGGGAGCGTTGTCGGTGGCAGTGACGGTTTGTTTGGAGTTTATATGGATTTGGTGGTTTTGTTTGTCATGAGAGGGTGAGTCAAGTGTGGGGTTGTGAAGTTTTCTAGGGGTGTGAATTGTGTGGGGGTGGAAGGGAGCTACTGACGGAAAACTGTCACAAGGGGGATTGGGGTGGGTGTGGACTAGCTGGGCATTTCTGGGGGCATGGTGGAAACATGGTTGTGTCCCTCGGTCGGCATGCGTGAGGGGGGATTAACGGCGCATGCGGGCGGTTCAGAGTGGTGAGAGGTGAGCGAGTTAGAAAATGGAATTTGTTGGGGGGACTGCGGAGGGTTGGTGGGAAAAACGTTAGGTGTCGAACATGGGTTATTGGTGGAGGACTGGTGTATTGATGTGGTGTTGTTAACAGGACGAACGTGGGGAACTTTCTTGGTGGCAGTCAAGGTCTGGTTAAAAGTGATGTGGGGCGGGTGGGTTTGTTTGTCATGAGAGGGTGAGTTGAGTGTGGTGTTGTGAATTTTTTTTAGGGGTGTGAATTGTGTGGGGGGGCAAGAGAGCTACTGACGGAAAATTGTCACAAGGGAATTGTTGTGGGTTGTGGGATAGCTGAACAGTTCTTGGGGCATGGGGGAAACATTGTTGGGTACATTGATCGGCATTTTCCCTGAAAACATGTGTACATAAACATTGGATGGAATTATAATTACATATATCAGAGTTTGTCCTGAAAACATGGGAGGATTTATCCGGGACAGAATTACGAGAATGGAGGGGATTACCGAGAGGGAGTTGCTTGGACTTGTCTTCTTTCGTTGGTTGAGGCATTTGGTTACTGAATGGGGTGAGATTTTGAGGGGACTCAGGGCAAGGGGAGGATTTAGGAGTCACCTTAGTGCTAGCTGCAACTTGGTAACCCTGACTCAGGGTATGTTGAGGGGAAAGGTGTTATTTTTTTTTATGAATGGGTTTCTGCGTGATGGGTTTGTCAGAGGCTTTGGGTTGGATTTTTTTTAATGATATCAGCCTTTGGCCGCAGTCGACCTGGGCCTGGAGTTTTTGAAGGAGGTCAAGTCCAAGGAAACCATCATAATGTTTACAGTTGGAGGAAAATACTGTGAATGAGTGATAACAACGAGCATGGGGGGCAGGAGTGGTTACTGATAGGGGCAAAGTGTCTCCTAGGAGATTTAAGTAAGTATCAGCAGCTGAGATTAGTTCTGCTTTGGTGGTTAACAAAGGGCCAAATAGTCGGTGATGTTGATCATAGTAAGATTTGAACAAACATGACTTGGCAGCTCACGTGTCGATTAACAAGCGGACAGGAATGTCCTTGATTTTGGCCATGTAATAAATGGGGGCAGTGCGATCAGTTATGGCGTCCCCCGCCGAGCCCATCGTGGGCGGGGGATACTTTAAAAATCCTGGGGGTCGGTATCTACCTCCTCCAGGGTTTCCTCGGAATCGTCTGAGGTCATGATATGGGGGGCTATGTCTTCGGTGTACATTGCCTCCATTTCTTCCTCTTGTCCCCACTCCTCTTCATTTACAGAAATGCGAGGAGTACAGGGGCGAGGTTTGGCAGAGTCACGAATTTGATGGAGGGCACACTGAGCATTACAGGCAGGGAAATCATAGGGGTTGATACTTACTAAGGTAGGGTTTTTACTTTGGTAGGTGTTGTAGGTTTTGCTCTGGTTGAAGATTCTGCGTGGCTGGGTAGGTTGGAACCGGGTTCTACTGGGTTGGGGCTTGCCGGAAGGGTAGGTAGGTTTGTTGTGGAAGGATGAGGATGGGTAGGCATTCTTGGAGATGAAGGTTTGAGCCTTGGGGTTTTGGTTGTCGAGGTGCTGCGGGTGTGTGGGGAACCTCTTGATTACAGCGATTTGGGTGGGTGTTTCTGAGTGCACGGCCAAAATACGTCGGATCGTGATGAGATCTTTTTGATATCCGACGAAATCGTGCACACGGAAATGATCCTTTACTGCTGAGGGCAATTTTGATACAAGGTTGACCAGAATCTGCTGTTCTTGCTGGATTCTGGTCAATGTGGGGAAAGACACTTTGATGTGTTGGGCGATCTTATTCACTGTGGCATCTAGATTGCCTTCGAATTTAGTGTCTTGGAGACGGTTGTGGGCTACGAAAACGCCCAACGAAGGCTTAATGGCCTTTATCACTATTGTGCAAAATTCGTCCCATGTGAGAGCAGGGTGCACTTGGTAGGCAACCAGGGAAACGGCTTTTCCCAGGTGCGTTAATGTCACGGCTATCTTTTGTGTGCCCGTGGTATAACTTAAGTCAAGTACGGGTTTCACTATGTCCATGAATGTTTCGATCTCATAAGTTTCTCCATCATAATGTGGGATGGGAATGTGAGAACGGTGCACCATGATGTTATCGTGTTCTGGCTGTTCCAAACTTGCAATGTAATGCAACCTTTTATCCGAATCAAGAACCACCGCTGCCGCCAATGTTATGCCCTGTTTTTCTACAGGATTAACTTGGGTAATGTGGGTTCCATCTGACTGGGTATATAAGGCTGCATGCACAATACAAGGTATGAGGAATAGAGAACACAAAATAAACACACGGTAACACGACACACGATCACTTTTATTTAAGTAGATGAATAAAGAGCATAGAAAAATAGTAATACTCGTACAAAACAAATAATAGAAGGGAACTGCTAGCATTAGCGGATCTGGATGGAGCCTAGTCTCCCACTTCCAACATTCAGGTATACTCTTTTGATCACGGATTTAGTTAGCAAGGTTTATTATACTGGAAGACCTCAAGGTATTTATGTATTCAATTTCACTACTTATATTTTCTACTGGTAGGTCGCGTGCCCAAGTAGCAGCTCACAGTTAGAATTAGACACGCGTATATTTCTGAACACGGAATATTCTAGTAACCTCATGGGGGTACTGATCTAAGATTTATATTCTTATGGCAGAAATACGTAGAACACAAATCAGTGGGCGAACGTTAGATATCACTAGGGTTTTGGATATCTGAATAAGGTAATTACGAGAGTCAATGTCGCCTGTTAATTAATGAACACTGATACGCTTAGTACGTCCCAAATGGAATAGTTAAATATGAGTTACACTGGGCAAAGTTATAGCCACTTCATAGAAAAGTTAATAAGTGAATGTCGAACTGGTACTATAACACTTAGTACTAGTAACGTGAATCTTGAATAGTATTTGTAGGTCTGGTCCTGGTTATCTTGCTTCCGGTGATGTTGGGGGCTAACGACTGGTTCCTCGGCCGTCCAGGTGGTCCAAAATGTAGGAAGTTCTCAAGTCGGATCTCTTGACGATCGGTGCTGGCTACACACTTATATACCCACTAATTTGTGTGAAGGTTATAAGGTGCACGTTGGGACTTGTACATGGACAGCTCTTCTATTTAACTTCTGCCATGGAGTCTGCCGGCTCGGGAATCTCTCAACTCAGGAACAACACAAGGGCAGAGCTAGAGGTTAACTTCAGGGTAGTGACCACTGGTTGGTGTCTAACTTTCAACTGATTTGACTGGGGGCGGGAGCTAGGTTTATAGGCTCGGTTCTGGACCCTGTAGACAATAGGGATCTCGAGTCTTATGGACTTATTTGAGTTCTCAAATAGATATGGGGACTAGGTAAGATGGTGATTACTGTTGTGGCACATGGCTATAGGAAGCCTTCAATTTGTGATATAACTGAGCCTTAGTAAAAGGTACTATTTTGGCTATACTGGAAGTATTTATGGGAGGGAGACTGGATCTACTTTGCGGGGAGGACTGGCACAGCTGTGATAGGGGCGTCTCTCTTATATTGCTCAGTCTTCGTTCTATTGCCTAGCTGAGGTGCTAATTTGACAATCCGAGTATGCAAAACAGGTGAATGGGTTATTGTGGGTACAGAGAGGTGAGTAAGGGGGTTAGACATGCATGGTTAGTTCATTGATAGGAAGAATTCCTAGGCTACCTGGCAATGACCCGGAAGTCAAACCAGGGGTCAGGTATACCTCCGCGGGGGTGGGGGTCTCCCTCCTCGGGTGGGTAAAAAGGGGTAGCCGGGCGCTCTCCCTCTGGGATGGTCGTCCGGCGGCTGTGGCTAGGGGCTTGCCATATCACCAGTGTTTGTAATAACCCTCTGTTTATGAGACAGATGTGGGTGTTCTTAATATCAAAACCGAAGGTGCCTTGGCTAGCTGGGTGTACTCGGTTGGCTGTTAATTGCATGGCTTGCTGGATGTGGTGGAGACTGGTTGCTAACTCTGCCACATTTATCTGGAAGTATAGCAATAGAAATTAATTACTGGCGAGGCGGCAAGCCTCGCACCGACGACCATGGGGTGCAGGGTTGTGAATGAGTTGTAAGAGAATAGATGGCATGCAAGGGGTTAGTAAAGTTCTAATGTTGTTCTGGCCTACTAAGTGAAGGTAGGCTGGATAGGAGTATATATATTATTATGTTCCTTCCAACAACCAACCATACTCCTAAAATCGATTAATGAAATTTACAAACACATGTGGCAGTCCGTGGACTCGAACCCAGGATGTTCACACCGAAAATCAACACCTTATACATCGCACCACTAAGACAGTTAAAAAGGTTGGAGAGCGTTAGCAACGGAAAAATCAAGGATCTTCAAGAGGTATGAGAGAGAGGCTAGGTCGGACAAGAGTCGAGAAGCGCGGGTATCTTAATGAGAGGGGGGGAAGCTCAGGGGGCTACAGGGAAATTTGACCCTAAGGTCTCTGGGCGTGGGGGTGGCATTAGGCTACAATTGATATTGGAGTTTGAAAGGACAGTGAAAGTACGTTAGCCCAATGCTACCGGGGGATGCAAATACGGGGTGGTATATGAGTCTGGAAAAGATAGAATCATGTGGACTGTGGGGCGGTGGGGGAGAAGGAGGTTAACTTCAGGTGTGTGCTTGACTGTGGATAAAGTAGGGAAAAACATGGTGTATTATTATTCGTCAATACGAGGGGTTATGGACCTATTATTTGACACGATTTCTTGTACGTCTAGGTGTCCCTGGGAACTGCATTTTCTATGAAATATAGACCAAAGAAAAACGGCAGTTCGTAGGAGTACTTCGTTATTGTTTAGGAATACTATGATACATACTGGTAACAAAGGTTATCCATACAATCTCTGGTTGGGGTAAGAGGTGTAGGACACGAAGCAAATTGGCGTAGTGTGGACTGTGGATACGAAGGAGATAAGTGGAAGACGTATGACAATTGTGGAAAAGTAAATGGAAAAAGGTGAACACAATGGCGGATAAAGATACTTAACCTAAGGATTGCATACATAGATGATGGGGCGATGGGTCTTCAGAAACTTAGTCTGGCAAGACAAGATGTTAGGGAATGTTAATATTAATACTTAACCTAAGGATTGAATACATAGATTTTATGGGGGCGATGGGTCTTCAGAAACTTAGTCTGGCAAGACAAGATATGTTAGGGAATGTTAATATTGATACGTAACCTAAGGATTGAATACATCGATGAACGACGACATTATAGTCGTCGTCCTAATAAGGTGATGAAACCTGGTTGATCTGCACTTGGCACAATACGACACAAGGACAGTGCCGCTATGTCGTATCTATACTGGTGGCAGTTACTATTATAGAGACACTTAGTTACTAGAGAAACAATGCAAGGGGGCAACTGAGCACGGGTTACATATATCTATACTCGTCATGGGAAATGATATTATACGAGGTCTAGGGACAGGCGTGGGTGTTTTAACTTCTAAGATATATAACATCTACTTCTCGGATGTAAGAATATACATAGATATATGGCTGTCTGATTTGTTGGCTTTGGCTCAACCTAGGGACAGGGCATGGGTGTTTTTAATATGAATGTATATTCCTGTTCATCATCATTGTAGTTAGAAGTGTAGGACACGAGGGGATAGTGTACGTGAGGTGTGGAAAATGGTCAGTTTAGAAGGGGTAGGTAGGTGCGGCCTGGAGCTGCTTAGCCCTGCGGGCTTGGGCCTGTCTGAATTGGCTGGCTCGATCAGCTGGTCCTTTCGTTCTGTGGACCTTTCTTTCGGGTGTTTCTGTATGGTGTTCTGTTATGCCCTGTTTTTCTACAGGTTTAACTTGGGTAATGTGAGTTCTAAATGACTGGGTATATAAGGCTGCATGCCTAGACGGGTGGGTAAGGAGTGTAGATTTAAGTTGGAGGGTTGGGGGTAGGGACGTGTGTGGGGTGTGTCGTTTGATGAGGTTGGTGATTTGCTGGTGGTGGCAGTGGGCGGTTTTATGGGTGTTTGGTGGAGGTTGAGAGGGGATGAGGTTGAAGAGGAAGGCATGTGTTTTGTTGCGGGGGTGGGGGTGGTTACTTCTGGGCTATAGTTAGAGGGTTTATGGTGTTTAAGGGTGATTATTCGTCTTCTTTCCCTTTGTGGAGGAGAAGTCGACGAAGAAGAAGAGGAGGAGGTTAGTGGTCTGGCACCCCTACGCAATTTGGTTAGCATGGTGTGTTTCCTGGAGGTTTTAAACAGTTTGTGTCGTGGGCGTAGGTTGTAGCGCGAGGTTACTGAGGTAGATTGTGTGGTGTGTTTGGGTGTGTACTTGGTTTTGGGTGGGGTGTGTGGTTTTCTTAGTGTGGTGCTTGGGGAAGGTATGTCAGGGCTAGACGGCAGAGTCTCTGTTATGGGGGGAGGCTTTCGTATTTGGATAAGCGGGGGAGGTACTTGATTATCAGAAGTGAACGAAGGTGTCATGGTGGAGGAGGGTGTGATAGTGGGGGCTTGGGGTTTGTGGAGGTTAGTTCGGGGGGTATGTTGAGGAATGGTCTGTCTGTTCGGTGTCGGAGGGCTTAGGTCTTTAGGGGTTTGTGTGGGGATTTTTATAGCTGGAGTGTATGGCGTAATAGGGGTGTTTTATTCTGGTTTAGCCGTGTGGGGTGGGGGATTGTCTTGTGGTTGGAGTGGTTTAAACGCTCGGACGAATCTAGTTCGGAACGTGCGAGTCACGCCGTGATAGTCGATGGTGACTTGATAGGCGTTTGGGACTTGTGTGATGGTGTAGGGCCCGACATAGCGAGGGCCTATTTTGTTGGTGATAGGGAGGTTGGCTACCATTACGGTGTCATGGATGGCGAAAGGGTTTTTGTCATCGATGTTATCAGTTTTGGTGTCCTGACAGATCTGGGCGGTATGGAGGGTGTTTTGCAGATGTTGCAGTGGGTCAATTGTGGAGGTGGTGGAGGGAAGGTGAGCGTGGTGGTGGAATGGCAGTAACAGGGGGGGTACGCCGTAAACACGTTCATGAGGGGAAATACCGTCTTCTCGGGGACAGGTGTTCATGCCCCATTGTATCATTTTTAGTTGTGATGGCCAGTCTGTGGTGTTAAACGCAATAATTTTTGTTCGCAAATGATTGTTGATGGTGCGATGGCTGCGTTCGCATATAGCATTTCCTTGAGGCCAGTATGGGGATGAGTGTTTAATCTTAATGCCACATTGTTGGGTGAACTGTTGCCAAACGTGTCCACTAAACTCGGGGGCATTGTCGGATAGAAGAGCAAGGGTCAGACCGAATATAGGGAATACTTCTGTGGCAAGCAGTGTGGCGACTGTGGTGGCTGTGTGGTCTTTAGCTGGGCAGGCGATTACAAATTTGGAATAGACGTCCACAAATGTGACGATATAGCGCTTGCCAGCGTAAGGAGGAAACGGGCCCATGATGTCGAGGGATAGGACTTGGAATGGTTTGGTAGCCGACAAGGTACCAGCTGGGCCTGGGGTGCGTGATCTATCCTTTCCCAATAAACACGGTTTGCAGGATTCTGTCACTCGTTGTGCAATTTTGGAGTGGTTGGGGGTCCAGTATTGGTCTGTGAAGATATTTAACATCTTGTTTTGTCCCAGGTGTATGCCGTTTCCCTCGTGGATGGCAATCATGTAGTCATGGGCAATGGTGGGGTCCAAGATTATGTGACCAGTGTCTGTGGCAAGTTGATCTCCCCAGCGAGTCAGTCCCCGGAAGATATTTAACGGTATCCAGGGGGGTCTGATTCTTGCTTCCCAAGATTGAATTAGGGAGGGGACTGGGGGGGGCATTCTGTCGGGGGGTGGGGGTAGATACCAACTGAGTGTTTTGTAAGGCGGCTAGGTTGGTGGGGGGGTCTTTTGGTACTGGCAAACGTGACAGGGCGTCTGCATTAGTATGGAGTTTGCCTGGACGATATTGTATGGTAAAGTCGTAGTCCTCGAGTGTCTCCCTCCAACGTACCAAAATGGCTGAGTTGGTTTCGCACCTACGCAGCCATTGTAAAGATTTATGGTCGGTAATTATTTCGAGTTTTGCGCCCAAACACAAATGACCGGAAGTGGCTGAGTGCCCAAATGATCCCTAAGCACTCTCTCTTGGTGGCTGCGTAATTCTGTTGTGGTTAGGTGAGGGTGGAGCTGGCATACGCTATCACATGTTCCTCTCCATCTCTGACTTGAGCTAAAACTGCACCCATGGCGTACAGAGATACGTCGGTATAAAGACGGAAAGGTTTCTGGTAGTCAGGGAAAGCGACAATAGGGGCTTGGATTAGCTTTTGCTTCAAAGTGTTAAACGCGAGGTCTCTTTCAGGTGTCCAGGTGAACGGGGTGTCTTTGTGGGTAAGTTGGTGGAGGGGTCTGGCTATGGTGGCAAAGTGGGGGACGAAACGTCTGTAGTATGTGGCTAAACCTAGAAACGAACGTATTCCTTTAACAGTGGTGGGTGGGGTTTGGTTTTGTATGGCTTGAAGTTTCTTTGGGTCTGGCGCAATACCATGTTCAGATATCACGTGTCCGAGGAAATCTACCCTATTCCGGGCAATCACGCACTTTGAGGGTTTTAATTTCAACCCGGCGGCTCGGATTCTTTGAAGGACTTGTCTCAACCTGAGGTGGTGTTCTTCCCAGGTTGGAGAGTACACAAAAATATCGTCCAGATAGGCTAGGCAGGTTTCCCAGGTTAGGCCATGTAATACCGCTTCCATCAAACGGGAGAAAGTGGCGGGTCCGTTACAGAGGCCAAAAGGTAGGACGTTAAATTCATAGTGATGGTGGCCATCACTATGAATTTAACGTCCTGTGGAACTTAACTAGTGGAAAATGCTGTTTTCATTTGGTCCTCGGCCTTGATAGGCACTTGCCAATACCCTGCTTGCAAGTCGAGGGTAGTGAACCATTTGGATCCGTGTAGGGAGTCAAGGGAATCGTCTATTCGGGGTAAGGGCGTAGCGTCTTTAATGGTTACGTCATTTAACCTCCTGTAATCGACACAAAAACGGGTTGTCCCATCTTTCTTTTTGACTAAGACAACAGGGGAAGACCAGGGCTAATGGACGGGGTGGCAATCCCGGCCTCTAACATTTCCTGGACTTGGCGTTCCTCTTCCTGACATTGTATGGGGTTCTTTCTACGGGATGGTTGTCGTATGGGGGGGCCTGTGGTGTTAATAATGTGTTGTTCTATATCAGTCTGTCCGATTTCAGTGGGTTGTTGGGCAAACACGTCACTGAATTCAAGCAGTAGGTCGTACATGCCGTTCTTTTGGTGGTCAGATAATGTCTCAGGGAGAGGGGGCAATTGGAGGCTGGTAGGGGTGTCGTTAAAATCTATGGGGAGGTCATCGAAAGTTTCGAGGTCTCCTATAATGAGACCTTTTGGTAGTGTCAGGGATTCTTCTGAGATATTTGCCACGAGAATGTGGTTGATGCGAGCGGAAATGATGGCAGGTTGTAAGAGGCAACGATGGGGGTTGGGGGACGTGGTAGTGGGGGAAAATATCATGTGCGTTTGGGGTATGGGCCGCAGGTTCACCCATTTTTGATGGTGGGGGGGAATTTGGCATTTATCCTGAACTACAGCTGGGCTATTGATGGTGGGGGATTGACTGGCGAGCAGGTGCTTGCTACTTATAAGGGGGGCAAGGTCGCTTTGGTGGGGGTCATGCGTGAGGGGGGGATTAATGGCACGTGTGGGAGGATCAGTGGGGCGTGGTGTGAGGGGGTTAGAAAACGGGAGTTGTTGGAGGGACTGCGGAGGGTTGGTGGGGAAAGCGTGAGATATAGAAGATGGGTTATTGTTGGAGGACTGATGTAAGGACATGTGGTGGTTAGAAGGAATTTGGGGAGCGTTGTCGGTGGCAGTGACGGTTTGTTTGGAGTTTATATGGATTTATTTTGTTCGTCATGAGAGGGCGAGTGAAGTGTGGGGTTGTGAAGTTTTCTAGGGGTGTGAATTGTGTGGGGGTGGAAGGGAGCTACTGACGGAAAACTGTCACAAGGGGAATCGGGGTGGGGGTGGACTAGCTGGGCATTTCTGGGGGCATGGTGGGAACATGGTTGTGTCTTTCGGTCGGCACGCGTGAGGGGGGGATTAACGGCGCGTGCGGGTGGTTCAGAGTGGTGAGAGGTGAGCGAGTTAGAAAACGGAATTTGGGGGGGGGACTGTGGAGGGTTGGTGGGGAAAAAGTTAGGTGTAGAACATGGGTTATTGGTGGAGGACTGGTGTATTGATGTGGTGTTGTTCACAGGACGAACGTGGGGAACTTTTTTGGTGGCAGTCATGGTCTGGTTAAAAGTGATGTGGGGCGGGTGGGTTTGTTTGTCATGAGAGGGTGAGTCAAGTGTAAATTGTTAATTTGTCTAGGGGTGTGAATTGTGTGGGGGGGCAAGGGAGCTATTGACGGAAAATTGTCACAAGGGAATTGTTGGGGGTTGTGGGATAGCTGAACATTTCTGGGGGCATGGGGGAAATTTTGTTGGGTACATTGATCGGCATTTTTCCTGGAAACATGTGTACATAAACATTGGATGGAATGATGGTTACATATATCAGAGTCTGCCCTGAAAACATAGGAGGATTTATCCGGGACAGCATGAAGAGAATGGGGGGAATTACCGAGAGGGAGTTGCTTGGACTTGTCTTCTTTCGTTTGTTTAGGCATTTGTTTACTGAATGGGGTGAGATTTGGAGGGGAGTCAGGGCAAGGGGAGGGTTTAGGGGTCACCTTAGTGCTAGCTGCAATTTGGTAACCCTGACTCAGGGTTTGTTGAGGGGGAGGATGTTTTTTGTTTTTTTGAATGGGTTTCTGCGTGATGGGTTTGTCAGAGGCTTTGGATTGGAATTTTTTGAATGATATCAGTCTTTGGCTGCAGTCGACCTGGGCCTGGAGTTTTTGAAGGAGGTCAAGTCCAAGGAAACCATCATAATGTTTACAGTTGGAGGAAAATACTGTGAATGTGTGATTACAACGAGCATGGGGGGCAGGAGTGGTTACTGATAGGGGTAAAGTGTCTCCTAGGAGATTTAAGTAAGTATCAGCAGCTGAGATTAGTTCTGTTTTGGTGTTTAACAAAGGGCCAAATAGTCGGTGATGTATTTCATAGTAAGATTTGAACAAACATGACTTGGCAGCTCCCGTGTCGATTAGCAAGCGGACAGGAATGTCCTTGATTTTGGCCAGGTAATAAATGGGGGCAGTGCGGTCAGTTATGGCGTCCCCCGCCGAGGCCATCTTGGGCGGGGGGTACTTTAAAAATCCTGGGAATCGGTATCTACCTCCTCCAGGGTTTCCTCGGTATCCTCTGAGGTCATGTTAGGGGCTATTTCTCCCGTGTGTCTTTCTTCCATCTCTTCCTCTTGTCCCAACTCCTCTTCATTTACAGAAATGCGAGGAGTAAAGGGGCGAGGTTTGGCAGAGTCACGAATTTGATGGAAAGCACACTGAGCATTACAGGCAGGGAAATCATAGGGGTTGATAATGACTAAGGTAGGGTTTTTACTTTGGTAGGTGTTGTAATTCCTGCTCCGGTTGAAGATTCTGCGTGGCGGGGTAGGTTGGAACCGGGGTCTACTGGGTTGGGGCTTGCCGGAAGGGTAGGTGGGTCTGTTGTTGAAGGATGAGGCGGGGTAGGCATTCTTGGAGTTTTGGTGGTCGGGTTGCTGCGGGTGCGTGGGAAACTTCTTGATGGCAGCGATTTGGGTGGGTGCTTCTGTGCGCACGGCCAAAATACGTCGGATCGTGTTGAGATCTTTTTTGTATCCGACGAAATTGTGCACACGGAAATGGTCTTTTACTGCTGAGGGCAATATCGACACAAGGTTGACCAGAATTTGCTGTTCTTGTTGGATTCTGGTCAACGTGGGGAAAGAAATTTTTATGTGTTGGGCAATCTTATTCACTGTGGCATCTAAATCGCCTTCGAATTTAGTGTCTTGGATACGGGTGTGGGCCACAAAAACGCCCAACGAAGGCTTAATGGCTTCTATCACTATTGGGCGAAATTCGTCCCAGGTGAGAGCAGGGTGCACTTGATAGGCAACCAGGGTAACGGCTTTTCCCAGGTGCGTTAATGTTACGGCTATTTTTTCTGCATCCGTGGTATAAACTAGGTCAAGTACGGGTTTCACTATGTCCATGAATGTTTCGATCTCATAAGTTTCTCCATCATAATGTGGGATGGGAATGTGAGAACGGTGCGCCATGATGTTCTCGTGTTCTGGCTGTTCCAAACTTGCAATGTAATGCAACCTTTTATCCGAATCAAGAACCACCGCTGCCGCCAATGTTATGCCCTGTTTTTCTACAGGTAATGTGGGTTCTATCTGACTGGGTAATGTGGTAATGTGGGTTCTATCTGACTGGGTATATAAGGCTGCATGCACAATACAAGGTATGAGGAATAGAGAACACAAAATAAACACACGGTAACACGACACACGATCACTTTTATTTAAGTAGATGAATAAAGAGCATAGACAAATAGTAATTCTCGTACAAAACAAATAATAGAAGGGAACTGCTAGCATTAGCGGATCTGGATGGAGCCTAGTCTCCCACTTCCAACGTTCAGGTATACTCTTCTGATCACGGGTTTAGTTAGCAAGTTTTATTATACTGGAAGACCTCAAGGTATTTATGTATTCAATTTCACTGATTTGATCTCTTACTGGCTGGTCGTGTGCCCAAGTAGCAGCTCACAGTTAGGATTAGACACGCGTATATTGTAGAACATGGAATCTCTAGTAACCTCATGGGGGTACTGATCTAAGGTTTATATTCTTATGGCAGAAATACGTAGAACACAAATCAGTGGGCGAACGTTAGATATCACTAGGGTTTTAATATCTGAATAAGGTAATTACGAGAGTCAATGTCGCCTGTTAATTTATGAAGACTGATACGCTTAGTATGTCCCAAATGGAATGGTTAAATATGAGTTACACTGGGCAAGGTTATAGCCACTTCATAGAAAGTTAATAAGTGAGTGTCAAACTGGTACTATAACACTTAGTACTAGTAACATGAATCTTGAATAGTATTTGTAGGTCTGGTCCTGGTTATCTTGCTTCCGGTGATGTTGGGGGCTAACGACTGGTTCCTCGGCCGTCCAGGTGGTCCAAAATGTAGGAAGTTCTCAAGTCGGATCTCTTGACGATCGGTGCTGGCTACACACTTATATACCCACGAATTTGTGTGAAGGTTATAAGGTGCACGTTAGGACTTGTACATGGACAGCTCTTCTATTTAACTTCTGCCATGGAGTCTGCCGGCTCGGGAATCTCTCAACTCAGGAACAACACAAGGGCAGAGCTAGAGGTTAACTTCAGGGTAGTGGCCACTGGTTGGTGTCTAACTTTCAACTGATTTGACTGGGGGCGGGAGCTAGGTTTATAGGCTCGGTTCTGGACCCTGTAGACAATAGGGATCTCGAGTCTTATGGACTTATTTGAGCTCTCAATAGATATGGGGACTGGGTAAGATGGTGATTACTGTTGTGGCACATGGCTATAGGAAGCCTTTAATTTGCGATATAACTGAACCTTAGTAAAAGGTACTATTTTGGCTATACTGGAAGTATTTATGGAAGGGAGACTGGATCTACTTTGCGGGGAGGACTGGGACAGCTGTGATAGGGGCGTCTCTCTTATATTGCTCAGTCTTTGTTCTATTGCCTAGCTGAGGTGCTAATTTGACTATCCGAGTATGCAAAACAGGTGGATGGGTTATTGTGGGTATAGAGAAGTGAGTAAGGGGGTTAGACATGCATGGTTAGTTCATTGATAGGAAGAATTCCTAGGCTACCTGGCAATGACCCGGAAGTCAAAACAGGGGTCAGGTATACCTCCGCGGGGGTGGGGGTCTCCCTCCTCGGATGGGTAAAAAGGGGTAGCCGGGCACTCTCCCTCTGGGATGGTCGTCCGGCGGCTGTGGCTAGGGGCTTGCCATATCACCAGTGTTTGTAATAACCCTCTGTTTATGAGACAGATGTGGTTGTTCTTAATATCAAAACCGAAGGTGCCTTGGCTAGCTGGGTGTACTCGGTTGGCTGTTAATTGCATGGCTTGCTGGATGTGGTGGAGACTGGTTGTTAACTCTGCCACATTTATCTGGAAGTATGGCAATAGAAATTAGTTATTGGCGAGGCGGCGAGCCTCGCACCGACGACCATGGGGTGCAGGGTTGTGAATGGGTTGTAAGAAAATAGATGGCATGCAAGGGGTTAGTAAAGTTCTAATGTTGTTCTGGCCTACTAAGTGAAGGTAGGCTGGATAGGAGTATATATATATATTTAGGGGAGGTGTGGTGGAGTGGTCTTGCCACTGGCCTGGTAATCCAAAGGTCCCGGGTTCAAATCCCGATGTATCAATGGGAAGATATTATTGGGATGGAATTTGTGCTGTACCTGGTATCAGTGCATTACCACAAGCCCACCGAAACGTCAATAAAATACTCTCATTGTTCCCTGATTAAATAGCACTGTATGAATATTCCCATATTCAAAATATGCTATAGGGGTGCAATGCCTGGTGAGTTATCTGCTCAACAGGTGGCGTTGTGTGTGTGTAAGTGTGAGACTCCGAGTGTAGGGGGTGAGACAGTGAAGCACGGGAATGAGGTGGCTTCAGAGATGGGGTCGTTTCGGGCCATGAGTGAGCACCATGCCTCATGTGAAGGCAAGATGGCAGGTGCTCGTTGTACTCTACGTGCTTCACATGTCTCACTCCCTAGACTGGAACAAGACCTCACGGGCTTCACTGTTCATTGTAAAGCGGTGAATGTTTAGGCTCTCAGCCTATGCCCGAGAGGAAGTAAGTTGGAATATAGAAAAAAAAAATAATAATAAAAAAAATATATAAATGGTTGGAGAGCGTTAGCAACGGAAAATTCAAGGATCTTCAAGAGGTATGAGAGAGAGGCTAGGTTGGACAAGAGTCGAGAAGTGCGGGTGTCTTAATGAGAGGGGGGGGAATCTCAGGGGCTACAGGGAAATTTGCCCCTTAGGTCCCTGGGCGTGGGGGTGGCATTAGGCTACAATTGATATTGGAGTTTGAAAAGACAGTGAAAGTACGTTAGTCAAATGCTACCGGGGGATGCAAATACGGGGTGGTATATGAGTCTGGAAAAGATAGAATCATGTGGACTGTGGGGCGGTGGGGGAGAAAGAGGTTAACTGTAGGTGTGTGTGTGACTTGTGGATAAAGTAAGGAAAAACATGGTGTATTATTTCTCGTACATACGAGGGGTTATGGACCTATTATTTGACACGCTTTTTTGTGTACGTCTAGGTGTCCCTGGGAACTGCGTTTTCTATGAAATATAGACCCAAGGAAAGCGGCAGTTCGTAGGGGTACTGCGTTATTGTTTCGAGGTACTATGATAGATACTGGTAACAAACGTTATCTATACAATCTCTGGTTGGGGTAAGGATTACGTTACAGCATGGTGGCTAACATCTGTAGTCATGGCTGTCTAAGTCTTATGGGGGCAATGGTTCTATATCCTGGTGTACCCGGGGGTATCTTTAATTTCTTATGAGTTTGGACATGTGGTTTCTTTATAACATCTACTTCTCGGATGTAAGAACATACATAGATATAATTATGGCTGTCTGATGTGTTGGCATTGGCTCAACGTAGGGACAGGGCATGGGTGTTTTTAATATGAATGTATATTCTTGTTCATCATCGTGTAGGTAGAATCGGGCGGGTAAGGGGTGTAGGACACGAAGTAATATGGCGTAGTGTGGACTGTGGATACGAAGGAGGTAAGTGGAAGACGTATGACAATTATGGAAAAGTAAATGGAAAACGGTGAACACAATGGCAGATAAAGATACTTAACCTAAGGATTGAATACATAGATTTTATGGGCGATGAGTCTTCAGGAACTTAGTCTGGCAAGACAAGATATGTTAGGGAATGTTAACATTAATACTTAAACTAAGGATTAAATACATAGATTTTATGGGGGGATGGGTCTTCAGAAACTTAGTCTGGCAAGACAAGATATGTTAGGGGATGTTCATATTTTATGGGGGCGATGGGTCTTCAGAAACTTAGTCTGGCAAGACAAGATATGTTAGGGTATGTTAATATGGATATCTTAAACCTAGGGACAGCATGGGTGTATTAACTTCTAAGGTATATAACATCTACTTCTCGGATGTAAGAACATACATAGATATAATTATGGCTGTCTGATGTGTTGGCATTGGCTCAACATAGGGACAGGGCATGGGTGTTTTTAATATGAATGTATATTCCTGTTCATCATCTTTGTAGTTAGGAGTGTAGGACACGAGGGGGTAGTGTACGTGAGGTGTGGAAAATGGTCAGTTTAGAAGGGGTATGTGGGTGCGGCCTGGAGCTGCTTAGCCCTGCGGGCTTGGGCCTGTCTGAATTGGCAGGCTCGGTCAGCTGGTACTTTCGTTCTGTGGACCTTTCTTTCGGGTGTTTCGCTCGTGGCTTCTGTGGTGGGCTTCTTGTTCTGGGGCATTTTATGTTCGCTCGTGGCTTCTGTGGTGGGCTTCTTGTTCTGGGGCATTTTAATCCATATGAAGAAACGTTGCATCCCTTGCATTATTCTACAGATATTTTCACAGCAATTGTTCCGAGGAACTTGCTTCAATTGTGCCGCCTCTCCACATCTTTCCCCGTAGAACTAGGGCAGCTGAGAGCGCCCATGAATTTACACTTTCTCCTCCACAATGCAGAACTTCTGCTTATCAAAATTAATTTATGCCTAGAACTACTACTCTTTGGAATTCACTTCCCTCGAGTTGCTTTTCACAAACTTACAATCTACAAAAGTTTATATCCAGTTGTTACAAACATTTTATGAATGGAGGATGCCTTTAGGCACATGGACCTTTTTGTTTTATCTGTGTTTTTCCTTCCTCCGTTCATTGTCTCTTTAAAAAAAAAAAAAAAAAAAAAAAAAAACATGCTCATAATAATATGCAGGATTCGAAACTGCATAATAAATCGTAGAATTCTGCATAATTCTTTAGCTGTCTTGATAGCGTAATGCATAAATGCACGGAATTTCGGTGTGAGTATCCTAGGTTCAAGTCCTTGGAGTGCCACACGTGTTTGTTGATTTCATTGCGTTTGGAAGTAAAGTTGGTTGGTGAAAAAATATTAATAAATGGTGCACAATCTGAATTTGGTATGGTGAAGAGTGGATTCCCTCAGGGATCTGTTTTAGGCCCTCTCCTGTTCGTAATAAGAACATAAGAAAATGGGAGTCTGCAGAAAGCCGATTGGCCTAAGCAAGGCAGATCCCTGTCCCACACAACCCCAATTACAAAGCCCAATTATAGGCTCAACACTCTAATACCCTGAGGATCATCTTACCAAAACGGTTAGAGATTAACGCAGGATTACGGGGGCCTGCAGAGCGCTGATTGGCCCAACCCGGCTGATCCCCCTTCACACCCAACCCTTCTCGTCCATATGCTTATCCAATTTTATCTTAAAGCTCCCTACCGTTTTTAATCCCACTATAGCACTTGGTAGTCCATTCCACCCATCTACAACTCTGTTACCAAACCAATATTTGCCTATATATGTTCTGAAACGAAATTTATCTAATTTGAAACCATTGGTACGAGTTCTTTCGCTATCACTGAGCTTTAATACATTTGTCATGTCCCCTTTGTTAATCCCACTAACCCACTTGAACACCTCTATCATATCCCCTCTAACTCTGCGTCTCTCTAACGAATGTAAACCTAATTTCTTCAACCTTTCTTCATACGGAAGATTTCTAATATTATGGATAATTTTTGTCATTCTACGCTGTACTCTCTCCAATGAATCTGTCCTTTCTGTAATAAGGACACCAAAATTGGACAGCATAATCCATATGGGGTCTCACTAATGACAAGTAAAGTTTTAAGATAACATCAGCAGTTGTTACTCACACTCCTAGAGATGAACCCGAGAATCCTGTTTGCCTTATTACGAACGCGTATACACTGTTTTCTAGGCTTCAAATCATTGCTAACAAACACACCTAGATCTTTCTCGCAGTCTGAATTTTCTAATTCTAAATTAGCTAGAAATGTGCATTTTAACATTTGTTTGCATCTTCCCTATCTTTAATACCTTGCATTTGTCAATGTTAAACTTCATCTGCCAATTTACTGACCATTCATGTAAGGTATCTAGATCCCTTTGGAGGCACTCTATATCGCTATCTGAATCAATTGATCTCCCCATTTTAGTATCAGGGACCTAATACCGATCCCTGGGGGACACCACTTTTGACTGCTCCCCACTCTGACTTGGTACCATTTATGCTGACTCTCTGTTTCCTACCAATTAGCCATGACCTAATCCATCCCAACAACGACCCTCCTATTCCATGTGCCTCAACCTTTCTCATCAACCTCTCATGAGGGACTCTGTCGAAAGCTTTACTGAAATCTAAATATATAATATCATATGACTTGTCACTATCTACTGCTTCATATACCTCTGAGAAAAAGCTAAGCAAATTAGTAAGGCAAGAACGTCCCTGAGTGAATCCATGCTGAGAAGAATTTATTAAGTAAAATTTTACTAATTGGCTTCTAATTTTCCTAGCAATAATAGACTTTAGCAACTTTCCTATGATTGATGTGAGACTAATGGGACGGTAATTGGATGCTATCGATTTATCACCTTTTTTGAAGATCGGAACTACATTTGCAAGCTTCCAAGCTTCTGGAACTAAACCTGTTTCTAATGACTTGTTAAATAAAAATGCTAATGGGCTACTTAACTCATCTCTGCATTCTTTTAATACTCTAGCATATACCTCGTCAGGACCAGGCGATTTTTGAGGTTTCAGTCTGTCAATTTCCTTAAGCATATCATTTCTACTTATACTAACTGTACTTAACATATTTTCTATACTATCACTATATACCATATTGACTTCTGGAATCTGTGCCAAATTTTCATTAGTGAAAACGGAAAGAAACTGACTATTTAATGTACTGCACATTTCTAAATAATTTTCTGTTATTTCTCCTATTGAAGTTTTTAGGGGGCCTATTACATCTCTAACTTTAGATTTATATAGTTGGTAAAAAGCTCTAGGGTTATTTTTTGAGTCACTGGCTATCCTTATTTCATAATTTCTTTTTGCTTTCCCGATTTCCTTTTTGACCTGTCTTGATAGAGTCTGATAGTATATATGTAAATGATTTTTGCCTTTCTTTATTTTTCTATATATTAATTTCTTTTTTCCTATAAGATCTATTAGCTTATTAGTCATCCATTTTGGTTGGTTCTGCGTCGATCTAAATCTTGTTTTAGGGATATATTTATTTTGAGCATTGTGGAGTGAAGCAATAAACTGGCTATATGTAGGTGGCAAGTTTAACTCTGGCATATCCTGACTTAATTGCTTAAATAGGGTCCACCCTTAAGTCTCTTCTTAGCCCACCATAATCGGCTTTTCTGAAATCTGGGATAAGTGTCGTATTCTCTTTAGCATTCCCTGTCCATTGTATATTAAAATAAATAGATTTATGATCGCTATTTCCTAGGTGGTCACCAATCTCTACATTATTCATCATATGTTCATTGTTACTGAAAACTAAATCAAGAATATTAATACCTCTAGTCGGCGTATCTATGAATTGAAATAAAAAACTATCTTGTACTACCTCAATAAACTCTACTGAATCGGAGTCGCCTATTTGGTGCTGCCAATCAATGTTCGGAAAATTAAAATCCCCCATAATGCACACATTGCTAAACCTTGATGCTATTTTAATTTCCTCCCATAACGATGTTCCGCCATTTCTACTCATATTAGGCGGTCTATATATAACTCCAATAACTATGGTCTCACTACCTTCGTTAACCTCTACCCAAACACTTTCATTATCATTATTTAGTCTAATACCTGATTTAATACAGCTTTTTAATGTACTCCTGACAAAAACTGCTATACCCCCGCCCCTCCTACTTGTTCGGTCATATTTAAACAAACTATATCCTGGAATATCAAATTCTGCTAAAATATGCCTAGATTCTGTATTAATCCACGTTTCAGTTAGCGCTATTATGTCTATATTTTCTGTGCTAACGAGTGCTCTAATTTCGTTCATTTTGTTACATAAACTCCTACAATTTGTATAATATACCCTCAACCTATTACTTTTATTTGCAACTAATTTTCTATTGTGTTTAGCTAACTTATTATTTCCTGTTGAACTACTAGCTCTAGACGGAAATTCTACTCTATCAGTATTCTCATCTTTACTATCAGTTAAATGTGTAGTGTTATCGATACTACTATTACACATCACTATATCCGCACTATCTTGACTGATTATTTCTATTTTACTCACTGGTTTGTCACATGAAGTACCTGCTCCATATGGAGACAGTATTTTACTTACACACCCAGGTTTTTTTAACGAAACCCCGCAGCAATCTTGTCGAGTGAGCTGGCCAAGGTCGAAACTCCTAGTCGAGAGAGATGTACTCCATCCTGGGCATACAGTTCATCCTTACCATAAAAGAGGGACCAGTTATCCAGGAATGGAATAGTATTTGCCTTGCAATACTTCTCCAGCCGGCTATTTACACCAATAGCCCTGGAGGACCATTCCTTCCTTACCCCTCTTCTTGGCAGGATACTGTTTACCACAGGAACTCCACCCTTTTCCTTGATCCTCTCCAACATTTCCTGATACTTGGAGAGCAACTCCTCAGTCCTGCATTTCCATATATCGTTGCTCCCTGCATTGAGGAAGATGATGGGGGTCCTCCCCACTCACTTCCAGGACAGCATCTATCTTCTCAGCCACCCTCCCAACTCTGGCACCAGGCACGCAAACAACTTTACCAACCTGAGTGTTTGTTGCCCTGCCAAGGTATCTAACCAATGAATCACCGACAATGAAAACAGACTTAGCTTTTTCCTTTTGTCGGCGTGTAGCAGCAGTTGTAGCAGCAGCAGCAGACTTACTCCCCTCCCCTCTCACTGCCTCGCTGTAAGACGGGTCATCTCCTCCCCCCACTCCGTCTTCACTTCCATTACACTCGTCCTCCAGGATGCTGTACTTGTTGTTTACAGGTACACACTGCTTCTTCAAGGTACACTTCGTTCCACTTGAAGCTACCACTTTCCAGGAAAAGTCCGGTTTTCCTACACCACTGGCATTTTTCGTTTCCTCTAATGCCATCTTCAATGCTAGGTTCTCGTCCTTGAGAGATTGGACCTCGAGCTCAACATTCTCCAGCCTTTCTTGCAAAGCAAGACAAAGCTGGAGGACATGGGAAGAGGTGACAATCTCATCAACACAAGCCATCACTAAGAATGTTCACCTCACTAGGGGATAAACAGGTATGTCACGAGCGGTCACTGGGGACGTCCTCACTGGTCAAAGTTCAGGAGCCAACGTAATCTATATGGACGACCTTGATATAGGATTAACTACAGTTGTAAGATTATTAAGTTCACAGACTATACTGAAGTAGGAAGAAATATTATTACTGAGGATGACATTCAGGCTCTTCCATAAAGATTTAGATACAATACACGAATGGTCAGTAAATTGGAAGATGAAGTTCAATGTAGATAAATGCTGTTAATATTTGGAAAGACTATAGATACTACAGGATATATATTAGACAATATATAAATTAGTAACTCAGGTTGCGAAAAAGATTCAGGGGTGCTTGTTACCAGTGATCTGAAGCCCAAAAATCAGTGTACGTATCAGTGTTAGAAATAAAGCAAATAGAGTTCTTGAATTAATATTTAGAAGTGTGAACAACAGAACAGTAGACTTAAATTTAAAAGTTTACCTAGCTATAGTGAAGCCACACATGGTTCATTGATTGATTGATCGATAAAAAAAAGGCCACTCAATAACAAGGTCATATGGCACAGAATAATACAAAATATGTACAAAAACTAGAAACTTAAAACTTTAGGATGAGTACTAAATATATACGAGGGGATATCGTAAAGTTTTAATTATCACCCAGAAGTTATTGAGCTAGGTCGATTAAATTTTGTCAGTGTAATGACTGGTCCTTATGCGTATGATGGTGCAAAAATGTTCTAAGTTCGTTTACTTTCTTTACAGGTGGCGCTAGATGTCAGTAACCTGCAAGATGGAGAAGATTGAGGCTCGCAGCGTGATTAAGTTCCTGCATTTGAAGGGTTACAGTGCCCGGAAAATCCACGATGAAATGAAGGCTGTCTATGGTGATGATTGCCCGTCATATGACACTGTTGTGAGGTGGAAAAGGAATTTACTTCATTTCATCATGGATTTTCCGGGCACTGTAACTCTTCAAATGCAGGAACTTAATCACGCTGCGAGCCTCAATCTTCTCCATCTTGCAGGTTACTGAGATCTAGCGCCACCTGTAAAGAAAGTAAACGAACTTCGAAGACAATTTTTGCACCATCACGCGCATAAGGACCATCGACATAGCTCAATAACTTCCCGGTGATAATTAAAACTTTACGATGTCCCCTTGTATGTAAAACAGAAAAACAATGCAAATCATGAAATGAAAGAGGCCAGCTTCCTTTCAAACAAAAAAACACATCACCCCCCCCCCCCCCCTCCCCCTTAACCTAACAACCTAACCTAACCTGGGCGCTGCTACTCCCAGACCCCTGCTGCTCTAAATAATGATCTAAAGACATAAACAGAGTTTCGAGGGTAAACTCGTCTGTGACATCGTCAATACCCACACAAATACATACAGTATTACGAAAATAACTTAAATGCTATATTTTCAAGTAAAATATCAACTTCCGCACTTCATCAAGACATAATAAGTCTGACAATAATAATTTTGACCCTTTCTGAGCAACCGTGTAGCGAACAAATAGGGGGAGTATACTGTAGGTGAAGATTTATCATCAACGCTTAATGATGGTTCTGCTGCAGAGTAGTGAATTGTTGGAATGATCTACCAGAACATGTGGTTGCCTCAAAATCTGTACAAAAGTTTGAAAAAAGGTTGGATCAAACGTGGCATAACAAAGAAATAAAATTTAATTACAAAGAACACATAAAAAGAGCAAATAACACATCGACCACCACCCCGGTACTGGCTAGTGAGTTTAATATAGAGCTGGAGACACAGGCCGAATAATCCTCTTCCAGATCATCGTCTGTGAGTATCTGTGAGTAAACCCATCACGTGAATCACCACAAGACTATCACCTGGTTCTTTCATGGAGAACTAAGGTTACTATCCTATTGTACGTCCGTGGTAGTACAATGGGTTAGCGCGTGGGTCTGGTTGACCTACTGAGGTCACTAACCCGGGTTCGAACACCACGCCAGGCATCTCAAAACCTGGGGAGTTTCCGGGAGGGTTAAAATCCCTCCAGGGTTCGAACCCCGCGCCAGGCATCTCAAAACCTGGGGAGTTTTCGGGAGGGTTAAATTCCCTTCGCACCCAGCATTTCATTGGTGGCAGTCACGGAACGTGATCTGGTAGCTAGATAGAGCACCCATCACGCGGACCCTAAGAATATTGAGATTGCTGAGGTGATGTGGCTACGATACCTTACGACCTTAAATAGGCTAGGGACTAGCCTTGTTAAAGAAGGATGTAGTGTAATGCCCTGTACCCGCAAAAATCCCGCAACCCCAATACTGTACTGCCCAAGTTGATGTCTGGGATAGTGTAAAATAGTCGTTGATGGCGAAGTCTAATAAACCCATCACATGAATCACCACGAGACTATCACCTGGTTCTTTCAAGGAGAACTAAGATTACTATCCTATTGTACGTCCGTGGTAGTACAATGGGTTAGCGCGCGGGTCTGGTTGACCTACTGAGGTCACTAACCCTGGTTCGAACCCCGCGCCAGGCATCTCAAAACCTGGGGAGTTTTTGGGAGGGTTAAATTCCCTTCGCATCCAACATTTCAGTAAGGTAAGGTAATTTGTTGTTGTTGTTGTTCCTCAGGCTGCCTGGCCGAACAGCCCCAAGGCCCGGAGCAAGGCCATAACTGAGCACCCCCACAGAACCCTCCCTGCTTACCACAATAAAGCCTGGGTGACCGAAGCCACTCCATGGCGGGAAGCTGAGGAGGGTGCGGAAAACGCCTGGGAAACCAAAGCCCCACCCAGGGCCCTATGCCCCTCAGCAATTATGAAGAGAAAGTTGAGGGGCAAAGGGAAAATGTGACGCTTTGGCTTCCAATCTGCCAACCTCTAGGTTGGCAGATTGGGAGGTCAATCCACGG
Source organism: Paralithodes platypus (assembly GCA_032716605.1). Lineage (NCBI taxonomy): Eukaryota > Metazoa > Arthropoda > Malacostraca > Decapoda > Lithodidae > Paralithodes > Paralithodes platypus. The sequence continues at coordinate 5,808,883 of CM064525.1, read as the reverse complement.
AAGAGACGCCGTCACTTGAGATCTAGAAAATATATAAGTAAAAGGAACAGTCAGAGTAAGCTATGGCTATGACAGAGATCGCTCAGTTCTCACTCTGATAGACCAGCCCATCACCAGGTAAGGTAAGTAGATGGAAATGACTATGTAGGCTACTGTTCCCTTACACAAAGACTTATAAGTGTCCATGTAGACACGAAGTTAAAATTTCACGCACATGTTAAAGAAACTAATTCTAAAGCTGGAGGAGTCACAACTAACTCGCTTAAATCAACTATATATGTCATCCACATCCTTTATGACCTCTCTTCTCATCTCCGATATTAAACCACTACTAGGGTTTGCCTCCCCTGTTTGGAACACTGGTGACTGGATTCCAGGGAGACATCAAGCTATTAGATTATGTCCAGCGCTGGTTGACTAAGCAAATAATTTAAACACTCAAATCTCTAAATCCAGATAAACTATCCAGCCTAAGCCTGTTTTCAATCAAAGTCAGACTGTTGAGAGCTGATCTGGTCCAGTGCTACAAAATATTTCATGACCTATCACATATTAAGCCTAAAGACCGAGTCAGTATTTCCCCCCATCATGGAATAAGAGGCCATTATTTTTTTTCCCTTACAACACAACTGAAGTCAGAAAGATATATTTATCCTGCCGTTTAATCCATATCATTGGTGGAAAATAACCAACGAAAGTCTGAGATATAATTATATCAGACAAGAGGCAAAGACAGTGTGTGGATTGTTCTATTTTTTACATTAAGTTGGGATCCCAGACGAAAGGGAAGAAAACATTATGGTTGTAGTGAGTCGGCTAAATAGGGTTAAAGCAAATCTCAGTATGTAACATTAAAGCAGTAAATATGTGAGTTTGTGATATACTGCACAGTCGCGGAAAAGAATATGTGGACAGTTTTGTAAAGTCCAGTTATAATACACTGACCAACATTTGTGATAAATCACTTGAGCAACAAATATCATGTCACTGGGAGTTACTATAGTCTATTAAGTGTTATCAGGCCAAAAATCTTGACGACTAACCTTTATAACTCCAAAGAGACTAGGGTAATCGAGCTAATATTTCGACCATTTCTGAAGAGTACCCTAGGGAATAGGTATGGAAATTGACAGGTCAGGTGAAGGTATTGAGGGATAAGCCTTTACAATGGCACCTCGTATCTACATTCTACTTTTTCCTATTTTTCTGAGGAGTGTAGAGAGGGGAGAACGGGTGTTGGGGAGAGAGGAAGCTGTTGGAATTACTTTGTTGTGTGTTATTAGTCTGTATACGTCGTCGAGGTGTCCCCCGACTGGGTGCAAGCATGTGAAACATGCTAGGATGTACTACAACACCCACTAAATGTCCGCCTGGGCTGGGATTGAACCCAGATCAAGCAGATTCACACGTGAACGTGCTCACCACTCGACCGCCGCGGCTGAAGCCCATTTGCTCTAGCCTTATATTTATTCTCCCTACCAAGATTTCACATGAGACCTATGGCAGACACTTCTGAACTAGCGCCAGGGCTACGATTGTTGACATCAACAATACTCAACACCAAGAATATGCACGGTATATTACGATATCTCATTATTATACATGGCTTTACTATATAGTAGATGGCTACACTAAGTGCTGATATAGTATGGTAGTCATTATTATACATGGCTTTACTATATAGTAGATGGCTACACTAAGTGCTGATATAGTATGGTAGTCATTATTATACATGGCTTTACTATATAGTAGATGGCTACACTAAGTGCTGATATAGTATGGTAGTCATTATTATACATGGCTTTACTATATAGTAGATGGCTACACTAAGTGCTGATATAGTATGGTAGTCATTATTATACATGGCTTTACTATATAGTAGATGGCTACACTAAGTGCTGATATAGTATGGTAGTCATTATTATACATGGCTTTACTATATAGTAGATGGCTACACTAAGTGCTGATATAGTATGGTAGTCATTATTATACATGGCTTTACTATATAGTAGATGGCTACACTAAGTGCTGATATAGTATGGTAGTCATTATTATACATGGCTTTACTATATAGTAGATGGCTACACTAAGTGCTGATATAGTATGGTAGTCATTATTATACATGGCTTTACTATATAGTAGATGGCTACACTAAGTGCTGATATAGTATGGTAGTCATGGGAATTTCCATATTCAGCAGATAATGAACACAAACATAATAATAGGCACGAAAATATCTTCTTCCTTTTTACGATATATAGGCTATGTATTATTTGTGAGTATCGGTGACTTTAAAGTATAATAAGTAACAATATGCAATTATCATAATATGTATCAGCTACAGACATAACGGCACATGGCTTATATTAAAGAACTGTTGAGGGACAGGGAGGGTGGAGAGCTCGCAATATATGCTTTTAAGAGGAGACTGGCCGTTTGTTTGGTCTATTAATTAATGTATTCATATATTTTCTTATTTTCCTCCCTAGACCTCCATCAAGCTTAGAAAGACACCCCCTAGACCCCCATCCAAGAAAATTTGTATATTTTTTGGTAGAAAAATTACCCGGCCGAAGGCCGGTTTCTCCTAAAATTGCAGGGTCGCTATCGCTCGCCAAGAAAAAATCGACACCTAAATGGCACGAAAGGTCTTAAAATTGACAGCAAAATGGGGCGAAAGGTGTTAAAATCGCCAAACTAATGGGCCAAACGTCTTATGATCTCAAAACTAGTGGGGCTAAACATTAGGAGGAAGGGGTCCAGAACAACGGTCTGCCTCCCCTTAACTCGGCAGCTGAAACGTTCCTTCCGGAAGGTTTTACTCAGTGAATGCCACGTTCATTCCGGAAGATGGCACTTTAAAAAAATAAAAAAATGCCCCAGTGTCAGTGAAATGGAAGCAATATGTGATTAGGTGGTATGTCTCATTACCACCACCTTCTGTCTTCCTCTTACATGTGTCTTACTCCCCCCTCTCATCCCCCTTTTTTTCCTTCAACTTCCCCCCTTCTTTATTTTACGTTTTCTCTCCTTACTTCCTCCCTCCCGCCTCAAATACGTCCAGTCACCCTCGTCTACACTCTCTCTACCTCCCTCATATATGCGCGAGAGACAGCTAGATTGTCAGTGTGGCTCAAGCAGCCAGAGAGAGAACACTTAAGTCGCTTTCCCTTGTATGCATTCGCTACCTCTCCCGTCAAAATTATATGCTTTTTCACTGGATATTTGCTATTTACACCTATTTTCTGGTTATTCAATGTTCACATTTTCATTATAGAAGTAAAATATGTGCATATGGAGCAGTAATATTACTTTATATGGTAAATATATATTTTTTTGTCCAAATGAACCTTTAAAGGTCCCGCAGTGGCGAATCTTTCAAAAACATGATTGACGCAGCCCCCAGCTTAAAAGGCCCAATCGTTTACACTCCCGAAGCAAATGTATCGGGCGGCAACTCTGGGGAAACCTTGGTATGTACAATTACAGGGGATAGCAGTCCAGATTTCCAGCCTATTTCTAGTGAATAGACTAGTTAACGTTCACGGTTTTCTTTTATCATTAGGAGCCGGTGTCACACGAGCACTTTAGCGGTGGATGTATCAGAGCCATAGATAGTGCAAGGAGCGTATGATGCTTAAGTCTGTCGGGGGCTGTTTACGATACATGAAGATGAACGCACCAGAGGGCACAGTAAGAAGTTGTATAAATACAGGTCTAGGCTGAACATAAGATTTTTTTTCTTCTGTAATCGTGTTATCGAAAATTGGAATAATCTTCCAGAATAGTCTGTCAGTGTGTTGGAATTTGAGTGTGAGTTAGATAAGGCCTGGAGGTCTCAAGATCAGAAATACGACTTCAAAGAAAAGATTTAAAAAAATCACACACGTCCATATTAGCCCTGAACACGGTAGTATAGTAGAAAATAATGAGCCGGGCCTCACAGGCTGAATAGCCTCCTACCCGGGTATCATCTGTGAGTATCTGCGAGTGTTTGGGAGTATCCGAATAAAAACGTAGCTAAAATAAAGTAAACTATCTGACAATTTTCTCTTTCATTATGACTGTACTTTGTATCTTAGAACTCCTAATCGTGTATATTCATATTTAATATAAGAATAAACAGCTAAATCAAACAAAATAATATAACCCCCATGGTTTCCCCTCCCCGATCACTTCTGGCCGAATCATATTCGAACATTAATTCCCCAGTGGTTCACACTTTTGGGAGAAAAAACGTTTGCAATGCTATTTGTAATGGTTATTTCTGGAGGAGGGTGTTCAATCGGCAAGCTTTCCAGCTATCCCAGGGCAGTTTTGTTTGTTCTCTGTCAGCTATTTAGGAATATTGAAATTAAAAACATAAAAACGATTAACAAAAGAATGGATAGATTAATATTTGTCATTATGTTACTAAAAACATACACAAATAGTATAAATAAAAGTAGCAATGGGCCAGTTGGAAATCTTACCATGTATACCTCACAATGTCATAAAAGGGAGGTGTGGTGGAGTGGTCTTGCCACTGGCCTGGTAATCCAAAGGTCCCGGGTTCAAATCCCGATGTATCAATGGGAAGATATTATTGGGATGGAATTTGTGCTGTACCTAGTATCAGTGCATTACCACAAGCCCACCGAAACGTCAATAAAATACCCTCATTGTTCCCTGATTAAATAGCACTGTATGAATATTCCCATATTCAAAATATGCTATAGGGGTGCAATGCCTGGTGAGTTATCTGCTCAACAGGTGGCGTTGTGTGTGTGTAAGTGTGAGAGTCCGAGTGTAGGGGGTGAGACTGTGAAGCACGGGAACGAGGTGGCTTCAGAGATGGGGTCGTTTCGGGCCAGGAGTGAGCACCGTGCCTCATGTGAAGGCAAGATGGCAGGTGCTCGTTGTACTCTGCGTGCTTCACATGTCTCACTCCCTAGACTGGAACAAGACCTCACGGGCTTCATTGTAAAGCGGTGAAGTTAAGGCTCTCAGCCTATGCCCGAGAGGAAGTAAGTTGGAATATGGTGAGTTATCTGCTCAACAGGTGGCGTTGTGTGTGTGTAAGTGTGAGAGTCCGAGTGTAGGTGGTGAGACAGTGAAGCACGGGAACGAGGTGGCTTCAGAGATGGGGTCGTTTCGGGCCATGAGTGAGCACCGTGCCTCATGTGAAGGCAAGATGGCAGGTGCTCGTTGTACTCTACGTGCTTCACATGTCTCACTCCCTAGACTGGAACAAGACCTCACGGGCTTCACTGTTCATTGTAAAGCGGTGAATGTTAAGGCTCTCAGCCTATGCCCGAGAGGAAGTAAGTTGGAATATAGAAAAAAAAAAAAAAAAAAAAAAAAAAAAAATGTATCCACTAACGTTCTCCAAACACACTGCGAACATCTAGAGGGCGGCCGCGCTGCAGATTCAGAGCAGAGTCATGATTCAGGATTTACAAATAAAAACACAAGATATTTAAAGAGCTACATTTACTGCATAAATATATTAATCTATTTGTTTATTGACACATAGGCTACACATGCATCAATACACATACATTTATGGTATTCGGTCATATATAATACTGTATATATATTTCAGCCCTCTCCGGCATAGGCTGAGAGCCTTTACAATCAACCGTTGTCGACGCCTTCCCGGGATGTAACACAGCACCCCATACCATTAAACACATCATAGAAGACTGCATTTCACACAACCACTTACGCCAACAACACAATCTACACTCAATGAGAGCTCTGTGGGAAAGCCCGATCGTGGCCATGGCCTTCCTCAGGGACTCGGGGCTGTTCGGCCAGGCAGCTTAGGGAACAACAACAACAACCATTCTACATTGAATGGAGAAGCCCGTGAGGTCTCGTTCCAGTCTAGAGGGTGAGACATGTGAAGCACATTTTAGCTGCAACCAGCCCATGCCATTTTGCCTTTGCAAGATGCATGGGGCTAAGTTGCTCACTCACGGCTTGAAGCAGCCCCATCTCTGAAGCTGCCTCGCTCCAGTGCTTCGCTGTCTCACCTCCTAGACTCGGACCCTCACCTATTGAAAATGAACTCGCTAGGCATTGCATCCCTGTAGCATATTTTTAATATGGGAATATTCATATAGTGCTATTTAATCAGGGAACAATGAGGGTATTTATTTGGCGTTTCGGTGGGCTTTGTGTTAATGCACTGATACTAGGTACAGCACGAATTCCATCCCAATAATATTTTCCCATTGACATATCGGGATTTGAACCCGGGTCCATTGGATTACCAATCCAGTGGCAAGACCACTCCACCACACCTCCCCTATAACTTAATCTGAGGGGTAGATTTAGAACGAAGCTTCTTCCTGGATCCCTTTGTATCCTAGCATATACTTACAAGATTTATGCTTGATACCGTTGGAAATTCAATCAAGTGAGGTTGCCACCCACATAAGCTGTGATTGAGGAACAATACTGGTAGAATTAGCATGGTACACTGTGTTTCTTTTATCCTCCATTACACCCTGTAGACCTCCTGAGTTCAACTTCGACCCTAGCCAATTTATTTGTCATAAAATAAAAAAAAATATTGAGAACTACTGAAAGCTAGTGATGGTGCCATGGTTAATTAATTGAATGTTGCATTGATTGGTGTTGCCTGATTGTAGTTTCTGACTTGAAAAAGGGTCTGGGCAATCATAATGTGGAAAGGGAAATAGGATCAACAAGACAACATCAACAATTGTGGCAAGGTTTCCCTCACGTTCTTCTAATACAAATTTGTAGCCACATGATCTAAAATTGGAGTGGAGGATAGCAGTTTTTGTCATGCATTCCAATAATTATTGTTATGCCCTGTTTTTCTACAGGATTAACTTGGGTAATGTGAGTTCTAAATGACTGGGTATATAAGGCTGCATGTACAATACAAGATATGAGGAATAGAGAACACAAAGAAACACATGGTAACAAGTTACACGATCACGTTTATTTATATACCACTGCAGAATACTCGAGCAAGACAATATAATAGAATCGAACAACACTAGCATAAGTGGATCTGGATGGAGCCTAGTCTCCCACTTCCAACGTTCAGGTATTAATCTTCTGATCACTGGCTTAATTAGCAAGTTTTATTTCACTGGAAGACCTCAATATATTCATGTAATTCAATTTCACTGATTTGATCTCTTACTGGCTGGTCGCGTGCCCAAGTAGCAGCTCACAGTTAGGATTAGACATGCGTATATTGTAGAACACGGAAATCTCTAGTAACCTCATGGGGGTACTGATCTAAGTTTTATATTCTTATGGCAGAAATACGTAGAACACAAATCAGTGGGCGAACGTTAGATATCACTAGAGTTTTAATATCTGAATAAGGTAATTACGAGAGTCAATGTCGCCTGTTAATTAATGAGCACTGATCGCTTAGTACGTCCCAAATGGAATGGTTAAATATGAGTTACACTGGGCAAGGTTTTAGCCACTTTATAGAAAGTTAATAAGTGAGTGTCAAACTAGTACTATAACACTTAGTACTAGCAACATGAATCTTGAATAGTATTTGTAGATCTGGTCCTGGTTATCTTGCTTCCGGTGATGTTGGGGGCTAACGACTGGTTCCTCGGCCGTCCAGGTGGTCCAATATGTAGGAAGTTCTCAAGTCGGATCTCTTGACGATCGTTGCTGGCTACACACTTATATACCCACGAATTTGTGTGAAGGTTATAAGGTGCACGTTAGGACTTGTACATGGACAGATGCTTCTATTAGTCTTCTCTGCCATGGAGTCTGCCAGCTCTGGAATCTCTCAACTCCGGAACAACACAAGGGCAGAGCTAGAGGTTAACTGCAGGGTAGTGACCACTGGTTGGTGTCTAGCTTTCAACTGATTTGACTGGGGGCGGGAGCTAGGTTTATAGGCTCGGTTCTGGACCCTGTAGACAGTAGGGATCTCGAGTCTTATGGACTTATTTTAGCTCTCAATAGATATGGGGACTAGGTAAGATGGTGATTACTGTTGTGACACATGGCTATAGGAAGCCTTCATATTTTAATATAACTGAGCCTTAGTAAGAGGTACTATTTTGGCTATAGTGGAAGTATTTAGGGGAGAGAGACTGGATCTACTTTGCGAGGACGATGGGGACAGCTGTGATAGGAGCGTCTCTCTTAGATTGTTCAATCTTCATTCTATGGTATAGCTGAGGTGCTAATTTAGTGATCAGAGTATACAAGAAAGGTAAATGGTTTATTGTGAGTTAATAGAGGTTAGTAAAGGTGTTAGTCATGCATGGTTAGTTCATTGATAGGAAGAATTCCTGTGCTACCTGGCAATGACTCAGAAGTCAAAACAGGGGCCAGGTATACCTCCGCGGGGTGGGGGTCTCCCTCCTCGGGTGGGTAAAAAGGGGTAGCTGGGCGCCCTCTCTCTGTGATAGTCGTCCGGCGGCTGTGGCTAGGGGCTTGCCATATCACCAGTGTTTGTAATAACCCTCTGTGTATGAGACAGATGTGGGTGTCCTTAGTACCAAAACCGAAGGTGCCTTGGCTAGCTGGTTTTACTCGGCTGGTTGTTAATTGTAGGGTTTGCTGGATGTGGTGGAGACTGGGTTGCTAACTCTGCCACATTTATCTGGAAGTATGGCAATAGAAGTTAGTTACTGGTGAGGCGGCTAGCCTCGCACCGACGACCATTGGGTGCCGGGTTGTGAATGGGTTGTAAGAGAATAGATGGCATGCAAGGGGCTAGTAAAGTTCTAATGTTGTTCTGGCCTACTAAGTGAAGGTAGGCTGGATAGGAGTATATATAAAAGGTTGGAGAGCGTTAGCAATGGGAAATTCAAGGATCTTCAAGAGGTATGAGAGAGAGGCTAGGTCGGACAAGAGTAGAGAAGCGCGGGGTCTTATAATGAGAGGGGAGGAGTTCAGGGGGGCTACAGGGGAATTTGACCCTAAGGTCTCTGGGCGTGGGGGTGGCATTAGGCTGCAGTTGATATGGGAGTTTGAAAAGGCAGTGGAGTACGTTAGCCAAATGCTACCGGGGAATGCAACTATGGGGTGGTATATGAGTCTGGAAAAGATAGAGTTATGTGATCAGTCCGAGGGGTTATGGATACTATTAGTTGGCCCTGGGAACTAAGTTTTCTATGATATATATATATACCAACAACAGCGGCAGTTCGTAGGGGTACTTAGTTATTGTTTCGGGGTACTTATGACAGATACTGGTAACAAGGTTATCTTATACAATCTCTGGTTGGGGTAAGAGGTGTATGACACAAAGTAAATTGGCGTAGTGTGGACTGTGGATACGAAGGAGGCAAGGGGAAGATGTATGACAATTGTGGAAAGTAAATGGAAAAAGGTGAACACAATGGCGGATAAAAATACTTAACCTAAGGATTGAATACATAGATTTATGGGGCGATGGGTCTTCAGAAGCTTAGTCTGGCAAGACAAGATGTTAGGGAATGTTAATATTAATACTTTATACATCGATGAACGACGACATTATAGTCGTCGTCCTAATAAGGTGTTGAAACCTGGTTGATCTGTACTTGGCACAATACGACACAAGGACAGTGCCGCTATGTCGTATCAATACTGGTGGCAGTTAATATTATAGAGACACTTAGTTACTAGAGGAACAATGCAAGGGGGCGACTGAGCACGGGTTACATATATCTATACTCGTCATGGGAAATGATATACGAGGTCTAGGGACAGGCGTGGGTGTTTTAACTTCTAAGATATATAACATCTACTTCTTGGATGTAAGAACATACATAGATATAATTATGGCTGTCTGATGTGTTGGCATTGGCTCAACATTGGGACAGGGCATGGGTGTTTTTAATATGAATGTATATTCCTGTTCATCATCTTTGTAGTTAAGAGTGTAGGACACGAGGGGGTAGTGTACGTGAGGTGTGGAAAAATGGTCAGTTTAGAAGGGGTATCTAGATGCGGCCTGGAGCTGCTTAGCCCTGCGGGCTTGGGCCTGTCTGAATTGGCTGGCTCGGTCAGCTGGTCCTGTCGTTCTGTGGACCTTTCCTTTGGGTGTTTCTGTGTGGTGTTCGTTCGTGGCTTCTGTGGTGGGCTTCTCGTTCTGGGGCATTTTAATTATATTTGAAACTATTTGCTTACCCTGTCTTTATCAAGGTTTCACCAACCCTATGAAGTCACAGAATAGAAACACTGTATACATAGATGAGGAGCTGTCTTTTATCCAGTCAGAACTTTTGGTAAACGAGGTAACAGGCCATATACAACAAGGAAACTGCTTAGATAGTTGTTAGTTCAGCAAGGGAGATAGTATTTTGAGTGACAAAAACAAATAAGCCACACATGACTGGTTGGGATCAGTGCATAGCAACTTAGTGATGCATCAGAAATTGTAGCTTGAACATTTAGAGAGTTATTGATTTAAGGGTCTTGCATGTCATCTGGGTGGCCTATGGTCGCCTAATGGACTCGATTAGAATGCATGAAAATACTGTATGTGTGTACTGAGTAGTACCGTAGTCCTCCTACTATGTGTAACTGTCCAAGATATCTCCTTTCATTTCATAGTTTAACTTACAGACCGCAAACTATACAGTTGTCCAGACATAAACCAATGAAAAGTGATGAAAAAGTTACAAGATTGACTGTTCTCATGTCTATATATATAGAGAGAGTGAAGGTGCGTTTATGAGCTAACCCTTTTATATATATGTTGCTTGAAATGCACACGACCATATTTTTTCATAAATAATATGCATTAATCTGTTACCATAGCTAAATTAAGCCAGAAATTCTCTATATTTGTCAAAGGTTAATTTTTTATGTTTTGGCTATTGCACTTCCTCTCTCTACATCACAGGTTAATCATATTTACCATTAACCTTCTTTTATCAGTGGTGATGGGCTGGTCTATCAGAGTGAGAACTGAGCGATCTCTGCCATACCCATAGCTTACTCTGACTGTTCCTTTTACTTATATATTTTCTAGATCTCAAGTGACGGCGTCTCTTCCGTGGATTGACCTCCCAATCTACCAAGATTGGAAGCCAAAGCGTCACATTTTTCCTTTGCCCCTCAACTTTCTCTTCATAATTGCTGAGGGGCACAGGTCCCTGGGTGCAGCTTTGGTTTCCCGGGCGTTTCCGCACCCTCCTCAGCTCCCCGCCATGGAGTGACTTCGGTCACCCAGGCTTTATTGTGATCGGCAGGGAGGATTCTGTGGGGGCGCTCGGTTATGGCCTTGGCCTTGCTCGGGGCTGTTCGGTCAGGCAGCTTGGGGAACAACAACAACAACCTTCTTTTATCATTGTTATTATTTCAGCCGTATACACTATACACTTGCTCTCTCTCTCTCTCTCTCTCTTCTTACTTTAGCCAGTCTCATTTCCTCCACTTCTTTCTTGTTGGCATGATCCTGCTGCTTGTCCTTGCCAGCCTTTCTCCTACCCTCGTCCCTCCCGGCCCGCGGTGACGGCACGAAGGGAGATCGAGCAGGTTCGCTTGAGGCTGAAATATATATAACTCGATTGAATATAGCAGACCTGACAAGAAGTCAAGAAAACTTGATGCCTATGTTCTAGGTGGGCGGCAGTGACATCAATCCCTGGAAGTTGGAAAATTCAAAGTAAAATACTTGTTTTATCTTTTATCATTCGGTATATTTTTTACTATAAAACAGGATTCGAAGTAATATTTCTCGTTCCATTGCTTAGCATGTAATTTACATGTGGTACACATGTGTGTTTGAGTGACAATGAGTATTTTCATGAAATCATATTTTGCATGCCAGAGATACAAATAAATGCAATCACAGCAGCCTGAGTTGCTTGGGTCTAAGTTTAACCCCTGCAAGGCGGGTGCCGTTCTCATATGTTCTTGTGCATTTTGGCAGGTACCATACTCATACATTCAGTATTTCCCACTGTAAGAAATGCTCCTGCGGTGACATGTGGTGGTATTGACCGGTTGTCAGGGAGAAGACCTCAACAGTTGGAGAAACACTGACCCAGCCAGCCTGTGGGAGCTCGCAATTAAGCTGAGAAGGGTTGTCAATGCCTCAAAGCAGTGCCTACAAGTCATGGTAGCAGCTACCGCTCGATACTGGCAGTTACAAGTACCGCAAATTACGGACGGACGTCGTTCATCGCTGGTACTGGTCAGTTACTTTTTTACTGACGGCTAACGCACATCGCTGGTACAGTAAAGGTTAAATAATAATAATAATAATAATAATAATAATAATAATAATAAAAATATTTATTCAGTTAGCAATTTACAGAGTTGGTACCACATAGTTTGTTACAAATATGACATGTACCAGCCTTGCATAATTCCAACTAAGGATAGCCCAATAAGGCCGTTAGGCGTATTTCCATTGGGGTCCTTGTGGGATTAGGTTAGCTGGGGAAAATGGGGAGGATAAAGAAATAGATACTTTAGAGAAAGTATTTCTAGGGGGTTATTTTAAGATACCTTACATCCTATAGTAAATATCAGTAATCCGTAATCAGTAATCATTTCAGTTTGGTTTGTCTATCTCTTATGTCGCATTTAGTAGTAGACATAAGCTTGGTGCTCCCTTCTCGCAGCTGTCCGGTTCAGGTGTTCCTTCAGGCTACGTCTGAAGGAATACAGTGTTCTCTTTTCACGGACTGACTGGGGTAGGTCGTTCCAGTCTTTGATGGCGGTGAAGAAGAATGTTTGCTTACCCTGTCCTTGGATTCTCGGGACCTTAAAATTAAACATCCTGTTTCTTGTATTATGTCCACTCCTCTCATTTGCTTTAACAAAATCATTCTTTAGGTACTCTGGAGCTCTGTCATAGAAAATTTTGAAGGCATTAGTGAGCCTGATTTGTTTGGCCCTGTCAGCGACATTGAGCATACCTAGTGACTGAAGTTGTTCCTGGCCAACATGTGATCTGGGTCCTAGGTTCAGCATGAACCTAACCATTTTATTTTGAGTGACCTGAAGTTTGTGCTGTGCTGATTTAGATGATGCAGAGTACCAGGATGACACAGAATAGTCAAAATGACATTGAACAAGCGCTTGGCAGAGGGTCTTTTTGGTCGCCGCGGGCAAGCATCCCACCTGCCTATAAAGGTATTTTATACGTGCTCTACACTTACTCAGGATAGATTCCAAAATTGTTTCACCTGACAAACTCGCGTCCAGTTTTAGTCCGAGATATTTAACTTGTGACACTGTTGTTATAGGAATATCATTACAGTTGACCGAGAAGCCCACAATGTCTTTCAGTTTGCGTTTTGTTCCACATAAGATGGCTTCCGTCTTGCCCAGGTGAAGAGATAGTCTATTGTCCACTAGCCATTCACTACATGATTCTAGTTCTTTGGAAAGTGAAGCAGCAATACTTATTGGGTCTTTTCCTGAAACCAGGAGCACGCTGTCGTCTGCATACAGTAATAATTTACATGAGACGCTCAGTTCCATGTCGTTCACATAACAGAGAAAGAGTAAGGGACCAAGGATGCTTCCCTGCGGGACCCCACAGTTAATTGGCATAGGATCAGATATATTATCGTCAATTTTGACTCTTTGGGTTCTACCACTAAGATAAGATTTAAACCAGTTCACAGATCCTATGCCCATTGCTTGTAGTTTATTACATAGGATATCATGGTCTACTGTGTCAAACGCTTTTTGTAGATCGAGAAGAACCATACCGGTGTAGTTACCTTTAGACATTTCTTTACGAATGTGATCCGTTAAGTGGATGAGACAGGAGTCTGTCGCATACATGCATCTGAAACCTGATTGAAACTTATAGAATAGATCATTTTGTTTGAGGTAGTGTTCAATTTGGGTGTATACCGCTCTTTCAAGGATTTTAGATACAATACATAATATGCTAACTGGTCTGTAGTTACCAACTTCTAGTTCATTTCCTTTCTTGAATACATACATACATACATACATAAAATTTTAAGACTGAGTGTTCCACACATAAGTGCAGTTTCAGTCTCTTGTCCTAATGGCGGCATTCCAGGCAACCCTGTTAAGGGCTGCTTCACTTGTCAAGTTCTTGGATTTGAGATCGGCGCGTATAGTCCGATCCCAGGTCTTCCTCGGTCCACCCCTTGGTGCAGCTCCCTCCACAATCACAGACCTGCATTTTTTCACCCAATAGAGGGGTTACAATAGCTTCCTTCAGTTCAGCAGGTACAGTGTTGGTGTTAATTGACAAGTTGATGATGTGGGTTAGGGGGCCTGCTATACCAATGGCTCCATCTCGTAGAAATTTGGCAGGAATTTTGTCTGGTCCTGTGCTTTTATGTACATTTAGGTTAGACAGCTCGTCAAAAGTGTATTTTGGTGTAACATTTTGCAATCCAAATGTGTTTGGGTGTATGTCTTTATCTCTGTAGAAATTTCGAAAGGTGGCCGTTGTTGTCGTGTATTTATTGAGAGGTTGAGGTAGGTTCTGTGCAAGTGTGTTTGCTATGGAGGTGAAGAAGGAGTTGAAGTAGGTTGAAATTTGTCGTTTATCGTGGCAAATCTGATCATTAATGGTGAGAGCAATATTAGTGTTAGACGAATCCCTTGTCTTGTTGCTGTAGCCTGTTGTTTTTAGGTGCCTCCATAGTTTCTTTGGGTTATTCTGATATTCCTCTGCCTTATTGTGAAAATAATTAGTTTTCGCTGATTTTATTTTCCTACTTAGTTTATTCCTGGCCCTGTTGAACTCATGTTTCAGACCTTGATCCTGTCTATGTTTCGCTAGCCTTTTTAACAGATTGTCTCTGTGTTCCAGATGGTGTAGTATGTCATTGTTGATCCATGGGTCTGACCTTGCTTTAATTCGTATGTCTTTCAGAGGAGCTATTTCGTCTAGAATGTTTGTGATGATGGTTCTGAAGCCAACCCATGCGTCATTAACGTTTGTACTTCCAAACACTGGAGACCAGTCTGTATTCCATAACATTTCCAGAAATGTTTCTTTATTGTAGTTTCTGAGTGACCTTGTTTTGATAATCTTGTGATTCTCTAGGGTAATTTTTTTGGTTTTTCGTGTGCAATATGTGACGAAGTGATCACTTATCCCAGTCTGTATAACCCCTGATTGGGATATTTTGTCCTCTCTGTTACAGTTTATGTGGTCTATTATTGTGGCAGTGTTCTCAGAGATACGTGTGGGGGTTGTGATGAGTTGTTTGTGATTGTGCATTGTCAGTATATGCCTATATTCTCGTACAAGCCTATCATTTCGTTGTTTGTAACACAGGTTAAAATCCCCTAGTATGATGGATTCATTCCGAGGGTCTAGCGATGACAACGTTCGTTCAAATTTGGTCAAGAATTGTGTGTCGTCTGGTGGCCTATAGCATACCCCAATTGTGATGGGTCTTGTCCTCGGCAGGTGTAGATCGATCCACAGAGCTTCGTGATTTTCTACATGGAGGTCGGTCCTGGTTGTGTGTGTGAGGTTGTTTTTTACATACAGACATACTCCTCCCCCATGCCTATTGCGATCATTCCTAACCATATTGAAACCTTGAATGTTTATTTCACCATCGTTTATACTTGAATCCAGCCAGGTTTCTGTGATTGCAATTATTGAAGCTTTGGTCTTATTAGCTAACAAGTTTAATTCTGACAATTTATGGTACATTGATCTGGCGTTAATGTGGATAAGATGGAGCCCTTTGTTGGTGAACACTCTGTATTCATCTTTGATTTTGAATGTGTCCTGGCTGGATTCTGAGTTGTTAATACGAATTGGTTCATTTACATTTATATTCGGTAATGAATGCAAGGCACATATGTTGCATAGGAATTCCCGTTCTTTACTGTTGGTCTTCTTAGAGATGCACTTCATGTGAGCTACAGTTTTACACTTAACACAGTTTATGATCCTTTGTTTTCTTGTTATGAGTGATTCACATATTTCACAAATGATTTTAGGACCCTTAATAGCTACTTCCCTACATTTATCGCATTCCACTTCTTTTCTGCTAGTAACGTAAGTACATTGATCGTGTACTGTTTCATTACAACTACTACATTGTGACGTTGTACTCCTTTTGTTGAATCCAATATCGCACACTATACATATTTTCGTGTTACTGTTCATCGTACGTCTGGCGGTGTGGTGATCAGCTGTGCGCCGTGAGCGGCTGATGGTGTGTGAGCGCGTGAGATGAGGACAGGTTGTGGCTCCCCCTTGCCCCCCTCCCACCCCTACTGTGTTTGTTTTCCTTGTTGGCCGTTGTTGCTGCTTTATTGTTGATGCTGTTGCGACTGATCCCTTCTTTTTTTGCTGTTCTGGTTGCATGTTGTGTTACTTGGGTCACCGATATATGTGGTAGTGATGATACAGTTGAGGGTAATGTTGAGTAGGTAGAGTGTTGGCACTGTGCTGGCGGTTGCTCTGCGGTCTTGGTTGTGAGTTGGAGCGTGACGGGAGACTTGGGTGCCTGCTGGCCCAGTTTGTTATAACGAATTTTACTGCTAGGGACTGTTGAAATGTCGGTGTCTGCCTTACTTGTTTGGTGGTGAGGTTTCTTCAACGTTGAACTAGGGCCGGGGTTGGTCTCTACATCTCCGCAGCTAATTAGAGTGTAGCACAATAGGTGTTGTAGCGAGGTTGTGCCAGAGTATTTGCCAAGCCGTGGCGTCTTCCCGATATATGAAATAGACCAGGCAGGAATGGTGACAGAAATTTCACTCGTGTGTGATTTCTGTGTGACGAGGTCCCTCTTTTTTTGTGGGGTTAGATCACTGTTTGGTAGAGCAATACACTGTCAAAAATATACAGTATGAAAAGGGCATGGAAGAAGGTATATATAATATTTGGGTAGAGTACAACAGTGAAGATCCAAAAAGAACTGCCTCGAACTAGATAGGGTCAAGGTATTTGATAAACTAACTAATCTAACCTATCTACGGTTTTGAAGACCATAAATTGTAAATACTTGTAATAACGGCCAGTCATGGACTTTCCCGATAATTTACCAAAGAAAAATAAATAAACTGCAGACTTATTATAACAACTTAAGGTAAGAAGATAGTTTGGTACTCTTTATTTTAGCCTATATATTCGCCCTACAACACAAGCCTCAAGTAGTTTATTTATTTATGTTTCATTACAAGCCCCAACAGTTTAGGGAGCGTTGTAGCTGAAGGTCATGCAGATTCAGAGAAGTAATTAAGTTGAAAAGCCATGATAACTACTTATCGGGAATTTAGATAAAGAGGTTAATTTACATATCACTGGTACATGAAATATCCCAACAAATAGTTATAATATATTTACCAACGACGTAGGTTGATGGGTGTAATCCAGTCCCCCACACACGGCTAGTTCAATTGCATGACATGTAGGAATGTTCACATAATACAATATCGATACAATGAACTTAGCTTAAGAGGACTGGTGATGTAGGACTGTTGTTAATATTGTTGTAGATTAATATTTGTAGCACATGGTGAACTGTGGGTTGAGTCAGAGCCGGGGGAGGAGATGTTGACTGTATGGTGTTGATTGAGAGACTAAAGGGCCGGCGTCCGATCGCTTCGCGAAATTACATATGGCTGCCGGCTCATAATAATTATAACCCATAACTTGGTTTCATAATACATCTTAGAGCTGATGTAGATATTTATACATTACAGTTAATATTTAACCTAACTTAAGAATAAACTACAATACAAAAAGAACCAGCCGAAATCGTACAAGCGATACGATACCGCCAAATTCAAATGTCCTATTGGACCAAAACCTGTCGGGATCATTACCCTATTCCCGACATATTGCCCGCCACCAAAAATGATATACAGGAGCTATATACAGAGAACAAAAAAAAAGGACATCGAAGTCAAAGATCACCTTGTGTGATCTTTGATCTCCAAAGATCCACGGAACTCATAGCCGCCCTCCTTTTGGGACGAGCGCCACCTGAAGCCTGAGGAGGATCATCCTTCTCATCATCAGCTGCCCCACCTCGAGGAGCACTGTCACCAGCACTCTCCCGCGGAGGGGTATCAGTAGAGACGCCAGGATCATCCGGCAGTTCTACATCCTGCTCCAAGGGATATAACCTTACGACTGGGCGAGTAGTAACCCCAGTCGAAGTTCGTATTCTAGCAACCCTTATAAGACCATCAATGCCCTGGAACAAATGGATAATCCTCCCAAGCTTCCAAAATAACCTAGGACGCTCATCATGAATCAGGACGATATCCCCGATACGAGGCCATCGTTGATTCGTCCCTTTGATCTTATGAGAGTGACGCTCGCGAAGAGACAGCAAATATTCTTGGGTCCACCGTTTCCATAGATCGTCGGACACCTTGTTTACATACTGGAAGCGACGACGTGTGGCGTCAGCATTGCCGAACGTAGGGTCATGCAGATCTTCGTCATTTACGGACGATCTAGGAAAGGTATTAAGGGTTCGTCCACGTGTTAGCATAGAAGGCGAAATGGGTAAGAGGTCATCAACATCTGCCGAGGTATAGGTCAAGGGCCTGTCGTTGACTGACATCTCAATTTCTATCAAGATGGTTTGCAACTCCCGTCTGGTCACCAGTGCCCTTCCTAATACCTTCTTCATGGCAGATTTGACGATACCGATAGTTCTCTCCCAAATCGCCCCGAACCATGGTGCACGTGCTGGTATAAATCTCCATTGACAACCCTTTCCAGTGAGGGTAGCCACAACCTGCGGGTCATCCATTAAACACTGGAGATATTTAGAGGCCCCGACAAAACAAGTCGCATTATCGCTCATAATAATTTGAGGGAAACCATTGCGGCCTGCAAAGCGTCGTAGAGTATGCAAAAACCCCTCACTGGATAGGTCGTCAATCAATTCAATATGAATCGCTCTGGTTACCGCACATGTGAATAGAACGGCATATACTTTTATGATAGTACCGGGCGATTCCCTAACATGAATCGCTCCGGTGTAGTCCACCCCGGTTACCTGAAATGGTTCAGTCCTTTGTACCCTGAACTCAGGTAAGGGAGGTAGATCAACTGGGGAGTAAGGCTTACCCTGTAATCTTTTACAGATCGTACAGCTATTGTGGATCCCTTTAATTGCTTGTCGCATCTTAGGGATCCACCAACGTTGTCGCATATACGCCAGAACATAATTTACGCCAAAATGTAGGCAGGTCCTATGGCATTGGCGAATCAACAGTTTGGTAATCAAATGAGAGGAGCTAAGGAGGACAGGATATTTCGCAGAATCAATAATGTCCGCCTTTTGTATCCTGCCTCTACACTTAATTATGCCTCCTTCAATATATAATCCTAGCTGCCTCATTAAGTTTGAGGGTTTGGCCTTTGACACCTTGCTCAGGATTTGATGTTCAGTAGGATAAGATTCCCTTTGTACTAAACATATTAGTTTTGCTTCTGCTGATCTAAATTCATGGAGTCTGATATGCTTCGAATCTTCACTAAGGAAAGACCCGTGAGCCCGACTTCTCATGTTGTTAATGAAACGGTATATCCATGCAAATACCCGTATTACTTGATCATAGCTGCCGTAACGTTCCCACTCTACCAACTTGTTATCCTGATGTGTAGTACTCACATTCGAACTACTTAACACATCATCTTGGGGCCGACCTGAAGGAGCAGATATGCATTCCCTGAAATCCTGAGGCCATTCAGTTGGAGATGTAAGCCATGGAGGTCCATGCCACCAAATAGAGGACGACATAAACTGCTGCGCCGAGATCCCCCGGGAAATTATGTCATTGGGGTTATCCCTGGTGCTCATATAGCGAAATGTAGCTGTAGGAACTAAGTTATGAATCTCATCAGTGCGATTAGAAACATAAACAGGTAACACTTTCTGGCTGTGTACCCATGAAAGCGCTATTTGACTGTCGCTCCAGACATAGACGTTATTAATCTGTAGTATGTCTGTATAAGCATCCAGTGTAAACTTTATTAGACGAGCAGACAGAAGCAATGCAGTAAGTTCTAATTTAGGAACTGTAATCTTCTTTATAGGGGCTACTTTAGCCTTCGCTATAGCCAGTGTCGCTTCACTACCATTACATATGTATATGGCAGTACCGTACGCACTATTACTAGTATCAGAAAAGGCATGTAGATCCACCTGGTGACCACTAATAACCTGACGAGGAAGTTGGACCTTGCAACATGCGGAAAGGTCCGACCGAATCAACCGCCAAGTATCCTGTAACTCAATCGGGAGGGGCGTGTCCCAATCTAGTTTTAGCCGCCACAGTTGCTGTAAAAACATACGAGCACGGATTGTAACAGGCAGCAAAAAACCTAGGGGATCAAACAACCTCGCTGACAAGCTTAAGCAGTTTCGCTTGGTCATAAGCTCACTGCCGCATGGGGTGTGACAGAAGGATATACAATCTGTGGTAGTGTCCCATTTGTGGCCTAAAAACTTCACCTCACTATTCTCAGTAGCTACACCGTCAGAAGCAAATTGACCTTTCAAAAGATCACTATTAGTGGCCCATTCTCTTAAGTATAAATGAGCCTTGGCAAATATATCGCGGATCTCCCAGCATCTCTTGAGCAATAAATCTTCATTATCTCCGGTGCCTTGAAGATTTTCCACATAGATCCCCTGCTTGATCTCATTCTTGAAGTCAGGATCTAGTCCAGCCTCCTCAAGATGACGCAAGATAGTAGCGTTGAGAAGGAACTGGGAACAGGTCGCCCCGAATAAGACGACTCTGAACCTGTAGACCAGATACTCTGAATCTAGATCCATTGGGTCCCGTGGCCATAAAAATCTTGTCGAGTCCCTGTCTTCACAATGGAGTTGAAGCATCAGGAAGGCCTTCTCAATATCGGCGACCCATGCAAACTTATGACATCTGAAGCGCAACATAATTTGCGCTAGATCAGAGACCAGGGACGGACCCGTGTACAGACAATCATTCAGGCTATAGGAGCGATCACTGGATTTAGCAGAGCAGTCATACACAATACGAACAGGAGTGGTGGAACTGTCCTTTTTAATCCCATGGTGAGCAAGGTAATGGATGTTATCCCCATACTCACTGAGATCTACTCTCTCCACAAATCCACGTTGTACCTGCTCGGCTAAAACTGCCGCATAAGTCTCGCAATACCTTGGATCCTTGACAAACTGCTTCTGAAGGCCACGTAACCTACCAAGTGCTAGATGGAAATTAGTAGGTAATTTACTCTTGTTATCATTCCAAGGGAGCCTTACCACATACTGACCTCTGCCAGAGTCATACGTTACAGTCTCTTCATACGAGCTTAACGCTAGCTTGGACTCACAATCAAGTTCATGTGGGTCAATTCCAATATTGTCCAAGTCCCATAGCTTATCTATATCAGTACATGTATTATCAGGCACATTTGGCCTAATATATTTATCTATGGGGCTTACTGCTACCTTGAGGACCGTAACCACCTCCACCTGTGTGTCTGTAGAGGAAGTGGCATAGGATCCAGAAATGGCATACCCTTGGATCGTGGGGAGCATTATAAGCTTATCTACCCGCCGATATCCAGGGTGAACCAGGTCGTAGTAATAATCAGCTCCGACCAGTAGCATAATACCATTGTTAGCAGAGAGTTGATCATCAGCCAGTTTATACCCCTTGCTTCTGAGATATTTCAAATGTGGTTGAATCTCTGATGCTATATAGAAACTGGGTAGTGTGGCGACCACAACAGCCTTGATGGGACATACCTTTCTTCTACAAACATAGGAAATCTCCACGATATCATAGTCACTGGAATCTATTTCACCAGTGAAACCATGGAGACGCAAATTCTCTTGACCCTTGCTGGTACACTTGAGCTGGGGTAATGATGACCGCAGAACGAATGACCTCTGTGAGCACTGGTCAAGTAAGTTGCGCGTCATTATAGTATTATTATTACTCCCCACTACTGGCAGCATCATAGTAGGAAGCAATTGACATTCTCGAGAAGCAATGGACATGGCAGATACTTTATCAACCTCGCTCTTACCTTTCTCATGTGACTCTTTGGGGGTTCTCCCCTTTTCTTTGCCGTCGTGCCGATCAGACTGGGTGCAAAGGGAAAACCAATGTTTCCCCTTGCAATACTTACAAGGTTTGATGTAGGAATTGGTGCAGGTACTGTTGAAGTGGTCTCTTGCCAGACAGCTGGTACATAACTTAAGCGATTTAGCCTTGCTAACCTTCTGTGTAGCCTTAGGATACTTAGGACACTGATACCACAGATGACCGTGGACACTGCACAACTTACAACCTAATGATATTGGCCTTTTCTGTTTAGGAGAAGTCTGTACCGGGAAAGCTGCAGTAGATGGCGACATCTCCACTTGTCGGTAGTGTCCAGTACTCTCCATATTGAAGACTTCAGTCTGGTACACCTGCACCAACGCTTCCAAGTTTAGTGGAGAGTCGCTTAGTTGTCGTCTTAAGATTTCCCTTAGGGGAGAGGGTATCTTATTCAAGATATTCACACTAAATATCTCCTCCTTGGTGACGGCCATTGTCTCCATATATCGGAGGAGGCTCTCAAAGGAGGCATAGTGCTCCTTTAGGGCCGTCACATCATAGGATGGAGGATCTAGCGTGAAGAACTTCGTAATTAACGCGGTCTTGATGACTTCCACTCTCCCGTAAGTTCTCTTCAGCAACTCCACTGCAGACTCGTAGCTGGTAGCTTCTAGCTTGTACCCATCGACTAACTTCAATGCCTCCCCTTTCAATTGACCACGGAGATATGTGAACCTTTGGATGGATGTGAGTGTTTTATTATGATGGACGGAACACTCAAAAATATCCCAAAATCCAGTCCAGGTAGCCGAATCCCCGGAAAAGGTAGGCAAAGTAAGCTTCGGCAGGTTAAAACCAGTCGCCTTTGGTGTACCGGTATCCTTAACAGAGGTTGATTCTTGGGTGGAAGATAGTCTGGCTAAGGCTGTATTAACGTCCTCAAAGTACTCAAGATCTGCCGACATTTCTTCTTCCACATCGTCAGTAACTGTCAATAAACCATATACCTGCTGAGCATAACTATCATAAGTAGCTAGCGATTTAGTAACAGTAGCAAATTTACCTTTATCTGATCAGCCGTGGCACTTATTAAAAATTCATCAAGATCTCTTAAACATCTATTTAAACTTCCCTTCATCCCTCCCTTAAGAATCTTAAGTTTCTTTAAATCTGTCATCGTTAAGGTCTAATTTTAAGCAACTTAAACTACAATGAGGTCAGACTACAAACCGTTAATCGCTTAGGAATCAACAGCGGCAAACCCCCATTACTTAAGAATTACATAGTACTTACATCCCCCTTAACATAAACTATCGAAAGGAAATTATCTAACTAGACAAAAGAATTAAATACTAAATCCATTAAAAGAAAGGGTAAGGTGAAGCACTAATTATTGTAAGCCCTTTATAGGTAAGCCTAGTTGGTTAAGCTACAATCATGAGGTCTGACTATTAACTGTCAATCGCTTAGGAATTAACAAAGACCGACACTCATGACCGCCACTTTAAGCAACCAGGCCTAGGCTATTATGAAATTTAAATATAAAAGGTCACATGAGAACCCTCCCCACCAGCATAATGAATAATGAGTCCCACAATGACAAAACACAAGCAACACCATAGGCACACCACCAAAGCGAAATGAAAAGCCACCACAGACACCTGCAGGCCTAGACTGCCTAGCCTAGCCTATGAGTGCGAAATGGCGCCCGACGAAATTACCCCAACCCCAATCTCCAGCCCAGCCAACCCACCAAAAAAACGCCAAGGATCACACGCCCAAAAAACCCTGGAAACTAGTCCCAAAAAAGATAGAGACGGCGCCTAAATGGTAAAAAAACATGAGGGAAGAAGCTGGGTGTAAACTAGGGAACGGCAGTCGGCCAACAACGCGCGAGGCGGCAGCCATTTGTAAGCCCACAAGCGTTAAGGAAGCAAACAAAACGGTACTACGGTAAGGAAGCTTTAGGGCACGAAGGACCATTATTTATCGGGAATTTAGATAAAGAGGTTAATTTACATATCACTGGTACATGAAATATCCCAACAAATAGTTATAATATATTTACCAACGACGTAGTCGTTGATGGGTGTAATCCAGTCCCCCACACACGCTAGTTCAATTGCATGACATGTAGGAATGTTCACATAATACAATATCGATACAATGAACTTAGCTTAAGAGGACTGGTGATGTAGGACTGTTGTTAATATTGTTGTAGATTAATATTTGTAGCACATGGTGAACTGTGGGTTGAGTCAGAGCCGGGGGAGGAGATGTTGACTGTATGGTGTTGATTGAGAGACTAAAGGGCCGGCGTCCGATCGCTTCGCGAAATTACATATGGCTGCCGGCTCATAATAATTATAACCCATAACTTGGTTTCATAATACATCTAGAGCTGATGTAGATATTTATACATTACAGTTAATATTTAACCTAACTTAAGAATAAACTACAATACAAAAAGAACCAGCCGAAATCGTACAAGCGATACGATACCGCCAAATTCAAATGTCCTATTGGACCAAAACCTGTCGGGATCATTACCCTATTCCCGACACTACTGATGACGGTATGTTACGAAAACCTTGTTATTTGGGTAAAATAATTAAGTTAGCCACTAAACACAGTTTTTTATAATTTGATTTATATAAAGAAAACTAGCTTGGAGCAGTAACTATTATAGATTCTTGGAATACCTTGGTAATTTACATATTTAATTTGTGTTTTGGAGAATAGTTTGACATTATATATGCATGCAAGAATATTATAATATATATATATAAAACATAAATAATTAATCAATAAATTTGTCTTCAGTTGACCGGTTTGGGAAACAAAATTATCTGTCGCAATGTCTATGTTTTAGTGCAGCTGCCAGCTCATAAAACCTAATCATTGTTACTTTTGAGTTTCGTTTAGGAAGACATAGGTGCGTAAGTGGGTGAAGATTGTAATCAGTAAAAAGGATTATTACTTGAAATATCTGATCAATTTTCTAAATAAGAGATATTTACGTAATAGCGGCTCGCTTGGTGTAGTG
This sequence comes from Paralithodes platypus, assembly GCA_032716605.1. NCBI lineage: Eukaryota > Metazoa > Arthropoda > Malacostraca > Decapoda > Lithodidae > Paralithodes > Paralithodes platypus. Next base: position 5,783,862 of record CM064525.1, on the reverse strand, counting down.
ACTAGCGTCTCGGACTTCCACCCAGAAGGCCCGGGTTCGCGCCCACGCTCGGCGCATTAAAGATTTTTCACAAGCACTGAGTCGTTACCATCCCTCATGAGCAAAGGGATGGGGTAGTAGTACAGGACCCCAATGGAAATACGCCTAATCGGCCTTAGCTAGCTTAGCATGCGCTAGCTTTAAGAACTATTATTATTATTATTATTATTATCCCAAACCTGTAGTAGCCTAGATGTTTCTTAAAGGGACATGCATCATTGGAGGTGTGGTGGCGGTGGGGTCGGTGATGTGGTCAGCCTGGCAATGGCGGAAAAAATACAATCACTTGCAGGAGGAGTTAAAGGCAGAACGAATCCTGCTAAATGAGAGTATTGCCTTGCAATGGGCCGTGGTGGTCAAGTGGTGAGCACGCTTGCGTGTGAATCTGAAAGACCCGGGATCGAATCCCTGCCACGGCGGACATTTAGTGGGCTTGCACCCAGTCAGGGGACATCCTGATGACGTATACAGACAAAACACACATAACAAAGCCACTCCAACACCTTCCTCTCTCTCCAACACCCCTTCTCCCCTCTCAACACTCTTCTCTGAGCTATTGCCGATAAAAATGGCATGTTCAGTCCTGTAAAGAATCGTAAGATTCAGAGTCGTAAAGATTCCAGGACGAGCTTATTAGCGGCGGATCCCCAGATCGACCGTGGTGATTGTCACCTAAACAAAACTAACTCTCTGATTATGACCAGCAGCGGGAGATTGAGCACGACCGGTCCCTGCTAAAGAGGGAGTTTGCCACCCTTCAAGGAAAATATATCGACCTGCAGCGCGAGTTGGAGGCAGAACGAACCGCAGGGAATAACAAGTGTACCGCCCTCCAACAAAAATATGACAACCTCCAGCATGAGATCGAGGTACAAAGTGTGTACCAATCTAATGAAACAGGTACTGGAGGAGCGGCGACTCTGTGAGCATATTATGGTTGTTCACCTGGCAACCAGAGATAAGGTCCTTTCATTGGTTCGTAACGCTACCAAATGAGGTTTCTGGTAGGAAAAGTATTAGTAATAGATATTTGTGACCACTATTTGTGTTATTATATTTGTATTTGCATCTTTGGGAGTGGGAAGCTAGGAATCCTCCTTCCCTTGTAAATTTGACCTACTAGACAAGACAGAGAAAGGGGCGAGGGAATGCAATAGTGGTCCCGGGCCCTATGAATTGGAACTTTAAATGTTGTTTCTGTTCGGTCTCTGTCTCGAGTTGGCCACCCCCAGCTATGGAGGTATATACATACATAGTATTATGCATACATATACAGTGCATGTATATATTTATACTCTGCTCTATATATTCTTCTGTTGATGTCGTTTCCGTACTTGAAAACGGAGCTTTGATACAATTAAAAACAAACGATATTGAAAGGATGTTTAGTTTTTTACTTTCTTTTTCTTTTTTTACATATTAACCAATCTTTTAGAATGAGAGAAAATTTGCACTTATCTATTGTATTTGCGCTTGTTGTTATTAAGTGACCTTACCAAAGCTGTAAAAGTCCGTAAAAATAAACCGTAACTTGAAGGACTGGTTTAAGCCTCCAACTGAGAGAGACTGTTACTCTTATATTAGTTTCACCAAGACTGGATGCAAATTACGCTTCTGATATATTACCTTCCAGCGAGTGAGTTATACAATCACTTTGTTAATTTAATATCTTTAATTTACCGTATATAATTCTTTTGAACTAAATTTCCGTGAAATATATCAACCCTTACAGTACCGGCGACTTATTTTGTATTTGATTTCAGCTACATTTACACAATTTTATGAAGCTTAAGAAGGATATTTGGTAGCTAAAAGGATTAATTGAGATAGTCTGTAATCTTTTAATTGGTAGACGTCCTTCCTGAGCTGAATGAAATCGTCTAATAGTTGCCAGAATACAGTATAATGAGAAAGATATCACCGGTACTGTATGGGTAAAATATCTTCAATTTAAATATTTCTGTATTACTAGTATACTTTACTTCCTAGGCCTCCACCAAGCTTTAAGAAAAAAAAAAAAAAAAATCAAGATCCCCCTTCCAGATTAATTAGTAGGCCTACATTTATATTGGCAAAAAAAAATCCTTCCCGATGGCTGCTTCCTTCAAAATTACAGCCTAGCTATCGCTCGCCATGAAAAAAATTGTCACCTAAATGGCACAAAAGATAAAATATTGACAAAGAAATGAAGAGAAAGGTCTTAAAATTGATAAACTAATGGGGCGAACGTCTTAAAATCTCAAAACTAATGGGGCTAAACATGAGGGAGAAGGGGGTCTAGAAAAACGACATAGCTCCCCATAATGTATAACCCAAATGTTTCATAGCTTTAGACATCTATGTACTCATACCTCATGCTTCCCAGTACCCTGGAAAGAAGCAAACATCCATCCAGTTCCTAAAAAGGTGCCTCTTCAGATCCATCAAACTACAGACCAATAGCTATAACTTCCACTCTTGGTAAAGTCTTTGAAATTATATTAAATAATCACATAATTAAGCATCTTGAGAATAATAAATTAATCAGTGATAGGCAATATGGTTTTAGACGATGTCGATCAACTGCAGACATTCTTTGCCTTCTTACGCATCAAATCAACCAAGCTACAGACCAACATGGTGAAACACATACAATAGCACTGGATATATCAAAGGCATTTGATAGAGTCTGGCATCAATCCTTATTGTCGAAGATGTCACACTACGGTCTTGCATCATTAGTTCCACTAATTTCTTCTTATCTTCATAACAGAAAAATATGTGTAATGGTAGATGGCCTTTATTCTCAATTTCACTCAATAAATGCTGGTGTTCCCCAGGGATCAGTTTTGGCCCCAACTCTGTTCCTCATTCATATCAATGATCTCATATCTACCACTCATAATCCAATACATTCCTATGCAGATGACTCAACACTCCACAGTTCCTTCACATTTACCAATTCTTTCACCCAACCCGATCTTATAAATTCAAAAATAAGCACTGCAATTTCTCTGAACCAGGACCTTTCTAGAATTGAAGAATGGGGACAAAAGAATCTAGTTTCCTTTAATGCACAGAAAACCAAGTACATTCAATTTTCTAACCGACAGAATCTCACTGACTCCCATATATTTGTTGATGCAAATATTCCCACTTCCCCTAGTATTGACATTCTCGGTGTAACATTAACTACTAACTTGAGCTGGACACATTATGTTAGAAGCATTGCTAAGAATGCCTCTAAAAAACTGGGACTCCTGTACAGAGTTCGAGAATTCTTCACTGGCGAGCAGTTGGCCGTAATATATAAAAGTCATGTGCGTTCTCAGATGGATTACTGTTCACCTCTGTGGAGTGGAAGTGGAGTGGTTGCATTGAGGCAGTTGGACAGAATTCAAAATAAAGCTATTAGATTAATCAATAACCCTGCAATCACACAGGACCTTCCTACATTATCCATACGAAGAAACGTTGCATCCCTTGCATTATTCTACAGATATTTTCACAGCAATTGTTCCGAGGAACTTGCTTCAATTGTGCCGCCTCTCCACATCTTTCCCCGTAGAACTAGGGCAGCTGTGAGCGCCCATGAATTTACACTTTCTCCTCCACAATGCAGAACTTCTGCTTATCAAAATTCATTTATCCCTAGAACTACTACTCTTTGGAATTCACTTCCCTCGAATTGCTTTCCACAAACTTACAATCTACAAATGTTTAAATCCAGTTGTTACAAACATTTTATGAATGGAGGATGCCTTTAGGCACATGGACCTTTTTGTTTTATCTGTGTTTTTCCTTCCTCCGTTCATTGTCTCTTAAAAAAAAAAAAAAAAAAAAAAATGTAAGAATGGACGCTTAACCCCGCAAAGATTATGATGCATTTGGACTGTTTATATCTGGCTATCATTGGAAGATTTTTCACAGTTTAGGAAGGATCTGTGAGAAGGATAAGGGTAACGACTATCACAGTGATCACTCTCGGACTTCCATATACCCTTCCTAATCTGTACAAAATTGTCTAATAATAGCCATAAAACAGAACAGAAATGCGTCATCTGATGTTGAAAGGGCCCACAACCAAGAGGACCGTGGTTTGATTCACGGGCAGAACAAAACAATTTGGCAGTCTCTTAACTCTATTTGGCCCGAGAGGAATCTTTTTGGATTTTTCCAGTTTTGCTCCCTTTGTTTGGAGATTTTAAGATGCTTCACCCCATTTGTTGGCAGTAAAAAGACACTTCACCCCATTAGTTTGGCAATAATATGACACTTCACCCCATTAGTTTGGCAATAATAAGATGCTTCACCCCATTCAGGTGTTGATTTTTGGGAGGCGAGCAAAAACGAGCCTGAAACTTAGAAGAAATTGGCCTTCGACCAAAATACTTATTATCGAAAAACGTACAAATTGAGGGTGAAGGGAAGTCTGGGAAGGCATTATTGTTAGCCTAGGGGACAAACTAACATACACTGCTCGAAAATGGCAATAACAAGCAAAATCCTATCTACTGTATCTATTAATTGCCGGACGCTGTGATCCCCGAAGGGATGGCCACGAACGAAACGCCTCCATGCACCTCTGCACCTCTGTCCAGCACCGCCTTCGCTCATATACTTCTTAACTCCATTCTTCCACCTCTCCCTCGGTCTACCTCTCCCTCTCTGTCCTTCCACCTCACTCTCGTACACTCTCAGTAATTATAAACAACAGTATCATAATAGCCCAGATAGTGTTAACCCGTCCAATCCCAGCGACGGCTATAGCCGTCAGTAGATAAGTAACTCCCCTGTCCCAGCGACGGTTATAGCCGTCAGTAATGTACAGTACTTGGCTTGTAACTGCCTGTACGAGGCTTTTTTTTTTTTTTTTTAAGTCTTGTTTAAAAAAAAAAAAAAAAAAAAAAAAAAAAAAAAAAAAAAAAAAAAGATAGATCCATTCTTGCCTCATCTCTTGAGGTGAAAAGGTGGTCTCTCCTGTCATTTTGGCCACATTGCTTGGGACTGCTGGGGACTTTTATTACTGTATCCTACGGTACAGTATGGGTTAATCTGATGAGGACTTTTCCATGTCATATCCAGCTCCCTCGACCATGTTATGCAGCCTCCAATGTTGGCTTTATCTACACTCAAATACTTTAAGGGGAGATTTCCACTTGAGGGATTTTTTTCTGGATCCCTTTCTCCCTCATGTTTAGCCCCATTGCTTTTGAGATTCTAAGACATTCGCCTCATTAGTTTGGCAATTTTAAGAGCTTTCGCCCCATTTCTGTAAATTTTAAGACTTTTCGGGCCATTTAGGTGTCGATATTTTCCTGGCGAGCGATAGCAAGCCTGTAATTTAGTAGGAACCGGCCTTCGGCCAGGACATATTTCTATCGAAAAATGTACAAATTTATCTTGAAGGAAGATCTTGGGTGGTGGTTTTTTGTTCAGCTTAACCCATCCTGCCCGGGCAGCCTTTCTAAATGACAGCACTGAGAGCCCGGGGGATATGGCCGAAAAAAGTCGTAATAGGCTAGCCCTAACTTTGTTATTTTAACTGCTAGAGAATTCACACACATCTCAAAGCGTAGCCCTGTTTCTTATCTGTAAACTGGCGTTGAGTAGAGCTCTCTAGGTCAACTGGTTCAGTTGTGATGATTTCCGTGGAGAGAGATTCGATGCGATGTTAGCAATATCAGACAATAACAAAGACTTGTTCTTGTTCTCCAAAACCATAACAACAAAAGTCGATCTTCTCCTTCTTGTTTTGGAAGGTGCGCGTCGCTCCGACCGGCTTGTTTAAATACGGTTCGACGCACGGCTTTCAAACCACGATTAATAGGCTTTCAAGCTTACGGATTTTAAAATGACACCCGGGCTCCTGCCAATCTGCCGCGGTGTCATTTTAAAATGACAACCGGGCAGGAAGGGTTAATGGAGGTCTAGGGAGGAAACTAGAAAAATTATTAAAAGATATACTGTATAAATAAATGAATATTAAGGGGGGATGGTTCACTTTTTGGTTGATTCTTTCATTTATTAATTATTATTCTAGTTTCATCCCTAGATCTCCATCAAACTTTAAAAAACATCCATTAGATCCCCCTTCTAGATTAATTTGTAAATTTTTCGGTAGAAAAATGTCTCGGCCAAAGGCCAATTCTTAAAAAATTACAATATTGACAAATAAATAGGACAAAAGGTCTTAAAATCAACAAACTAATGGGGCAAACATCTTAAAATCTGAAAACTAATGGGGCTAATCATGAGGGAGAAGGGTGTCTAGAAAACCGGCCCATCTCCCCTTAACCCCTTCAACACGATGACGTAATATTCATCATTGTCTGGTTACCATTAGACGATTTTCTTTATCTTATAATCGACCTCTAGGACTCCAAGGGGTAAACACGATTTCAATAAACCCTCTGAATAGCATAGGTCCTTTGTAAACTGTATAAAATCGTCTAATTTTAGCAAGAATATAAGGTAAAATGGTGTCATCAACCACTATATCGTGTTCAAAATGGATAGGTTAGACATCGTGAACTCTAACCTCTGTAACTCAAAAAGGGCTAAAACAAATAGGCTGTAAATATCCACACCTATTATTCCCTGGCTTGACCCTTCCTAAATGGTAGATATATTACCTCGATTACTCTGGTCGTTTGTGAGTTATAGAGGTTAATGTTTAAGAGTTTTGGCCTACTAATTTGGAACGGTATATATTTCTGAATCTTATTAACCCCTTGAAGATTATGCAGCATTTTGATAGTTTATTCTGGGTAGCATTAGACGATTTTATACAGCTTAGGAAGGATTTGTGGGAATTAAAAGTGCACCTTGAGGGATACAACAAGTTCAACTATCCTGCTCTAATCCAAACCTTGCATCGCTGGTGAGGGCTGGCCCTATCCAGAGTGAGGTTTGGCATCCTCTACCCAACCTTAGCTGTTTCTCTCTGTCGCTTTTCCTGTACCACTTTTCCTACTCGGTGCTGGCGAGATCGCCTGATTGGGTGGCACTGCAAGGGGGGCTGCGGACGGTGGAGGCATATGCCCAGGGGTGCAAACCTGTGGGCTGCTGGTCCCCTCCCCTGCTACTCTCTCAGAGACAGATCTCATCTCACCCTGGCCCCTTCGGGGGCCCGAGCATCTGGAGTGGCTTCGGTCTATCGGACTCGGGACTATTCGGCCCGACAGTCTGGGGAACTACAACTACAACAACAACAACAACAACAACAACTACCTTGCATCGCTAGCTTCACTACAAGCCCTAGGAAAATCGTATTGCAGTCACTTTAACCCTCCTGGTCTGGGTGGCCTACATAGCTCCATATCGAGTTTCTCCATGACACAAGGCTGGTCCTACATAGCTCCATAGCCTTATTTCATGGCTTAAAACCACTTAAAACTGCACTAGAGAAAGTTTTGTTGTCTTAACGGATGGTTCATATAACCAACAAGAACAAAAACACATAGCCTGTCCTGCTTAATGCATGCCTAACAAAAGCTTGTATTGATTTTCCCGAGTCCCAAACGATGCATGAAAGGAGTCAATAGTGACTTAGGAATGGTTACAATGGTGAAATAAATCAGTAATCAATAATCAATACAATCAATATTATTACATAATACATAATTCATAATCAATAATCAATAATCAATTGTTGAACGAATGTAAATAGACCGTAGCCGTGGCCGCAGCTACTGCGTCGCCGCATTCGAACAGTTCTCAGTATCATAACAAAACACCTGGTTTTACTTCCAACCACACACAATAACCACTAACCTAGCTGAAACACATCATAAGACCTTACAGACTATTCAAAATAAAGCCCTGAAAATAATCACAGGATGCACAACTACTACACCCACAGATCACCTACATCAAGAAACCAAAGTCCTCAAAGTCAAAGATCATCTAGACATGAGAGGCACTCAATTCCTGGCAGCAGCCTCCACGAATCAACACCACCCACTACACTACATGGCAACACACCCACAGAAACCAAGAAATATCAAAACAACACCCAGCACACACTATCACACACAAATACTGTCTTCTCTCCCTCCCTGCCCACCCCAAACCAATTTCCGGAAACACATCCATACTCATATCACTCGCCGTTCCTTCCACTCACTCATAGACAACACGCAGCTGCAAGCACGACCTCCCGAAATCCATCCTTCTGAATCCCCCCTTCCTCGCGAGGACAGAGTCCACCTGGCCAGGCTGAAATGCGGACACCATCCAGCTCTTCTGAGCTATCAGAAGAGACTGGATGACTCCGTCATCGACACCTGCCCGGGTTGTAACACAGCACCCCATACCATTAAACACATCATAGAAGACTGCATTTCACACAACCACTTACGCCAACAACACAATTTACACTCTTTGAGAGCTCTGTGGGAAAGCCCGACCGTGGCCATGGCCTTCCTTAAGGACTCGGGGCTGTTCGGCCAGGCAGCTTAGGGAACAACAATAACAACAACCACTTAATGTAGTGTTCTAGTCTTCACCCATCGCAAGATAACACCGAGTACTACCTCTGGTATGTATATAAACTAGGTTAGCCTGGTTAGGCCATTTATTTGCAGAGATATAAGTATCTGTAAATTACGAAACTTGGGAGTTTACACAGTTCTAGGCTCGTGGCGGCCATAACTAACCTACATATTTTCATCATAAAAACTGAACCACTTGGTCTAGACTTCTAGTCTTCACCCATTGCTAGATAACAACGAGTAGGTTAGGCCAATTTTTTTCGTATTTATAAACGCGCCAAAATCCTGAGATTTCAACAAAACCTCCGGTTCCACAGTTCGCGGGAAGGTTTAAATTGCCATTTGGCTAGGGATACGTAGATATAATATTGAACTAGACTGGCTACTCACTAGCAGCTCCATTACCAAGGTGTGGGTTGTGGTCCAAGTGGAAGTCCGGGTCCCTGCCAACAGCCACAGCCGACCCCAGGACACTCCGCTGACCCCACGTGTTGCTGAACCCCTCCTGTAAGGTTACAAATTTATAACATTGTAAAATATTTTGATAAATGTAATATGCTGGTGGAAATAATTAAAATTACTATTAAAATCTTTAAATAATATATTTAATTTAGTAATCTAAGGTTACTTCAATTTATTCATTATATTTACTACATATGCTTCCTTCCATTTAATAATTTACTTTGTAAAATATACTTTTCTATTTTTACAATTCACTATAACATCATTATTACAATTTTTCTAACATTTTATTTATATCTAAACATACCAGTACATTAGTTAGAACAAATAAAATGAGATGAACCTATTAAATAACTATTTGGTACATTATACTGTTTCTTTTTAGCTGATGACAAATTGAATCCCTTAGCAGCTAATTTCTCGATACTTAATGGAGGAGTATGAAACTACTGTCTCTGCATCATAGTAAGACCAAGTTTGTATAATTAGCACCATATTTCACTACAAAATCTTCAAAATAACTGATAAATTTGTATGGGAACTTTGCAATTTACCGCCAGTTGAAAAAAAACCCAGAGCATAGTGTATTAGAATGTAATTAATGTACCATATTTCACTACAAAATCTTCAAAATAACTGAGTAATCTTCATGAGAACTTTGCAATTTACCGCCAGTTGAAAATAAACAGAGTATAGTGTGGCTGATCCATTATGACAAGTGGATGAATTAGGTGGAAGGGAGGCACAGGAAAGAACTTGAATTCTATATTTCGCTTACGTTTCGGGCTACGCAAAACCCAGTCTCTCTGAAGATGGGTTCTGCATAGCCTGAAACGTAAGAGAAATAAAGAATTCAAGCTTTTTCCTGTGTCTCCCTTCCACCTACTTCATCCAGAGTATAGTGTGTTAGAATGCATGGTCTGACCTGCCTATTGGGTCTGGTAAGAGGACTGACGGCCCTGGTGCCCCACAGGTAGAGAGCGTTCTCCAGCGTACCAGCCACAGTGAACGTAGACCCACACTCAACCATCTGGAGGAGAGGGACACGATAAATACATTGTTTCAAGACAACCTTCATCACAAACTATATATAAATATATATATATATATATATATATACTGGTATATATATACATATATATATATATATATATATATATATATATATATATATATATATATATATATATATATATACCGGTATATATATATATATATATATATATATATATATATATATATATACTGTATATGAAAGCTTTAAAACATAAATGTATAATTGTTTATACCTGTAATATTACATTTTTCAGAGGCTATATGATCAAAATGCAAAATTTTTTGAATAATGATGATGATGATGCAGATATTAAACGCTGTGCACTCCCTTGATTGACAGGGTTAGGGCGTGCCCTTGTTACAGGGACTTTACTGGACATTTTCCACAATTTGCTAGACCTGAGTGTCGAAAATCTTGACGTCTACCAATGGCATGGCAGAAGTAATAATGTTAACCCCTTGAGTACCAGTCAGTACACATTATGCGTCGCCTATGTATATAATCCTAAACCCCAGCGACGCAATGGTTGCGTCTGCCTTAATTACTCTTGTCCTATGGCACCTAGAGGGTTCAGATTTGTATGGGAACTACTTTAGGATCCCACGGAACAATACCGATGGTTGGCAATCCTCCAAGTCCAGCCATGTGTGTGTGGGTATGGGCGGGAGTGATTTTTCCAGTATATTGCCTACCTATCACCCCATGTTAATTGTGACCCCCCAGGACCCCTAAATGACCTAGGTGAGCGTTTTTTGTGTATTTTCCTTCATTACTAACCCATCCCATGTGTTTTCAAGAAAAACAAAATATGACAAGTGACTGGTCCTGGAGTGTACATTTATAATAATTAAAGCGCTTGGGGTCCACCGGGTAAATATTCAGTATAGTTAGGCATACGTTAATGTGCCTTCCTACTCATTCAACAAGCCAGCCAGATGACCTGTTGAAGTGAAATTTTCTCACTCGTGGAAATGAGCTCGACCCAGCAGATAATTCGTAGATAGAAACACTAACCACTCGGCTATAATCTCATCATAAGTCACATTGGCTTGCCATATCAGGACTATGCCATATCAGGACTATGCCATATTACCTAAGAATGATAACCTATGAGCTGTGAACTTACTGTGACAATTTTGGAAGTCAAACTCTTGACTAGGACTGGCTGAGAGTTAGAGCGAGTGTTGCCACGACCCAGCTGACCCTCACTGTTACGACCAAACGTCAACACCTGCACAACACAACATAATAGATTAATATCAACACCAGTGTTACATATCATTTAAGAGTGGTCAAGTCGGGAAGATGACCGTTTCCCAGGCAGTTATCTTTCCAAACACTAAACACTAACCAGATCCAAAGACCCATAACTTCACCAACTGCAAAGTCTGAAACATTGGAAAAAGCATACTAAGGCAAGGTTACTGATATATATATATATATATATATATATATGAAATACACCAGGAACGAAAATTCCTGGGAGCGAAACTTCCACCCACAGCAAGATCCCTCCCTCTCTTCCACTTCCATCCACATATTACACGTCTCGTTAATCACAGTGTTCTAGATACAAACCACACTTCCTTACCCCCTGACATTCTTGAAGTACCCACTAAAGTATGTATTCCTCGAAATACTAACCTTGCAGTTCTAAACATAGCTTTTTGCCGGGCGGGACGTCGCTCGGTTGGAAGACTGTTTTACTCCCCTGTTAGTAACCGACCGGCACCCCGCAAGCTGAACACCAGGAGCTGATATATTATATTCCTGGGCCTGTATTAACCGTGGTAAATCACAGGTAAATATAGGAACCTAAGAGAAATATATATATATCGCCACACATGCACTTGGGTTGATTGAACCTCTCGTCATGGATCAGAGACAGTTAAGCAAGGTTTGTGCAGACCCAATGCTTACATTTGTTACAATATTGGTAATAATATTGTAAGCTAAATATATAATCTACAGGCGAGCCGATATCAAGGCATGGCTTCCTAAACCTCCCTTGACGACAAGAAGCATGTAACCAGACTCCCCCAATATATGTGAACCCCTATCCAGTTTGTCTCATTAAGAACCCGATATATATACCCATATCAACATGGTGGCAGCTGGGTAAGCAGTGTACGTGTGAATGAAGTACTGCTGACTAAGTTCTACAGCTGAAATAGTGAGTTATCCTTGGATTTAACCTAAAAAAGTCGAAAGATATGAGTGACGTCATGGCATCTACTTCACAGCCTTTATTCGTCTGCAAGTCTGAGATTGAGCAAGCAGTGGCGTGGAGGCGTTACAAGAAGAAACTCGATCTTTACATCATTGGCAACGGTCTGAAGGGTAAGAGTGATGATATTAAAATAGCGAAATTGTTGACTGGAGGTGACATTCTGCTAGATATCTACGAATCTATTGGCATAGAAGATGAATCTGCCCTGACTTATGCAACATTAATTGGGAAATTTGACAAGCATTTTTCACCAAGAGATGAGCAGCTGATGGCGAGGTACAACTTTCATGATAGCATGCAAAGGAAAGATGAATCCTTGGAATCTTTTATCACTAGGCTGAAGACTTTGGTAAGACACTGTGGATATGGAGAATTTCAAGATGAACTTCTGAGGGATAAAATTGTTTTTGGTTGCCAAGAGGATACACTTCGGGAAAAATTCTTTAGGGAGGATAGCATAACTCTAGATGTTGTACTTAAGATGTGTACTGCCTATGAAACTTCAAGGAGATCAATGACAGCATTTCGAAGTGACAAGCAGGAGTCTCTACACAAACTCAGTGCAAAACCCAAGAAGAAGAGTAATCCACAAACAACAAAGACTAAGCCTAACCTCACGCAGTGCGACTGGTGTGGTTTAGCACATTATTGGGGTAAGAAGAACTGTCCTGCAACTGATGCCAAATGTCATAAATGCAGGAAAACGGGACACTATGCCAAGAAATGTCCAAGTAATGCAGCGACCGGCGGAGCACCAAGAAGCGCAGCGACAGGAGGCAAAAAGAAGACATCGCGCAGAGTCCATGCGGTAGAAGATGGAGACACAGAAGAAAGCGACGACTCAGAAGATAACTCAAGAGGACGGGAATACATCATGAACGTATCGACCGGATCCAGAGGAAAACACATAATGGCTAATCTCATGGTCAACGGTAATAAAGTGAAGTTCCAGATCGACAGCGGGGCAAGTGTGAATGCCATTCCAAGTCATCTGGTACCAGACGCAGAGCTACAGCCGTGTGAGTCAACTCTTCAAATGTGGAACTCTACTACAATTCAGCCGTTGGGAAAGTGTAGGATTGATGTCCGCAACTGCAAGCAACCACAAGGTACTATTCTGTTGAGTTTGTTGTTGTAAAACAGGTTGTTACACCAATTCTTGGTAAGCGAGCGTCTGAGAAGATGGGATTCATCACAGTTAACTATGAAAACATCTGTGCAATGAATGACATCCTAACAGACTACGAAGATGTATTTGCTGATGAAGTTGGCAAGATACCAGGAAATGTTCATCTAACAGTGGATGAGTCGGTGAAACCTATTGCAATTCCTTCATGTAGAGTACCATTGAGCATCAAGTCGAAGGTTAAAGAGAAACTGGAGCAGTTGGAGCAGGAAAATGTCATTACTAAGGTCGACGAGCCTACAGAATGGGTAAGTCGAATGGTAGCAGGAACCAAGAAGTCGGGGGATCTGAGAATTTTCATTGACCCTCAAGCTCTGAACAAAGCACTCATAAGAGAGATGCACCCTCTACCGGTAATTGACGACATTCTGCCTGACCCTGCAAAAGCGAAAGTTTTCTCCAAGCTTGACCTCAAGAATGGCTACTGGCACTGTGTGTTGGATGAAGAATCACGCAAGCTGACAACATTTCAAACACCGTATGGGAGATACAGGTGGAACAGACTTCCTTTTGGTCTGGCTGTAAGCAGCGAAATTTTTCAGAAGAAGCTACAACTGGTTCTGGACGATCTACAAGGCGTAATTTGTGTTGCTGATGACATTTTGGTCTTTGGAGTTGGTGACACTGATGAAGAAGCTGCAAGGGATCATGACTCAAAGCTGAGAAACCTACTGGACAGATGCCGAGCAAAGGGTCTGAGGCTGAACAGAGCAAAGACTGAGCTTGGTAGTACAGAAATCACATTTCTAGGTCACAAGATCTCGCGGGATGGTCTGATGGCTGACCCAAAGAAGATTGAAGCAATCGTGAAGATGCAAGCACCAGAGGATGTGACTGCAGTACGACGACTGTCTGGAATGGTGAACTACTTGAGTAAATTTGTACCCAGTCTATCGGATGTCATGGAGCCTATGAGGAAGCTGACCCATAAGGACACCGAGTGGAAGTGGACAAGAGAACACGATGAGGCGTTCAAGAGGACCAAGAAGATGATGACCCAAACACCCATCTTACAGTACTACAACCCAGAGCAAAAGTTGGAGATTCAATGTGATGCATCTCAAAAAGGTTTAGGAGCAGTGTTACTTCAAGAGGGCAAACCAATCGCATTTGCAAGTCGAGCACTGACTGACACGGAGACACGATATGCGCAGATAGAGAAGGAGACTTTGGCAATCGTCTTTGCACTGAACAAGTTTCATCAGTATTGTTTTGGGAGGAAGACGACAATCCAGAGCGACCATAAACCTCTAGAAGCTATCCAAAATAAGCCGTTATCAAGTGTACCAAGACGACTGCAAGGGATGTTGATGAGGATACTACAGTATGATGTCGAGATTGTTCACAAGAAGGGCAAAGAAATGTATCTAGCCGACACTCTATCAAGAGCTTATCTGCAAAACACAAGAGATATGCAGGAAGAGGTGTTTGAACAGATCAACATGACAGACTACGTACCCATCCGAAGTGAACGATTGCAAGAAATCCGTCGAGCAACTGAGGAAGATGAAGTATTGCAACTATTGAAGGAGATAATTCTCAAAGGATGGCCAGAAGACAAGAGTGAAGTAGAGACCATACTGAAACCATACTTTAATGTACGAGCAGAACTGTCATTTCAAGATGGATTGATCTTCAAGGGAGAACGTGTTGTAATTCCTACCAGTCTATGTCAGAAGATGAAGTCCGCTATACATTCGTCACATATGGGAGTTGAAGGTTGTCTACGACGTGCAAGAGAATGTTTGTTTTGGCCAGGAATGAATGCAGAGATGAAGCAATTCATTTCAGAGTGTGAAATTTGTAACACATACTCTACAGCTCAACAAAAAGAACCTCTGATGACTCATGAGCAAACCAGCCGACCATGGGAGAAAGTAGGTGTAGACCTTATGACAATCAAGAGTCACAACTATCTTGTTACAGTGGACTATTTCAGTAATTTCTGGGAAGTTGACTACCTGGAAAGCACTAAGTCAAGCGCTGTTATCAGGAAGTTGAAGGCGCACTTTGCAAGATATGGACTGCCAAATGTACTAGTTAGTGACAATGGTCCGCAGTTCAGCAGTGAAGAATTTCAAGAATTCGCGGAGAAGTATGACTTTGAACATCGAACGAGCAGCCCACATCATTCCCAGTCTAACGGTAAAGCAGAATCAGCGGTCAAGACGGCGAAGAAACTGATCAAGAAAGCTGTCGAGAGTGGTGAAGATCCGTTCTTGGCGATTCTAGACTACAGAAATACGCCTATGCAAGATTTGGAAGAGAGTCCAGCGCAACTCAACTTTGGTCGACGTACGAGGACGTTACTGCCGACTACTAGCAAGTTGTTGGAGCCGAAAGGAATTATGTTGGAGCGAGTGAAGCGGAAGAAGATGCTGAAAGATCTCAAAAGCAAGAAGTACTACGACAAAGGTTCGAGAGTGTTGGAACCATTGGTTGAAGGTGACGTGGTGCGAATCAAGCCAACATCACTAGGCAAGAAGAAGTGGGAACGAGGAGTTGTAAACAGGAGATTAGACGAGCGATCGTATGAAGTGGAGACAGAAAATGGAGCGATAAGACGAAATCGAGGTAATTTACGGATGGCAAGTGAAAACGCTGACATAAGAAATAACGGAAAAGTCACTAATACAGACAACACCACAACCATTAGATCTACAGATAGAAATTATACAGACACATGTGTTCCAGTCTACACAAACAACAGACACGTGAGAGACATACACGGTAGACTTGATGAACCTGTCACTACACATGAGAACAGGACGAGCGTGAGACGGAATAGGAATGTATTACCTACCAGGTACCGAGAGTTTGACATGACCAGGTAAGAGTACAGTACCGGTATGACTGATTGCATTGTCTGACTAACAGTCCAATACTGGTATGAGATGAGGCACTGGCAGAAATGTAAATGCTGGATGAGAATGTTACAGGATGAGAAAGATTATCTAAATGGAGTAAGTGAGTGAGAATACGACTGAAGCCACTGAATGAGGAGTAACCTAACATTACAGTCTGAATGATAAAGGTTTTGTAATGTGAATGGGAGTGTAAGGATATTATAATGCAGATCGGTATGCAAAGAAATTGTAATGCGAAAGGAAAGAGATTGGATGATTTTGAGTACGGTACTGGGTATCAGGATCTATAAATTTAAGTCAATCATATAACCTTTGTTACTAATTTACTAATCCTGCATGATATAACCAATAACTTTGCATGAAACATTTTGTAATTTTCAGAACATTGAATATTAATGTTCTAATGTACTAACTTTACTAATATACCAACAATTACTAATCCCATATAATCTCATAAAATAGATTCTTTATGTTTAGTTGGCACAAGGGTATACAATATATTTTTGTATCATATATATTCACTATTTGTGGATATTCTCATGTAGAACAGTATTATTAACTAATAATTAACCTACCTCACCTAGTCTTGTAATACCATATCAATAGATTTGACTAATATACCTCATCTACTTCATATCTCATATTTACATACTAATAGATTAATATTCTAACAAAATTAATCACATTCCATACTGTACTAAAACACTAATTACTGTACCGGTAACATACTGTATACAGTACAGTACCAGTAACAACAAATCATAGTACTGTACAATTTTATAAATCATATTGGTACTATTATTACTCTAGCTCATGTGCCATAATAGAATAAGCATTACTTAATAATCCTAGGGGACCTCAAAATGTCAAAATATAATTATTCTTATAATACCAATTTCACTGGTAGCTATCTTCTCAAAAGAGAGAGGATGTTACAATATTGGTAATAATATTGTAAGCTAAATATATAATCTACAGGTGAGCCGATATCAAGGCATGGCTTCCTAAACCTCCCTTGACGACAAGAAGCATGTAACCAGACTCCCCCAATATATGTGAACCCCTATCCAGTGTGTCTCATTAAGAACCCGATATATATACCCATATCAACAACGTTGGTCCGATGAGACGCTACCCTGGCCTCAGCCCAGACGCAGACCATTTAAGATCCATAGGAGAGCCTCCTGAACTCAACTTCATCACCGGTCAACCGACCCATCTGTAACTTCTTCACACAACTGGACCCCCTGGACGGCCCCCTGGAGCAGCCGAGGCGCCCCCGACGACACCAGATTCAAGAGGAAAAGAAGATAACCTGATCGGGCACGATTTCCTATTATAATATCAGTGTATAGATAATAATAATAATAATAATAATAAGCATGTTACTTATTTCTCATAAGCGCCAATTTTTCCGAAGAATTCACTAGCGCTCGGAAAGAGAAAGAAAAAAGAACAAAATCAATGCATCAAAAGAAAGCTTATATACAACACACATTTAACAATCACTAGCAGTGGCAAAATAGCCTAAACTCCATAGCCATCTGTCATGACACCTCTCTTAAGATCATAGCTTCTCTCAAAGAGAAAAGTCTTAAGTTGTCTCTTGAAGCATTCAACAGAACTCAGTTGTCTCATGGACAGCGGCAACCTGTTATACAACCTCGGAGCCATGTAGGAGAATGACCTCTCAAAGAAAGAAGACTGCTGGAAAGCCCTTGGTTCATCAAGACGAAAAGGGTCATTGTCATGACGCACAACTACACCATGGTGTGCCGGTGGGCGCCTGAGCAGCTCCGCAAGGTACCTAGGCTCACCAAATTTGAGAACCTTAAAAGTCACCAAACACAACTTAAATTCTATTCTTGCTCTTACTGGCAGCCAGTGCAGTTCTATGTGAAGAGATGTAGTAGGAGTTCTAGGTGGAACACCAAAAATTAGTCTTGCGGCCCTGTTAAGAACAGACTGAACTTTCTTTAAAATATAATTTGGAAGACCCACCAACAGGGCATTGCAATAATCAACACGAGAGAAGACCAATGAGTGAACCAATGTTAGGAGGCAACGTCTGGTTATAAACGGCTTCACCAAATAGAGATTTCTGATGTGCAAGTAACAACTTTTAACTATCTGGTTTACATGCTCTTTGAAATCTAATCGGGAGTTCACATATACACCCAGATTTCGAACAGAGTTGGCCGGTCGCAGCTGAGATCCACCCACATTGATGGAGAGGGCACCTACTATATCATCAGCTCTTCTATTTCCTCGGATGATGAGAATATCCGTTTTACCATCATTTAGTTAAGTTTTCTCGCTCTCATCCACTTCTTGATATCAGACATCAACAATTCCATCTTACTCCGTATATCAACTATATTTGTGATTCTCACATAAATCTGGGTGTCATCTGCATAAAAGTGAAAGGTGATATTATGTGCACGAAGCAGAAGAGATAAACTGCTGATATAAATTATAAATAGGATAGGACCTAAAACTGATCCCTGCGGAACACCATACTGCAGGGGTGTCGAGTCCGAGACCACTTGATTTACCATCACACTCTGGGATCTACCTGACAAGTACGACCCAAGAAGCAAGAGAGCGGAGTCACGCACACCACAACCATAAAGATCACTCAATAACAACTCGTGATCCACTGTGTCAAAGGCTGCAGAGAGATCAAGCAAGACCAATAGTGAGGCCACACCATTGCAAATGTTCTCAACTAGATCATTATGTACTCTAATCAATGCTGTTTCAGTTGAATGATGCTGTCGGTAAGCAGACTGAAAAATTGGGATAGTTTCATTCTGCTGAAGTAGTGGTTGTAATTGGTCAAGTATTGCACGCTCTAATATCTTTGATATGAAGGACAGGTTGGAGACAGGACGATAGTTCAACATGTTCTCAACATCAAGTCCAGGTTTCTTTAGAGTAGGTCGGAGTAGTGCATGCTTTTCAGAATGTGGGAAGCTACCTTCAGAGAAGCACTTATTAATTATTTTGGAAATAAACTCAACTGTGTGATCATAGACTCTTGGTAGCTTGGAAACATTTATGGGATCCAACGGGCAAAATGTTTTATTGAGGTTTCTTATGTAGGACGAGATCATGTCCACCTCTACTGAGTGAAAGGATGAGAGGACATTATTAGGAATGTGTCAGGGTTGGAGTACAACTGAAAGTTCTTCACCAACAGAAGCATCATCCAGTTCCTGTCTTATACGAGTTATCTTGCCAGCAAAAAATGCCACATAGTTGGCAGCCAACTCGGCATCGGGTACAGAAGGTCTTAAGCTGACTCTTGTTTTTCCAAGTAAACTGTTTACAATTGAAGCCAACCTCCTCTGGTCGTTACCACATGAGTCAACTTTTCCCTGATAATACACTTTCTTTTCATCTTTGATTGTGTGGACCACAGCTCTTCTGGCTGACAGATATTGCAACCATGTAGAGTCTGTTTCATTTTTCCGCCATTCACGTTCAGCTCTTCTACGCACTCTTCTAAGAAATTTAACTCGAGTGCTATACCAGGGTGAATCATCTCGTACTATGATTTTCTTCTCTACTTCTGGACAGTGATGATCGAACGCTAATTTAAGTGCATTTCCATGTACCTCCACCAGCTCATTTGAAGTAAGGTTGGAAGTATCAATACTTCCCAAGTACTGTTTTACTTCACTGCTAGCCAAATTTTGGTCTGTATTTTTATAATGTCTAAATCTGATTACGTTTTCATGTGTGAGTGGCTTAGGGAAATCAAAGCTGTAAGTAATCAAAGCATGATCAGAGGTATTAGGGTCAGCATTCTCAACATCAACATCCAGAACACCACCACAACCCACAGGAGAGAAAACCAAGTCAAGGGTGTGTCCTAAGATATGAGTTGGGTGGGACACATGGTTTACAAAATTGTTCTGATCAGTCAACTCAAGGAACTCAGGAGAGAATGGCTTCAGATGAGGGCTGTCAACCCAGTAATTAAAATCTCCACATATCAAAAGTCTTCCGGTTTTAGCAGAAAATTCCTCGAGAAACTGCCCAAACTCTTCCATAAAACCCCTATCTGTGCCACGATGGCCAGGCCTATAGACAACTGCCATTCTTAGAATTTGTTGATGGAGTTTTATTTCCACTTCCAACAGTTCATAATAAAGAGGGGCTGGGTTATGGCTTATTTGCAAGATATTCACCAGAGATGTGGAGTAGACAACTGCCACTCCACCACCCGGATGATCTCCCCTAGGCCTAGGAACATTTATTATGGAATGGGTTTTAGGCAATGCCGCCTG
This sequence comes from Paralithodes platypus, assembly GCA_032716605.1. NCBI lineage: Eukaryota > Metazoa > Arthropoda > Malacostraca > Decapoda > Lithodidae > Paralithodes > Paralithodes platypus. Next base: position 5,763,252 of record CM064525.1, on the reverse strand, counting down.
GATAATATTCAGATCTGACTCGAACAACCAGGTCTCAGTGAGACACAATACATCAAGGTTACATTCATCCAAGATCTCGCAAATATGATCCATTTTGTTACGCAAGGAACGAACATTCAACAGACCCAGTTTCAACCGGCTCCCGTGTGCATTTTTCAGTTTTTTGAACCTACAAAATTGGTGTTTTCAATAACTTTATTTCTCTGAGCTGTCATTAGAGGACAATTTCTACTTGAGGCGAAATGACTTGGCGGCTCCGTAACTGATGTGGAGCTCATACAATTTATACATTTGGGGGAAGTCTTGTTGGTGCAGTCTTTTGAGTTATGAGTACCGGCACAGAAGTTGCATTTTGGATCCTCATTTTTCTGATAACACCTGTCACTGGTATGGCCAAAGCCCTGGCAATGGTAACATTGTGTTACCCAGAAGCGATCGTATGCACGACATCTCACAAGTCCAACATACACAGAATTGCCATCATCCACAATGGAAGAGCGTATTTCAGGTGATATTTTTACTACCGCAGTCTTTGTGTGTGCATCACTCTTTTGCTTGGTGAATAGCAAATTCATAGCTAAGCCATCGTCAACCAGGGACTTTATTCTTGGGTTCTTGTTGAGGATGCTGGGAATGATCTCATTATCCTCAACGTCATTAGCAATGCCTACCAGAGTCATTTTTGGCATCATCTTCTTTGGTTCGGAGACACTGATGGCACTGTCCACCCCCAAACACTGATTGATGGCCCTTCCTGCATCTTCTTTGGCTTTTTTGGATGGAAGTCGTACCACCAGTACACCTGAATCAGTTCTAGTTAACTTGTTAACCGGAACCGAAGCCAAAGCACTCTCGATTGCCTTTGTATCTGGTGGGCTTACTGGCTCGGAGGATCGGTCTTTTGGCTTCACTACCAGGACCTGATGGTCCCAGACAGTTTTTTTCTTTCCACCATCTACCACCTCAGTGGTGCGTTTGGTTGGCTCCTTTTTGGTCTCTTCAAATGTTTGCTGAACTATCTTGGCAAACAAGGGAATGTCGGGGGCAGCAACTTTAGTCTCAAGGATATCCATTCTGTTACCAATACTCTCTATCTCCACGGCCACCGCAGCAAGGGCACCCTTCACTTCGTTTACAATGGCAGTCTTCACTTCACCAACTAGGGCAGCTGTCAGGTCATCCAAGGTCTGCTGACTAATTGCTGCGTCCTTTGCAGCCAGGGGGGTGGTATCGCAAACAGTGCAATGCCATTTAAATCCAGGTTTCTTCTTTGCAAGTACTCTGAGGTCCTCATCATCAACATTTATACAGTTACCGTGTTACTAAAACGTTGTGTTGCCTGTGTTCACCTTTGAGTTATTTGCTAACTATAAAGAGATTTCGAATTGATCCTAGAGTCCCCTGTTTTGCCAGAGATCCGTTACAGTAAAATATATTACGAGATAATTACCGCGACAGTATTTACCCTCAGCCACGACACGAGTTACACTTAGATGGAGTGTTTGGTATACATATTCTGTGATCCCATAAACAAGGGATAGGTCGTGAAGTATAATTTAATCTCTGTGACGAATTCCCATCCGTGCATTAACAATTAAGAGTATACATAAATAATTGCCTACTTGACTCTGCTATATCGTATAAAGTCGAACCTCAACGTTAGCCCCCACTTAATCGAATAACTAGAACCTTAGGCCTAAAGCAACGTTCGGTATCAGACATTGTGTAAATTAAATCAGTGCCCCCTTCAAGTGACTTTCTTATCGCTTATTATCATGTCCGTATCGGAAGAATAATGCCCGAGATTCGGAAGTGGCAGTGCACACTCTAATCCAGATCCACGATTGTGCTCGGAGAATAGAAAGACCAAGTTCTTCCTACTGACTTTACTACTCTTATCCATGTTCTCCAAAGTGAATTGACTCTTTTTCTATACCGCGAGTGTGTTAAGTGAAATAAAGCTGTATTACAAATCACATTCCGAGATTCTATTTATGTGTTCTGTTGACCCCTCACATGTATGTATATGAAACCGGATATTCCAGTCTTGCAGAACTCACCTACGCAATAGTTAATCCTGAATAAAACCAGGGCATAACATTGGCGGCAGCGGTGGTTCTTGATTCGGATAGAAGATTTCATTGCATTTCATGTTACAGAACAACAGAAGCATTGTGATCTCGCGAATATGGCAACAGCGCGCGCTTACACTCACATTCCCAAATTTGATATAGAAACGTATGATATCGCCACTTACTTGGACATAGTAGAACCAGTGTTAGATTTAGCACATCAAAATGACCGCGAGAAAATCGCCGTCGCATTATTGCACATTATGCAGTTGGGAAGAGCCGTTTCCCAAGTAGCCAAACAGGTAACGCCAGTGCTTACCTGGAACCAGTTTCGATCCCTCGTGATCCAGGTCCTAGGGCCAACTTTGGGTTTTCCCGTCACCCCAAAACAAAAAAATTACGAGATTAAGTATGAAGGGGACATCAACGCGACCCTTGTGAACCTATATAGATATGCGAGGACCACGTATAGCCACCAAGATGCCGAACAGCAGAACGAACAGATGTTCACCGCCTTATACAACATCCTCTCACGCCACATCACTGTTCACCTCGACCTTTACGGCTCCTTCGAGGAACACATGCTCTCCATCAGGGAAATGTGCCAACTCGACCAAGTAAGGTATGAAGGACACCTGGACGTCACCCTAGCCAAAGTATGTAACCACGTCAGATTCGCCTGCCTCTCGCGAACCAAAGAATATAAAGAACGACAAATCCTCCAGGCACTATTCAAGATCCTCCCCTTAGGCATCCACCATCATTTCCTGATCCACGGCCATCTCTCCTTTCTACAAGACATCCATATGATCCGGGAGATGTTAAAACCAGGCTACCAAACACCTGCCCTGCGGCCTCATTCAGAGCAACCTTTCACCAAAAACAACTCGAGCCCAAGGTCAGTTCACCCACATTCCTCCACTCTCTCATGTGCCCCCTTAGTAAAAGAGGCCCCTGTCAAACCATCACCCACAGCCTTATATCCACACCCTGTAAATCCCCTGCCCAAACCTAGAAAAATTAAAGAAAAAAAGAAACCCCTATCCACCCTCCCAGCCCCTATCCAGAGAAACAAATGTAGTCCTCCACCTAATCCTATCATAAGTAAGCTTCCTCATCCCCCCTCAATCAACAAAAACCCCAGACCAACAGTAAATGATCAATCAACCCTCTCATGCTCAACCTTGACCAAAGAAAAATCCTCACCTCCATCCCTTCCTCAACCTCCTCCAACCCCCAAATCAGAGCACCCCCATTCATCCATCCTTCCTCATCTCCCCTCAATCAACAAAAATCCCAGGCCAACAGTAAATGATCAATCAACCCTCTCTTGCTCAACCTTGATCAAAGAAAAATCCCCACCCCATCCCTTCCCCAACCCCCAAATCAGATCACCCCCACTCATCCATCCTTCCCCATCCCCCCTCAATCAACGCAACTCCCATGCCAGCAATAGATGGTCAATCAACCCCCTCTTGCGCAACCTTGACCAAAGAAAAATCCTCACCCCCATCCTTTCCTCAACCTCCCCCAACCCCCAAATCAGAGCACCCCCATTCATCCATCCTTTCCCATCCCCCCTTAACCAACAAACCCCCATTGTCAACCGTGACTGAAAAATCCACTGTCTCTAACAAAGAAAAAGAGAAACCCCTATCCACCCCCCCCAAACTCTGTCCAAGAAAACAAATGCGTTCCTCCACCTAAACCCATCCTGAATAAGTTCTCCCATCCCCCTGAGAAACCAAACCCTGTGCACCTTTCCAAAATGACCCCCCATGAAATTCCAACCCCAGTGCACCCTTCCTTGCCTCTATCCACTCTGATCATCCCAACAATCCACCCCTCAATCAATGAAGCTCCCGGGACAACAACAACCGATAAACCAACACTCTCTTGCTCACCCTTCCTCAGAGCAAAACCCTCACCCCCTCCTCCAACTCCAAACAAGGAAAATCCCCCAACCCTTTGCCCAACACCCTATAACTCTCCCATACCAACCCCACCCCAACAACGCAAAACCCCCCTAAAGAACCCCACAATGACACCAATATCCCTAAGTCCTTCCTCAATACCCTCAACCCCTACCAGCTTCCGCGAAATAACCTCAAGTTTTTCCCCACCTTCCGCACCTAACCCCACTCCACACCCTATCCACCAGGCTCCCTCCGCCAAGTCCGTTCCACCCTTGCCAGAAATTACCTGCTCCACCCCACCTCTCCCATCCTCACCACCCATCTCCAATACCACCTCCTTTTCCCCCCCGACCTTACCCCACCCCATACCGCTACCTCATCCACCCCAAATTCCCCCCTCCCCACACAGATTCCGCTCGACACCATACCACGCCCATCCAAATCCGGCCACAAAACTGTTCCCACCTTGATTAACCACCAGAATCTCTCTCTCCCTCTCACCCCTGACAACGTACTCAACCTGTCAATCTCAACAACCCCTCTCAAACCACAACACTGCCTGTCCAGACCCCCTCAAAAATTTACCTACCAAACCCCCCCCCCCCCCCCCCCCCAAACCACCAAACCCCCATAAAACGTCAACCTCCAACATTCCTCACCCTTACCGCCACCCCTCCCACAACCACAACCCTCTACACCATTCAACCCCCCTCCAGAAACAACCTCTTCCCCCAGCCAACTTACCAACAAACCACACTCCACCTTCTATACCTCCACAGACTCACCAGACGCACACACAAACACCCTTTAAACCCAACCGCACTCAGACACCTGTCAAGCCTAACAGTTCACCCATTCCTAACGGCCGGCCTAAACGGGACACCTACCCCCCCTCCCAAAGTGAGAGCAAATTCCCAAGGTCAAAACCACAGCCACACGCGCCATCACCACAACCAACCCCACACACCACCCACCTCAACCTACCCCCCACAACAAACCTACGTATTCCAGAGTTGAGGTACGAGGTCGTCCCTTCTACGAAGTCGACGGAAGTGAAATACAATAAGGAACGAAAATTCCTGGGAGCGAAACTTCCACCCACAGCAAGATCCCTCCCTCTCTTCCACTTCCATCCACATATTACACGTCTCGTTAATCACAGTCTTCTAGATACAAACCACACTTCCTTACCCCCTGACATTCTTGAAGTACCCACTAAAGTATGTATTCCATTAAATACTAACCCTGCAGTTCTAAACATAGCTTTTTGCCGGGCGGGACGTCGCTCGGTTGGAAGACTGTTTTACTCCCCTGTTAGTAACCGACCGGCACCCCGCAAGCTGAACACCAGGAGCTGATATATTATATTCCTGTGCCTGTATTAACCGTGGTAAATCACAGGTAAATATAGGAACCTAAGAGAAATATATATATATCGCCACACATGCACTTGGGTTGATTGAACCTCTCGTCATGGATCAGAGACAGTTAAGCAAGGTTTGTGCAAACCCAATGCTTACGTTAGTCCGATGAGACACTACCCTGGCCTCAGCCCAGACGCAGACCATTTAAGATCCATAGGAGAGCCTCCTGAACTCAACTTCATCACCGGTCAACCGACCCATCTGTAACTTCTTCACACAACTGGACCCCCTGGACGGCCCCCTGGAGCAGCCGAGACGCCCCCGACGACACCAGATTCAAGAGGAAAAGAAGATAACCTGATCGGGCACGATTTCCTATTATAATATCAGTGTATAGATACCGTGTTACTAAAACGTTGTGTTGCCTGTGTTCACCTTTGAGTTATTTGCTAACTATAAAGAGATTTCGAGTTGATCCTAGAGTCCCCGGTTTTGCCAGAGATCCATTACAGTAAAATATATTACGAGATAATTACCGCGACAGTATTTACCCTCAGCCATGACACGAGTTACACTTAGATGGAGTGTTTGGTATAGATATTCTGTGATCCCATAAACAAGGGATAGGTCGTGAAGTATAATTTAATCTCAGTGACGAATTCCCATCCGTGCATTAAAAATTAAGAGTATACATAAATAATTGCCTACTTGACTCTGCTAGATCGTGTAAAGTCGAACCTCAACGTTAGCCCCAACTAAATCTAATAACTAGAACCTTAGGCCTAAAGCAACGTTCGGTATCAGACATTGTGTAAATTAAATCAGTGCCCCCTTCAAGTGACTTTCTTATCGTTTATTATCATGTCCGTATCGGAAGAATAATGCCCGAGATTCGGAAGTGGCAGTGCACACTCTAATCCAGATCCACGATTGTGCTCGGAGAATAGAAAGACCAAGTTCTTCCTACTGACTTTACTACTCTTATCCATGTTCTCCAAAGTGAATTGACTCTTTTTCTATACCGCGAGTGTGTTAAGTGAAATAAAGCTGTATTACAAATCACATTCCGAGATTCTATTTATAATAATAATAGTTCTTAAAGCTAGCGTATGCTAAGTTAGCTAAGGATAGCTCAATAAGGCCGATTAGGCGTATTTCCATTGGGGTCCTGTACTACTACCCCATCCCTTTGCTCATGAGGGATGGTAACGACTCAGTCCTTGTGAAAAATCTTTAATGCGCCGAGCGTGGGCGCGAACCCGGGCCTTCTGGGTGGAAGTCCGAGACGCTAGTCACTACACCAAGCGAGCCGCTTCTGTTCTGTTGACCCCTCACATGTATGTATATGAAACCGGATATTCCAGTCTTGCAGAACTCACCTACGCAATAGTTAATCCTGAATAAAACCAGGGCATAACAATATATACAGTACATATATATACTGTATATATATATATATATATATATATATATATATATATATATATATATATATATACAGTATATATAGTAAACCCTCGCTATCTCGGACTAATTGGGGGGAGACCACTTCCGAGAAGCCCGATTTTCCGAGATGTCCGAAGTGCTGTGCGAATTAAAAGATTTACCGATAATTTTGCAACAGTTTCCCCGCATGCAATTAGATTGGTCGATAGTGAAGTACTTACTACAGTTCATATTGTCGATGCCTTTGATGATTTTGAACACTTGAATTAAGTCGCCTCTTAATCTGCGCTGGGTTAAAGGAAATAATTTAATTCTCTAAGACGCTCCTCGTATGGTTTGTTCTTTAGGCTAGGTATCATTTTGGTAACTCTACGTTGAACTCGTTCTAGCTTGTCTATATCTTTTTGGTAATATGGGCACCAGGATTGAACGCAGTATTCCAGAAGAGGGCGGACTAAGGAATTGTAAAGGGTTAGGATAACTTCTTTGGATTTATGCTCAAATGACCTGCCTATAAAGAAAATTATTTTGTTTGCTTTCTTAACAACTTCTGAACATTGTTGACTCGGTTTTAGGTTACTCTATATTGTTACCCCCAGATCGGTTTCTCTGTTTACATTCTTAAGCCGAGTGCCATTCATCGAATAGTTTGCTTTCTCATTTTGGTATCCGATATGTAGTACTGTACAGTACTTTACATTTATCCGCATTGAAACTCATTTGCCAAATTTGGGCCCAATGTGAAAACTTATCTAGATTGTGTTGCCTATCGTCAACTTGTTCTTTTGAGAGTACGCTATTTGCAATTTTTGTATCGTCAGCAAATTTTGAGATTGTACAAGTGAGACCCTCATCTATGTCGTTGATGTAAATTAGAAAGAGAATTGGTCCTAGTACCGATCCCTGGGATACCCCGCTACTTACATTGGTCCATTTACAGTGGTCCCTTGCATTTGGCAATTTAATTAGTCTAGCCAAACCATCGCCAAAAGTGTATTTTGCTAAACGTAGATAGTACTTTAAATGGGAAAATTATCCATTAGTCTTTGACGAGGCCCGAGTTCACCCTTTTCAAACTGCCCGCCATGCGCATCGTCGATCGCCGACACACTCGGCGCCGTCTGCTTACTCTGTTTTTGCTAGAAGACATAGGCCTAGCCTATATATCTCCACAAAGAAATTACCTAACCTAGGTTAGATGTATATCAGGCAGCAGAACTCATTGTTATCTTGTGAATAGTCTTATTGATAAGGAATAACCACATAACCTTAGCAACAAGTTGCTAAGTCACTAGCTAGCCAGACCAAGAAATGGTCTAACCTAGCTTAGATATATATCAGGAGGCATAAATCACTTTTACCTTGTGAATGGTGAAGACTAGAATTTTCTATACCAACTGCTTTTCGATTGAGCAAAATAATGAAATTGGTTTTGGATCCGTGGTCACTTCTTTGATTAATTATCGATTGGGCCCCTGAGTCAGCTGATGCGCGCGTGTGTGTTTGTGTGTCGCGGACTGTTCGGCACAATAAACAAAGCAAAACACAAGAGATATGAGGTTCACAAATCGGTTTGGTCAAGATTACTCTATTAATATACGTTTATGAAATATACCTGGGATATTCTCGCTATCCAAGCAGCTCAGTTAGGGTTTTGTGAGTAGGCCTAAGCCTATCTATAGCCTAGCCTCGGCCTAAGAGTAACTCTCAATACGGCGCTCTACTGTAGCCTACATGAAACATTAACAGCAATAAAAAAGACAATAGATAATAGATAACAGTTTTTATTTACCATGAATTATTTAGAGTTAGGCCTGGTGAGACGAGCTTGCGGGCGGTGCATTCTGGGCCGATGCCATTCCGTGACGTCAGCATTCTCGCCAAAAGTGTATTTGAAGCGCCAAATTCGGATTCTGGTACCATATCCAACCTATCGCCAATACTGTGTTTCGCCAAGCTGAAACCCGCTAAACGCGAGGGACCACTGTAGATGCCTTACCGTTTATGACTACTCTTTGCTTTCTGTCGCGGAGCCAATTTTCTATCCATTTCAACACACCGTCTTGTATTCCATGCGCTTTTAGTTTTAGCAGTAAACGTTTGTGGGGGAACTTTGTCAAAGGCCTTTTGAAAATCAAGGTATATAATATCCAGCTTTACTCTCATCATAGAGGTTGAGGATATCGTGGAAGAAGTCTAAGAGGTTTGTTAAACAGGAACGTTTGCTACGAAAGCCGTGTTGAGTATCTTTAAATATGTTATTTTCCTCTAAGTGATTTACGAGTCTGTCTCTGAGCGTTTCTAGCATTTTACATACAACTGAGGTTAAGCTAATTGGACGATAGTTACTGGGTAGGGATTTGCTGCCTTTTTTAAAAATCGGTGTTACATTAGCTAGTTTCCACTGATCAGGCATAGTTCCAGACTGCAAGGATTTATTGAATAGCAATGTCAGTGGTTTGGAGAGCTCATCCTTAGCTTCCTTTAGTACTCTAGGTGAGATTGTATCAGGTCTGGGCGTTTTATTTACCTCGAGTTTGTCTATCTAAACATTTCAATACTTCTCTCTCTGTAATGGTGATATTGCTTAGAACATCAGAATTATCTATCTGAATCGGCGATGCTGTAGGGATATCAATGAGGTCTTCTGTTGTTGTTGTTGTTCCCTAAGCTGCCTGGCCGAACAGCCCCGAGTCCCTGAGGAAGGCCATGGCCACGATCGGGCTTTCCCACAGAGCTCTCATTGAGTGTAGGTTGTGTTGTTGGCGTAAGTGGTTGTGTGAAATGCAGTCTTCTATGATGTGTTTAATGGTATGGGGTGCTGTGTTACATCCCGGGCAGGCGTCGACAACGGAGTCATCCAGTCTCTTCTGATAGCTCAGGAGAGCTGGATGGTGTCCGCATCTCAGCCTGGCCAGGTGGACTCTGTCCTCGCGAGGGAGGGAGGATTCGGAAGGATGGATTTCGGGAGGTCGTGCATGCAGCTGCGCGTTGTCTGTGAGTGAGTGGATGGATTGGCGAGAGATATGAGTATGGATGTGCTTCTGGAAGTTGGTTCGGGGTGGGCAGGGAGGGAGAGAGGACAATAATTGTGTGTGATACCGTGTACTGGGTGTTGTTTTGATATTTCTTGGTGTCTGTGGGTGTGTTGCCATGTAGTTTAGTGGGTGGTCTTGGTTCGTGGAGGCTGCTGCCAGGAATTGAGTGCCTCTCATGTCCAGATGGTCTTTGACTTTGAGGATTTTGGTTTCTTGATGTAGATGATCTGTGGGTGCAGTAGCTGTGCAGCCTGTAATGATCTTCAGGGCTTTGTTTTGAATAGTCTGTAAGGTCTTATGATGTGTTTCAGCTAGGTTAGAAGCCCAGGCTGGGCTTGCGTATTCCATTACTGATCTTATGTATTGTTTATATACTGTGGTGGTAGTTTCTTTGTTGTGTCCAAATTTTGTGTGAGCAAGTGACCTGAGGGCGTTAAGTCTGGGTGTCAGTTTCTTTTTAATGTTTGTGGTGTGCTGTTTGAATGTCATATGAGTATCATATGTTACTCCTAGGATTTTGGGTGTGTGTGTATGTGTTAGGGGTGTGTTGTTTATGGTGAGTTGAGGGATGTATTCGTGTTCACCTGTCCAGCTTGTGAGCAGGGTTGCGGTGGATTTGGCTGGGGCTAGATTAAGTCTGTTTGTAGTGCACCAGCCATGTAGTGTGTTGAGATAGGGTTGAAGGAGGTCTGTTGCTCTTCTTGGGTCATGGTGTGTGCATGTGAGTGTTATGTCATCTGCATAGGAGGCTAAGTTTATTTGGGGAGTATTGGGTGTAGTTATATCGTGCATGTACAGATTGAAGAGTGCGGGCGATAGGACGAATCCTTGTGGGACTCCGTTTGGAAAGTTTCTGATTTTAGATGACTGACCGGCAAAAGATACGTGTGCACATCTGCCTGCTAGGAAGTTGGCCAGCCACCTTTTTGTGTTGTTGTGCATGTTTGTGTTGTAGATTTTGTTTGTTAGGTTGTGGCGGGGGATGGCATCGAAGGCTTTACTAATGTCAAGTGTGGCTAATAGTGATCTGTGTGGTGGTCTAGCTGAGTTGATGCTGTCAAAAGCTCTTTGTGTAAGGTCTGTGGAAAGAGTGTTTGTGGAGTGCAGTGGCCTAAAGCCATGTTGTGTTGGAGCTAGGGGTAGGTCGGGTGTAATTAGTTGTAATACTAGGCATTCCATGACTTTGGAGGGGGAGCAAAGGAGTGTGATGGGGCGGTGCGAGGAGGGTAGCGTGGGGTCTTTGTTGGGTTTGGGGAATGTGATGATGATACCATGCTTCCAAATGTCTGGTATTGTGTTGTGTGAATAGCTGTAGTTTGATATGTTAGTGAGTGTTTGTATGCCTTGTGGTCCCAGGTGTCCGAGGTGTATGTTGCTTATGTTGTCTAGGCCACAGGCGGGTGAGTGCTTGAGATTGTTGATGATATGCTTTGTCTAGTGATTGGTGAAGGGTGTATAGTCAGGGTCTGTGGGGAATTGTCTCTTACGTCGGATGACACGTCGGTCGTCTTTGTGAGGTTTTAGGTGGCTGACATGTGAGAAGTGATTGATGAGAGTTTTTGCTTGTTGTTTACATGAAGGAGTGGAGTCTGTTGTTGTGATTGCAGCATGTGATTGTGTTGTGTTGCTGTTGGAAAGTGTGATGCTGTTTAGTGTTTTGTAGAGTTTTTTGGGGTTTGTTTTGTGATCAAGTGTTTGTAGGAAGTTATTCCAATTTAGTTTTTGTTGTTCTTGTATTTTGTTGTTAGTTTGGGTGTTGAGTGCTTGAATTTGTTGTGTGATGTCTTGTGTGTGGGGTTCTGGGGAGTGTTTCAGTGTGTCGCGTTGTCTGATGAGGTTTTGAATTTCTGGTGTGAAGTTGGGGTTGTGTCTTTTTCTGTTACCTCTTGGAATGTGTTTCTTGTCAGCGTTTTGGATAGTTTTATTGAGTATGTGTACAGCATTGTTGATGTTAGTGATGGGTGTACTGTTTAGAGTTGTGAAGTGTTGTTCTGTCTCATTTGTAAATGCTTCCCAGTTAGCTCTTTTATAATTGGTGTATGTGTGTTTGTGGCTAGCTGGGGTGAGTCTGGTTTTGGTGGTGATAATGATTGGGAGGTGGTCAGAGCCTAAGGTTCTGACCACCCTCCAGGATGTTGTGGGGGCGAGTTCTGGGGAGCAAAAGGTGATGTCTGGAGATGATGGGTTATAGAGGGCTTGGTGAGGAATATGGGTATGTTGATGGATGTCGTTAAGGATGATGAGGTTATCTGTTTGGTTTTGTAGTACCAGCCCTCTGTCTGTGTCGGGGTTGTCGACAAACCAGGCCGACGTCTTGGCGTTGAAGTCACCACCCAGGATGATGTGTGGGATGTTTGTGATGTGTTGTAAGTGTGGTCTGTATTCATTTGGTACTGTAGGGGATGTTTGGGGAGGGATGTATGTGTTTATGATGGTTATGTTGGATTTGTTGCCAGTGCGTATTTTAATTGATTGTATTTCTGTTGTGTTATCATTTGGGGGGAGGAGGGATTTGGTTTGTACACTGGTTACTATGTATGATATTTCATTGTGTACCAGGGTGATGAGTCCACCGGTGCGCACCCGCCAGCCCGGTCTTGTCTGATGGTGGTGAAATTATGAAATGTGGGTGTTTTTTGTGATGTGCGGAGTTTTGTTTCTTGTAAGATGGCAATGTGTATGTTGTGTTGTTTGATGAAGTGTGAGAGTTCGTGTTTCTTTGTGTTAATGCCATCTATGTTCAATTGGAGAATGTTAATGTTATGTGCACGATGTATGTTGGGTGCTGCTGCACGAGGATGGGGTGAGGGTGGGGGTGAGGGAGGGGCTGGAGGTTGGGATGGGTGAGGTGGGGGTGGGGATTGGGGAGCAGGAGATGGGTGTTGGAATGGATTAGGATGGGGTGTGGTGTGTTGAGTTGAGGATGTGGATGGTATGGGAAGGTTAGGTGGGTTAGGGAGGAGAGGTGGACGGGTTTTAGGGGGGGGAGTGGATGATATGGGAAGGCTAGGTGGGTTGGGGAGGAGAGGTGGACGGGTTCTAGGCGAGGGATTTGACTGGGAGAGGGAGGGGCATGAGGAACAGGTCCAGGTGTTCGTGTAGTGTTTCTTGGAGGCAAGTGTTGTACAGGTGAAGTGGGTCCAGTTCCTGCATGAATTGCAGAGAACTGAACCCTTAGTGTGGCGACTCGAAGTGATGGGTTTTGAGCAAGTTGGACATATGTATGTGTACGTGGGTCCTGGGTTGCTCTCAATGTCTCCGGCTAGAAGAAGTCTTCGAGAAATGACAGCCGGAGAGTCATTTCTCGGTGTAGGAAAAACTGTGTGATGTGTGTGTGGTGTGAGAGGTGTGGAAATTCCCGGCGCGACCGAAGCCACTCCAAGGACCCGTGCCCCCAGGGGGGGGGGGGGGGCAGGGGATAGTTGTGACGGTTTGGCTCCCGAAACTGCTCCCCGCGGCCGGCATCCGGTTGTCCTCCACTGGTCGATTGATCTTGTCTCCGGCCGTGGAGGGTCGGCAGCCATCCGCGGTTGGCAGCTCCGGGAGGTGGTCCCACGGCGTAGACGCCGCCACATCAGGTCTTCTGTTGTAAAAACTGATGCAAAGAAGGTATTGAGGGCATTACTCATTTGTACTTCGTCTTTGGTATATTCTCCATTTTCATCGACTAACGGTCCTACAGTTGAAGTAACTACAGTACTCTCTTCTTTCAGATATAACTATAGAATTCTTTTGAGTTTGTTTTACTTTGATTCGCAACATGTAACTCCAGGGTCTTCTTTACTTTGCTTAAATAACCTTTTGGCTTTGCGTCGTAGTTCTACAAATTTCACCCGTTCTTCGTCATTTTGTGAGGATTTTAATCTATCATTAGCAAACTTTTTAGCAAGCAGACAGTTTGAAATATCTTTATTCCACCATTTGGGCTTATCATTATGGCCTGTACATCGTATTTTCGATGGTATGCAGTCTTGCACTGCTTTTAGGTAAGTGTTTGCGAATGATTCCCAAGATGTATTTATTTATTAGTGGCCCCTCCATCATTGACGAACATGCCTATTACATAAGGCATCCTCTTCAAACACTAATCCGCCGTAGTTTTGAATCTACCGCGCAGAGCATTTAAAAACTGAGGAGCCTTCATCATGAGCGCACGCGACCTCACTCATGGCTTCAGTCATTATGAATTGGGTTCTCACTACGAAAAAACTTCGTAAAAAATAAAAACAAAAAGAAAATAAGAATAACTATCCAATAAGCTTTCCATCATATCGTGGATGTACTTGTGTGGATCTCTGACCAGACGCTGATTCAGGCGTCATTCCTCCTTCTCTGCTCTGCGTTCAGCCTGCCCGGACGTGCCTCCCCACGCTCCGCTAGTTCCGCATTCGTTGCGTCCCTAGTGAGTTTTTTCTCATTTGTTTACTCCAGGATGTATCGAGTAAGGTTAGGATAGGCGTAGCAGGAGTGTCCTGGGCTGGTTGCCCGCAGTGCAGTGTATTTTGGGTCGAGTGTATGGGGCATCTATTTCGGATGTACCCTCGTGGTCCCGTTGTGGACATGTGAACTTTTTCACAGTTGAGTTAGTTTGTGATGCAGGCGGCTTTCACTACGCGTTAGTTAGTGCTGCCTTTTATCTTTCTGATGAGGTAAGCTTTGTTTCTGACGTTCCCAGCGTATTTTTCTTCACTTGGTGAAGTTTTTTCTGGGTCCCGAGTCAGCCTTCCCTTGGTCGGAAGTATGTGCTACGGTGGTGTGTTGGCGGTGGTTCCTGTTGTGATATTTCCAGTGTTTGTGTATATTTCAACTTTTATTATGCCGTCTACCTAGGCCTAGCCAGCCGCTCGTAGCTTTGCCACATGTACTAGTGTTATTGTTTATTATTTATAAATATGCCCTACTGTGTCATGTGTTTCCGGGTTTTAGTTGTGTATTGGCTAATTCCTCGGACTATAATTGTTTCCTGGTTTAGTTGTGTATTGGCTAATTCCACGGATTATTGAGTGACCTTGGGTTTGTCGTGCGTGGCTCTCCTCGTGTCTCTTGTTGTTCAGATGGTGTCTGTTCAGGGTGGGTTGCCTTCCGGCGGGGTTTTCTCGGTTTCACCATGAAAATCCCGGCCGCGAGCCGTGTTGGGCCACACGTGGTTGTTAACACTGGCTTGTTTCCCCGGCGTTGGGGTGTCTGTGGCTCTCCAGGACTGCGTCTCTGTGGGTGCCTGGTTTCAGGCCTCCTTTGATTCCCGGCGGGATGGCTGTTCCCATCTATAAAACGTTGTTCATGCGGACATACGTTATGTAGTTTTTCTACCCGGTTTTACAAAAAACCACATGAAAAACCTAGCTGTTGTTTTAGGCTTTCCTCCCCGGCGATCTTTTACAAAGAAGTGGGGACAGGAACTTATGGGGTTAACGTTTGGACATCTCACCCGGCGGGTGCACCTGGGTAGGGTGGGATGAACGACTTATGTCTTTCAGTTAGTTAACCAATCCATTTTAAGTGATACTATGTGTATCGCCGCCTTTACTCTTACGGCGATTGAAGGTTCAAATTAGGTTATATATAGATTCTTCTCACCCGGCGGGTGCTCCTAGGTGGAGGAACTAAGGAATTTACAAAATTCTATTTCGATTTAACCACTTAATTTAGTGATACAATTAGGTATCGCCGCCTTCAAACTTACGGCGATCTTTTGTGACAATTCGTTAGACATCAGATCTCGTATCATCCTGCCCTGTGCTATTCTACTAAAATATTTCAAGGGCCGGCGTCTTTATGGGGGGTTGCTTTGTTACAAAATTGAATCTTGAGACAG
Organism: Paralithodes platypus; assembly: GCA_032716605.1. NCBI lineage: Eukaryota > Metazoa > Arthropoda > Malacostraca > Decapoda > Lithodidae > Paralithodes > Paralithodes platypus. The sequence continues at coordinate 5,747,601 of CM064525.1, read as the reverse complement.
TCACCACCACCAAGAGACTATAAGCGCCATGCTGGACCGTTATATTATATCAGAGGGTATTCTTCACTTTCTTTAACAAAAGATTTGTTTAGATTTTCTGAACCCCGCCGCGTAGCGAGCTGTGTTCTTTGTGTCATTACATCTCGTTACCCGGCGGGTTATTAACACTTGTGTGCGAACATGTTGGGTTAACCTTATGAGCATTAATTCCTGGAAATTTTATTTTTTTCCAGAGCTGAGCTCCGGCGGACCAATACAGACCCGGCGGTAGTTTTCTCCCACCAGTCTCTGTCATGGCTACCATGGCCCCAGTTTTTGCTTTGTGCACTACCCCTGCTTGTGCTGGTATCCCTATTTTTGCGCATACCCATTGCATAAGGTGTGTTAAATGTCTAGACCGTTCAAGGGGTCTCTGGGTTATGCGTAATTGTTCTTTTTGCTCCCAATTAGCTATAAAGGTCCTTTGTGATAATGATAAGACCGCGGCGGTAGCGTTGAGAGAGGTTAGGCAACAGATGTCAGCCTACACTACCATTGTTGCGCATAAATCACTTCAATGTGACAACGTCCCACTTTGGGATAGATTGCTCTCCGAACACCCTCCCCCTAAACGTTCCTCTAGAGTCACGAGTATTAAGCCGGCGGAGACTGGTCAGGGTTCTGTATCTTCTGCTGCTACACCTAAACGCCCAAGAGAGCCTACACCCCCGGTATCCGCCTCCTCGTCTCGGGCGAGATCCCGGTCTAGGTCTCCTCTTAGACACCAGTCATCTAGTCGTGCCTCTTCACCGGCGAGTAAGAAGAGTAGGACGGAAGGTTCCACCAGTGGTCACGGCGAGGATTCCTCCAGATCTAAGAATAGTTCGCGGTCACACCGTAGCCATAAATCCTCTAAAAAGGATTCACATAAACGGAAGTCCTCTCGACATTCACCAACTTCTAGTGCATCTCATCGTACCTCTACCCCAGACAGAGTTTGTGTTAAGGCCCAAAAGTCCAGTGCAGCGCCTGTCCCAAAAGAGGATTTGCCACTTAATATTTTAACCCTGGAATTGGAAAGTTCAGGGGGTTCAGTAATTGAGAATGTTTCAGACTCTCAAGAGAGCGTAGGCCAGGGCCTCGGTGTTTGGCGGTTTGCTCAACCAGGGTCTGACCACCCACGTCCGACTCAAACGAGTCACACAGTAGCCGATGTCCACAGGGACGCGGCGATCCCATCCTCTATCCCAGACTTATCTTGGCAACAAGGTACCCCTGCCTCGGCGGGGTCTTCTCAGGAGGATCAGGAGGAGAAAGACGAAGTTTCTATAATTTCGGAGATGGAAGGACAAGGGTCAGGCTCAGGCTTGGACGCCGCACAGGATACTAATGATTCACCTGTAAGTTCTTCATCAAACCAGTTTGTTACGGCACAAGAAATTAATGGGCTGCTTACTCATGCTTTATCTAAAATTTTTGGCCAACAACAGGAAAACCCCACAATGGACTTGGGGGCTCCCAAGACAAGTTCTACGGTACGGCCTCTGATGACTTCGATTGATTTATCTAAGATCCCTAACCCTCCCACTCTGTTAACCTCAGGGATCACTAGGCCTGCTACGGCGGCATTGACAACTTCAAATGTCAGGGTCATAACGGATGTCAATCCACCCCCTCTAGACAAAGCGCCTCTTAGAAAGGTAGCTATGCCCTTACTTTATGGGCCAGATGAGTCATGGGTTCTTTTGAACTCCTCTAAACCAGAGCTTGCCCAACCTACTTTGTCAGGGGAACTCCCGGTACCGCGTGAGTGGGTCATCCAGGGCAATAAGTCAAAGAAATTAAGGGCCGTGGATACTTTGGGTAATGTTCTGGACGTAAACATCAAGGCTATACCTAGTTATTATCACCAAGATTATTTTGTGTATGCTTCTAAGCCTGCTTTACCCCCTGCCTCAGCTTCAAAACTATTTTCAGACTGGTCTAAGCTGGATGGGTTTAATGATATTAAGACTCTGTTAGCTCTCACTCCTGAACTAGATTTACAGACCGTCACAGACGACGCAGCTAATCCAGTTTTGAAGGTGGGACAGTTGGGACCAGGACCTTGGGTAGATTGGGAGGTAGAGGCTCAAAACTTTGCAACCACTTTCACTTCTAAATCTTCCCACCAGATACCTCAGGATACTCATTCATGGTTCTCCATGCCGGTGGGTTCTGCCGGCGGAGTCCCGTCAGCTTTGTTTTCATTTCTAGCTGCCCCTAAGATTAATCTTTGTGAGCTGAAGGACCCGTTCACTACCCCTACCCCTACTCACCTAGACAGAGAATTTAGGCTACGGGGAAAAGCTTTTCGCCTGTTCTCGCAGTACATAGTATCTCAGCAGGTGGCTAAGTCTTTACTACGGTCCACTCAGGCAATCGCAGATGCGGATGCTCGAAGATCGGTTGAGTTATCCCGGCGACTGATTCTTCAGTCGTCAATCCAATCCTTGGGTGACATACGTACCGCCTTGCTTGAGGCGGTACGAGCACGACAAGATCTTAGGATGTCGTTAGTTCGCAAGCTACCTGATCGCATTGCTAATCAGGTGGTTATGTCACCAGTGCTTACTCCCTCTTCAATGACCCCTGAAGTGTGGCGAACAGTGTTCAATATGGCACAGGCCGTTAAGCACAGTCCCACCCCTTCTAAGAAACCTGCATTTAACTTCCCCAAACCCAGGCCTACGACTAAAGCTCAGCCAGGGGGATCTAAACCTTTTCTTCCGCCTAAGTCCTCCCACTCCCCCCAGGGTCAGTACAGGCATAGACAGAGTAGGTTTTCAGGTCAGAGAGGACGCGGCCAAAATAAACCAGGTCAGGGCCAGTCTTCGGCCAACACCAGCCAGCCGGCGAAGCGTCCAGCACCAACCCCACCATCAAAAAACTAAAGTCTCTCTCACTCCCGGCGCCTACCTTAAGGCCGGAGGAACCGAGGGTAGTACAGCCGGCGAACCCTTGTCTGCTAACTGGGTCGTTCCGAACGTGTCACCAAGCATGGCCGTTAAACACTTGGGCACGGATGGTGGCACGCAAAGGCATCACTTGGCAGTGGCTCCGGCGACCTCGATTACGTCAGCCGACAACGGCGAATTTTGTTTCTTTAGAGGTGGAGTCACTAGCCCAGGAAATGATTGCCAAGAATGTTATCATCCCGGTCCCCCCAAATTACCCTGTATTCACGTCCAAACTATTTTTGGTTCCCAAAAGGGACAGTGTTCAGATGAGGCCGGTCGTAGACCTGTCTTATCTGAATCTTCACATTCACAACGAATCTTTCAGAATGTTAACAGTACACCAAATCAGGCTAACACTTCCGCCGGGAGGTTGGATGTGTTCACTAGACCCGACAGACGCCTATTGGCACGTATCGGTCAACAAAAGATTTCAAAGGTTTTTGGCCTTACGGATCAGGCACCAAAATTTTGTTTTTCAGAGGATGCCGTTCGGCTTGAACCTGGCACCTCGATTATTCACAAAACTAGTCCGGCAAGCCCTGATGCCATTGTTAAAACAAGGGATCAGAGTGTTGTGGTATCTGGACGACTGGCTGGTGGTGGCAGAGACACAACAATTATGCATAAAACATGTCAATATCATTTTAAATCATGTCAAAACTCTAGGCTTCAAGGTAAATCTGGTAAAGTCAAACCTTGTTCCCTCACGAGTAATTCAGTGGATAGGGCTGGTCTGGGACACCGCCGCTCTCACTCTGAGTCAGAGTGTGGACAATCGCAACAGGTTTCGCAGGAAACTGTTCAGGTTTCTTCACAGTCTGACTACGACGCGAAGGGTCTGGGAGTCTCTGGTCGGCTCTCTCAACTGGATTCAACTAACTGTCAAGTTGGGCCGGTTGAAAGTAAAACGATTAATATTGGAAGGCAACAAATATTTCCCGCTCTTACCGGCGGGAAAATTATGGCCCATCCCGAAATTAATCCACACCTTACTAGCAGTCTGGGCAAAGAGGGAAACATTGCACTCAATAATGTCATGGACCTCTCCTCCACCAACGGTATGGGTAGACACGGATGCGTCAGGCACAATAGGGTGGGGATTTCAGTCAAATCAGGGGCACCAGGGTCAGGGGCTTTGGTCCCACTTAGAAATCTCTCACATCAATGTCAAAGAATTACTAGTCCCCTTGTATTTCCTTCAGGCTCACGGCCCGGCGTTACGGGGCAAGTCGGTGGCCTTCAGAATGGACAATCTGAATGCAGTCCACTGTATTCAGAAACAAGGGTCAACGAGGTCAAGGAAGTTGCTAAACGTGTCGGAAGAGATTTTTGCTCTAGCCAACAGTCTAGATATTTATCTTCACGCATCTTATCTCCCAGGCGTAGCGAACGTCTGGGCAGACGCTCTGTCCCGGAGACAGAGCACGACAGTAGAATGGGAGCTCAAGCAACCCCTTTTCAACCTAATGATTGCAGAGCTCTCCCATCCACAAGTGGATCTTTTTGCGTCCGAGGAGACTCACAAACTCCCTCTATACCTCACCCGCCGGGCGAAAACGCCGGCAGGGGGGCCAGACGCCCTAGTGACAGACTGGAACAGATGGAGCTCCATCTATCTGTTTCCACCGCCAGATGCGTCACTAATGTGCCACGTAGTGAACAAACTACGAGATTATCGAGGCTTAGTCTCGCTAATCGCGCCACTGTGGCCGGCGCAGTTGTGGTACCAGCAATTGAAAATGTGGTGCCCGGACCCGGTATCGCTCCCGGTCGGGTATTTCCACTTAGACACGATTGGCAACCTAGCGACCTCGCTGACTTTTGCATTATGGACATTCAGGAGGCCAAGTGGCTAGCACCATACGGTAGAGATGTGACCAATAAATTACTCAATCAATATACTCAGTCTACAAAACGACAGTATCAATCACATTGGCAAGCCTTTACTTCTTGGATCGTTAGGACAGAACAAACTGTACCCTCAGTGGCATTAGTTTTTAATTAACCTCTGAAGTGCGCATGGGGGTAATTGGAAACGTCCCCCTGTGCTGACGTATTTGAGGTGTTTCCGTCACTAAAATATTCATTGTGCCATTAATAGCATTAATACTTATCCATACGCGCCTATTATGGGTTGATTATAAAGGTATTAACCTGAAACAACAATAAAACGAGTGAAAACAGCGTTTGGATGGTCAAAATTGGAGATATAGCCCGCGAGTTGTATAATGTATGGGTGAGGCAATCTGCTTTCCGCCCCCTCCCCCAAGGCCACTGAGACACAGTCGATCGATACTCTCTCTCTCTCTCTTGCACTCGCTTGCTATCAGTGATGACCACACCCTCCAATCGGATTTCTAATGTTAGCACGAAAATATACCTCAGAATAAGGGAATAACAGGGAAAATAGGTGATAACTGAAGGAGAGGAGGAAAGTGGGGAAGGAGGGGAGGTAGAGGACTGAGATTTTGCATGGCCCAGGGGCCAAAAAAAAAAATAAAATAAATGTTTTTTTTTTTTTCGATGTCAAAAGTTGATTTTTTTTTTCTCTGACTCTTAAGAGTCTCCCCGCAGTGCGCCGGGGGAACTCTTAAGAGTCTCCCCGCAGCTCCCGGGTTAATTGAATTATCTGTTTGAGAAGAAACGTTTATCTGTGGTAACATTAAAAAATCACTTAACTGCGATTAGAGTGCCCTTTTTAGACCTTACGGGTCTTTCCATACCGGTAGCGGAGGAAACAGGTTTTATGAGAGCATGTTTTAAACTCCGCCCACCTCCCCGTCAGCTCATGCCTACTTGGTCTCTGGACAAAGCTTTGTCTTTGCTTCACTCTCGTCTGTACCAAAATACTGCAGACTTTGCATTACTCTTAAAAAAGGCGGTTTTCCTTTTGGCTTTGGCCACCGGAAACAGAGTGTCTGAGCTGGCGGCGATGAGCAACACCTAATTGTCTTAGGTTTGGTAGACTTAATGAATGTATTTCCATTGCACCCTCCCCAGGTTTTGTAGCCAAGAATGAGCATAGTGCACACGTGTTTTCTGAGTTCACGGTGCCGGCGTTAAAAAGGGGAAAGGTGCATCATAATCTATGTCCAGTGCAAGCTCTAACCAAATATTTGAGAGTAGCTCCTCGAAACCCCCAAGGTGCTTTATGGGTAGCAAGTACGGGTAAACGCTTACTTAAACGGCGATTAGCCTCTCTTCTGGTAGAAGTCATTAAAGAAAGTAATCCCGGCGTTGTGGGTCGGGCCCACGATTTACGCAAATGGGCAGCCTCTTTACGTTTCCTGAAAAATTTTTCAGTCGAAGACCTAGCGTCCACGCAGTTGTGGGCGTCTAATTATACGTTTCTGTCTAGATACTTGTCAGTTGCTCTAGACAAACCTTCCTTACCATGTATAGCTTTAAGGCAGAGGGTCTAGGTGGCCCTGCAGTCACTTTTGTTTACTTTCACGGGAAGGGGGGGGGGGGGGGGGGGTGCAGTCAGTTGACATAGGACACCCTAGACCCCGCCGGAGTATGAGAGCTGTGATACAATTTAAGGTTAAAATGTGATATGAAAATTTCTCAGTGAGAAATTATGCTAGTACAATGTTAAGTACAAAACAACGGTGTTGTTAGAGTAGTTTAGCTGCGAAAGCAATTTAATATTAGAACAATAGAGTTCCTTTGCAATTTATCTCCAAGTTTATGTTGGGGTTTATTATGTGCACATATAAACTTATAACTCGTTATTTTTTGTCACCACTCGTTGAGTGGGGTGCCTTTGTAACTACAGATCTGTGTTCAGAATCTTCAGGGTTACCCATTTTTTGTCAGGCAGGCTTCTTTGAAGCACGCACCTGCCTGAACCCCCTTTTTCTTGTATTTTTTCAGCCTACGCCGTTGTTAAATATATTTTCAAAAGTAAGAATACTATGTGGTTGTTTTTATTATCTGCTTTTCTAGAGTTATGATATGATTACGAATGTCCCCCTCCAGTCTTAGAAATCAGGCATGTTCGTCAATGATGGAGGGGCCACTAATAAATTATAGGTTTGACTCCTGTAAGGAGATAAAGAAAACCTAATATTTAGTAGTGGCCCCGTAATCATTGACGACTGGGGCCCTCCCGACCGTCCCCTTCCCATTCGTTGATGTATTGAGGATTTTGGTTTATTTGATATGTCAGTGAAGGAGGAATGACGCCTGAATCAGCGTCTGGTCAGAGATCCACACAAGTACATCCACGATATGATGGAAAGCTTATTGGATAGTTATTCTTATTTTCTTTTTGTTTTTATTTTTTACGAAGTTTTTTCGTAGTGAGAACCCAATTCATAATGACTGAAGCCATGAGTGAGGTCGCGTGCGCTCATGATGAAGGCTCCTCAGTTTTTAAATGCTCTGCGCGGTAGATTCAAAACTACGGCGGATTAGTGTTTGAAGAGGATGCCTTATGTAATAGGCATGTTCGTCAATGATTACGGGGCCACTACTAAATATTAGGTTTTCTTTATCTCCTTACAGGAGTCAAACCTATAATGTCGTTATTGTTAATTAAAAATCTCCAGCCAGTTTCTTTAAACATTGCTCTAAGTTTACAAAAGTTTGCTTGCTTGAAATTAGGGACTTTCTCGATGCTGCTATTTGGTTCGTTACTGGTAAACTTTAAACTGAAAGTTATCGTACGATGGTCGCTGTTACTGAATTCATCACCGACATTCAAATTCTCTATCAATTCTGCTTTTGTTGAAAGTACAAGGTCAAGGACATTATTTCCACGGGTTGGAGATCTAACAAATTGATATAGTGAACTCTCTTGCAAGTTTGCATACAAGTCTTGTCCAGAGTGTGAAGTAATACTATCTCCCCACTTGGTCACAGGTAAATAGAAGTCGCCAAAAATTACGGTATCTTGCGAGTTACTTAAGTCTGCAATTTGCTCATAAATTTCTCGGTCAGTTTGCACTGATTGAGCTGGAGGTCTGTATATTAGTGCAAGTATTATTTTTGTACCTTTATTATTCTTTATTAGCACAAAGGATGTGTCGACGTTCACAATTTGAGGTTTTGACAAGAGGGTCGGGTTAAGACTTTCTTTGATAAAAAATTAAACTCCACCTCCATTTCTATTAATTCGGCTTTTCTCAAGCATTACATAACCGGGAAGTGAATACTCTGCTAAAAAGTCTCTGTCTTCTGTATTGAGCTAAGATTCTGTTATGCCAATAACATCGTAATTTTCCGTAAACACTAGTTCCTCTAAATCTGAAAATTTATTGCGTATGCTACGAGCGTTTGCATAGAAAACATTTAAAGTTTTGGATTTGAAATTCACGGAACGCTTTTTATTCAAATTATTGGTTCTGCTCGGATCTACATTTATGTACCTGTCTGTCCTCGATCCTCGGTCCTCGGTGTCCTCGATCATTGTTCCTAGTGGTTCTCGGTCCTCGATCATTGTCTCTGGTGGTCCTCCGTTCTCGCTGTCCTCGATTGTCGTCCCTGGTAGTTCTTGGTCCTCGATCGTCACCCCTGGTCGTCCACGGTCCTCGATCCTTGTCCCTGGTGGTCCTCGGGCCTAGAACTCTATTTCTTATTGCTAATCTGGCAACCTCTGCATCATATGTGCATGAAAGGGTTAAGTAACACCCCGTTCTTAACATTAATCCTCCATTACAAACCCCAATGCACTCTAATAAACTAATGAAAGCATAATTATGGTCCTCCCGGGATTCGAACTCGGAACACCACACCCAGAACATAAGCATCTAAACCATTACACCACCAACACAGTTAAGCTTGGGAGGGTCATTAACCTAACAAGTGCACATGGGGGTAATTAGACACCTCTCCCTGTGCGCATATATTTGAGGTGTTTCCGTCACTAAAATATTCATTGTACCATTAATAGCATTAATACTTATCCATACGCGCCTATTATGGGTTGATTATAAAGGTATTAACCTGAAACAACAATAAAACGAGTGAAAACAGCGTTTGGATGGTCAAAATCGGAGATATAGCCCGCGAGTTGTATAATGTATGGGTGAGGCAAGCTGCTTTCCCGCCAATTTCCCCCAAGGCCACTGAGACACAGTCGATCGATACTCTCTCTCTCTCTTGCACTCGCTTTCTATCAGTGATGACCACACCCTGCAACCGGCTTTCTAATGTTAGCACAAAAATATACCTCAGAATAAGGGAATAACAAGGAAAATAGGTGATAACTGAAGGAGGGGAGGAAAGAGGGGAAGGAGGGGAGGTAGAGGACTGATATTTTGCATGGCCAAAATTTTGGGCCCCCCAAAAATAAAAAAATAAAAAAATAAAAATATATATTTTTGTTGTTGTTATGTCAAAAGTTGATTTTATTTTTCTCTGACTCTTAAGAGTCTTCCCGCAGTCCGCCGGGGGAACTCTTAAGAGTCTCCCGGCAGTTCCCGGGTTAAGGGGGTAGTGCTTGTTTTTTAGTCTATATATTTATATATTAATTTATTTTTGAGTTTCCTCACTAAACCTCCATCAAGCTTAGAAAAACACCCCCTAGACCCCCTTTCAAGATAAATGTGTAAATTTTTCAGTAGAAAAATGTTCCGCCCGAAGGCCGCTTCTTTCTAAAATTAGAGGCTCGCTGTCGCTCGCCAGGAAATAATCGACACTTAAAGGGCACGAAAGGTCTTAATATTGACAAAAAAATGAGGCGAAAGGTCTCAAAATCGCCAAACTAACGAAACTAACGTCTTAAAACCTCAAAACTGATATGCTAAACATGAGGGAGAAGGGGGTCCATAAAAAGCGAGTTAACCCCTTGATGATGATGACAGTTTATTCTGGCTATTGCTAGGTGATTTTTATTAAGAACAGGAGGAATCTGCTAGAGTCAAAATGGTTAATTAAGATCGATTTACCCCTTTGATTGCTGATAATTAAAAGAACCACATTCACAATTTATTCATACCAATTTTTTTTTTTTCTATGTGATTGAGGGAGGCAAAAGGCATTACTGCCTATAGCGAGTGCCTCCCCCATAGTTGAAAGAGTGACAGGGCCAAAATCAAGGGACGTTCGAGCCAAAATGCCTGGACACACGGAGTTTGAAGCAATTTAAGTCATAGGAAGAGGGAAAGACTGATTCTGGGAGAGAGTTCCAGAGCTCAGATGTTGAGTAGAAGAAAGTTTGAGAGTAACGTTTCACTCTTGGGTTGGAGAGTTGCACAGAGTAGGGGTGGGATTGAGTTGCAAGACGGGTACCACGCCTACGTAAAGGAGGTGGTATGCACTGGGATAGCTCTGAGGAACACTGATTATTATAGTAGCGATAGAATAGCGAGAGAGATGCAACATTGCGGCGGAGAGAGAGAGATTGCAGAGAGTTGGTGAGTGGACGGGAGTTAATGATACGAAAGGCCTTCCTTTCAACTTTGTCTAGGAGAGCGGTGTGAGAGGAACCTCCCCACACATGTGAACAATACTCAATACAAGGGCGCACTATGCCCCTGTACAGAGCAAAAAGCTGTGCAGGGGAAAACCCCTAAGGCGGTTGAGCACACCAGCTTCTGGGAGGCTGCCTTAGCAAGACTGGTAATATGGTCCTTCCAAATGAGAGCAGAAGAAAAAGAGACACCAAGAATATTGAGAGAAGATGAAGGGTTGATTTTTGTATTGTTGAAGAATAAGGGATAGTCCGCTGGGAGATCCTGACGGGTAGATAGATGGAGAAATTGGGTTTTTGGAAGCATTAAAGTTAACAAGGTTTTCTCTGCCCCAATTGGAAATAGTATTTAGATCAGAATTTAAGACTTGCATACTTGCATACATAAAGCCGATGTCACACGAGCGCATAAACGTCTTAAAACAGTAGGCTGATTGGGGTCGAATGGATACAACCCCGAGAGAGAGGGAGAGGGAGATAGAGATAAAAAAAAAACGAGGTGGGCCCCCTTAACCCGGGAACTGCAGGAAGACTTAAGAGTTCCCCCGGCGGACTGCGGGAAAACTCTTAAGAGTCAGGGAAAAAGAAAATCAATTTAAAACACCGATTTTTTTTTTTTTTTTTGCCCCTGGGCCATGCAAAATATCACTCTTCTACCTCCCCTCCTTCCCCACTTTCCTCCCCTCCTTCAGTTATCACCTATTTTCCCTGTTATTCCCTTATTCTGTGGTATATTTTCGTGCTAACATTAGCGAGTTGCAAGCAGGGCATTGTCATCACTGTTAGCAAGTGAGCATAAGAGAGAGAGAGAGAGTATCGATCGACAGTGTCTCTCCAGCCTTGGGGAAAAGTGGCGGGAGAGGAGCTTGCCTCAGCCATACATTATGTAACTCCCGGCCTGTATCGCCGATTTTGACCATCCAAACGCTGTTTTCACTTGTTTTATTGTTGTAATAGGTTAATACCTTTATAATCAACCTATAATAGGCACATATGGATAAGTATTAATGCTATTTATGGTAAAATAAATATTCTAGTGATGGAAACAGCTCAAATACATGCGCACAGGCAGAGGTGTCTCATACCCCCCATGCGCACTTCAGAGGTTAACAATGGCTGGTTATATAATAATAATAATATTTATTCAGTTAGCAATTTACAGAGTTGGTACCACATAGTTTGTTACAAATATGACATGTACCAGCCTTGCATAATTCCAACTAAGGATAGCCCAATAAGGCCGTTAGGCGTATTTCCATTGGGGTCCTTGTGGGATTAGGTTAGCTGGGGAAAATGGAGAGGATAAAGAAATAGATACTTTAGAGAAAGTATTTCTAGGGGGTTATTTTAAGATACCTTACATCCTATAGTAAATATCAGTAATCCGTAATCAGTAATCATTTCAGTTTGGTTTGTCTATCTCTTATGTCGCATTTAGTAGTAGACATAAGCTTGGTGCTCCCTTCTCGCAGCTGTCCGGTTCAGGTGTTCCTTCAGGCTACGTCTGAAGGAATACACTGTTCTCTTTTCACGGACTGACTGGGGTAGGTCGTTCCAGTCTTTGATGGCGGTGAAGAAGAATGTTTGCTTACCCTGTCCTTGGATTCTCGGGACCTTAAAATTAAACATCCTGTTTCTTGTATTATGTCCACTCCTCTCATTTGCTTTAACAAAATCATTCTTTTGGTACTCTGGAGCTCTGTCATAGAAAATTTTGAAGGCGTTAGTGAGCCTGATTTGTTTGGCCCTGTCAGCGACATTGAGCATACCTAGTGACAAGTTGTTCCTGGCCAACATGTGATCTGGGTCCTAGGTTCAGCATGAACCTAACCATTTTATTTTGAGTGACCTGAAGTTTGTGCTGTGCTGATTTAGATGATGCAGAGTACCAGGATGACACAGAATAGTCAAAATGACATTGAACAAGCGCTTGGCAGAGGGTCTTTTTGGTCACCGCGGGCAAGCATCCCACCTGTCTATACAGGTATTTTATACGTGCTCTACACTTACTCAGGATAGATTCCAAAATTGTTTCACCTGACAAACTCGCGTCCAGTTTTAGTCCGAGATATTTAACTTGTGACACTGTTGTTCTAGGAATATCATTACAGTTGACCGAGAAGCCCACAATGTCTTTCAGTTTGCGTTTTGTTCCACATAAGATAGCTTCTGTCTTGCCCAGGTGAAGAGATAGTCTATTGTCCACTAGCCATTCACTACATGATTCTAGTTCTTTGGAAAGTGAAGCGGCAATACTTATTGGGTCTTTTCCTGAAACCAGGAGCACGCTGTCGTCTGCATACAGTAATAATTTACATGAGACGCTCAGTTCCATGTCGTTCACATAACAGAGAAAGAGTAAGGGACAAAGGATGCTTCCCTGCGGGACCCCACAGTTAATTGGCATAGGATCAGATATATTATTGTCAATTTTGACTCTTTGGGTTCTACCACTAAGATAAGATTTAAACCAGTTCACAGACCCTATGCCCATTGCTTGTAGTTTATTACATAGGATATCATGGTCTACTGTGTCAAACGCTTTTTTGTAGATCAAGAAGAACCATACCGGTGTAGTTACCTTTAGACATTTCTTTACGAATGTGATCCGTTAAGTGGATGAGACAGGAGTCTGTCGAGTACATGCATCTGAAACCTGATTGAAACTTATAGAATAGATCATTTTGTTTGAGGTAGTGTTCAATTTGGGTGTATACCGCTCTTTCAAGGATTTTAGATACAATACATAATATGCTAACTGGTCTGTAGTTACCAACTTCTAGTTTATTTCCTTTCTTGAATAGAGGGGTTACAATAGTTTCCTTCAGTTCAGCAGGTACAGTGTTGGTGTTAATTGACAAGTTGATGATGTGGGTTAGGGGGCCTGCTATACCAATGGCTCCATCTCGTAGAAATTTGGCAGGAATTTTGTCTGGTCCTGTGCTTTTATGTACATTTAGGTTAGACAGCTCGTCAAGTGTATTTTGGTGTAACATTTTGCAATCCAAATGTGTTTGGGTGTATGTCTTTATCTCTGTAGAAATTTCGAAAGGTGGCCGTTGTTGTCGTGTATTTATTGAGAGGTTGAGGTAGGTTCTGTGCAAGTGTGTTTGCTATGGAGGTGAAGGAGTTGAAGTAGGTTGAAATTTGTCGTTTATCGTGGCAAATCTGATCATTAATGGCGAAAGCAATATTAGTGTTAGACGAATCCCTTGTCTTGTTGCTGTAGCCTGTTGTTTTTAGGTGCCTCCATAGTTTCTTTGGGTTATTCTGATATTCCTCTGCCTTATTGTGAAAATAATTAGTTTTCGCTGATTTTATTTTCCTACTTATTTATTCCTGGCCCTGTTGAACTCATGTTTCAGACCTTGATCCTGTCTATGTTTCGCTAGCCTTTTTAACAGATTGTCTCTGTGTTCCAGATGGTGTAGTATGTCATTGTTGATCCATGGGTCTGACCTTGCTTTAATTCGTATGTCTTTCAGAGGAGCTATTTCGTCTAGAATGTTTGTGATGATGGTTCTGAAGCCAACCCCTGCGTCATTAACGTTTGTACTTCCAAACACTGGAGACCAGTCTGTATTCCATAAAATGTCCAGAAATGTTTCTTTATTGTAGTTTCTGAGTGACCTTGTTTTGATAACCTTGTGATTCTCTAGGGTAATTTTTTTGGTTTTTCGTGTGCAATATGTGACGAAGTGATCACTTATCCCAGTCTGTATAACCCCTGATTGGGATATTTTGTCCTCTCTGTTACAGTTTATGTGGTCTATTATTGTGGCAGTGTTCTCAGAGATACGTGTGGGGGTTGTGATGAGTTGTTTGTGATTGTGCATTGTCAGTATATGTCTATATTCTCGTACAAGCCTATCATTTCGTTGTTTGTAACACAGGTTAAAATCCCCTAGTATGATGGATTCATTCCGAGGGTCTAGCGATGACAACGTTCGTTCAAATTTGGTCAAGAATTGTGTGTCGTCTGGTGGCCTATAGCATACCCCAATTGTGATGGGTCTTGTCCTCGGCAGGTGGAGATCGATCCACAGAGCTTCGTGATTTTCTACATGGAGGTCGGTCCTAGTTGTGTGTGTGAGGTTGTTTTTTACATACAGACATACTCCTCCCCCATGCCTATTGCGATCATTCCTAACCATATTGAAACCTTGAATGTTTATTTCACCATCGTTTATACTTGAATCCAGCCAGGTTTCTGTGATTGCAATTATTGAAGCTTTGGTCTTATTAGCTAACAAGTTTAATTCTGACAATTTATGGTACATTGATCTGGCGTTAATGTGGATAAGATGGAGCCCTTTGTTGGTGAACACTCTGTATTCATCTTTGATTTTGAATGTGTCCTGGCTGGATTCTGAGTTGTTAATACTAATTGGTTCATTTACATTAATATTCGGTAATGAATGCAAGGCACATATGTTGCATAGGAATTCCCGTTCTTCACTGTTGGTCTTCTTAGAGATGCACTTCATGTGAGCTACAGTTTTACACTTAACACAGTTTATGATCCTTTGTTTTCTTGTTATGAGTGATTCCCATATTTCACAAATGATTTTAGGACCCTTAATAGCTACTTCCCTACATTTATCGCATTCCACTTCTTTTCTGCTAGTAACGTAAGTACTGTACATCGATCGTGTACTGTTTCATTACAACTACTACATTGTGACGTACTCCTTTTGTTGAATCCAATATCGCACACTATACCGAATCATCTCAAATGCTATAAACCGTCCATCACTTTGAAGAGTTTATTATAATTCCTGGTACAGTCGTGCTAATAAGTCATGTCGCCTCTCCTGCCTCACCGTGACCCGCAATATTCATAGACTCTAGAATGTTAGGTGTACGGTCACGCAATAAGTCATGTCCCAGCTATCATTACGTTTGGCTCGCTCTGTGCTGTATTAATGTATGTCAGATGTTGAATAGGGTAGGTAAGTGTAGGAACATGTTTGTATATTTCACTCAATATGAAGAAATGAAGCTTAGATATTGCTGATACCAATTATTGATCAAAACATACTTGGTGCCGAGACATCCGCAGCCTGAGCACCACATATTGAACATAGAGCCTCAATCTGTGAACTAACACTCACCTTCCACTCCTGCATAGGCCTATCCTCCTTCCACCTTTTAATCTCCTTCAGCTCACGTACAATTTTCCCTAGAATGCCCCCGCTCTCACCGACTTCAAATCCATCAAAGTCAGCCATATTTGTTTACATCCACTCGCATTCACTATCGCTTGAATCATTCTTATCACTCGAAATATCCTCACTTGATTTTATTCTCAAAATATTTTAATACTGCATTATAATACAGGACAACACAAAATATCCTTATACTCAAGTTTAGGTGAGTTTATTTGGCGAGCGCTGTAAACAGCTCAGCTGATTTTCGGGAGCGTGGGTGCAGAGGTGTTGTCTCGTAGGCGGTTCGACTGTGTGTGTATCTATTAACATTGATAGCAGAGCGTAGTTCGGGCATTATGGCGTGCTCACTGAAGTGGCCTCCGAAATTAGAGCATGATGAAGAATACGAAATGTGGAAGGAGGATGTGGGTGTTTGGTGTAGACTCACAACGATTGATAAGAAAAAGAGGGCATTGGCGATCCATCTGTCACTTTCCGGGAGGGCTAGAATTGCCTCTTCTGAAATAGATAAGGCCACATTGGAGGCCGACGATGGCGTGGAAGTGCTTTTGAAAAGGCTTGATGACGTAATTCCTGGTCGATGAAGGTAGAAGGAAGTTTGCAGCATTTGAGGCCTTATATAGCCTCCGGAGGAAGGAGAAGGCAGAGATAAAGGAATTTGTGTCAGAATTTGAACATGCATACCACGGAGTTACCAAACAAGGATTGCAACTTGATGATTCAGTGTTGGCCTTTATGTTATTGGCCTCATGTGTGTTGGAGGATATAAGCTATTAGTCATGTCGGCAACCCAGGTGGTATCGTACGCAAATATGAAGGCGACGCTCAACTGCATCTTTTCGAGTAGTGCGATGGGACTTAGCGCCCACATACAGGTAAAATCGGAACCTTTATTTGTGGGATATGAGGGCAATGTTGGTGAAAGTGAGGAAGCCCTGTATGTGAGCGGAAACAGTCGCGGTAGAAGTGGTTGGCGTGGACAGCAAGGCTATGAACGTGTGCGTGGTAATAAAGGACGTCAACGACAGGACAGGAGGAAGAAAAACCCAGTGGGGGCACATGGTAAAATAACCAAGTGTGCTATTTGTGAATCAATATATCACTGGGCACGTGATTGCCCTGATGCCTACGAGAACAGAAGGGGACATGGTGGGTACGATGAGGAACCAGTGAACTTATTCGTGGGCTATGTGAATGATAATGAGAGCGGAGACAAATTACTGAAAATAGTGAGTGAATCAAAAGGGTGTGCTGTGGTAGATATGGGTTGTACAAACACTGTGTTTGGTTCACGTTGGCTCGACGAGTACATACAAGGGTTGACTGACCATGAGCGAAGACTTGTGAAAGAGGAATGCTCTAATTCCAGCTTCACTTTTGGCAATGGTATTTCCGTGACTTCCTACAAGAAAGTTACATTTCCCTGTTGTATAGGGGATATGCGTGCCAATATTACTACTGATGTGGTGAGATATAATTTACCGTTGTTACTGAGTAGGGCTTCTATGAAAAGAGCCAAAATGATAATAAATTGTGAAACAAATCAGATCAAAGTTAATGGAAAGAAAAAAATCGTCAATTTGAAAACCTCATCATCAGAACACTATCTGTTGCCGCTATCAGCTTGACTAGACGGGGAAGTTGGTATCACTGTGGCTCTGGCCTTATCCAAAGACGGGGACCTAGAGAAGAAAGCTTTGAAACTTTATTGTCAGTTTGGACACCCTACAGCAGAGAAATTGAAAAAGCTTGTAAGGGATGCCGATATAAGGGACTCAAACCTGGAACGGAGGATCGATAGTGACAAATGATTGTTCAGTGTGTAGAAGGTATAAGAAACCAAGCCCGAAATCAGTGGTAGGTGTCCCGATGGCTAACAGATTTAATGAGGTGATTGCTATGGACCTTAAGTCGTGGGGCAAGAAGTATTTCTTGGCGAGGACATTTGTGTCACTTGACGAAGAAATATTCAGGAATCTCTATACAGCGCTGGTTAGGCCGCACCTGGAATATGCGAACCAGGTGTGGGCTCCATATATGGTAAAGGATATAGAAGCAGTGGAGAAAGTGCAGAGGAGAGCTAGCAAGCTAGTACCAACGTTGAAGAACGCGGGCTATGAGCAGAGGTTGAGGACACTTGGGCTTCCGACACTGGCATATAGGAGAAAGAGGGGATATGATAGAGACTTTTAAGATAGTGTCAGGAATGTATGATGAGGATGTGTGTGAAGGTATCTTCTTGATGCGGGAGGGAACAAGAACGAGAGGACACTCTAAGAAAATTTACAAAGAAAGAAATAGGCTTGAAAAGGCAAAGAACTCATTTTGTGATAGAGTGGTAAATAAGTGGAACGCACTGCCCCAGTATGTAGTCGATTCCGAATCAATAAGGAAGTTTGAAAGTAATCTTGATAAAGCATGGGGAAGACAAGATTTGAAGTTTGATTATAAAGCAAAAATACAGAATAGCAAAAATGTTGCGTCTGCTACCGCCGCCGGCAACACCGTGAACGACCGCAGCAGTGCAAGTACTGGCATTGAGCTGGATACTCAGGCCTAGTTTGCCTTTTTCCAGAGGATCTACTGTAAGAAACTGTAAGAATTAGAAGCGAATGTAACGGTTGTGACCGAGAACGTGCGAACTGCGACGAAAGGCTCCTTCAATGATACCCAGAGAAATAATCTATAAGAGAACCTCACATATCTCTGATTCTACAGCTATGTAATACATACATAGGCCCTATACACAAATTTAGAGACCAAGTGCTCTACACAAAGCTTATAAATCTCTAGTTTTGTCTACAAACTACCAGTCTGTGCCTTTGAAAATATGCGTACACTTTGAGTGGTTGAAAAGGATCTAAACAGATAAACCTAAGCTAACAATATAATATATATACCGAGAGTACAGTACAGTATAGGCTAGGCCTATATAGATAGAGAATGGGAGTCTTTAACCTCTGAAGTGCGCATGGGGGGTATGAGACACCACACTCCTGTGCTGACGTATTTGAGCTGTTCCCATCACTAAAATATTTATTTTACCATAAATAGCATTAATACTTATCTATATGCGCCTATTATAGGTTGATTATAAAGGTATTAACCTGTTACAACAATAAAACAAGTGGAAACAGCGTTTGGATGGTCAAAATCAGCGATACAGGCCGGGAGTTACACAATGTATGGCTGAGGTAACCTCCCAGCCCACCACTTTCCTCCACCTCTGGAGAGAGACTGTCGATCGATACTCTCTCTTGCACTCGCTTGCTAACAGTGATGACAACGCCCTGCTACCAACTCGCTAATGTTAGCACGAAAATAGACCACAGGAAAAGGGAATAACAGGGAAAATAGGTGATAACTGAAGGAGGGGAGGAAACTGGGGAAGGAGGGGAGGTGGAGGAGTGATATTTGGCATGGCCCAGGGGCCCAAAAAAAAAAAATGGTGTTTTAAATTGATTTTTTTTTTCAGACTCTTAAGAGTCTTCCCGCAGTCCGCCGGGGGAACTCTTAACCCGGGAGCTGCGGGGAGACTCTTAACCCTTTCAGACTCATATGACGCAGAGGTTGCCAGATTAGCAATAAGAATTAGAGTTCTCTCACTCTTATAATTACCTCTCCAAAATTAGTTTTCTGCCCACAGCTAACTCAAAGACAACTGCAGAGGTTGAAGTAACTAAACTAAAGGTTTCTAAATACCCCTGATGGTAACAAAGGTTTTAAAGTATCCCTAATAGGCTCAAAATTGCGTCATATGTCGGAGAGGGTTAAGAGCAGAGCTTTTGAACGCGTACCAAAACCGCGCGTTTATAGCCAGGCGGCTGAAAATTGGTGTGGGTATAGTACTACATGTCAACTCTCGACACCACCCTGCCAAACGCTCGCCCCGCACTCGTGCAAGCACCACCGTGCCAGTAACCACGCACTAGTCATGGAGCCCACACGTCCCTCACGCTCGCTCCCTGATGACACAACCAGCCCTCCTTCTGGTGGTGTTAGCCGCCGTGGAAGGCAGAGGGTGGCTGCTAAAGACCCTAGCTACCAGTATGACACGCCCTACAGCTCGGAGGACGAAACACCTGCACCCAAAGCACGAAAAACACGTGCAAGCACGAGAAAGGTACAGAGGTCATTGGTGTTTCGGGACACTGCCACCACGACCCAGGCCACTACAACAACCACTACCACCACCACTGCCACCACTGCCACCCCTGCCACCGGTACCAGCGACGCAGGAGGCCGCCCTAGGGCTGCAGAACCTGCGGGGGCAGGAAAAATTAAAGGCACGGGCGTAGGGAAGAGAACCCGTACGCCAGCCACAGTGCCCATACCACCACCAACACCACCAGCCGCCCCTGGCCCGGCTGCCCCTGCCACCCCTGCCACCGGTACCAGCGACGCAGGAGGCCGCCCTAGGGCTGCAGAACCTGCGGGGGCAGGAAAAATTAAAGGCACGGGCGTAGAGAAGAGAACCCGTACGCCAGCCACAGTGCCCCTACTACCACCACCACCACCACCAGCCGGCTCGGCTGCCCCTGCCGCCCCTGCCGCCCCTGCCCAAGGAACAGGGAAGGGGAAGGGGAAGGGGAAAGGGAGAGCGACTGCTGGCCCTGCTGGCCCTGCCGGCCCTGCTGCCCCTGTTGCCCATGCCGCCCCTGCCCAAGGAACAGAGAGAAGGGCGACAGGCACCACCATCATCTTGCCATCAAGGCCACGCACCACTGCTGCCCCTGCCGCCGCCCCTGCTGCCGCCCCTGCCACCGCCTCTGCTGTCCCTGTCCATAAGACTCCCGCACGTGCAAAAGTGACCCGGAAAACTCTGACACCATCAAAGTATGCCGCCCTGCTGTTTGATGGTGATTCGCAGGACATTGGCAGCCCAGGTTTCGACGACGAAGCCCTAGCACGGGACCAAGGGTGGGGGAATTTGGGAGTGGACAGTGGGAGTGAGTCCGACGTCGGTGACGAAAATGAGGAAGGGCATCGTCTGTTAAGTGAAGAGGAGGGTGATGATGATGAAGTGCTGTATCGCGACCATGGAAGCGATATTTCAGACGATGAAGCAGACGCAGACGACATTCCGATCCCTGAGCTGCCTTCGTTCGATTGGTCTGACGGGGTCAATTTTGTACCTGACGTGCCCCAGTTCAATCCTGGGACGTCAGGAACAACTGACGACTGGCCCTGTGACGATTCAAGCGAACGAAAGCGACTTCTTCCTCGCTTTTTTCGACATGGAGGTAATGACGTACATCGTTGCCCAAACAAACGCCTACTACAGGTGGGTGTTTGGCAGATTGGACGTCCTTTCTCCAAAAGTGAGAATACGAGGCTGGGTGGATACGACTGTGGAAGAATTTATGACGTTCTTTGCCTTGTTGTTCCTCATGCCTCTGATCAAGAAGCATGTGTTGCAACACTATTGGAAGCACGACCCTCTCATCGCCACCCCAACTTTCAATAAGTTCATGACTCGTGACAGATTTTTGTTGCTGCTAAGATTTATGCACTTTGCAGACAACGAAAATCCTAACAGGATTGACAGGATATGGAAAGTTCGGGATGTGTTCACCATGTTGTTGGAGAGGTATAGGAAATACTTTTACCCCTTCCTCAATTTGGTGATTGATGAGTCGCTCGTGCTCTTCAAAGGACGTCTTGTTTTCAAACAGTATATCCCCTTGAAAAGGCATAGGTTCGGAATCAAGCTCTTCGTTTTGTGTGACTGCGAAACTGGAATAGTGCTTGACATGATCGTGTACACAGGCACTGACATTGACATACCGAAAGCCGCTGCCAATGACCCCATGGGCATGTCAGGTGCCATCGTCAGGAAAATGTTGGCACCTTACCTGGGCAAAGGCCACATCATCTACACTGACAACTGGTATACTTCTCCTGCTCTCTGCCAGTTTCTTCATGACAACCAAACGGGGTCATGTGGGACTGTCAGAAAGACAAGAAAGTTTATGCCAAAGTTCACAGGTAATGTCATTCCTCTCACAGATGCCTCCTCCAGTGACACACCTTCAGAAGACGACCTGACCCAGAAACACCGCGAGAGGCATGTGCGAAGAAGGCGACGAAAGGGGCAGAAATACAAGCAGCTCGAGAAGTGTGGGAAAGTGATAGCCCTGAAGTGGAAGGATAAGCGAGACGTCCACCTGCTTTCCACCGTCCACACAGGTGCCCAGGTGGATTCTGGCAAAATCCACTACCGAACCAGGAAGACAATCTACAAGCCCGACATGGTAGTGGACTACACTAAGAACATGCGCCTGGTGGACAAGTCTGACTGTCAGCTGTCAGGCGTTGAGTGTCTGAGGAAGACTGTGAAGTGGTATCACAAGCTCTTCCTCCACCTAGTTGATATAACGATGCTGAACGCCTACAACTTGTGGTTGGTGAAAAAGGATATGGCCCCAAACCAGAAGCTGAAATTCCGGGAGTTCGTCTACAACGTCTCATACCAACTCCTGGAGAAGTATGGCACCACCACTCACAGACGTGGGGATCACGTTCCTGACCGCATCCAGCTGGGTGTCGAAAGACACTACCCCATCAACACTGAGATGCTTGGCACTCGTCACAGGCAGGCGCAGTGCACCGTCTGCAGCTCCAGTGTCAGGAAACCCCATGTCACCAAAAGAGTCACCTCAATGTGCGCCGAGTGCAAAGTTCCACTCTGCCCGGGTGACTGCTTCAGGGACTACCACACCTTCAAGAATTATTGAGTGTCGCCCTGCCCTGCCCTGCCCTGGACTCGCCCCGTGCCCTGCCCTGGACTCGCCCCCTGCCCCGCCCTGGACTCGCGCCCTACCTTAACTGACCTGACCTAATTGATCACGCTACCTCATAATGTAACATATATATTATATAATGTATAAGTTCCAAAGATGTCCCTGTGATATAGCTTTTACATTATATAATTGTATGTTTCATTATTTAGTTTATAAGTTTCAAAGATTTACATGTAATATGCCTTATTTTTTTAGTATATCAATATATATGTTTGTTATTAGCCAAAGTAATGTGTATATAATTATTTTCTTACCTCAAATGAATTGTACAAAAATAAATATGTTTCAATAAATCCTGTCAAACCTACTAAGATAATAAAAAAAAAACAATAAAAAAAAAAAAAAAAAAACAAGGTCATGTCATTGTATTCTTACAATATGATATATTCTATGAATATTTCATATTGTTTGAATACAATGGCATGATCTTGTAAAAAAAAATTTTTATCAAAAATTGTCTAGACAATATAAAACCTTCCCCATAACCCCCTCCTGGATTCGATCACACAACCCTACCACACTTTGAGTTTTTCAGTCCGCAACCTTACCAACCATGCCACAGGAGCTCATACCAAATATCACTCAAAACTTCCTGTCTACAATCGAAATGACAATATACAAAAAAAAATGAATTATCCCACCAATTTACGTTTGTAAATTGATGGGATTATCAATTATATCATGCCAAGGTTTATATAAGTTTGTCTCTGTCAAGAATTAGTAATTATATAACTTTATTCTGTCAAAAATTGCCCAAACACTCAGCAAAATTGCCCCTCTCAGTGCGACTCCACTCATTTTCACACGGTCAAGCGGTGACCCTTGCCGCCCCTTTATGCCCCAGCTACACCAGCAACAGCAGCTCTGTCTGGGAACAAAATTTGTATAAATACAATAATGGATAAAATACTCTTCACAAATACATTTGTATTGTATAATATTGTAAATAAAAATGAATGATAACTGTGTGGGTGTCGAAAATTGCTCAACCAGCTTTCTTATGTCTCGCCTACGCGCGTATATTGGATTATACATAGTCATGACTGTCATACAAATAATTGCAGTAGGTCTTGAATATACATTTAGATTGCATATTACTTGGAAATAAATAAGTAAACGTTTCTCTGGTGGCAATCTACCCTTTCGCAAGTGTAAGGAGACACCATTCTATATTTAGCCCTTTATCACAAAAGGCAATCTGCCTGTGTTTACTGACCACCGTCGCTGGTGGTCTATAATATAGTACTTTATTTACAGTCAATGGCCTACATGTTTCTGTGGTACTTCACATGTGACTAATTAGCAATGTCTGCTTGCATAAAAATGCAATTCTGAAGTCCATTTATACGTACGACATACGCATGTCTCAGTTTCTATCTCTCTCTCTCCATTCCTGACTCATGTTATTGTAGACTGTTGGTGGCAACGAACACCAGACATCTGGTAGACATAAGGTTCAAATACCAAACATCAATACGCCTCGGGCGCCTCCACAATTATCACAAAGCTGGTTATCTATCTAGAGATCTGCCTGACTTCCATCTCTCCACGACTCACTCACTCACTCACTGCACCCCTGCATGCCTCCCTCCCACCCACCCACCCCCAACCCACCCTTTCAGGCTTCCGTCTGCTAGAAACACATTCACAATTTGCGTAAATATCGCATCAATTGGGCTATATGTGGTATATTCCTTGTTATATGGGACGCTTACATACGTACACGTCTTTATTATAGCATGGCAGTGCTCTAAATACAAGATTTACGTGATATTTATGGCGTAACACACCCTCTCCCCCTTTCATTCCCAGCACAACTCACTCACACCTTGGTTCACGCATAGAAACTCATTGATAATGTGCGTAAATATCGCATGAATTGGTCTATATGCGGTATATATTTTGATATATGGCACGTATACATACGTACAAGTCTGTATTATAGCATGACAGTGCTCTACGTACAAGATATACGTGATATGTATGGCGTAAACCACACTCTCAGCTCATAAATTGCCGCCAAACCTCCAACACATCTTCATTCCCGCCTAAAAATTATCTTATAATTCCCTTATATATTGCAATTTTTGGTCACTATGAGGCATATTCATTGTTATATGGGTGGCCTACACATGTATACATACTCTACATAGCCTAAAAGGGCTCAAAAAAGGAGATATACGTGATAATACGCGGTAACCCACCCACTCCTCCCTCTCCTTCTATCCCCTGGGCGCGTGAAAATTCGGCAGGGAAATCTCGCCGCTCGATGACAATCTAGCCGCGCGGTGCCATTCGCTCCACATTTTTCAACTACGGACCGTTCCCCCACCCCCCCCAGACATTTTTTGGGGGGTCAAATATATATGGGCCGATGCACGCAAACATTCCCTACACGATGATGTACTTTTTATCGAAATTGGCAATAGGTCCCAAAATCATCATAGGTGCGCACATTCTTACCCTGTAGAAAACCCCCTGTGTGCCGCGGAGAGGTTAAGAGTCTTCCCTCAGTTCCCGGGTTAAGGGGCTTACTAATGCACTGTACCATTTTTTTGTTGATTATTTTGTTCCAAAACAAGTAGTTTTCGCTTTTTTATCAATCGCACCTTATTTTTTGGTAAGGATGTAGTATTCCGGCATTTTGGGCGTATTTCCCGTGATATTTAAATTATATACTCGTATGATCACTATACCGTATATTTTGACTACCGTGGGATACAATAATACTGTACATTTAAAATGAGGGGGAACTTTGTCCCCGGGATTGTAACCACGAGCGTACGACTTATGTAAACAAGACAACCGTACGCCCGGATACTATACATCCTTCCCTTTTTCCTTGATTACCGTAATTGGACAAGTTTGGGCAAGGATGTAGTATTTGGGAGTACCACCCGCCTTGTTTACACTATGATCATGTTCCCGTCTATTGTGACTGCCGTGGGATACATTAATAGGAGCCCCCACTCCCCCCCCCCCCCCCCCCGCATGACTTATTATATATTGCCAGCAGGGGCAAAATAACAGAATAATTAGCCATCAAAATAGACGGTAACTTAACCGCGAGCAATTGACCTAGGCTATGTAAACATGACGACCATACGCTCGGATATTACATCCTTCCCCACGCTAGGTTAGGCTAGGTAACTAGGTTAAAATATATGGGCATAGCCTAGCCTCGGAGGCAGCATGTCACAAAAGTAATACAAAAACACTTATTGTGTTCCGCCGTAGCGCTATGTCTGGTTATAGGCTTGGCCTAGTGGTGTAGAATACCTAATTTGGAATGAGTTATTATTATTATTATTAGTTGTGTTAGGCTACCGGGCATACGTCGTGTAAAGATACTAAGATACTAAATATACAGAATAGATGAGGCATAATGCCTGTTTATAATTCTGGTCTAAATTTTATGGTCATCATATACTTTCCTTACTGCTTCCTCATTACGAGGTACCCTATCTTACAAGTTTACACAAGTACTGTATATGTAGGTAACAAACACAAATTTTAGGGGTTATACTTTATTGGCCTATTATGGAAGCATAATATATCTTATCCTCTGCCAGTGCTTGTCCAGGTTGGTCTTGAAAATTTTGAGAGTGGGGCTGTCAACAACAGAAACTGGTAGGGAATTCCAGTCATTGACTATACGCTGGCTGAATACATTTTGTCGGACACAAAGTCTTGAATTCTCCTTATAGATTTTCTGGCCGTTCCCTCGGGTGGATGCATCTTGAATGATGATGAAGAATTTCCCTGGATCAAGCCTGTCCATACCATTTAGTATCTTGTAAACCTGGAGCATGTCCCCTCTCTTCCTACGATACTCCAGCGATGGCAAGTTCAGGGTCTCGAGTCGTTTTTCATATGGTAGATCTCTTAAACATGGGACCAGTTTGGTGGCTCTTCTTTGTACCTTTTCTATTTCTAGCTTGTCTCCTCTAAATCTTGGATGCCAGATGATGTTTCCATACTCCAAGTGGTGGCGTACCATGGTGGTGAACAGTCTGGGGATTGTAGATTGGTCTAGACAAGCAAAGGTGGCCCTGACAAGTCGTAGCATCCTTGAGGCTTTGCTAACCGCATGATTTATGTGATGATGAAATGTTAGCTCCTCATCAATGATGACTCTTAGGTCATTTTCCTTCTTGGTATCTTCCAGTATTGTGGAGTTCATTTCATATGTCTGCTTTGTGTTTGAATGTCCTATGTGGTGGAGTATCTTACACTTTGCTGCATTGAAGCCCAGCTGCCACTTCTGAGACCATTCTGCCAAATGGTCTAAGTCCTCTTGCATCTGGACCCGGTCCTCAGGAGACTTAATTGCTTGGAATAGCTTTGTGTCGTCAGCAAATATCTTTACAGAGCTCCTTAAAGCATCAGGCACATCATTTATAAATATGACAAACAAAACAGGACTCAAAACACTTCCCTGGGGAATACCACGTAAGTTGATGTGATGTCAAACAGCGGGGGGTTGGGGGCGGCAGCCGGCAGCCCTCACCCATAATACTAGGATAGGTTAGGTAAGGTTGTTAGGTTAGGCTAATGTCCTTTCAAAGGGTCCAGGATATAGTTGTACGTGTTGTTCCCTAAGCTGCCTGGCCGAACTGCCCCGAGTCCCTGACTCCCTGAGGAAGGCCATGGCCACTATCGGGCTTTCCCACTGTTCCCACAGATCTCTCATTGAGTGTAGCCTAGATTGTGTTGTTGGCATAAGTGGTTGTGTGAAATGCAGTCTTCTATGCTGTGTCAACCTACATCCCGGGCAGGTGTCGACGACGGAGTCATCCAGTCTCTTCTGAAGTTCTGATAGCTCAGAAGAGCTGGATATAGCCTAGTAAACACTAGGAGTAGGATATAGGCTACCCAGTCAGAGGTAGGTGATACGCCCGGCCGATAACACAACTCTTGCCCTCAATTTCAGCATAGGCTGCCCCTACCAGTAACCAGTAGGCTAGTTAGGCTCGAAGACAAAATGCACAGGCTAAATATGACATATGGTTAGCCGAGCTGCCCTGGTCCCCTGGATCAGTAAGGCCATATTGACTGTCCTAGATAAACTTAGCCAATTAGCCTAGGTCCTAAAGTTCTTTTGTGAGGTGGGCCTTTAATTAGGCCTTGTAATTGGGGTTGGGCGTGAGAGGGATCTGCCTTGTGTGGGCCAATCAGCTTTATGCAGACTCCGATAATCTTCAAGGACACTACTGTACATCCGCCTTATTAGAAACAATTTATAAGAGAAAATAGGCACCAACAGATTCGCCATATTTTTCTCCATATAGTCCGCATGGAGGATTTTCGTTATTGACAAATTGAAAAATATAGGTTTGACTCCTGTAAGGAGATTAGGAAAACCTAATATTTAGTAGTGGCCCCGTAATCATTGACGAACATGCCTATTACATAAGGCATCCTCTTCAAACACTAATCCGCCGTAGTTTGAATCTACCGCGCAGAGCATTTAAAAACTGAGGAGCCTTCATCATGAGCGCACGCGACCTCACTCATGGCTTCAGTCATTATGAATTGGGTTCTCACTACGAAAAAACTTCGTAAAAAATAAAAACAAAAAGAAAATAAGAATAACTATCCAATAAGCTTCCATCATATCGTGGATGTACTTGTGGGGATTTCTGACCAGACGCTGAATCAGGCGTCATTCCTCCTTCACTGACATATCAAGTAAACCAAAATCCTTAATACATCAACGAATGGGAAGGGGACGGTCGGGAGGGCCCCAGTCGTCAATGATTAAGGGGGCACTACTAAATATTAGGTTTTTCTTATCTCCTTACAGGAGTCAAACCTATAATTTATTAGTGGCCCCTCCATCATTGGCGAACATGCCTGATATCTAAGACTGGAGGGGGGCATTCGTAATCATATCATAACTCTAGAAAAGCAGATAATAAAAACAACCACATAGTATTCTTACTTTTGAAAAATGTATTTAATACGGCGTAGGCCGGAAATATACAAGAAAAAAGGGGGTTCAGGCAGGTGCGTGCTTCAAAGAAGCCTGCCTGACAAAATAGGTAACCCTGAAGATTCTGAACACAGATCTGTAGTTACAAAAGGCACCCCACTCAACGAGTGGTGACAAATAATAAGTTATAAGTGTATATGTGCACATCATAAACCCCAAAATACATGTGGAGATCAATTGCTAATGAACTCCATTGAACTAATGTTACATTGCTTTCGCAGCTAAAACTACTATAACAACACCGTTGTTTTGTACTAAACTTTGTAATAGC
Source organism: Paralithodes platypus (assembly GCA_032716605.1). Classification (NCBI taxonomy): domain Eukaryota; kingdom Metazoa; phylum Arthropoda; class Malacostraca; order Decapoda; family Lithodidae; genus Paralithodes; species Paralithodes platypus. Next base: position 5,718,966 of record CM064525.1, on the reverse strand, counting down.
ACAAATTCTCTCAGAGAAATTTTCATATCAACATTTCAACCTTAAATTGTATCACAGTTCTCATACTCCGGCGGGGTCTAGGGTGTCCTATGTCAACTGACTGCCCCCCCCCCCTTTCCTTGAAAATAAACATATGTGACTGCAGGGCCACCTAGACCCTCTGCCTTAAAGCTATACTGGTAAGGAAGGTTTGTCTAGAGCAACTGACAAGTATCTAGAGAGAAACGTATGATTAGACGCCCACAACTGTGTGGACGCAATATCTTCAACTGAAAAGTTTTTCAGGAAACGTAAAGTGGCCGCCCACTTGCGTAAATCGTGGGCCCTATCATAACGCCGGGATTACTCTCTTTAATGACTTCTACTAGAAGAGAGGCTAATCGCCGTTTAAGTAAGCGTTTACCCGTACTCGCTACCCATAAAGCACCTTGGGGGTTATGAGGAGCTATTCTTAAATATTTGGTTAGAGCTTGCACTGGACATAAATTATGATGCACCTTTCCCCTTTTTAACGCCGGCACCGTGAATTCAGCAAACACGTGTGCACTATGCTCATTCTTGGCTACAAACGCCTGGGAGGGTGCAATGGAAATTGAATCATTAAGTCTACCAAACCTAAGACAATTAGGTGTGTTGCTCATCGCCGCCAGCTCAGACACTCTGTGTCCGGTGGCCAAAGCCAAAAGGAAAACTGCCTTCTTTAAGATTAAAGCAAAGTCTGCAGTATTTTGATACAGACGAGAATGAAGTAAAGACAAAGCTTTGTCCAGAGACCAAGTAGGCATGAGCTGACGGGGAGGTGGGCGGAGTTTAAAACACGCTCTCATAAATCCTGTTTCCTCCGCCACCGGTATGGATAGACCTGTAAGGTCGAAAAAGGGCACTCTAATCGCAGTTAAGTGATTCTTCAAAGTAACCACAGATAAACGTTTCTGCTCAAACAGATAGTTCAAGTAATTAAAAACCAATGCCACTGAGGGTACAGTTTGTTCCGTTCTAACAATCCAAGAAGTAAAAGCTTCCAATGAGATTGATATTGTCGCTTAGTAGACTGAGTATATTGATTGAGCAATTTATTGGTCACATCCCTACCGTATGGTGCTAGCCACTTGGCCTCCTGAATGTCCATAATGCAAAAGTCAGCGAGGTCTCTAGGTTGCCAATTGTGTCTAAGTGGAAGTACCCGACCGGGAGCGATACCGGGTCCGGGCACCACATTATTAACTGCTGGAACCACACCTGCGCTGGCCACAGGGGCGCGATTAGCGAGACTAAGCCTCGATAAACTCGTAGTTTGTTCACTACGTGGCACATTAGTGACGCATCTGGCGGTGGAAACAGATAGATGGAGCTCCATCTGTTCCAGTCTGTCACTAGGGCGTCTGGCCCCCCTGCCGGCGTTATCGTCCGGCGGGTGAGGTATAGAGGGAGCTTGTGAGTCTCCTCGGACGCAAAAAGATCCACTTGTGGATGGGAGAGCTCCGCAATCATTAGGTCGAAAATGGGTTGCTTGAGCTCCCATTCTACTGTCGTGCTCTGTCTCCGGGACAGAGCGTCTGCCCATACGTTCGCTAGCCTGGGAGATAAGATGCGTGAAGATAAATATCTAGACTGGTGGCTAGAACAAAAATCTCTTCCGACACGAGTAGCAACTTCCTTGACCTCGTTGACCCTTGTTTCTGAATACAGTGAACTGCATTCAGATTGTCCATTCTGAAGGCCACTGACTTGCCCCGTAACGCCGGGCCGTGAGCCTGAAGGAAATACAATGGGACTAGTAACTCTTTGACATTTATGTGAGAGATTTCTAAGTGGGACCAAAGTCCCTGACCCTGGTGCCCCTTATTTGACTGAAATCCCCACCCTATGGTGCCTGACGCATCCGTGTCTACCCATACCGTTGGAGGAGGAGGGTCCATGA